>OX637337.1:9358429-10558429 GCA_951799405.1 Agapetus fuscipes | reverse complement strand
TTTGTTTATAAATCGCACGTGGATTATTTTCGACTGGAATATGTGGATTTTCCTATTTTTCTTGTATTTTTTTTTTTTTTATCAAATAACAAGTAGGTAATGTTAAAAAAGAGCTGTGAGAAGATGTTTTCAGATAGATACCTACCATGATGTCAGCACCATTTTCCCTCTTTCCTTCGAAGTATAAAAAATATATATTTGGTGATGGTTTGGGTGTAGTCTAAAATTTAGAGCCTTATGTCATAAATTACTTATAAGAAAGGGACAACAGGGTGCTGTACCCTTAGTACGAGATGCAAAACTTGATAAAAGTAAAGTTTACGGAAAATATTAAAGAGTGATTTCTCCCAAAATCTGCCGTTTTTGTTTTTTACCCTTGATGGTCTTAGCAAAAGAGTTACAGTGATAAGAAAATCAAGTTCAAACAAACAAAAACGGCAGATTGTGGGGGGAAATCACTCTTTAATAATTGCCGTAAATTTTACATTACTCAAGTTTTGCAACTCGTACTAAGGGTAGGTACTGGTTTAAATTTAAACTCCTGTATGGCAATCAAAAAGTTTACCAGTAAAGTAAAATCCATTGACTCCCTCTTCCATTTCAATCCTGGGATTGGTTTGCAGCAATTTACATTCATTTTATTTTCCATACTGATTAAGGAAATCCTTTGGAGTACAGTACATACCTATAAAGATGTAAATCCTGTAGGAACTCTCAGGGTCATCGTCCTCGGCGCTTGTCCCCTCGTTCATCTCCTAAATTTTGCTATGCAAGAGACCTTCATTGCGTATCTCGTGTCCTTTACATCTTGATCTTTCGGAAGAGGTTTTGAGAAGGTGTTTTCCTCCTGAAATTATTTGGAGAACCTTATCATTCGTTAAATGATCCTTCCAGGATATCAGGATCCTATGAGTCTTCTTCAGAGACACATCTCGAAAATCTCCGTTTATTTTGTCTCTTTCAGATAGGCACCAAGTGTCATAGCCTTACATCAAGATACTTCATATTTATGAGAAAGTATATATTTTTTTAAATACACAGGGTTTTACTTTCACAGGCCGAGTACTTTCGACTTGCTCACGTCATTTTCAAGAGGACACTGTAAAAACATAATATCTTGTAAATACACAAATCTTAAAAGTTTAGATGCTTCGTACTTGAAAAGAAGTTATTTTGTTTATACTATACAGTATGAGAGAAAATGTCTGATAAAATCATGATCTCTTCTATAATCTATAATCTAAGTTGCAAGGATATATTCATTTATATAATCTATAATCTAAGCTGCAAAGATATGTTAACATTTAAGGCTCATAGTAAATGCATGCCCACAGACAGGTACATGTAGGTTCGCGCCTACACATTCTGCGTGTGTGCATACAAATAAAGCTCTCAAATGTATGCCCACAAACAAACACGTGTGGTTCGCGCTTACAAATGCTGAATGTGTACTTACAAATAAAATCCAAACCTCAAATGAACATAAGCCCTTCAACTTTTGCTGACCTTCCCTGACACAGGGGTGACATTGGCAAAGTGAACCATTTTCTACAGTATGGGTGGTCAGTCTCATACCAACCTATAAGTCAAGGAATGAATTCTGAGATCTAATTTTTAATCGACGGGAGAGGTTGTTCTATTTTTAAACTACAGAAAATATATTAATATTGATTTTGTATTTTGACATGTAATGCTTCTCAGAGTTGTCATGGTTTCTGAAAGGAAGCCAATTAGTATTCTTATTTTTTCCTTCCCGGAATCCGATTCTTACACATCACACGCTAAGTTAGGATATATTTCTTTGGCAAATAAACCTCGCATCGCTCTTTCCCCTCGGTTTGTTCAAGTCACATTGAGTTAGTATGCAGCCGGCTTAAAATCACTTGTGGCCATACCTCAATATACAAAGTTACATGTATAGTTACACCATATATAATGGACCCGAAACTAGCTCCCTATATTGAAGCATATAACGACATACAACTGTCAGCCAAACCTTTCAAACATATTATACTTGTCAAATACAACAGTGTTATCAAAATCTTATGTTTTGTTGCTTTCTCAATCTTGTGTTTCGACACCCAATAATTACAGTTGGCATCTATAATAATCTTTGATCTTTGTTACAAGGATATATTAATATTTAATATTCATATTAAATGCATTTCCACAAACAGATACGTGTAAGTTCGCCCTTACAAATGCTTGCATGTGTACTTACAAATTATTATCCAAACCTCAAATGAAAAAAGGCCCTACAACCTTTGCCAACCTTCCCTGACACAGGGTTGACTTTTTCAACGTGAAATATTTTTTACAGAATGGCTGGTCAGCCTGATACCAACCCATAAGTCAAGGAATTCTTGCATGATTTTGTAAAAATGTCTTTTTTAAATTTGACAAATCTACCTACCCAAACAACTTACATAAAACGCTTGCGCACAGCATCCGCGCAGGGATAGTGTCTAGGAATGCCAACTTTGCAGTTAATATTTGTAGCTTCTCCCACGCATCTCTGTTTAGCCTGAAGTCACCGTGGGAGCATCTGGGCTTTCTTTCTAAATAAGGTCAATTTGTTTGAGGCGTGTTGAAACGGCTATAGCATTTATTTGCGTTAGAATAGTGTCGGGTCCATTACATTCATACATACGTAGCTACTTATGAATATGGTTCAACGCGAACGAAGATTTTGTATGGAAATGTTGTTTGGGAATCGTAAATCCACATGCAGACCAAAATAGTCCTTACTCTTAGTGACGTCGCTTCCCCATAGTAAGTTATGCTCGTTTACAGTTATTTGGTTCGGATTGTCAAACTTTGCATCGCTGTGTTATGGTATTATGAACATTCATTTTGGGGACCGTGGTTTCCTGTTTGCTGGCCCAATTGACCATGTAATGTGAGAAAGGCAAAAACTGTTGGCATCTTTAAAGGAGCACTAAAGACGCATCTTAACAAAAAATCTTATCCGTGATTTGAGAGGGCCCTTGAGGTGTGCCACACACAAAACGGCGCTCTTTAATTATGTGTACCTTACAAATAAATTATCGTTGTATGTATTCAGAAGTACGAAGCTACTGTAATCGAAGTTGCGAAGATATATGAACATTTCTGATTCATCTTATCTTTGCATGCTTGCAAGCAGATACGTGTAACAACGCGTTTACTCGTGCTGCATGTTTACTTACAAAACAATATCCCAAATCTCATCTGGGGAAAAAGCCTGCAACTTTTGCAGACCTTCTCTGAAGCAGGGGTGGCATTGGTAAAAAGTAAACTAATTTTTATAGTGTATCTAATCAGTCTCATATCAAGCTAAAAGTCAAGGAACAAACATAATAATATAGAAGAAACTACTTATGTATGTACAACCAATTTTTTTTTTATGAAATGATTCTGCGAAAACTTTGTAGAACACCATTTAAAAAAATATATACTTATATATGAAAAAAAACGATTTTAATTCTACTGATATTTATCTTTAGCTTGATTATCTTTTATATTTTTCAGAAATACCTAGTCCACAAAGAATTGTTGAAATGTAGGTTATCTTATTCTAGCTCTGACCACAGACAGTGAGTGGATAGGTGACAAAATTACAGTGAACCTCTAAAATATTCACGGCTCAGAGAGGTTAGTTATACACATGGTCTGCCTATTGGGAACATCTGTATTATAATGCCATCGTCAAAGGAAGTGCTTAATCCGACCGTAATGTTGTGAGGAAGCTTTCAAGGTTCAGAGCGTCAAGTATTAATCTACACATTCAAGCGTTCACCAAAAAGTGTATCAAGGCCTAAACGATATCTCTGCTGAGCGTTCTAAGTTTCCTTACATGTTTTGGTGAAACGCTGAAGCCGAGTTGAAACGAAATATTTTAAGCTTTGGGTTCAGCATTCGATACACAGAGCTGTCAAGCTTGAACACTAATAAACTGTATCATGCTCTAATTAGACCTTAAAGTCAAAGACTAACTGTGAAGAAAAGCGTGCAAGAATTCAAGTGTCTTTATTTCAGATTCTTCTGATGTGGTGATACTTTTTTTGATATTTTTTGGTTGAAGTAATGTTTGCTTTTGGACATGCATTTAAAATTAATCTTAAATGTTAGCAGGCATATCTTTGCAACTTAAATTATAGATTGATGTCCTTAGAAGCAATATTTCACCGCTAGCCATGTGTGGTATCTTCAGAATGTTCAATAAAACTGTATTGAACTCCAAGCAGATAGCAATATAACGCATAGAAAAGTGTACACATGCATACGCACATTTTTTTTCATTCTGCTTCTTATATAGATAGAGATTTTTGTTTTGAGCGTCAAAAATTGTCCGTAGTTCTAACGTTTCACTGATATTTGTGTGCGCTATTCTCAGAATGATAAATAGGTACTACTGAGGTCTTCCTATCAGACCATTCTTTGACTCGTTTGAGAATTGGCGCTGTCTAAAGCAACGAACAAGCTCGCAGGGGGTTTTGAGGTGTGATTCAGGCAAAATAGCGTTCACCAAATAAATCATCTCAAATTTGAATTGATTTGCTTTGGAGATGCCACACTCTGGTAGTGGTAAAACGTTGGCTTCAGGAAAAATCTTAAGACAACGGAAAAAATATCTTCTTTTTTTTGCTTTTTGGTTTCCAATAACGAAATCAAGTTTGCACGTGTATTTTTAAGTATTTTCCCGAATAAATTGTTCCTGCTTGATTTGGAAAGTTAAAAAAAAATACATTCCCACATTAATTTTTTTAATTCATATGAATGACACCTAATTGTTTTTTATTGTATTGTTTCAGGTATGTACCTTCTTTCGTCAAACTCTCAAAAGTATCTTCATGGTTAATAATGAGCCATAAGTTCAAAGGTAAGAAATGCTATTATAAACGTCTCAAGTGCGAAATTCAATCCACGAAAATAGCTCTTATCTCAATTTGGTATAAGGTGTATATTTGCAAGAGCACATCAAGTCGCTTTTCCCCTTTCTCTGCGGTATCAATTACATCATGTTTCGCCACCTTGGAATTAGATATTTATGAAATTAAGGCTCTCCGGGTCTATTTTTGGGCGCCTAAAGGTTACGCGATGATGAAGAGGGGGGCAAATGAATCTACGCAGGGTTCTGATGAATTTCCATCATAAACGAACCGAAAAAAATATTTAATTTTCTTGTGATTTCAACTTAGGGGGTGGGATTTTATGTAACTTTTTTTTTAAATTGCAGCATTTAGAAAAGTAGAACCTGTGTTGTATTTTGTAAGTTTTAGTGACATCATACTCAATCGTCGGGCTGAGAGGATGCCTCCTGAAGACATTGGCTACATCGCAAACGAGCTCTTCCATAACGGTTCGTCTAATATCCTAAAATCGTAACCTACCTTGGCATTCAGTTGTTATTTTTAAATATGTCAATCGTCTGTAACTCTTGTTTAAATTTGCGCTTAACCGCATTGTCTCAGTATGACCGGTTTGTCTAAGGTATTTTTATGAGGCTCGGTGGCCTAGTAGCGTTTGGGGATACATGAAAGTTTTCACACGGTTGCTTCCATAGTCCGTAGACCAACTAGGCAGAATGCGTTGTACCTGATTTTTTTACAATAATTTTCAGTAGGTACATCTTAATTTTTCTAGTAAAAATTGTCCTAACTTAATTATGAGTGTACTCATATATGCACTTAGGAAGGCATCTCAGGTGTCTATTCTAGAATGTCTGTCCTAATGAGCTGTCACGTGCGACACGTGGCTGGAAACTAATTACTGGCCTGGAGGTCCATTCACTAATGACGTCACACCTGTCAATGTTAAACAAACATACCAGGTGATTATAAGGGTAAAACTTCTTCTTGCAATTCAATCTTTTCCAGGAAACGAAGAAAAAATGAAATGACAGTCGATCATAGATTCAGAGGACTGGGATTCGATTCCACTGAAGATTTCTGATGTGATTTCTCGTTTCAGTGTTTTCTACTAGCCCAAATCAAATTATTGTAGTATCGGCAAGGATTGCTCAGCCCTCAAAAGAAGTCAGAAAATACTCGTAATATTAAAGAAAACCTCATCTTCAAGTGACGTGGTTGGTAGAAGGCTTCGTCCTCACGTGGGAAAATAAAAAGGTTCCAATTGCCATGCCAACGCGGCTAGAACTGGCAAGTTTGCAATCCAATTTGCCAGCGCTATGTCCTTGCGGTCAAAACTGTGGTTCTAAGCGTTCTGGCGTACGCTTGAAACAAAAACAGCCACTGTCTCTGCCACCCGTCTGTTCTGCTACACCAGTGGCTCCCAATTGGGCGATTTGGATCTATCGGTTGGTCAAGACTGCCGGGCTAGGACAGGACGTAATGACTTGATTAATTATATTCAACCGGTCCGTAGTATAGTGGTGAACACTTCGGACACGTGATTGGAAGTATCTTTAAAAAATATATAATTTTGTAAATATTCTCTTCGCTGAGTTGAAAAACTAATCTGACTACCATAAACAGGTCCATCCAACCTTACAGCAACTGGGTTTTGTTTGAGAATCGGCGCTTTTTACATCGACGAATAAGCTCGCAGATGGCTGTTGAGGTGTAATATACAAATAAAAACAGTGCCCTTAAAATAATTCATCACAATTTATTTTTATTCTCCTGAAAAATATTTGCAGAAAACATGAAAATTCAGAGGTTTCATAATTTTTTCAGTGACGTAAATGTCGCTCAAATAAGTGTGTGTTTTTTGAAACGTCGGTGTTATGTAACAGCGCGGTTGAATGAACTCTTTGACATGTCAGTGTTAATGTCACAGCTCTGGTGTGAAACAACGTTTCATGTGCGTTCACTTAAAATCATATTTACATCAAACGGGTCAATGGCATTACGTACGGCGAACGTGACGGCCGATTGTTCATTTTCAATAGGTGGAAAGGTAAATTAACATGCCTATGTGTATTTATTTTTACAATTAAATTTAAACAAAAATTGTCTGTTTGCTTGAGGTTGCTTATACTTTAAGTTCCTTACCTAGAATATTAAATGGATTTAAAAAATTTGAAATTCAGTAAAATTGATGTTAGTGAAGTTTCAAAGAATGAAAGTTTGTAAACAAAAGAATAAAATTGAAAAGATAACATATTAAAAAAGGAAATTAAAAGAAAAAGCGACGAAAAGTGGGTTTTGAATCTTCTAGAATCTAGATAAAGGCATACTTTTGTGAATGTCAGATAGAAAATAGGATGCCTTGTGAAATGTATTTATTTTCCCACGTTAAGTGGATTTTTTTTCATAAACAAATTTCTGGGAATTTCAGTTTTCCTTTTTCATTAAACAATTAGTTTTTCGTTTCATGTGAACCACAAGTAAACCTTGCAGGTTGCAGGATATAAGAGTGAGTGAGGAGAACATGCTAAAATATGATATCATTTCTTACCATTTTTTCCACATATTTATTTATTCTTTAAGAATAAATAAATAAATAAATAAATTACCACATTGGGTTTCGAACCCAGCGCTTTTAGCATTCTAAGCGGACGCTTTGTGAGATTTTATGTTCGCTACGTGCCAATAGACTTGCAATATGTCGCCAAAAATTAACTGCGAAGAATATAGCTAGGGCAGGGCTCTTGAGGTGTGAGTCACACAATAAGAACGATCAGGAAATAAGTGAGTGTACAAGATTTCCTTGTCCTAGCCGCCAACATTACAGATCAACCGCCATTTCTTTCCGTCCTTATGCTTCTTTCATTTCATCCAGAGTTATAACCTTCTTCATACAAGCTCTCCTTTAATTATGACTCTGGATGTTCCAATCTTCTCAGATATCTTAAGATAAAAATAGTTCTTCGCGATTTTTTTTTCTGTACCGAATTAAAATTAATATAATTAATTAACTGATTGCTCGCAATCGCAACTAAGCTACACATATGATAGGACTTCCTACCATCTTATCTCCGTACGGTTCGTATGTGATATGTCGAACCTATTTACTTATAGAGGTAAGGAAGCCGGCCACTTTATTTAAAGTGAAGGTTTTCCAGCTCCACAGGGGACTGGTTCATACTTCTTTTGAAGTCGAGTAAATCTTGTCTTTGTTTCAATTTGGTTTAGAAAAAAACAGCTCAATGGGAAAATATTTCCGATATCATTTGTGGGGATCGAACCCTAGCCCTCTGGCATTAAACGAAAGCATTTTACCAATTTAGATTTTGACCGGATAGTAGAAAATTCATGAATTCCGTTATTGTGGATGCATTAATTTTGTAAACCATTTTCTAAATAGAAAGAAAGAAGACTTTGTTTTTCAGGAAATAATGTAAAAACAATGTTAAAATTTCAAAAAAATTACTATATATAGAGTAAATATCATTATTATTATATGTACGTATTTTTCCAATAAAAAATGTGCATATGAATTTCCCTCGACGAGGTTCAAAACGCAATGTTAATTTTTTTTTCTGAAAAAATAAACATTTGAAAAAACTTTGTTTGCAATATTGCATCGGCCATTTTAGCGGAAAACTCCCGCGTAGTAGTTTTTATTCAATTTCGCAAAAATTGTAATCAAATCCAATGGAAAAGTTTCGATTTTTCATTTTATTTATGAAACGAATGTTCACCGCTCACGAAAAAAATATATCATTCAGAAATAATAATTGAAGCATACAAAAGTTTTTTTTTTAATAATTAATATAATGTTTTTAGGCTTTCACGGCCGGATCTAGATGCTTGATTTTTTGGTTCCGGGTTTTGACCGTGGTCCATGTTTTTGCTTGTCTTCTTCTTTTTTCTATTTATTCTTTCTTGAAGACTTTCTTGAAGACTTTCAGCTAACGTTTCGTCTCCTCTGTGGGCGACTTCTTCGGAGTAGCGAGCAGAACTCCGAAGAAGTCGCCCACAGAGGAGACGAAACGTAAGCTGAAAGTCTTCAAGAAAGTCTTCAAGAAAGAATAAATAGAAAAAAGAAGAAGACAAGCAAAAACATAGACCACGGTCAAAACCCGGAACCAAAAAATCAAGCAATTAATATAATATTATATCTTTTAAATAACAGGTGCCATGCCATGACAGAAGTATGAGGCTGAGTACGCATACTGTAAAAATGGCTCACTTTGCCAATGTTACCCCTGTGTCAGGGTAGGGCGACAAGAGTTGAAGATCTTATGTTCGTGTGAGATTTGGATTTTGTTTTTAAGTACACATGCATCATATGTACGCGCGAAAATACACGTGTATGCTTGTGAGCGTGCATTGAAAATGAATATTAATTATGTATCTTAGCTTAAATTATAATTATGAAAAAATAATTTCATTCGTCTTCACAAATTTCTTTAAAAAAAGTACACGTTATCAAGACATTTAAGCAACTTAGATTAAATATTTAATGTAAATCTACGTCATGATTTCCGAAGTATGAGATATAATTATGGAAATTCAAAGAAAAGTTTACAAAACATCTGTAAGAAAATTATCCAATCAATGATTCGTGTCATCTATTGAAGCTTGAAGCTGAACGGTGTTATTCTCAAACAGCAAAGCCATGGCTCATTCACAGCCTACACAGAGACCTACGTAGATCAGCCATGGATCAAATCTGTTGTGAAATGCACTGAAGCTGTCTTATTAGACTTGAAACACTTTTGAATTTGGAAATTTTTCTCTCGGCGAACAAAATATGTTAGCCATGTATGGGACTGCCTTCCTTAGGAAACTAATAACAAAAAATCATGATCTTTTCCCTAGCTACCCGGCCGGGCGAAGACCCAATTTCGTTTATGGCAATTCATGTTCGGACTTCGTATATATTATTTTCAGCATAAAAAAAAAACATTATTCAACATTTCCACACTAAAAATTCGGCTTTATTATTTTATTTTATTTTAATAAACTTTTATTAATTCAGCAACTGGCCTTTTTCATAAGTTTGGTTGCACCTAGATCCAAGCAGTTATACCTATATTTAAATTTTGGAAAATTGGCATTTAAGTTGGTTTAAAAACTAAAACCTCTTTATAAATAAGGGGAAATAAGTCCGGTATTGGAAAACGAAGATCCGAGTAGTTTTCCGAAGACTGTACTCTCGGGACCAATAATTCTGTTTACAGTGGTCAGACTCTGCCTTTTCTCACCAACTTGCCAGACATAGTCGCCGAGAAATTGTATTGGATTTCTAGTGGTGTCTCATTGGCTGCGAGATGAAAAGCATTCAACACCGAGATGCTTCACCTTTATCCCAAGTATAAAGTTTTAAGTTTAAACTTAACCATGGTGTTAACTGAAACTGGACACAAACTTAAACATCACCTTCAGGGAGCTTTTTAGTTTCCATATATTGTTATTTAAACAGTATGTTTGAGTTTAATGGTAAAGCTTTATACTTGGAAATCTTGATATTGGTGACCATTTATAGTCAAGGGTGAAAAGTGCATTTTGGCGAAATTCAGGTTAAGACATCAAATTAAAGCCATGTTTCTAATTCTTTCAATTGAAATAATTTCCTATTTTCTTTTTACGAATAGACCTATAATCCAAAATCTAAGTCGCAAAGAAATATTAACACGCTTAATCCACGCCCACAAGAAACGATTGTAAATTGAACATTACACATGCTGAATGTTTACTTATTAAATAAAACTCAAATCCTATGGGTGGTCAGCATCTTACTTACCTGAAGGTCAAAGATAGCCTGTGATTTGTCACTGTATGCAGCCACCATTCCGCTCGAAGTGGCTAGTACCTCTTTGCAGATGCATCTCCACTTTGTTCATATCCTCGATATTCATTACTCTCTTCGTGCATTTTCTTCTCTTGTGTTTACACAAATATAGAAGATAAAGAGCTGTAGAAAATAAATACAAATTGACACGTATTACATTGGCAGCAGCCATTAAAATGTGGAGCATTTTTTTTGGGGCGTTGTAAAAGAATTTCGTGTTTGGATTTTCCAGGTCAGTCTTTTAAATCAAGGGGATTAATGGCCACACGTCCTGTGGGCCCCAAAAGATACACATTAACGGTTTCCACCCTTGCACGTAGGCCACGTTTAACTACCAGCCACCCCAGTTATAGGGAAAATCCCCTGGAGGCGATCTTTAACGACAGCTTCTGAAGCTTGTAATGTACTTGTAGATAATAATGTGATCGTTTGGAACTGACAGTTGTGCCTGATCAGTGAAGAGTCATGTTTGTTTCTCATACTGTTATATTATCTGTATCATTTACAGTAAGAAAACGAGATAGGTTTATTCAATAAGTTGTACATTTATTTATAAACATATTCTTTAAAGATTTTGGTCACCTCCTGACTCTCTGGCTACTTTGGGAACTCTTCTGTCCTACGCAAAACTCATCCTTTTAATAGGCTTATTTATTTTTGCCAGAAAGGTCTATTCGGTATGTCTTAAGACATTGTTAGATAGTGAAAAATCATTCTAGTACGTCAGTGCATTATTTTTTCTTCTTTATTGAACAATATTATCTACCTTTTGTACTAAATAGTCATAACAACACATATTAAATGGATTTCCTATGCTATAAGAGATCATTAAGTTATTACGGTATCTTTTTTGAAGCAGTTGTTTTTTTGTTTTTTTAAAAAACAACTCCCCAAACCAACAACCCCCTTACAACCTCCCTCCGCCCCGATTTGACGGTCATTTTGAGATTGAGTGCGTTTCTAAGGTTTTGCTTTCTCGAGTAATCAATAAGGCCCCTGGGTAAAAAAGTTTGGGGATCCTCCCCTAGAATTTCTGACCAGAAGGGATCTGTGACTTTTTTCTGTTATGCTCAACTCATGGACTTGCTCTTTAAATTTTATCTGATATTGGTCTGAGGACCGAAAATGTTTGTCTTTTTTAAAAAAAATAGTTCAAACCAACATTGATACATATTTTGATATTTTCGTCGTTTTTGAAATAATAAAATTAGGATGATTTATTTGTTGAGCGCTGTTTTAGGTGAAGCACACCTCAAGAGCCCTCTGCGAGCTTGGTCGTCGCTTTAGAAAGCACCAATTCACAAGCAAGACCCGGTTGGTGTAAGGCTGTATGGACCTATGCTGACCGATCTTTGTTCATGGCAGATTAATTTTTCAACCCAGCGAAGGGTCAATTTGAAAAATGAAATCTCATTTCGTGCTCCTTGAGGATTCAAACCCACTACCTTGCAATCCTGAGCCCAAAGTGTAAACGACGACAGACCGGTGAAATATTTTAAATGATTTATTTCATTAATTTTAAATGTTCGTTAAAGTGATCAAACGAAAATTAATCAATTTTCCCGCCGAGTTTCTTGTGCGTAATTTTAATAATTTTCACAGTTTGTTTGTCGTAATGAATGTTTAACATTTTAATTAATTTTAATTTATGAATTAATTTCTCCTTTAGCTCAAAGCTCACACGTGTGTTAAAATCCTACTACATACTACATCCATGAATATGTTGGGAAATCTTATTATAAATTTATGGTTAGTGAATGAGAATTTAGGGCGAGATAAAACACTAATTTATGGGGAAATCGCACGTACTTATTGAGTATTATTTTCCCATGGTACTCCCATTACTTAAAACGAAACTAAGCTACACATATAGCGTAACTTCTTACCGCGTTATCCCCGAAGGGTTTCGCATGTGGCGAGTGGAACCTATTTATTTTTACATGTAAGGAGGCCGGCCTTACGCCAACCACTTCAGATAAAGTGGGGATTTCCGAGTGCTCAAGGGAGCTGGTAATCATTTCTAGTGAAGGCTGAGTAAACCTTGGTATTTTATTATGTGGTTTGAAATAAATACCGAAACGGGAAATTATTTCTGACACCCTCGGTGGGATTCGAACCCGAACTCTCGGCATAGAATGCAAGCACTCTACCAAGTAAGTTATCGACTGAACTAACTACGTGATTAATATTTTAGGTTATTAATGAAATAACAGTCAAATTGTATAGATGTCATCCTTAGTCCAGCAGTGAAGACGTTCAACTGTTAAAAATTAAGAAAGACGTAGAATGTACGTGGTTACAGAATGAGTTAAATTTATTACGTTTCATGGATGAACTTCACATCATCAGGTACAAATGATCACATAGGTTTCTATCTATAATTTTCGTTGCAATGGTATATTAACTATTAGAATTAAGATTTCATGCAAGTTCACAAGCAGACACATGCAAGTTCGCGCTTACACATACCGCATGTGTGCTTATAAAGTAAAAGAAAAAAACCTCAAATGATTTGCAACTCTTACCGCCTTTCCCTGACACAGAAGCGACAATAGCAAAGTGAACCATTGCTTACAGTATGGTTGGTCAGTCTCATTCCAACCTGTAAGCCAAGAAACCTATTATTATAAAACATTGTTTCATATAAATTATTACATACCTTGCTTACGTACCTCAAGATGCAGGTGCATTCATCAAACTGGCTGTTAATTAATCCCTTTTACTCTTTCTGTAACGATGCATATTTTAACATAACAATCACTTTTTTCGGGCTATGTAGCCGTGGTCTGGTTAATTCTTTTCGGACAGTTTCAACCACAGATCACGGAATATATGTGTCAACCATTGCTCCGATGAACATTATCAGCGGTTGGCTAGTCGCTGTGATCTTCTTACAGGATCTGATGTTCAAGAAACAATGATGCATATTTTTCCCCCCAAAAAAAATCTGTACACTGTTAATACTGCTGTATTTGTTTGTTGCTAGTTTTAACATTACCGCAAACAATTGTGAAAAATGTGTAAAACGCGCGTTGAACGCAATTTGTTTGAGCTTTGGTGCTTAGCGGTGCGAAATATTCCACATAGGCAATGAGGCCGACCTGAATGCACTTACGTTTAAACTCACCCACAGCGTTTAACCAAATATGTGTGCAGGCTTAAACGCTCTGCAGATGTTCTGTTTTAGATTGTGTACATCAGCTGTGATTAAGTTTAAATTGAAGGTTTTGTGCTTGGTGTTCTGAATGCACTTTACAATGATTGAATGCACTGTATGGTGCACTCATCTCTCGTGTGCGGCTTACTGGGTCAGCGCACACTGCCAATCGACAAACTATTCCTGAACCAATGTGTACATATTTCAATAGCATGATGAAAGACTTGAAGTGTTTTTACACCTTTGGAATCCCTACAAAAGAAACGTGGATAGGCAGACTTAAACGGTGTGAACGTGGTAGAAGGAAATGAATTGAAGATGCAAGGAATTGAAATAGTTAGGAAAATTTTGAAGCAATTCTGTTGGGCTTATAGAAAAATCACTTTTTTTCAATTTGAAATTTGAGAATGGTGTATGTTTCACTTATTCCTTCCTCTCTCAAGAACAAGAACAAATCTGACATTATCTTTGCAGTCAATATCAAAACTATGAGAACTTGGCGTTTTCACGACTCATTCCTTTACCAAGCTGCCTGTTTATGGAACGAGTTCCAGTATATGTGCCGATTTAATCCAACTCCATTCATAACCAATATCAATCCCCACTTCCTCTCAATGTCACAAAACAAAAGCTACAGAATACTTACCAGCTGACACCCTTGCTACAAAGCATCAGGATATATATTTCTACCTCATCAGCAATATTTATTCATTATTCAAGTATAATTTAGAATTGAATTATATCTGGAATATTGGTCAGCTTACATTTAAATATAATATATATATTTAAATGTAAGCTGTAACATTATATATATATATACATTTATAAATATGTTGATAGGTTTTCGAATAATCCGTTAATTTGCTATTTTCTAGCCGACGTTTCGGATCGGTATCACGATCCTTCATCAGGGTATATAATTTCAAATATTTGTCTTATTTGCTGTTTTTGGATAACTTACTTTACTCTAAAGTTTCGTTAGCATCGTAGCTTATGTCGTCAGTGCATTCTTAATCGCCGCAGAACAAGAGTGTCTCCTGAAGACGTTGGCTACAAAGACAACGAAACGTCGAGAGTAAAGTATATTCTCCAATTACGGGTATTCATTTGTACATTTGAAAGTTCATCCTTAAAAACATTGGTGGTAGTGAAAAGTTGTGAAATACTGATGTACTCATTTCAATTGGTTTGGTCGTCAATCAATCACGAATCATCTATGATGACTAAACTCCATACAAAGTAATAAAGAGCCGATGATGTAAAGTATTTTATATCCTACATTAGCGCTCCAGTATGAACTCACTGCGTTACTTAGCAGTGACATAAAAATAATATGTTAACTTTTACTGACGTAAGTAGTCTTCTTGAATTACGGTCATAATAATAACTCCGCTAAGTGCTGAATAATACTTAGACTCTTTTTTACCAACAATGATGTCTCAAATTAGCGGCATGTTAAAACGCGAACGTAGAGTGTCTGCTTATAAGCGTGCTTTAAGTATGAGCCTTAATTGTCAATATATCTTTGCCGCTTAGATGAAAGAAAGATTGACTGGTCCGTTGTCTAGTGGTTATACTTTGGACTCGTGGTTGGATAGTAGCAGATCCGATTCCAGGCAAAATACAGAAAATATTTAAATTTTCAAATACGTTCTTCGCTGGGTTGAAAAATGAATCTGCCTTTACTAAAAACCGGTCACCATATGTCCTTTAAACCCTACAGCAACTGGGTATATCTACGGCGTCAACCAAGCTTGCAGAGGGCTCTTGAGGAGTGATTCACACAACAACAGCGCTGACCAATATATATATATATATTTGGATGACTTCTTTTTCTTTCTTCTTTTGGGCGCCGTTTAGTGGCTCCAGCCACCCCAAGGGCGCCCACCGCTCACTCTCTTCTTGTGAAAATGGTGGTCTTCAGCTCCTTCCTGAAGCGCTCCTCGCTGGTTTCCGTCCTCAGCTTCAAAGGCAGCCGGTTCCAGCACAACGGTCCCGCCGTACTGAACGCCCTATCCCCAAAGCCCGTTCTGCTCCGTCGAGATGGCATTTTCAGCTTGTTGATAGCATCACTCTGCGCCGAGCGAAGAGTGCACCTATAATCTATAATAATATAATAAGATTATAGGTGCACTCTTCGCTCGGCGCAGAGTGATGCTATCAACAAGCTGAAAATGCCATCTCGACGGAGCAGAACGGGCTTTGGGGATAGGGCGTTCAGTACGGCGGGACCGTTGTGCTGGAACCGGCTGCCTATCAAAACCGCTTATCAAAAATCTCGTCAAGCTTACATAGTTCGGCTAAGTAAGAAGGGGCCGTAAATAAAGCATCCGTGTATAATATATAAATTACCTGATCGATTATGACATAACTATTTCAATCTGCAGATTAACTGAGTCGAAGTCCAGATTTGGTGGTTTTATGGGCGCTGCTTGTCCTTGTAATAATGAGATTTAGCATCTTCAGCCGGCCACACATTATATCCAACCACTTCTGCATTATCCCGCCACATTCTCCGCTCAGTTTACGAGCTACGAGCATAGCTTACCGTAATGAGCTACGGAGAACCGCTGTTCAACTTACAAACCACCGTAGGTGTATTAAACCAGCTCCATTCAACCAATTACTAATAAATAGACGTCAACTTTTCAACTAGCATCAGAAGTAAGCAGAGCTCTGAAGAAGTTGCACATAGTGGTAACGAAACGTAAGCAAGAAGGAAGCAGAAAAAAGAATGAAAAAAATAGAGAAAAAGGAAGCAAGAAGAAGGAAACTAAACGGTCAAAGCCCGGAAGTAAAATACTAAGCACCGTAAGTTAGTTTATTTTTACGTTTTAAGCTATATTTTTTTTATCAGCACATAAGTCAAAAAGTTTTACATTTTACATAGCGACTTTATACGGAATCAAAAGGAAAAATTTATGAGAACCGTGCGAGTATTTTTTTTCAGTTTAGACTCACATAAGTTAACATTGAACCGATTTAGCCTTAGAGCTCATTCTTTACCCTAATACAGGATGGCATATAGTAAAAAGAAACACATTTTTTTATTGTATAAACTTCTGTATAAGTGTGGTCAATAGCTTACTTGTTGAACGCTAGAGATTTGGGCTCGATTCTGATGTGTTATTGATTTATTTTAATGCTCGTTAGAAAATGAAGAAAAATGCGATTAAAAAAATACCAATTTGTTAATGAAAAATGAATTTGGAAATGGTAAGTACTGATCCATATGCCTCTTTACAAGTTACATGCCAACCTGATACCTTTATGAAAGAAATCAGCTCTAAAAATGAAAATCAACTCGTGAAGGAGGATACAGTTTGCAATTTAAGCTGTCATGGTCAGCGTTCGATGTGAAATTCGTTTTGAATTCTTTCGGAGCATTTCTAACAGCCACACTTACCCCAACAATCAAGCGTCGGCAGATAGAAAAACTGAAAATACAACATGGCCTAATCCGAAAACAAATGACATCTGGAATGACAAATTGGTAATGAAAAAGATAACAACGTTCATGTGAAATCCACTCGTTAATGCTTTTATTTTTTCTCTACTACCTATTCGTTGCTACAGCGTTCTACAGATTTCACGCCAGCATGGCACCGTAGGTGATGTTTAATGAATGCACGTAGAGGTTCACGCAAATAAATGTGGGAAGTGTGTGTGTGACCGAGCGCTGTTAATGAATGCTAGCTCCGGGGAACAACTGGCCTTAGGAATGTCTTTACAGAAGATGTGCCGCACTTTACTGATGTAGAGATTTATCTCTCAGCATGTGAAGGGTGATGCATAAGTAACGAACTCTTTGTGGGTGTATAAATTACAATTTGAAATATAAGGGATTATTAGAGAATGGATGCCGGATGACTTATAGGTTGGTATGCGGCTGACCACCCATGCTGTAGAAAATGGTTCACTTTGCCAATGTCACCCCTGTTTCAGGGAAGGTCGGTAGGAGTTGCAGGGTGTATGTTCATTTGAGATTCGGGTTTTTATATTGTAGGACTACATGCGGCATGTTTAAGCGCGAACTTAAACATGTCTGTTTTTTGAAAATGCGTATAATATGAATCTCTAATGTTAATTATATTTTGCAACTTAGATTAGATTAGATTATAAAAAGACATTTAAAAGATATGTTCACATGATTTTCTACCAAAATTCAAATAGGTACAGCAAACCAACATTATTTGAATTTAGACTTTTGAACATTAACACACGCTGACAGTGTTTTATTTTCTATTTTCTGGAAATCTCAACGGCTGAAATCCTCTCAAACCGTTGCATCTTAGCTCATTATTTCTTGGTCTGGCGAACAACAACAAAGGTCGCTGGATGTAGAGTTAAGGTTTTTGAAGAGAAACGGCAGTTTATCATGGTAAATTTATCGAAAACATTGATGTAAAGTAATAAAAAAAATTAAAAAAATGTACGTTCTTGATATTTTCGAGCCCATTCATAAAACCGTTTAAATCTACAACCTGTCGTTAACCTCAGCTTTAAACTCTTCACAGACGAATGCTTTCTTTGTCGCATGTCTCACGGTCCACCGTGCACTCGTAGTTTCGGCACGTTTGGCATGTTAGCTTGGCACGTGTCACAGTATTTACTTTTGTGCCGCGTCACGTCACGAGTGCCAATCCAAGTGACCGACATCATGTCACATCCCTCTAAATGCCACCTTTACGACTATTTCTATGCGTCTATTTTTATCTTTGTTGTTAATATTTATTTATCCTTTTAAATCCATCGGCTACATAAAATACTCATCCTAATGGATGCAATATTGTAAATCTATCCTGCTTCTTCTTCTTTCCTCTCATTGATCCGATGTATGTGTTTGTGCCGCTACTTCCGTCTCCTGTGAGGTGAATTACCAGCTGTTACGCCATCTCTTCGGAGGTCTTCCCAGGATTCTTCTTCCCGTTGGGGTTCCCTCAAAGAGCTATACTTGGGATCCCATCTTCTTCAAATTTACATGATTGCTTCGTTTTTTTTTAATTCAGTAAAATATCGTCAGAAGAGACAGAAGTTCAATTTATTGTAGGAGAATCGGGAAGTTTAAAACATCCATATATCGCCATGCAAGACAAACCATTTGGCGGAAGATCACCCAAAAGATGGAAAACCAGCTGATAGCTTCACAAAAGAGTGACATCGTTGAAAAAAACTAAGAGGGTGTGTATAATTCAAACGACGATGTAAGAAAAAAGGCATACATGCATAAATTATCTAGGATAAATGGACAAACACTATCGGATGATTTAATTATTCTTAAATGAAATTCATTCTAGATCAACCACTATTGATTCTTGTATAGAAATATAAATATTCTTATTAATAATAATAAACTAAATTTATCTGCGCCTATTTGTGATTTATTTCACTACAAAGGCGTATGTGGGCTTTAACGGGAAAAAAGAAATGCTTTCAGCATCTTCCTGAATAAAATCATATACATACAAAAAAAAAATATGGATACTTTTCGGACTAAAAAATATATTCCATTCATTCCAAATACTGTTTCAGGAAGTACAATATTTTTAAAGTTTTTTGTTATACATCCCGTATTCAAATTATACAAAAAGTATCGACTCATCGCCCACATTGAATAGTCCAAAATTTTAACCCGTTATTTTAATGAAAAACTGTAAAAAATCGATCGTTCACGGGTCACAAATTTTGTCAAATATTTTATATGGGGAAAAAATTGAACCAGACTAACCGATGAATGTACGATTTTTTCTACGATTTTTTTGTTTGTATTTTTTTTAAATCATCGTTTTGAATGACCGGTGTGACGTTATTTAAATTTGTTCATCGTTGCAATGCAAACAAATTCATTTTTATCTTTATTCGTACAAACATTTGAAAAAGCAATTTTTATTTTTGATGGGACTACCGTAGGTTTTTCATTTATTTTTAATTTGTTCGCTGACATTTTCATCTGATATGAAGTCCTTTCCATGGATCAATTGCTACAAATCCTGTTTTCTGAACGGAAGGTCGTTTTTTTTTTAATTAGTTGTTTTTTTGGAAAAGAAAAAAGCTAAAGGAAAGGGAAAGCCCCATTTCCTATAATGCACAGATTGTTTTAAACGCAACTAAGCTGCACATTTTATGCAAATTCTTACCGCAATTCCCCGAAACAATTATATGTGGCGTGTAAAATCGATTTAGTTTTGCAGGTGAGGGGACCAGTCTTACGCCAACCTCACTTGGAGTATGAAATTCCCAGATTTTTTAGTTTTGCTTCTAGTCAAGCTGACGTATCGCTGACCTTGCCTGTATTTTTATTTTAGGGTTTAAAATAAACATTGAATTGGGAAATCATTTCTGACATCCTTGGTGGGAATCGAACTCTAGGTGAACTATCGGACGGACCATTATAAATAGTGTTCTTAATAATGGATGTTATGGGTTGTGTCACTTGACTTGCAGGTTTTATGAGGCTGACCAGTGACCACCCACCCATACGGTAAAAATAAGTTTACTCTGCCAACGCCACTACTGTTTTAGAGAAGTGCGCAAATGTTGCAGGCTTTATGCTCATTTGTGATTTTATAAGTACACATACAGTATGTGTAAGCACGAACTTACACGTGCCTGCTTGTGTGCATGCATTTTAATATGCAATACCAATGTTAATGTATCTTTGCAACGTACATAGATTCTACACTACCGAAACAGATAGATACTGAGTTTATTATTGTGTTCGTATCTATGTATTGTGAGGCACTTATTTCAACCAGTGGCGGCTCCAGCTAAGGTGCATCGGTGCATTGCACCTCCTGTAAGAATGCCACGACCCATCACTTACAATTTTGTTCCCCATAAAATATCCTCTGTGTCAAGTCCTATTTTACATTTATCATTATTTTACATATTATACAGCTCTACGAACATGTAAAGACTACGAGTTGCTAGGTATTTAAATGTATAATATTATCGCGTGCATATGTGGCAATGCCCCATACTTCCTTCTATGAAGTCCATACATTTATTGAAAAAACAGCTCAAACGGTGAATACTGAGGTGCCTGTACATTTTTAGATAGCAGCTCCGGCACTGCACGCTTTTCCTAGGTAAGTGACATGACATGAACGGAGAAGAATTGTGACAAAACTTTTTTTTTTATTCTACCAAAGGAACTCTTATGTTCAGAGCATATCCAACTCTTTGTTTAAAAGACTTCAATATTCGTCATTTAAAACAAAACTATAAAGTATTTCCTGACACTTAACTATTGCGTTTACAAAAAAAATAATGAAAACTGAAACGCTCACAACAGATGCTGCTTTAGTATCAATAAAAATCTTCGCATAAAGTATGTTTGTGTTTTACCATAAAGCTCTATACTTAAAATATAATTCAAATACAATGCTTTATTGTTAGCCAGGATACAAATTGTTTATTTTAAGATCAAGTTAAGCCCGACAAAAACTCATTACTTTTTAATTTATCGACGTTTTTATTATTTGCTTGAGGATTCCATTCCTAGTGAAAAATATTCAGTCGTGGTCAACAAGTGTTTTTTCGAGCATTTTAAGCAAAATAATACAAATGGATAAACTGTGTTTTAACTGATATGAAACCAACCATCTCTACGCTAGTGGCGGTCAGCGTCAGTCAGCGTCTTTACTCTGTTCTGTGATTGCATATTTATTTTTATATTCTCAGCATTCCCTACTTTCTTCGTGAGTTCTCTTATTTTTTTCAGTCTGCAGATTTCAATAATTTGAAATGTTGCTTATTTAATCAATTTATTAATTTGTCAGTCTTGCTCTTCCACGCTTTCCTTGGGGATCATCTTTGTGCACTATTTTTATCAGTCGTGAATCGTCCATTATTTGTAGATGCTCAACTAAACTCTTTGCCCAGCTATACGCCCAATTGTACTATTTTGTACCATCACTCATATTCTCCACTATAACGTACTTTAAAATATCTCTTTAAACTAATCATCCATACTTTAAAGTATGGATGATTAGTTTTGTCAAAGGTTGCAAATCTCTGAACTTGCTAATCTTGCAGAACAATACATTCTTGTTATTTTTAAGAATGTAAGTACAAGATGATGTCACAGATCTTTCCTCCTCATGCTCCATAATCTTAATTTAATTTAAATTCAGTTAAGTTGGATTTTTCTCCGGAGGCAGACCTTAGTCCCTTTAATATATTTTCGTATTTTAAGTGACGATATTGAATTTCTTATGTAAATTTATAATTAACACTCATTTGTGAGGTAGATAAAATAAACAAATATTCATGTAAAAGCTGTGAGGTAGATTAATTATTAAATGGTGTTGGTGTGAAGGAAAAGGTTTTATGTGAAGTGTTTTTAAGTGCTATGTTTTGCTGTGTTGTTATGAAGTGAATTAATTTGGATTTACCGACGGCGATCATCCCCGTTAAAGGAAGCTCTTTTACACAATGTAAGTCATCGATTATAATATTCGTGCTAACATTTCAGCGAACATTTTCAAGGCCGGTCAGCGTGAAGTGTATGGTACATTGGGGGGAGTGGGGGAAGAGGTGTAGGCCATAATTATATTGAAAATTTCTGCCACCCAATATTCTGACCCATCGGCCGTCACTGTCAGCCCCCACGGGAGCTGGGAAACCTCCACGTCAACCGAAGTGGTTGGCGTAAGGACTGCCCCCTTACCTGTAAAAATAAATAAGTTACACTCGTCACGGCAAAAATGCGGCAAGAAGTTACACTATATATGTGGCTTAGTAAAAAAAACTTGCTTCAAATACATTTAATTGTTGTAATTGTTTGTTATATTCAACAAAACGGGTGTAGGTACGTTCTCGTGTATACCTAAATAAAATATTTATAATATGTATGTATTTCTTGCAACTTTTATTCCAAGCAAAATGGAAAATAAAAGAAAAAATGTAAATGCAGAAATTATGAACTGCCAACATTTCTAATGACGAGCCGCCTCTGATTTCAACCACTCCAAGATGTCTGCTTGCTGGCCCATTATCCTCACAACCCTACAAAATTATAATGACTTCACGTTATTGTTTAAGTTTCTGCCATGAACTTATCCCTAAACTTGGGATGAAGGGTTTAACACGTACCGTAAAATACACCGTGCAGCACTATGAAATAAGGTTGACATTTGCAAACCAAAATACTGGCGCTTTGATTCACCTTTTAAATGCCATACCACAAAATTTATGGGGCAGAATGTTAAGTAGACAATAAATCATAGAATATTCCCCTAACTAAGAGGTTGGTTTGAGCCTGACCACACCCCCCCGTAAAAAATGATACCCTTTTGCAGAATGCTCTCCTAGTTTCAGGAAAATTTGTCAATAGTTGCAGAGCTTTTGACAATTTTAAGCTTAGGCCTTATTTTGTTAGACGTATAAAGCGTGTGTAAGCTTAACTAACACGTGTTTGCTTGTGCCAAACATTAAGTTTTAACATCAGATGCTAAAAATAAATGCAAGCTGAAACGAGTCTTTAAAGGAGATCTACAATAAAATTGTTCAGATGTTTAGGTCACGTACAAATAATGGATGATGAAGAATTGACAAAGGAAATAAAAAAGGTTAAAAGAGGAAAAGGAAAACTGAGAGGATTATTGTTTGATGAAATTGTGAAAGAATGGGATTAACGGTTTAAGCGGGAGATGTATAAACTAGTTGATGGATTTGAAAACATCGAAAAAGGTATGCGAGGAAATCAAGGCAATTCTGTAGAGGCTCTGGCCAATGAAATGGCGGCAGAGTTACAGTCACAGAAACAACTTAGATTATTCACTAAATAAGAACTACGACTAACATTACAGCGTACTTTTTCAGCTTTAAAACCATCTTAAAGCTAATGTCTTTTTTATCTTCTAAATAATTGTTTTTTCTCAAGTTTCTCCGGAATTTTAAATTTAATCCTGTGCTATGCTCGAATTTCAGATGCTTTTATTTTTAGTCCGGACTAAAAAGTTTCCCCAGTCTTCATTAATTCTAAGACACGATAAGCGGATGGGATTTCCATAAAAGTGGGTAGGTATTATGTTTTAAAACACTCAATATTCAAATATCGAATTTACTGAATTTATAAACCGCCCCTTAACCTGCTTTTGTAGTAACCCAATTTTAACCATCGATTTTTGAAAAAAACAAAGTTTGCACTTTTTTGAGACGCGCAACTTTATCAGCTTATAGCAGTTTTTTATATATTGTTGTTAAAATATTTAGAAGTGTGATTTTAGATTTTTTTACACATGCTGATTTTTCTGTCACTTAAACTTACCAGTAACTGTGTGTTCTATTTTTGTAATTTAGAAAACTTGTATCACTTGGCTTTTTTATTTAGTTAGCTCCATTTCTGATACTACTAGTAAATCACACTAGAAGAGCCTTCTGTGATTTTGGCGGTTGCTTTAGAACGCTCTCTCAAAAAATCCCATCTCTGAACTTACTGTTTTTTGCTAAGGCACATAAACATTAAGCAATTGGGAACTCCACCCGGATTGTGAACCAAGCACCTTCTTAGATCTGATCCGATGTGATCATCTCTAGACTACCACCGGTCATATTCATCTTTCTCAACCTTACTAGTCTTGAAACTTTTTTGTACTGCAACAAGACGCTACATAAAAATAATTGTTAATGACCCTTTTGAAAAATTTCCAGTCATTGACAGGTTAATAGAATGATCGTATCGGAGGGGAAGTATAGTGAGAAAATTTAAATGAAATTTAACAGTAGGTACAATGTCTGAGTGCTCCTAGTATGTATATCCCTGGTGAGAGATAAGAAGTGCTTAGATTTTATGCTAAAATAAACTAATACTGAATCGTGAAGGTGATAAAAAAAAACCTATTTATCTGATCCCTTAAAATTCACGTTTTTATCTATATACGAGTATTTAAGACTTTGCTTTTATTTGAGTTTTTGCAGATTTGAGAGAGAAAAACAGTGTCTATTAAAATACAGGCGTTTTTTTGGATAATTTTAGACACGATTTCGTAACGATCAATATTTTTGCATTTTTAAAGATAGAATAAAAATCGTAGGTTGTAGACACGTGCGTTATATTTATTTATGAAGTTATTTCAGCTTATTTTTTCGAAAATAAAATAGTAAATTTCTATAACTAACTAATAACTTTCAATATCGGGTAATCAATATGGGACTAACTATGCTGTGAGAAGTTGAAGTTTCTTTAAACCTCTATCTCTTACGTCAACGGTTAAAAATTGAGGTAAACACAAATAATAAACTTTGCTTTATTGTCTTCGTTTGCAACATTGAAATTGTGTAATGTCAACCTTTTCGTAACGCGATACCGTCTCTTATTGTTGCTTCATTTGTGAGTTACCTGACTTCCTGGTTTGAATGGAGATTCACACTAAGTGCTATTCAGAGTTAGTGTTATACTAAACTATCGCTTCTTTCTTTATTTCGCTTTGGAATTACAGTGCACACCGAACTCTTGGTTCAGTCTTGATAAATTGTTTTTGTTTTTGTTTTTTATGATATCAAAGCTATCCAACATGGCTGCGTGTTAACAGCTGATTTGACAGTCAAATCAATGCACTCGCATCTGATTTGGATTACTTTGTTATCCTATGATAATAGCTATCGTTGTGTCAAGGCTGCACTCCCGGGACTCTAATTTAAAAAAAAATATATCGTGAAAAACAATGCAATTTACTGACCTATTTCTGCCTGGTTCGGAAAAAAGCTTTCAACATCACAAATCAATAATTGATTATTTTAGTTTAATGACTTATGAATCAGGAAGAAAAACAAGAACAACAGAAAAAGAAAGGGCTCTGTTCACTGAGGTTCACTTTGAGGACCACTGCTAGTAACGGAGACAGTAGCATAGGCAAGTAAGCAACTTTTGTTTCGTTCACACGCGGCCAGTCGGCGTGACAGGAAAACATGATCTTGCTTGTGGTGAAACAAAAACGCTATAAACAAAACCACATTTGTTTATACTCGTTTATTGTATTACATTTTTAATTATGCCATTAAAACTCTTAACTAATGACACTTTAGTAATGTTATTTTTAGATAATATTGTGATATACTTCTAGAATCTGTGTAAAATCTTAGTTGCAGAGATATTTCAACACAAAGTTTGCAGATACACGTTATGCTTCACGTTACACTTACACTTGCCCAAGGTTTAATTCAAATTTTGTAACATTCGTTGACTCTAAAGTGCTCGAACGGTTGTGATTGGTAGCTAACAGGGTAAAAGAGGGAGAGGAGAGTCCCGGAGCGATCAAGTGAAGACAACAGCAGGCACCTCCGTGGTTGTAGCGCTGCAGACAGCGCAAACAAGAGAAAACTGAAGAAGAGTACTTCTACAACGGGCACAATAAAAATAATTAATTTTATCCTCGATTCAAACACATAATTTCCAATGCAACAAAATGAAAATTTAAATGAAAAAAAACGATTTTTGTAACCAAAAACACAGTAATAAAAGGAAATTTTCGAATATAATTCTCTGCAATTCTGAAAATCCATCGCTGATAATTTTCTGACTGGATGTTATCATGTCATTTGCATAATGAAATATTGCCAGTAGCGCCAAGTATAAAACTATAAATATAAACTGAACTTTTGCATTTTACAGAAAAATTATATGATTAGTGAAAGAGCGCCTCTAGTAAGAGTTTTAGTTTCTATATATTATTATAAAAAACACCATTGTTGAGTTGACTAAGTACACTAGGCACTAGTTTTTTGCGAAACTGGCATTAAAAGTTCACCGCCATGTATTACGGTCGGTGCGCACGCTTTGTATGGGGAAAAAATTAAATTTATTTTACTGTTCTCTCGTATTTTATGCTTAATTGAAAAATGAGAACTGAAAAATAATTTTGCGTTGCCATTGTTTTGTGTGTGAGATACTAAAGCGTTCTTGGGAAAAAGATAGTTTGCTCGTAAAAATATTTTAATGGGTGAACGCGTTTGCTAGGTGGCTTATGAACCGTAAACGTGATTTCAGATGGTTCATTTTTATTGAATGTCTGTGATTTAGTTAAATTTGAATTGAAAGCAATAATAAATTTTAATTCGTATGCCAAAATTACTTTAAAAATTTAATGGGTCAGAAATGATCAAAAACCAAGTATCAAAAAGATGAATATTTCATTGGGTATTAATTATTATCCGTTTGGTTAAAAGATAAAAGTGTACCATCTGATATCACCAATTTCGTCATCGATGAGGTCCACCTATGATTTGACTACGGAAAAAGCAAACAAATATTTATATTTTGTATTGTTTGTGTAAATAAATTAAAAAAATATATATTGTGAAAATAAACAGTGTTTTAAAATAAAGCTATTTTTTGTTTAACGTAGTTTATTTTCACAATAATATTTAATATCTCGAGTACTTTCGACCTTCAATATTCAGGCCATTATCAAGAGTGATGTATAAAAAATTAAAATTATTAAGAACAAACCATAGATTAAAATTATATAAATTCAAATAAATAGGTAGGTATAGGTACAATAAATATGAACTTAATTAAAATTAAATACAACAGTCAAAAATTAAAAGAAAGAAAACATAAAATAATATATAATAATTACAATAAATTAATTCAAACATCCGAGGGTCAAAAAATAAAGAAAATAAAATAAAATATTTAAAGCACAAATAAAATTATTGAATCAACACAAAAAGACAAATAACAATAATAACAAGAAAATGACAAAGAATAAAACCAAAATTAAGGGGATTGGGTTATGGCGGATTGCGGAGAGGAGCAATGAGCAGGGGGGAAGCTAGAGGGATTTGAATATTTACAATAGGGCCATTCTGCTTACATTTAAGAATTTCAATTGTTTCTAGGGCATTTAGTTGCCTGTATTTACATTCCGAGTGCAGAACCCTTACATCGTCAATGCCAAAGGTATGGTCATTTTCGATGCAATGATCCGCCATTTCGGAATATGCAGACATACCTCTAAATGCCCTATTGTGCTCCTTGAATCTTACATTATTTGATCTTGAGGTCTGTCTACCTACCTATTTATTTGAATTTATATAATTTTGATCTATGGTTTGTTCTTAATAATTTTAATTTTTTATACATCACTCTTGATAATGGCCTGAATATTGAAGGTCGAAAGTACTCGAGATATTAAATATTATTGTGAAAATAAACTACGTTAAACAAAAAATAGCTTTATTTAAAAAAAATGAATTTTCACTGTGTGAATACACAAACCCTACAAAATCTAAACAGTGTTTTGTTTGAATTTCATCCAAAAATTATAAAATTAAACAAATATTTTATTTCTGGTTGCTAAGGACTGTATCCCAATATCAGTATGATGTTTGCCCGGCGAGAAAAAAGTTCTATGCTAAGTCCTTTAAACCAGTCACGTTTTTAAATCTATATTTCTCAAAAACATTATATATGGGATATGTAAAAAGTTTAAGGTATTCGTTTCAGGAGTACATAAAACGGAGAGGGTATTTTTAAATTTTCTTGAAAGATTTTCATCAATTCAGCGTAGATGGTATACAGTACCATTGCATGTATTCCTATTATCACATAGAAGTCACCTATCCCCATTTCCTGGTCAAACGTGCAGCCCTAACACATCACCTTATAAAGCTTGAAGACATATCTCCTATTTTTCTTAACAGAATTTAATCTAGTGACGTAATTATCTGTACCAGGAGCACATAAAGCGCAGAGGGTATAAAGTACCACTGCAGGTATTCCCATTATCCCATAGCAGCAGCTGGCCCTGTGGTTTCCATCCCCCACCCACCGCCACCCTCCACCCCCTGGTCAAACGTGCTGCGCTGGTCCCTTGCCAAAAACACACTTGTTCTACATACGTACTCTGAAAGGCCTCTAGTTTTCACTGCCTGCCTATTTTATGAGATAGCTGATAGGGGATGCGCAGAAAAGAAATAGATGCGGAAAATATATAATTTTAATAATAATAAATCTTTATTCCAGCCTGGTCACGCGGATGGTGCAATACGTGACTAGCCATATTAATTTTTTAAGTTATGTTTTATGAAATAATACACAAATAATATCATTCTTAAGTTGTTAAGGTTTTTCTACCAATGAAAATGCGTGTGGTAAGTTTAGCATACAGAATTTTCCTTAAAAAACGTTCTCACTTGAAATAAAGTAATTATTTATTTAATTTTACTGCCACAGAGTATTATTCTATTGAAATTGCTGTCTCCAACACCCACAACTTAATGGAACTCTAGCAAGCGTCATAAACCCTCCAGAATTTTTTCCATCAAAGGAATTGTTATTTCTTCACATTGGTGAATACATTCTTAGTACTCTGATTCTATTGTATTATCATCATGTTTATCTTATTTTATTGTTACCAAGTTCATCCAATCAGCAAAGTCTATCTAAAATATTTTTCATTGCCTCCACCGATCATCTTTTTTCAACATCTACATCCCTTTCGTTAAGTAGGTATTCTACCTCTGAGAAATATTCTCGACTTAGCAATATTGCAATATTTTTATTCCTAATGATAAAAGCAGAACTTTCTTCAAAGCACGAAGAATATTTCAAAAAAATAAAGCAGTAAGTCTACTTGAAATTTAAAGTTTGAATTAAATATGATAGGATCCCACGTATTGCTCTTCAGGGGAACCCAACCGGGAGAAGACCCCCAGAAAGACTTACAAAGAGATGACGTGGAAGCTGGTAGTCCACCTAGAAGCCGCTATAAGATGGAATAAGAACGATAATCAGTGTGTAAGTGTAATTACCGAAAATATGGTCAACTTATTATTACTTTTATTTCTTTTGTCTTTTTGGTCTGTCCTACCTAACTCATGCACCTAACTAATATAATAAACGCATATGATAACTTGGCCAAATACAGAGGTGCACCTATCGCAGGAATGGTGCATGCGGCATTATTCATCATACAGATGCAAAATGAACGCAGTTATCGTTACTGCAATGGGAACTGCATTTGTTGAATTCAAATTAATAAACTTTTGCAATCATGAACTTGTAAAAATTACCTTCGTAGGTACAAGTATTGACTGAAAACAGTTATTCCTATTGATCGCATTTTTCCTTAACTCATGAAGGGCTTTGAGAGTGTCAGGGTTTATATTATTTTGAGATTTTGTTGTATAAATAAGAGTATAATTAAATGAAGCGCGAGCTCACACGTTTCTGGTTGTTGGCATGCATTTTATATGAATGTTTAAATTTAATCCATCTTCTCAACTTTAATCATAGATTAAACATGGATGTTCTAAACATGCAATCCAATTTATTTTCATAGGGTAGGATGCCAATCAAAGAGTTGTTGATTTTTTCATTTCAGTATTTTAATAGAAATTCTGCAAAATAATTTGTCATATTGCAAAGTGCATTCATTACTGAAATTGTCATATTATTACTATGCCGCGGATCTTTCGCTGCTCTGATCACAAAAGCAATAAGCATAGTTATCTACGTAAACACGATAACTTTGCTCCATATAACATCGCTTTGTGTACACAGCACTCCCCCAACCACAACCACCCATTAGTATCGGCAGATGACGACTGTATGTACGAAACCAATGCAGAGATCTTCACTAAAATTAATCGCAACCCAAAATAATTAAAATTCAACGAAACGCCTAACTAACTCTAGTGATTAAATTTAATCGGTGTAATAGTATTATCATTCTTGAAATTTACGGTTTAATTCTAATGGATTTTCTTAGTTTGGATCGACTTAGTTTCTCGTGACTAATTATTGCGGTCGTTTCTACATAACCTTTTGTATATTTGACCGCAGTAGCAAACGAGCCGTATATGGTTTATGACTAATTAAACCATTATAATAATTATGCTATTCATCTGATCTAAGTTGCATATTTAATCAGCGTGTCAAAACTCAAAACATAGGCGACACAACACACAAGACAACACTACGCAGCCTATACATTTTCTACAAAAATCAGGACATCAAACGACACCTGGCCCACACCTCTACGGAACTCCGACAAATATTATAGACTTGTAGATTAAACTGTCTTTGAGTTCACTACATGTTTAAGTGTATAATTTGTAAATTTAAGAGTACATGTAGAATTTCTCATACTTTATGATGTCTACCTTCATCTTATACGAGTAACTTAGAGCAAGTCTGAACCTCAAGTATAAAACTTTAGCGTTTAAAGCCTACCGTAGATTTTTACCGAAAATGTACAGTGAGCATTCTGGTTTATTTGTATTTTCAGTGAAACGCTACGTTTGAGTTTAAACGTCAGGTTTTATAGTGTACCTACTAGCTGTACCCTGCCACCCCTTGTGGTGGGTCGTCTAACTTGTCGGAGTGTATCATACCATAATTATGTTGGGGGTGACCAGTATCTCTGCAGATGGGTGTCCACTTCTTTTAGTCTGAATTTCATAAGGGGAAAATATCTTTTTTTTCATATTTCTCCTCTCATTTCCTTCATTGCTCCAGTTGTTTTACAGAAGACTAAGTTGGCATGTAAAGAATAACTCATGTAAGTTTCATCGCAATTGGTTCAATAGTTTAGTTGTCCATACAGGACAAAAATTCATACATCCATTTGATTTTATATATTAGAAGATGGCAGTGTTGGCCCAAGTGTATCTACCTAGCTTGTATGCCGACAGCCCTCAGCCGTAAAGTAAGAAGAGTCGTACACAGAAACACAATTAGACGCGCTCGGTTTATTTGCTTTATTCTCGTCTTAGGCGCTTTTCTTCTCCAACTACCTGTGTACCAACTTACATACAACTCTGTATGAAATATGCCACATATTTACCTAGTTATATGTGTCTATGTACATAGCAAATGGTGTTTCAGTACCAATTGAAATCAAATAGGATTTTAGAATTTGAAAGAAGTTATACTATTTTGGACTCATAACTACGGTCGATAGCTCAGTTGGTAGATTGCTTGCATTCCATGCCGAGAGCTCGGGTTCGAATCACACTGAGATTGTCAGACCCTAAGTAAAATACGCGCAAGGCTTACTCAGCCTTCACAAGAGATAAGTACCAGCCCCCTCAGGAGCTGCAAAACTCCCACTTCATCTGTAGTGGTTGTGTACGGCCGGCTCCCTTACCTGTAAAATAAATAGGTCAACTCGTCACATGCGACCCTGTCGTGTCTAACGCGGCAAGCAATAAGAAGCTAGCTTAGCGATTTTAAACTAAATGAAAATGACAAACTTTTGAGGATTTTGAATGCAATATATTTTCAGTTGGAAATCATATAAGCTAATAACAGCACGCCTTAAATATGCTGTTTTCATAGATTAATCATTGTCTATATTGTTTCTAGAAGATACAAATCCCGTGAAATTTATTCCTTAAAATAAATAAACCGTTAAGGTTATTCCTACAATAAAGATAATTTAGTTCCTAATTATAATTCTCGACAAAGTAAGCCAGCCGATATAAGCTTTATAATCACATGCATACGGTTCATTTTCCCGTGCAGATGTTGTCCATACGATCATCCCTTTACTAATTAAATCTCAAAGTTCATTATGCGGCAGGGACTCAAAACTTGGTACAATCCCCGGGAATCGCAATATATCCCGGGAACTTTCCCCGAAAATTATTGTCTAACTTTGTCCTTTATGTTTTAACTCTCACAAACAAGCGGTGATTTAATCAAATTAATTTAAACAAAATTATAGTGAAATACGCGTAGAACAACGTTGCTTATAAAAATATACCTTTTCTCTTCTTCAAATGGTCGCATTGTTTCTATGTTTTACCTTATTTGTATGCTTTATTTATACGCAATTTAGTCAGAACGACCTCACGTTGATGATATTTTCATAATGAAAGAACAATTTCATGCTTGATGTTGTTCATTCGGGCTTTGACCGTGGTCCATAGTTTCTCTCTTATTTTTTCTTCTCTTCCTTGCTTTTCGTTACTGCTGTGTGCCACTTCTCGGAGCTCTGCTACCTTTTGATTGGTGTTGAAGAAATAATGGCGTGTATTGATTGCTCTTCTGATAAAGATGGCTTGAATGCTAAGTGTAAAAGTACTTTGATTCATAACTCCAATTGACTGACTTATACTGTTCCTTGACTTATAGGTTGGTATGCGGCTGACCACCTATACTGTAAAAAATGGTTCACTTTGCCAATGTCACCCCTGTTTCAGGGAAGGACGGCAAGAGTTGCAGGGCTTATGTTCATTTGAGATTGGGTTTTTATAATGTAGGTCCTCATGCGGCATGTGTTAGCGCGAAATTATACATGTCTGCTTGTGGGAATGCATTTAATATAAATCTTAAATGATATGCCTATATCCTTGCAGCTTAGATTAGATTAGATTAGATTAGACCGAAACTATGTTTTATTCAATTTTAAGCCCTTTCCTTATTTTTTGTTTTATTGATTTCAATGACTTCTCTGTATGTATAGTCGTACATAATATTCACTTCTTGCCGTTTTATCCTCATAGTTGCGTACATTCGCTTGCGTCGCCAAATTTTTGACAAGGTGAGTTCTGGTTAATTTGGGTTGGTTCTTGTTTTTAAAGTAGCCGATCACCTTTATTACATATAGACTTAGTAATGGGAAAGGAACCTGTCGACTTTTAATGGTGAAAATCAAATTTAAAAAAATAATGCTGCACTACAAAACTTGTAGCAGTAAGTAGATGAGATTAAAAAATGATTTAATTAGTAAGAAAACAAAATATTTTGGTATTCAATTGTACCCTATTTTCCTGAATTAAAAAAACTATCTCGGGGTTGTTATCAACCCTGCTGTGATGTTATGATTCATCCATGAATATGCAAGACAGTAATAATGCCGTTTGACCCTTGAAGCCAGATAATGTGTCCATTCTAAGCGTCACCATTGTTTGGGATTTCACCAGAGTGTCGATGAGAATGTGAGATTATAACGCACGTGTGGTGCATTCAGGAGCTATCTGTATTCAAAGCGGAAAATTAATTGTAATGTATACTGTAAGGCGATGAACAAGGTACTAGGGAGAAACTTGGAGGAGATCGGAAGACGCCCACGTCCAGGAGTGAATGGATATGCTAACATAGGCTGTAAAAATATATAGGTTTCATACAGCTGTTAAAAATAACTCTTGAGACTAAAATATGATAAGTACTGATGTCATTTTCTCTTTATTTTCAGGTAAGCCTGTTTTGTATGGAATTTCATAAAATGGGATGATTTGGATGGGACGTTTTGCAGATATATGGTAAGTTTTTTTTGTGTTTAATTGAAAAGTGAATAAGATTAATTCCTAAACAATATTGACCTTATTTATCTAATGAAGATATAATACAGCGTATAATTAAGTCACAACTCGATATTTCGACTTATTCATTACATTGCCCGAACCAGAAATCCGTGTAGGTGTGTAACACATTATTTACTGAGTGTAGGTGTGTAACACATTATTTACTGAGTGTAGGTGTGTAACACATTATTTACACTGGTTTAAAAATTAAATCCTCTGTATAAATGATTCCTTGACTTATAGGCTGTTATGAGGCTGACCAACCATACTGTAAAAAAAGGTTCATTTTTACAATGTCACCGTCCGCATGCGGCATGCGTAAGCAAGAACTGATACGTGTCTGCTTACGGGAATGTATTCAATATGAATCTTAAATGTAATATACTTTGCAACTAAGATTACAGTTTCAATTAGTAGGATGAAATATATTAAAACTGCGGGAGTTCCCGCAGGAATTGAATGAACAAATATTTTGTGTTTTGAGTTGTATTTTTCAGTTTAGGTTTGAGCCACTTTTCAGCACGGAAAACTTCAAATCTTGCGCATAATTCATTTTGCACTTTTTTGGACCTCAGAGTGCATAATAAGGCGCTGTAAGTCCATGCTCTCTACTCTGGTTCACGTGACTATTTCCTGCAGCATTTTTCTCCACAGCGACAATGCTGTGCTGTCGCCAGAAACTCGTGCTGTAACGTAATTATGCTGTGTGCGGCTTTTTTCTGCAAAAAACGCAAACCGGTGGAAGTAATGACATTTCACACGAGCGTCCAGCTTTCCCGGGTTTTTTACTTCGCTGTAAGTTACCGTATATTTAATTGTATTTTTATATTTCTTTGCTGAGAGAAGTTTTTGTGTAAGTCACACCTCAAGGGCGCTTTTGCATAGTGGCAACTCAATTAAGACCCAGTTGCTGTAAAGTTGCATGAACTTTTATCATCTCTATTTAGAAAAGAACGAAAATATTCATTTCAAATAAATTTTAAAATTCAACAAATATTTATTTTATTGTCTTCGGATAGGTACGGATATTAGAATAATCTAATGTTGGTTTCGGATATAAAATTATTTCGCACCCGTTAAGGTTATAGACATGTTATATGTTCATAGCTGACTGAAAGATCGAAATGATCGTGAATAACTGAAACAAGTTCAACTTTGACATTACGAGTAGCATATCGTTTATTTATACGTAGGTATATTATTCGTAGAAACCAAACACCAATATGATATTAATAAACCTGTCCAGCTAATGTAATTGCTGTCAAATGCCATATTAACTTTACTCATTCTGTATAAGTATAAAACATTACGCTCAAACTCATTTTAACAAGAATATTTAAAAAAAAACAGAAGCGTTTGTTTTATTAGTTTCCATATATTTTTTGACCGTAAAACTTTCTATCCCGAGTATAAAGCGTTGCGTATATCTCACGTGGATTGCGTAAATCAAAAAAATATGTGACAGCATATTCCATATTGTATGATGCTTACCGCTCTTTTCCAATGCCAATCCGATTTCAGGGAAAAGCGGCAGGAGTTACCAAGTTTATCTTCATAAAGTGAGGTTTGGTTTATTTTGTACGTACATGTGTAGCAACTGTAAGCGCGAACTTACATGTGCCTGCTTGTGGCATGCATTAAATATGAGCCTTAAATGTCAATATATCTTTGAAACTTAGATTATAGATACAGACTTCTAGAGAGTGATTTAGATTTCATACATTTTGTCGATTTACGCGATCGACGTGAGTTACGCAATGTTCTGTACTCGGGGTACTGAATAAACGCATCCCACCTACTTTCCTCTATCTTCACCCACTCGCTTTTACCTATAACGCGAATTTTCCAGTTGAGTTATTCGGTATAAATATTATTTGCCAAAATAGATTGTTTTACATTTCGCAATCGTACAGAATGTTATTCGAACAACAGCGATAATATTGCTAAGCAAAAAACTTAAATTTTAAACTCGAACGTAGCGTTTATCAAAATATGTATAGAAACTTAATCAGCGCCTTTGGTGAGTGTTTTAGTTGCCATACATTTTTGGGGAAACGCTATTGTAACGTGTAGTTTAGGTTCTGCGACGCGGGAATATTCGTGTGAAATCATAACATCGCTTCCATCTGGCTAAGCAAAATGACTTGCTGTTTTCCAGAGACGAATTCTGGTAAAATTTTGAAAAAAAAACAAACAAACCTTTAATCAATGGGATAAACAGTAGGTATTTTCGTTTTTTTCTTAAGAATATTCAGTACATACATAATATGTAAATAAATTGAACGCAACAGCAGCTTCTTCTTCTTTCCCCAAAGTAATTACATGTGGAACCCATTTATTTTCACACGTTAGGTTAGGTTTGTTGAGGTTACGGTAAAATATGTATTTCTTAGCGTTACATGGGATCTAGCAACAATTGTACAAAAGAGGAACATTCGAAGCATGCTTGAAAAGCATCAATCCGTTCACTTATATGTAATGTGGCTTATGCAACCTATTTATTTTCACAGGTAGGAAGATCGGCATTAAACCAACCACTTCACTTGAAGTGGGAATTACCTACTTTCCAAGGTGGCAGGTTCTCATTTATTTTGAAAGCTGAGATAAGCATGCCTATACTTTATTTTCGGTTTGAAAAAAAAACACTGAAGCAGGACACAATTTCCGTCAGTAGCGCTAGCCCTCTTGCATGAAACGCAAACATTGAACCATCTGAGCTATTGACCGGACTTTAATTAAATGTGTTCTGAAGATTTAAATATGACGAAATTTAACGCTTAGGTACCTACTGTATCTCACGAGAATCTGAAAACAGATTTTTTTTTTTAAAACCTTTTTATATATACTTGATTAAAAGTTTATTTATTAAAAAAAATATTGCCAGTTCGACTCTGCGCTTTATTTTGTTTCGCTTAAAATATTCCTGCATATTTTGATCTTTCCAACATTGCTCGCACCGGCTATGTTCACAACGCGACTTTTCTATACAAATCACACGGCCGATGCCTCTGCATTGTTGGCATTTGCCTATGTTGTGCTCAGAGCCGTGTCTCTCTGTCCCCGTTTACTAGAGAGACGAAAATCTGCTTGCATAATTTATTCTTGCTCTTACATAATTACCCGCGAACCTAATATGATTCGTGTTTTTCAGACATTTAGGCCTGGTATTTTCAACGTTAGCATAGCGACTTAATACTGAATATAAAGGACGCACTTATGCTAATCCTGTAGTTAGTTTTTATTATCAGTTTAAAGTCACATATGCCAACGTTGAATACGCCTTAGTACTGCAGCACACACCCTTATTCATTTAACGTTCTTAATGTAAATTCGATGGTTAGGTTAGGTTAGATATTGAACATCCCTGTATGAACAAATTTTCTGGGTCACATCCCTGCAAGGGGTAAATACCTCTTATACTGATTGTCTTTTTCAAAACCTTGAAAGTTGCAGAGGTTTTTTTTTTCATAAAACAGAGGTTTTTCAATCTTAAAATCTAATCTAATCTAAGTTGCAAAGATATGTTACATTAGGGATTCACATTATATGCATTCTCACAAGCAGACACGTACAAATTCGCGCTTGCACATGCCGCATGTGAACTTACAACATAAAAACCCAAATCAAATGGACATACACCCTGCAACTCTTGCCGTCCTTCCCTGAAACAGGGGTAGAATTGGCAAAGGGAACCATTTATTACAGCATGGGTAGTCAGCCGCATACCAACCTATTAGTCAGAAAATCCTGTTTCAAAATAGCAATGTTTTTTTCCATAACGAAAAGTATTGAAAATATGTCTTTACTTTACATTTGCTGTGTTATCTTGTCATACAGAAAAAACTTTTATTTTGTATTATTACATTTTCACGTCAACTTTTTATAATCCAATCGAAAACAATTTGCGATTCAAATAAAGAAAAATCAAGTCCATGGCGCCTTTACATCGATGGCTCGTGACGTAAAATTTTACAATTAAAAATTCAATCTTGCCTTTCATTGCTTTCGCCCATTTTCTTGCAATAGTTCTTTTTTTGAGAAATTGATAAACAATGCCGACAATGGAGTGAACTCGACGCGCAATGGAACGGAAAAAAGTTTTCCTGCGCAATAAGACCGTTTTTTTTGGTTATTTATTTTGTCTTTTTTGCATTCATTCAGGCGAAACTTGACCATTGTAGTAATTACTTATTAAATCGTTATTTTAATAATATTATCACACTGCATTGGAAAAAAAAGTAATCGACTAATACATAAATAAATCATCACAAATGGTGAGGCCCATGCCTAAAAGTGGACAAGTGAGATCTGAGATGATGATGATGATGAAAGAATATTGCTAAACATCATTTTTGATATTGAAACTATGAGGAGGCCCTTCTTTTAGAAGCGAAATATTTTTTTCTATTTAATATCTGTACGTTTCAATTGTGAAAACTCTAAACCGTAAATAACAATAACTTTGCAACTCATGCTACCATTTTCTGAAAAAGGGGTGTCATCTGCAAATGTATTTAATTTTTAATCATATTATTGTTGCGTGGTCAGACTTATACAACCCTCTTCACAAAGAACTCATTTTCTCTCTCTATTAAGTGACATTTGTAAATGAAACCAAGAAGTTGATACCCATTTCGTAAAACTAATGGAAGAAAAAGGTGGAAACATATGTAAGCCTCGTATGCGTTATGAGAAATGAAAAATGAAAAATACCACCTTCTCCATCTTATCACACAAGAAAGATTTAGGGGAGAAGAACTCAAGTACCTACCTACGCCAAAAACATCGTTGCTGAAGAACCTACATTGAATCTCTTTTAAGAGTTGTAGCATGTAGAAAAAAAATATGCCATTATAATAGCCAATTTTCTTTAGAAGTGAAACTCAAAGTAGAAAATGCCAGCATTCAAAGACATGAGTCAAAATATATATGTACAGGAAACTCTTGAAAGATTTTTTTACTCTTAGTGTAACATTGACAGGTACAACTACAGTAATACAATTAAATTCAGGTCATGTGATGTTTTTAAGCGATATATTAACCTTACACTATAATAATCGTTACAGTTGATCGTTAAAAGTCGCTGGCAGTTAGTTGCAAAATCAGATAGCGTTCCGTTACCACCCAACTAACCGTGAAATGCGTTACGCAGTCGTTACATCGTTAACCGTTGTTTTTTGTTACGGTTATACTCGTTTTAATTCGTTAAAACGTCGTTACCTTGTATCTGTCTCGCTCTTCCTGATACTGTTGCACTTTCTATTTCATTGCAACTAAGACGCAATAAAACTGCGCATAATTGTAGTGCATCCTCTAGCTGCGTTGTCTCTGATGATAACAAAATTATCACATCTGCGTCTTTAATCTAAGTTGTAATAGAAATATAAAATTTATGATTCAAATTTAATGCATATCCACAAGCAAACTTGCCGGACTTACACAGACTGCATGTGACACATCTTAAATAAATATTAACCCTGTAACTCCTTCCGCATTTCCCTGAAAAAGGGTTGACATTGGTAAAGATGAACGAATTCTTACAGTACTCATTTCAAACTATTTAGTTAACGAATAAAAATTATGAACTTACAAAATATAATAAGAAACTTCTTCACTTCCCGTAATTCCCTGAAACAGAGGAGACAATTTTCACAGCATAGGGCGCTAATGCCATTTAATAAGCAATGCAATAAAACAAATAATGAATTAAATAAAATCTGACTTAGTCAAACTATGATCTGTACTCCGAGTATAAAACATTCACATTAACTCCCCTCGATCGCGTAAATAGAAAAATATATGGAAACTTAATCACTCACTAGTGCGCTGTTGTCTATTACATACATTTTTCTATTTACGTGCTCGAGAACTTTTACAATTGGTTTATGCACTTAATTTTGTCATTTCAATCTTTGGCCAAAAAAAAAAGGACAAAAAAGGACGCTCGTATAATAATAATATAAGGATGATTTTTTTAGTGAGCGCACCTCAAGAGCCCTCTGAATAAGTCCATCGTGTGGGTAGTTTTTTTCATCAGCTCAAAGTCACATGAGCTAACATTGAAAATATCAGGCCTTATTAATTATGTACATTGTTTCAACCTAAAACCCGATTTAAACCCTTTTAAGTATGGGAAAATTGAAATCAGCTGGCTTCAAAATATATGTTTTTTTTTATATAGGGGTTAGAGTCGTATGCGTTTTAGCGATAGACTATTTATACACTTGTGGTTCAGAATCATAACCTCGTAGCTTTGAGCTCTTTATCCTGCTATATGTATGCACATTTTATGTACCTATATCCCGGTGAATATTTGCTCACAAATAACCAGACTATGTTTATTCCACTATACCAGAATTTCCGCTCAGCTTCCCTCCATGATGGAAAACTAAATATACGGGCTGGAAAATTGCTAAGCTGCGTTTCATACGGTATAGAAATTAATTAGTTTATCTTGTTACATTTACAGAAAATAGCAGTCAATAAAGGTATATTAACGTTTATGCATGCCCACAAGCAGATGGTATGCGGCTGACCACCCATGCTGTAAAAAATGATTCACTTTGCCAATGTCACCCCTGTTTCAGGGAAAGTCGGCAAGTGCTAGAGGGTGTATGCTTATTTGAAATTTGAGTTTTTATGTTGCAGGTTCACATGCTGCATATGCAAGTGCGAACTTATACGTATCTGCTTGTGAGAATGCACGTAATGTGAATCCTCAATTTTAGATATCTTTGCAACATAGATTACATTAGGCATTAGAAATGAGAACCATTTTTTATAGTATGGTGGTCAGCCTCGTACCAGCCTATGCTTAAGTCAAGGAACACTGATAATAAATTACATTTAAGTATAGAAAACTTAAATGAAAAACAAAAATCATATATGTAATAGTCATCAACTTAAAAGCTTTGTATAAAATGTTTTTTTTCTTTCAATAAAATTATTTTTTCTTTTATTAAATTCAATTTTCACTCCCAATATTAAGCATCTAAAATATTTCCTGAAAAAACTTTTTATGGGTTCAATTTAAATAAACAGTGTTAAATTAATACCTACATAACTATTAAAATTTTACGTTTTTTCTTGGTAAACATAATGCATAAATCAGTTTTATCATAAAACATCAATTCAGAGCCCTCTCTCATGGCCTACTTTTCATTTTTTCCTTACGCCAAACGAGATGATATTAATTCAAGATTTTTTTTCAATACATCGCAACCGCCACCCATATATTAAATTATTCAGCTTGTGAATTTTTTTACATTGTACACTGAATTTCATCAATCTATTTTTCACATCACTCTTTGCTTACAGCGTACATATACATTTACCCGCCTTTTTTGAATAATGTGTGTGCCGCTGTAATTAATGACTGCGTCGAAACCCGATTTTCATTTCATTTTTTGTTAGTTGCACCTTTGTGTATTCAATTAATTTATTGTATGTTTTTTCATCAATTTTTTAAAGCTTTTTTGGATAAAAGTATGCTGTGGAATTTTTCCAAAATTTAAATTGATTTTATATTTGAAAGGATAAAAAAACGATTGATTTAAATTTCCACTATAAATTTCCGCTACTGATAAAATACTCTACTGGCTTTCGATTCATTTTTAATTTAATAGTGAATTTGCACTGAGATAATGCTTCAATTAAGATATAGTTCATTTAAGCAGATGATACAGTTATCTGCTTGTGGGCGTGCATTAATTATTATTCATAGATGTATACATTTTTGTAACTTTTGATATAGTTATTTTACAGATTAAGAGCATTTTAAATCACTTAAAAATTATTTTCATGAACATTAAACCACTTTTCACTGGTCCGTAGTCAAGTGAAAAACGCTTCGGGCTTGTGATTGTAAGGAAGTGGTGTAACGAGATGAGTTTGTTTGTTTGGTAGAATGGAACATTGTATTTAAATTTGAATGGAAAAAGGAAAACAAAAGAATGCAGAAAGAGGGAAGAAGCTTGCCTGGCGTGAGAGCCACAAGCATGTGTAATTAAGAATAATTAATATTATTGTGCTGTGGTTTATTGTGTATACATTGTGAAAGGAATAAAAGTAAACATATTAAATAATTGTGTCAATCAGCAGGACAGAGGAAAAACCCTCACAGTGGGTTCGACTCCTAGTGGAGCACAACAAAAACACTTTTCAAATATGCTCTTCGATGAGTTGAAAAATTAAGCTACCTTTACCAAATACCGATCATCATGGGTTTTTCCAACCTAATAGCAACTGGGTCTTGCTTGAGAATTAGCGCTATCTATAGCGAAGGCCAAGCTCGATCTCAAGGCTATCGATTCACACAAAAACAACGCTCACCATACGAATCATCGTAATATTATTAAGCTAAGGATGGCGATGATCTAAGATCCCACATTAGATGAGTTTCCGCTTAGATGAGTTATCTATAATCTACCCACTGGCTTAGATTATCTTTAGATTAGATTACATGAGCGTTAATTGCGGCCCGTTATTATCAGGTCACCGGGACACGAAATGTGATATACTCATTATAATCTGTAACCTGATCATCATACTTGAGCAACTGTGTAAATGTACCTACATGTACACGTACATCCATGTACACGTACATCCATGTACATGCACAATGTATTTACTTCTGTAGCTAGGGCAGGTAAACAAACAGGTAGTGTCCATGTACCAGTTACGTTTAAACTGCAACACAGCGTTTTACCAAAGAAACTTAAACGCTCGTAAATCGCACTGTTTTTATTTCTATACATAATATTTGGATTCTCCACGATACACTATGATTCAGCATAATTCTGTACCCCGAGTATATAACATAAACATTAACTACATTCGTTTGCGTACATCGAAAATACGTATGAAAATGAAATCACTGCGGAGTCAATGCATTCCGGAGACATAAATATCAGTAATTTTATACATTTTCGATTAACGCAATCGAGGAGAGTTCATGTAAATGTTTTATACTCGCGGTTCTGGATAAAATAGTATACTGAGAATTAAGCAGTGTATCTAAACCTGTTTACAAAAAAAATATCAATCTTGAATGATCAAACAGGAAAATTAAAACAAGAAATATTCGACGGCGAATGAAAATAATTACAATATTAAGATGATGAAATTGATAAGGGCTGTTTTGTGGCTGTGACGAATTTGTACAACATGGAAGGTCAGCCTCATATCATCTTTTTAGTCGAGGAATCAAACAACAAATTTAGAAAAGGACTCATAGATGTACCTTTCAGAAAGACTCGAAGCAGGTCACCAGAGGAAGAAGAACAATCATCTTGTAAATTGAAGTATCTGAAATAAAATATTCTTCACACCTCACCGGTAGATACATTTTCGCGCCAACTGTGAAATAAAAAAAAACCTTTTAAGATTATGTTTCTTCAAAAAAATATTCCGCGTTGAAATTCCCCTTGGGTGATGCGAAATGTGTTTCATTCTTTGTTTTTTGTTTATTTGCCTAATGTAAAACAGCAACTGACACAGAGCCGACGAGCTGTCGGGAGAAGCGCGTCTGCTTTCTTTGGCTGTCGGATTGCATGTGTCATAGTTGTGCCGAGAACATCATGTACTGAAAAAATCTAGAAATTTCCATTTTAGTAGCATCAAAGATTTGACCTACATTTTAATGATTTTGTTTCAGGGAAGCATACGATTTTAATGTTTTCGAGCCGATTTGAAAATCAAGTCATTTAATTTTGATAAGTCAGGATATCCAATATTCAAGTTAAATACGAGGTACTTGGACACGACGTAAGTTCTTTACGGTGAAAGAACCTTCTTTGTCAACGGCATATTATGTAGAAATAAACGGGAAATTACCACATTAACTAGTCACATCCATCAAATGGACCATTGGATCATGTGGCTGACTCGTGCGTCAAGAGTATGTGACTGGAGAAGGAAGACGTAGGACAGACAGTGGTGGCTGTGGTTCATCAAAGAGGTCAGATCTACACGTTTAGCAAAAATGAACCATTTTTTATAGCCAGTTTTATTTACAAAAATAACAATGAGGCTGATTATATAAAATATCTGTCTTACCATAAGTGTTATAGACCCACAAAAATTGACATCTTAGAAGTATACTCGTATTCTAGTCAAGTTCTACATTTTTTTCCGGTAGTAATTCATCTTTCGTCATATTTTTTCTTCGCTCTATTTTAATAAATAATTATGTGAATATCTCCTTTCTATGCCCACACCTTTTTCTACTCGTATTACCATTTTAGGCGTGAATCCTCTAAGTCTTACACATTCCATATTCTCGCTTTGACACCTCCATTTTACAGATTTTTTTGCAATATCCTCTCTTCTCATATTACCAGATTTTTATATTAAAGTATCACCCCTCCCTTAACAAGAATGGCGGATTTTTTTTCATTTTTTTTTTTGCGTAGAAAAAAATGTTTTTTCGTTCTTTCAGTACTTGTATTAGCATAGTCGTATATTTACAGATATGGTTTATTTAACACATAAGCGGCCATGTTTTTTTTTGTAAAACTAAAAAATACGAAAAGTGTAACCCTGTCGCCTTTTCTTATGTTTTCATATTACTTTTATTCTTTCAAAACAGCGATGAAAATGCGATATTTTCTAATGGAAACCAAAATCGGTAGTTTCATCTCTAAACAAATTAGCTAAAACTAAATCGCTAACCATGGATTTCTACAAGTGAAGGCGGGAAGAGTTGCAGAGTTATTGTATTTTCTTAGGTGGTTCAGTTTTTATTTTATTAACCTTCATGTAGAAAGTGAACACGTTCGAAAAATCATTTTTTGCCGTTTTTTAATTTCTTAATTCATAACATGTTTCCCTAAAACTCTAATTTTATAATACACCTTAAAAATACGTTTGAAGTATAACGATTTTTAAAAAATCTAGTTTTTACGTGACCCCGTCCCTCGATATAAAGAAGAACTTCATGTTGAAGTAAAAGGGCTATCCACAAACAGCAAGCTCCCTTGTGTTTTTGTACAAAATTTCCTTGTGGACTGGATTATTTTTCTAAGGCCCGGTATATTCATGTGTTGTAATATTTTAGTTAACTATTACTTGAACTTGTATTCAAAATACTCAAGTTCGAGTTAACTAAAACCGAAAATTACCGAAGATAGAAGCCACGCCCCCAAATCTTGGAAATAATAAAAATGCCATTCAAAAGCTTTAAAACAAACAACTATTCATAAAAATCATATGTCTACCCTTCATTAAGCTAGAAAACGACACAAAAAATGTTCAGTTTGCAACAATTTTGATGTATCCTTACATTAAAAAAGAACAGCTGCTGTTAGTGAAGCGACGCCATCTTGAAAATCGTAAGTTAAAGTTACTAAATATTTACTGGCAAAATTCGGTGAGTGAAATATTATGATGATTTAACTAAAATTGTATTTTACTTAACTTTACGATACTTCAAAATACCGGGCCTTAGTGTAGAATTTCCGCTATTATACGTGTTTTTATACATGGAATGTGAACGTCATACGTATCGGCATCTTAGATTATACCTACATTTTAGCAATGGGAAGCATCACACATAGGCATTGTCATTGCTAGACTTCAAACGGTGTAATTCGCCCACAGCATATCCAGGGCTCAGCCACCACCGAACGTGGATCTCCTTTACAAAAAAGCGAATACATGGAGCTTATGGAATAACCCAGAAAGTGATTAACTAGCATGTTCAATGTTTGACAGATATATCCACATTTGAAATGCTTCAATCATATTCTGTTGAGTAAATACGCTTCTTATCGCCCATAAAAAACATTGTGAAAAAAAATATTTGCTTATTTCCATTATTTACTCCTACGATATATATAACATTTTTCCTAGATTTACGTCTGTAATTTTTTTTTAAATATTATATTAATAAAAGCCTGTTTACTACAAGAAATAACTGTCTCTTTAACACTTCTCTAGACATTTTTCTTTTATTAAAAAAAACCGCCTTAAAAGGCTTTCTCGTATGTAAATGTCACACAAGAAGTCTCGGAAAAATATATTCTTTTTGTAAAATATTACAGTGGGTGTATTAAATAAAAGAGGTTTTTTTTACATTTTTCTGTCATAATTCAGATGAAAATTTTGTGCTCTAGTTATTTCAAGGTATATATAAAATTTTATATAGTAAAACTGTATAATACTGTACATACTGTAAAAAATGGTTCACTTTGCCAATGTCACCCCTGTTTCAGGGAATGTCGGCAAGAGTTGCAGGGCTTATGTTCATTTGAGGTTTGGATTTTATTTGTATTCGAACTACACGTGTTTGTTTGTGGGCATACATCTGAAAGCTTTGAATGAATATATCCTTGTAACTTAGATTATAGATAAAAAATATATGGCTTAAAATAAGATGTGAAATACAGATAAAGCATGTATGAAATGGTTTATATGCACGTGAAAATTTTGATCATTAATTACTTGCCTGTGGCCTTGTTGCTAACACCTCGGACTAATATAGGTTATAAAGTTATTGAAAAGGTAACGGGTTCGATTCTCAGCGGAGTACAAAATTATCTTATTGTCAAATGTTCCTCGCGGGGTTGGAAAATTTGACTTAATCCAAGGTCGCTCTTAACTCCCTCCAGCTTTACAGAAAATCGGTATTGCTTGTGAAATGGCGATTTTTATGTCTAGCTATGACCAAGCTCTCCCGGCTCTTGAGGTATAAAATATGCAGAACACAGCGCTCCCCAAAAAAAGGAATCCTTTAATTAATTATTTTACCTATGTCTTTCTACTTTCTTAGTTTGAGCATAGTCTTGTAGATTTTCCATGTTTTTCAAATAATTTAATCCGTAGATGAACCAAGGATCAACATTAATTTGTATTCGGTGGATGATCTACGGATTTGGCGTCGGTGAATAACTCTATAGGATTTTCCTGTCCTGAAAATCATGGGATATCCAAAGCAAAAAGAGCATAAAAAACTAAATCCCTTTCAGTATGAACAGTGAAACCCTCATGAATATTTTTCTGTTCTTAAACCTCTTGGACCCTCAGGCGCTCTGTATTATCATAATCATTTCTATAAACCTCCTGACCGTAAAGAGAAAAAAAAATGAAATCATTTTCAACCCTAATACTCGTACACATCCAAGTAGGAAAGAATCCATACACGACGCATTGCGTACAAATTTGAACGAAAAAGAATAAATATACTTGACAAATATCTATCTCGATTTTTTCTTGTAAATAAACCTTGTAATTTGGAACCAAAACCTATTGAACTGTAATCCTGACCTTGATATGACGCATCTTAGCTGCACATGAAGTGTAATAGCACGTTGTCACCGTGGCGGTTGCATGTGGCGAGTGGAACCCAATTATTTTCACAGGTAAAGGGGCTGACCTTACGCTAACTATTTGAAGTGGAGATTTCCCTACTTTTTGCGCTTTCAGCATTATACAATCATCGTCAGGACCTCGCTAGGTCTAGCAATTATTGTCAGGTCAATTTTATTTTGACTATAGATTTTATTTGGATTTACGTTTTTTTATTTTTTTTCTGATCTCGAAGCACACATTCCATATTTTCATGTCGCATTCAAAAGCTTGTAGGTACTAACTGCGAGGAAAAAATGCAAACAAAACGACATCTGAATATTTACGAACGGTAGAATTTTTTCGAATTCATCCCGCGACAATGGATTTTTCCATCTCTGCAATATTTTTACGTTTTCAGTTTTTTTGTGCCTTTTATTAAATTCCCTGCGCTATTTGCTGCTTTCATTAAATTTCAAATTATTTTTTATTACATTTTTTACTCGGACATTTTTAATGTTTAATTCTTAATTAAACATTTTTGAGATTATGATTGTTGCCTACATTTTGTTTAGTGAATATATTTTTTCCTTTGATTTTATATCATTTTTCTAGTAAGTAACGCTAAAAAAACCTCTTAAAAATTCCCTTATCAATCTAATCTAATTTTCTTCATCCCAAAATATCTTATCTTAAAAGTTTCATAAAATATAATATTCATTTTCGTATTCAACCTACTCTTTTTGTACTTTAATTTAATTTGTACATTTATTTTCAAAAATTCAGTCTGTATTGACATTTTGTACGCATGCAATATTATTCAAAGTCCTTCGTATACTACCTAAATCTTTGTTTCATCGAACTCTAAACCTATTTTAAACTTAACCGAAATTTACTAAACCATTACCTACCAATTTTTGGTGTCTCCAAAAAAAATGGCGTTGAATCTGCAAGGCCAAGGCTCTAAAATTTCAAGTATCATTTTTATTGGTATTTTGTAAGTCATATATTTTTCAATATATGCTCATCAGTATGAGGCTGACGACCCCTATTGTGAAATTCGGTTTAATTTCGCCAATATTTCTGGCAAGGTTGGCGCGAGAGTTGTAGGGTGTATGTTCATTTGAGGTTTGTTTTGTTGTTTTGTAAATACTCATGCAATGATTGTGTGCGTGCTGTAAATATTAATTTTAACTATATAAAGTTATCCTTACAATTAACATTGAAGATTAATGATTTAGGGTCGCAAGCTACAATGTTATGAAATATTAATTTGATTTAATATTTTTGGGAGTGGTTTTGCTACTCAAATCTGTAAATAAATCCATTTGAATGGTCAGCTTCATACCCACGTAAACGTATTTTCAAATAAGACTAGTTACTGACTTGTATTTTATCCTGCCGCCTTTCCTCTAGGGGTGGCCAGTACCTCCACACAAGTGCCTCCACTTGACTCTGTCCTTGCATACTTCTTTCGTCTCATCTAATTTCATCACTCTTTTCATGCATGCTCTTCTCTTGTTTCCACTCTGTAAATTCCATTCATTCGCAATCTCATTTATCTGATCAATCCATTGTTTCCTAGGTCTTCCCCTTCCACGCTTACCTATTACATTCCCTTTATACACTCTTTTTGTCAGTCGGTCTTCACTCATCCTTTCAATATGTCCAAACCATCGCATCACACTTCTTTGAACTTTCATTTTCACGCTTTCTTTTACTCCGCATTCATTTAGAACCCATTCGTTTCTCACTCTATCTTTCAGTGTTTTTCCTGTCATACTTCTCAGATGGGCCATTTCTACGGTGCATACCTTATTTACTTCTCTTTCATTCAACGTCCATGACTCGCTTCCATACATCAGGGTCGGCAACAAAATACAATTGTGTACCGCCATTTTCATTTTCTTTGGTATCCTTTTATTCTTCGCTATTCTACCAAACGCTCCTATCACGCATCTTCCTTTGCTGGCACGCTTCTCTAATTCCTTCGTCATCTTACCATTCGCCTCAAACTTACTTCCTAAATAGTCAAACTCATTCACTACTTCAACTTTTCTGATTACGAATCAAGGACTGATACCGAATAAATTAAATTTTCGACATGCCTTTCCTACCATTGTATCCTTCTGTCTGTGTGCGTACGATATTTCTGCCTGAATAAACCATCCCTTTCGGGGAATGGGCCAGTCGTCATTATTCGGAGGTGCTATCAGCGTTTCCACTTGAACAGAACGTCCTTTGCTGAAATTAGAAACATCAAAACAATACAGAAACTCAATCCCAAGTTATTAGAAAGTTTCCCTTCCTTCATTTGGATTTGAATCTGACTATCGATTTCTCTTGAGACTTCTTTATTATCTCATCTAATAATGAAACTCAAGTGTCAATGAGGTCCGAACATTCAAAATATCCCTCAAAAATGTGACGTCAGCTATAGTATATTCCCGATAATCAGGGAAATTTTGCTAGCTTACAGCGTTTTGACAGCAACTCGGTATGTCGAAGAAACCACTATGTTAATAAAATATTCATTGTTGGAAGTATTTATGGTTGTGAAATCACTACATTAAATTAATTTTAATGTTGAATTTCTACCACAGTATAAGGAACTGGGATATAAATCAAATAAATAATCAAGTTAAATTCGTAAGTAATAAATTATGCAAACGATTCATATTTTTTTATTTAACCTAAAATTGATATATTTCGCAGATTTAACCAATTAAGTAGGAGTTGCATCTTATTTTGCATTAAAACGGCATAAAAACTTTATGTTCTTCTTTATTTAATTAGTTTTTTTGTCAAATTTCTAACCTCCAAAAGTATGAAACGTCAGATTCAATCGGATTTGGAAGTGACCGGTGACATGCTTCCCGGTTTTTTAAATGTTCGGGCATCATTTCAGAATGAATAATTTAGCATTTACATAAACTAAAAGTCTTTATTTGTTTCATATTATATTAAAAATGCTTATTTTGTTTAATGATGGTAAATAAACCTTTTAACAAATTAATGATCCCATTTTATTTTCACTCTTTTTACTTTTCCATGCCCAATATATTTTGTTCGATGGCAATTTATTTTGATTTAATATTTCAGAGTTATTGTTGCGAAGTTTCACAGCGGTGCATGAAAGGTGAATTGAAATTTATATTTTCCATTAATGTCAAATGTTATCTCGATGTCAAACATTTTCCTTTTGAAATAAAAATCACGTTTTTGCGCTGTAATAATATTTATTTCATGTCGTTGGGGGCAGTTTGTTTGTCGCCCCGTCCTGTAATACATACAGCCTTAATAAAAGCAAACACGATTTTTATGAGTGTTACATAAAAAAGATCTAATTGTACGTTAGCGTAACATTTGTGGCTCTTTTATTTGTAATTGTACCGTTTGTTTCATACAGAAATGCATGAATTTATTTTTCAATATTTTAATTGTTTTTTTTCTCCTTATCGTTCATTGTGCAATAACACTTGTCCTCAGAAACCTCAAATCTATTGTCATACCCATCACGCCTGAATATGCCAGCTAAGTTGTATTTTGTATAATATTTTATATTCAAAGTTGTTACAAACAATTCCATGACAATAGAATCGTCTATGACTATAAAGGTAAAATTTTATCAATCTTGTGCTCTGAAAATTTAAAATTGAACATTCAAAATAGTATTAAAAACCAGTGGCGTATCGTTTTTTTACAATACTTTATTTTATTTATTGCGCTTCTGTTGATTTACCTGCTAGTCTCGCAAAGTCTGAACCACCCGTGATAATAAATGGCTGTCCCAATTATTCGAGAGTCCATCGGCCGATGCCATATTCACTTCGGAAGAGTTCGGAAAATTCCTTTTCCATGGCAGAGGAGTTCAACCCAAGCCATTTCCGCGTCGTATGAGTTCGGCTTATCCCGCACGACGTTTTGACGTTTATTTTTTATCGAGTAGCTTGGCCAATGTTATCTCCATTTCGAGAAAGCTTTCCCGCCGCCACTTCCATTTTGGAAGAGCTCAACTGACGCCATCTCGCCTTTTGTAGAGCTCGATTGATGCCATTTCTACTTCGAAAGAGTACGGCTGATGCCACTCAACTTCGGAGTGCTACACGAAGTTTGTTTTTAGCTTCAACAACATTGCTTATTTGTTTCACACACATTTCTGACCAAAAGGTTCTTGTTTTCTTTCTAGCCGTTAATCTTGACTTCGTGAAGAGTGAATCCAACAAATGTGTTCTGAGTCCTTCTGACACATACGCACATGCAGAATGAGTAGGTACTCATACGAGGAAGGTTTGCGCAAAATTGTATTTAAAAAAGTTTTGTCGATGGCATCTTTATTCCTAAAAAATTGGCCTATGCCATCTCCACTTCGGAAGGGTTCGGGCTTTGTCGTGTATAAATTTCCCGCCTAAATAAACGACCTCACTTAAGGGTAACTGCTCACCCACCTGTATACAGGAAACGGGTTGAAATTAATCTTGAAGCCAACATTTTTCCTGAACCTTTTTTATCTGGTTAATTGGACATTTATCATCATCTTCATCATTGGCATAGTAGATAACCCGTGATGGGTTTTGGCCTCCCCTGCTGCTGTTTTGCGAATAATAGGAACAGGTAAGCGTGGAAGGGGAAGACCTAGGAAACAATGGATTGATCAGATAAATGAGATTGCGAATGAATGGAATCTACAGAGTGGAAACAAGAGAAGAGCATGCATGAAAAGAGTGATGAAATTAGATGAGATGAAAGAAGTATGCAAGGACAGAGTCAAGTGGAGGCACTTGTGTGGAGGTACTGGCCACCCCTAGAGGAAAGGCGGCAGGATACAAGACAAGACAAGACAAGGATCTTAATTATATTTGTCTATTTCTCGTTTATGTTAAATAATATCCAAGCTTGTAAAAATACATAGCTCTACCTTTTTTAAAGCTTTTTTTTCAGTGAAAAGTGACTGTAGTCGCAGATTATTTATGATTTTCATGTGTTATTCTTTGACATTTAGGTTGGTATGAGGCTGACTACCCATGCGATGAGAATTTGTTCACTTTGTCAACCCTGCTTCAGAGAAGGCGGTGGGAGTGGCTGGACTTTTTTGCACATATGTATCTTTTCAAACTTTGAATCATTTTTTATTCAGTAGATAAGATTGAATGTTTAATACATCTGTGCAATTAAGATTATAGATTACAGAGTTTACTCGAAAGAGAAAAATTTTGAACCCGAATTCTTATAAAGTGTATTTTATAAAGTTTTGCATACTTAAATTAATTAAGATGGGGAATAAAACACATTTTTAGCGAACGAAAGAGTTTCAATTACAAGTACTATTGTCATGAAACAAAAAACAAATATCAATCCTGAAATTCCTCCAGTAAGCTCCCTATAAATTATTTCCTTATTTATTTTCTTCTATTTCAACCAATGACTTGGCGTAGCGTACAGATAGCTGAGTTATTGCTTTTCATATGTAAATGCAACTTTCTTACTCCGACGTATTCTCCACGAAAACTACAAAATCGAAATATTTTTCTCTATTGTACCCATGTATTTTGTATGCAACGGTCATATATTTAATGTATTCTATTGATTTTTTTAAATATATTTTCACATTTCAGTAAGAAAGAAAATTATTTTAAAGCTACACAACAACCATATATGTAAAAGCTAGAGGGGTCATATGTTCCTGTCATGGTCCGGTTGATAGCTCAGTTAGTAGAATGCTTGTAGTTCATGCCGACAGCTAGGGTTTAATTCCCACCGAGGTTCTCAGATCAGAGAACAATTTCTCGTTTCGGTATTTATTTCAAACCCAAAATTAAATACAGAGGAGGCTTACTCAGTCTTTACAAGAAATAAAAGCTAACCTACTCAGGAGCTGGGAAACTTTCAATTTCAACTGAAATAGCTCATACCTACCTGTAAAAATAAATAGGTTCCACAAGCCACAAAAGATGAAAATTGAAACATCCGTGCAAAAAAAAAACTTTTCGATTGAAAAAACTTTTGAAAATAAGTGGTATTTTATAATGAAAAAGTTATTTTTAAAAATTTGACTTCGCACATATGACCTCCGATACTCTTAAGATTGGTTTACTTTTGGCAATGACTCGCCAGTTTCAAGAAAAGGCCGGAAGAGTATATAAGTTTAACGTTTATTTGTGGATATGCAGCGTGTGTAAGCGCAAAGTACACATGATTAGTTTAGTATAAGTTCTTGTGTGAATATCAAATGTGAATACATTTTTGCAACTTTTGCAACAATTAGATTATAGATTATTACTTCAGATTTGAATTCGTTTTCTGATGAAATGAAATACATATTTCCAAACAAAAGGTGAAATGTTACAATTGATTTTTATTGTTCATGCAAAAATAGCCCCTAAAATAGATTATCCTTCCTTACATTTTCCTTTCAAAAGTTATTTCCTCCATTCAATCATTTAGATACAAAATTGTATTACAATATTTTAATACATTTCCTTCAATTCACATTCGGTTTATTTACATTTTCTGAAGAAATGTTTGAATTGCGAATTTTCCATCCGTGGAAAGCGGCGCATCTTTTATATCTTATTTGCATTGAGATATTGATGAAGGCTTTGGATTTATATCAATAATTTTATTGTTGAAAATAAACAAATATGAGGGGTAAATAATGCGTTAATTGATAAACATTTTCATTCAAAATTATTTGATGTTTCAATTTTATAAAGAACAATATTAAAAACATATTTAAAAAAGACGGAAAAACTCTTATCAGGGGTATCCTATTATTATATTTCATGTAAAGTCTCACTAAACTAAAATTTAAGAATTACCGTCAAAAAGTCACTGAAAATGACCTTATTGATTCCTTTTATTTATTACAGTAACTACCTTGGCCCAATCGAAAACTTTCCCCCATGAACATTTCTTTTCAGTCCAAAATCATTTTTTAGTTTATTCGTGACAATGCATATTTTCCCTATGTTTTTGCTGAAAATTACAAATGTTCTCGGTCTTCACATCATCATCAGATGCATGTTTTTTTTAATATTTTTTACATTATTAAAATGTACAAATATTCGTTTTCTGATATAAATCACCGTCATTACTCAGAACGAGGTGCAAGTTAATATATAACTTCAGGCTGAGAGTTGATTTACTTCATTGAACAAATTTATAAAAATGCTAACACAATTGTATTCTTTATCCAAATTTGTTAAATGTATTTTCTTTCATCGCTTCTATGGCAAATAATACATTTTCAGGGCCTTGTCTGTTTTTCTCAGTAACCTTCTCCGTACATGTGACCTGTAAGTTTTTAGGACCCAGAGTATAAAATATAGCATTTAAGCTCAACCATGAGGATGTCCCAAACATCCATGGAAACTAAGACGCTAACCAAAAACGCTGTTTTTAATTTTCATGTATTTTTTGGTAAACGCTGCGGTTAAGTTTAAACGCAAAGTTGTATACTGGATTAAACAGGACACAAAGCAGCTTCCCGCCACAGATGCGATCCTTAGTGCAGTTTATAACTCCTGCTGACCGCGCGAATGTATATCACTATACCAACACACATTTGTCTTCAATAAAACTTAGCTTCCTCTGTTAGAAACTACTTTCCACCTTGTGTACAAAAATCATCATCATCATGTGACTGTTTGCCAAGGAAAAAATCTAATGTAGTATGCATTTTGCTGGAGCCTAATCCTAGGACATCATTTAGACGGAAGGAATTTGGAATTTCATTCTAACTTTATTCTAAGGTACGTCAGGGGTGATCAATTGATATATACCAATCCCTAAATATGAATAAAATCTTCATTCTAGAACCATCGCGAGCTCTGACCGATTGTGAGATATCGAAGATGGCGTTCAAATCAAAATCTAAAATTTTAAGCTTCTCTTCTTTGTTAACATTGTGCTTAAACCAAGCTCGTACCAACCCCGCATGAATGTGTTAGAAAAACTTAAACGCTCATTCAAAGCTATTTTTAAGTGACAGAAGGTTAAAAAAAAAGTTCCGTGAAGTTAAATATAAATGGCAAGACATGTGCCTATTCGCATGTTAACATGAATAATTGAAAAATCTGTAGAATAAAATGGTTGCCTACATTTTGAAATGGTGGCAGTTTTAGCATAATACTCTTTTTTGAGGAAAAAACATGCGTGACGGGTCTTAAAATATGCTTCACTCAATGTTGGTTTAAAATAAAAGGAACGATGTTAAGCATGAAAACAAATTTGCTCTCGGTTCGTGAATTTGTTGAGCATTTAGTTACATGTTACTCGAATCCAATTCGGAATGTTAATAATATGTATTCACATCTCATAGGCACATATTTGCACAACCTTGTGTAAACAATAATAATCACTGTTTGCCGTAAGCATGTTTACTTTGCGAAACGCCAAATCAGGTTGCCAAAATTCCAAACTGTGAAACCTCCAACATACCTACGTTTTCATCTCCGTACGCCGTAAAAGTTGTCGTTCCAGTTTGATCTCAAAATCATAATTTTACCATGAACTTTTACATTCTTCGACATCTGTCTCACACCTAAGATAGGCTTGCAGCCAGCAATGTTTATCAATCTTTTACATTAATCTTCATTATCTATGGCTCTTCTTTTGAGGACTACAGTGGGATGCTCAAACTCTTTTACGTAAATGTCAGAGAGACTCACAGCACTTTTCATACAAAGCCATTTGTAATAACAAAAAAAGACTTTCGGAAGATCTTTAATAAGCTACACATGTAGTGTAACCTCTTGCCGCGTTATCTCCTAGGGGGTCGCATATGGCGACTCGGGATTTATAAGACAAAACAATAACTTCAAGATGCGTGCCCATGGCTCATCTGAAAGTATTTTTTTCGACTTTACTGAAACTTATAACCTAACTTGTGTAGCACTCCTGCTTGTTGCTAGATCGCGGGCAATGTGACGCATAACTGTATACGTATAGTACAGGATTATTAGTAATCCGCTGCGGATGCAGCTTGCCAAAAGAGGCACAAAAATGTTCAGAGATAATGAATGACAAAGCAATCGATGACAAGCTGAGATGGTCATTGTATCATATTATTATTAACATAATATCGAGAAGCCATACCTCTAGGGGTGGCCAATACATCTTCAGGTGCGTCAACACTTTGTTCTATCCTCCTATACCTACCTACATATTTGTTTTTTTTTAATCTCCTTGAGATTCGTCATTTTTTTAAGCATGCTCTTCTCTTTTTTATCTTTCTGCTGATTCCAATCATCTGCAATCTGACTTATTGAAACAACTTTTTTATTTTTATTAAATTCTATAATCAGTAACAATCTTTTGATGGTTTTTTCTTCATTTAAGAATGCTCGTATTCATAACTTAAGTAACAAATTGATGACGAAAATTGAGGTTTCCATGTACCTAACTTACTAAAACAAAACTTAGTATATACACATCCTAACCGAGATAATAAATAAACTTGATTACTATTAAAATAAAGGTTACTTTGTACTGTATTAAAATTAAACCGCTTTATAAAGATGTTTTTAATTGTTTCCGCTCCTTTGTTAAATCATTTTGTATTATAATTGGGTTTTTCTTTGTTACAGGTAAGTGACTCGCCATTGAAGATTTCTGACTCAGAAGGCAATTTAGGAGCCGATAAGGAAGTCAGATAATGGAAAAATATATTTTTTATCAAGTGTGTACACAAGGTAAGTCTTTTTTTTTAAATGATAAGGTTTCTCTTACTGATTAAATTGCAATAATAGTAAAAAGTTTTAGATATTTTTGGTTCCAAAACTGTAACCTTGTCACCGTTTCGTTGTGGGTGGCAAAACGGTCTGCAGAGCTGCCTTATTTTTTTCGTTTGCTTGCAGACCTCTCACAATTTATTCGTATCTATCACATTCATTCTGTATATCCGATTCTTTCACAATGTCACCAATCCGTTGAAGCCAGCAGGGATCGTGATCTTCAGTCAAGATAATATCTAAGTTGCATTTATTTTAATTTTAAGATTACTTATTTTAATTTAAGATTATTACTACTGTGCTGTGGAATGCCCTACCCCATGAGCTTAGAGCCGTAGAGTGCTAGTGCATTTAGGTCGGGATTGAAGATATGTTTGTTTCGGAAATGTTACAGTTGAACAGTGCCCTTGCAGTGATTTATCACAAAACTGCATTATAAATATTGTCTTATTATAATTATTATTTTTTGTTACATTTAATGCACTATCAATAGCAATTACTTACAAGTTTGCGCTTACATATTGTATGTGTACCTACATTATATGAAAACCTTATCCTCAAATGAACATCATCTCTGCAGTTTTTACTGCCTTTCCTTGAAGCATGCATGGCATTGGAGTGTGAACATTTTTTTACTCAATGAATTATTAGTTGTATAGATATGAAGAAGGAATAAAAGCATTACCAGGTAGTTCGTGTCCAATCATAGCTTAAACATAATCAAGGAATTCATGGTTATAAATATTTTTTTAAAAGCTTTAACATCTTATTCTATCCTAGAGATAATTTTATGTCCTTATCTTTCCTAGAGTTGAGGATTTCCTAGACACAATTTTCCTTCCCCTTGTAGCCGCTTGCTTGCCACACGAGCAGCGCCATATCGTATGGATTTATTCCACCTGATTACCATACTTCTTCACAGTAGGATAAAATACTTCTTCACACTGGGATAAAATTCATCTTCACACTAGGAAAGAATAGTTTCAGCTGTGTCATTTGCTACCACAACTTTATTACAGTCGTAACTTTACCCCAAAGACGAGTGTACACTGATCTTTTCACCGTGCATACGTAGACCTCATTTTTCTTGCCGAGTTTTCAGATCAACTCAAAGATTTTGTCTAATGTTAGATTCTTGGACATACTCGTATTTAGCTTATATTGTGAAAATTATGGAAGAAAAAATTACATCCTTATTAATCATACAATCTAGTTGAAATTCCTAACATTAATTTGATGTTAATGTCGATTGTATTATTTGATGTATCGATCATTTTTTTAAGAGTCATCATCAAGGGTGATATGTTAAAAGGCTATGTTCCTTTATTAATTTGAACAATAGTTAAGCTTTAGCCATTTCAAACTGACACCTTTTCTGCAAAACATACTCAGCAAAAATTAAGTATTTTTTAAAGTATGTAATGTCAAAAAGTTGTCGTACTCACTACGCAACTATCATCATCTTAAAAAAAATCAACAAGAATATTGAGGTAAAATTTAAAGCGGAGTAACGGTCGTTACACTTTTTAGGTATTCGACGAACCATTATGTAGAGAACAAATGATTTGTAGAAATTATTTGCAGAAAGGTGTCTCCTAAAGAGGTTGGCTTTGAAGCCAGCGAAACGACGAAAATAATATATGTAAGTTTTATCCTAATGGTTCGCCTTATATCCAAAAAGTATAATGAGTTTTAAAAGTTAATTAATTGATTTATGCACATTTTTTTTGATGCTTTTAAGAAGACAAAAAGTAGCATGTTTTAAGTAATGCAATATTTTTTGCTAAACTCTGTGTTAGCTGAAGCCTGTTGAAATCTAACCAGAGTTTTTTTTAAATTGTGAGATGTTCTTCAATTATTCTCCCAGTTTCATATAATCTGGAAAACTTCGTCTGCGATGCAGGCATTGGCACATAACTTTTATGATGTTATTTCATATTACTCGGATGGATTCTTCGTATTGGCTCATAACATTCATATTATTAGGAATACTGTATTTGTACCAAGATTCTTTCGTTTCAAATTTTCATCATTTACGGAGTTATTCACACCCAGCAAATCCGCGGCTCATCAGTCGTCTAATGTGAATCCTCCATACAAAAAATGGCGATATGTGGATAATCTATTTTTTTAATAATTTAAGAATGTCACTGCAAGTATGTAGGTACCTAACTGCTTATGAAAAAGTCCTACTGGGTTCTATCTCTTTGATCTATAATCTAAGTTGCAAATACATGATAACATTAAAAATTCATACTTCACTCATGTCCACAAACATTCGCTCGGAAGATCGCGATTGCACGTGCCTCATGTGTACTTACGAAATAATAATAAAAAAACTGATCTCAAATCAACTAAAACCCTACAAATCTTCGCTGAAACAGCCGTGACATTGGCAAAGTGAACCACTTTTACAGTATCGAAACAGGAAAATATGTATGTCTATGGATCATGATTCAGTACAGGAAAATTGATTTTATAAAACGCTTGTACGTATATTTTTTAAGTTAGCTGTGTAATTGTTATATTTGTAGAATTACCCATTTGTAACAATACCATAAAAATTATTGATAATTTTCAATGCTGATAAAATTTTACACAAATTGTTTAAAAAATCTTTGTTGGGAAATCCGGTCAAGACAGACTTGATTTATTAACATACAAAATGCGTTTATCTTTTTGGCACACATTTTATCAACAGAACTAAAAACAATGATAATTGCCTTAATTTTTTTTTTATCTTTTATGCATTAAATTAAGATTTGTTTGAGTGTTGAAAATTGGATTTCCCGGAACATTATTGTATGATAAAGATGTTTCTATTAAATTCAAATGAAATTTTATTTGGTAGGTCCAAGGTTTTTTATTTTTTTATTTCCTCACTTCGCAGAAGCTCCCATTGATAAGAATATCTCTTCTCATAAAAAAACAGTTTTTTCGGTTATGCGTTGCCGGATTTCAAAATATAATCTTCAATCTAAACATTAATATCTCAAGATGTCTTTCCATGGGCCTACAATCTACATCTATGAAGAACATAAGCGCGAACTTACACGTGTCTGCTTGTCGGCATGCATTAAATATTGAGTGCTAAAGTATATCTTTTCAACCTTTGATTGTAGAATAGTTGTATAGGATTACGTACATAAAATTAAGAATAGAAAATAAAAGACAGAATAGAAAAGAGAAAGCAAGTGGTAGGTGCGATATGAAGAATTGCAAAAAAAAAAGCGGCTGATGACGGATATTATTACCGACATGAATATACGTAATTGAATAATGAACCACGAGGCTGCGTGATGAGTCCATGGTTGTTTAATATAATCATGGACAGTTGCATAAAAGAAGCTGGAATATCAGAGAACGGAGTGAAAGTGGGTGAAACAAGAGTTGGAGTACTTCTTTATGCTGATGATGCTATAGTTTTAGCTGACTCGGCGGAGGAACTCCAAGCGATGTTAACCAAACTGAATGATGCGTTTTGTAAAAATAGCTTGAAAGTGAATGCGAATAAGACAAAAATATTAGTTTTTGACAGGAATGAAGTATGTGAGGAACTTACAATTAATTTGAATGGAAAAAAAGTTGAAGTACCTAGTGAATGAGTTTGACTATTTAGGAAGCAAGTTTGAGGCGAATGGTAAGATGACGAAGGAATTAGAGAAGCGTGCCAGCAAAGGAAGATGCGTGATAGGAGCGTTTGGTAGAATAGCGAAGAATAAAAGGATACCAAAGAAAATGAAAATGGCGGTACACAATTGTATATTGTTGCCGACCCTGATGTATGGAAGCGAGTCATGGACGGTGAATGAAAGAGAAGTAAATAAGGTATGCACCGTAGAAATGGCTCATTTGAGAAGTATGACAGGAAAAACACTGAAAGATAGAGTGAGAAACGAATGGGTTCTGAATGAATGCGGAGTAAAAGAAAGCGTGAAAGTGAAAGTTCAAAGAAGTGTGATGCGATGGTTTGGACATATTGAAAGGATGAATGAAGACCGACTGACAAAAAGAGTGTATAAAGGGAATGTAATAGGTAAGCGTGGAAGGGGAAGACCTAGAAAAGAATGGATTGATCAGATAAGTGAGATTGCGAATGAATGGAATTTACAGAGTGGAAACAAGAGAAGAGCATAAAGAGTGATGAAATTAGATGAGATGAAAGAAGTATGCAGGGACAGAGTCAAGTGGAGGCACTTGTGTGGAGGTACTGGCCACCCCTAGAGGAATGGCGGCAGGATACAAGACAAGACAAGAGTCGCAGCAAATTTCTTAAGGTATGTGCTGTGGAAATGAAACATTTGGAGTATGACAGGAAAAACTCTAAGAGATAGAGTTAAGAATGAATGCGTATAAAACAAATGCAAGTTGAAAGAGGAACTGAAAATTAAGATACAAAAGAATGTGATGAGATGGTTTGGACTTATTTTTATAAGTCTGGATGAATGGATGATGAAAGACCTACAAAGTGTATATCCAGAGGAACTGTGAAAGGAAAAAGAGTAAAGGGAAGACCGAGAGAAGTTCCTGGTAGACCGAGAAAGGTGATGGATACCCCTAGCGGAATGGCGACAGTTAAAGTTACATATATAGGTACTTTAGTTGATTAGTCGCATATGTTATCTACACTTATTGCTATGGCATGGAACGCTCTGGAAACGATAAATACGAAGGTAAAACTAATTACTAAGCCCGTATGCCAGCCAAACCGTCCTGCCCATGCTACTTCTCAAGGTGAATAAGTGACTACACTTTCTGCATGCGTGTGTAATCTAAGTTGCAAAGATAGAGCAACATTTAAAACTCTCAGCAAACGCATCCCACATCCCACGAAAATATAAAAAATAACATTGGGAAGATTTATTTAGTAATATTTTTCAGGGTTTGGTGGTTTACACAGTGAAAGTCCATTGTATAATTAATCAAATAAATATACTGTTTTAATTCACTTTTTTATTATTTTATTTTAAATATGTCAAACAGTTTTCGCCTAAAAAGGCATCCTCATTGTCATTGTCCTGAGGATGCCTTTTTAGGCGAAAACTGTTTGACATATTTAAAATAAAATAATGAAAAAGTGAATTAAAACAGTATATTAATTTAGACTTTTTAAAGTTTGTGTATTCACACAGTGAAAATTATTTTTTATAAGAAATTATACAAAAACACAGAGTTTTATTTTCACAAATTGAGTATTGAATTCCACCTCAAGTACTTTCGACTTATTCACGTCATTATCAAGAGGATACTCTTGATACACTTGATAATGACGTGAATAAGTCGAAAGTACTCGAGGTGGAATTAAATACTCAATTTGTGAAAATAAAACTGTGTTTTTTTATAATTTCTTATATGTATATTAATTTGATTAATTATTTAGTAATCGTTGTTTTTGTGAAAATCAAACCTCAAGGGCCGCCCTCTGTAAACTTAGTTGTAAAGTTACTCTGTAAAAGCGCCGATTCTCAAGCAGGGTCCATTTGTTGTAAGGCTGGATGGGCCTATAGTGACCGATCTTTGGTAAAGGCAGATTAATTTTTCGACCCAGCAACGAGAGTATTTGCAAAATTATATTTGTTTTGTTTTTTCGTTCTTCGGGAATCGAACCCACTATCTTTAGATCACGAGTCCAAATCGTTAATCGTTTGAATCCATAGACTACAGACCTGTCAAAGACATGTATGCTTAATCCTCGTACCCGGTATGGGTCAGAAGGACCCACAGCACATACAAAGCTAAATATTATGCCAAGTGGCGGAAGGTCTTCCCGTCAAGTCAAAGCAACGGTAGTACAAATAAGAGCCTCTAGTTCAGAGGCGTGTCCATGACTTTAAAAATAAGTCTCACAAGCAGCTGCGTTCTAGTTCGCGCTTCCATGCAAATCATTTACACTTGTAAAATAAACCAAACTTCTAATTAACATGCACCCTGCAACTCTCACATGATAAAAGGGTGGCATTGGAAAATGTTAACTGAGTAGTAAGTTTTAAAAAAAAGGCCTCTGTTTGGTTCTACTTATTTTTTATTTTATTTGTTAAAACTAAGTAGGTACTTAAAACCAAACAGCTTTCATTTTCATTTACTTATTTTTGAATTTAAAATGGAGTTCTACAAAGTTTCCGCTGAAACATCATAAATTGTAAGTCGTAAGTATTTACCGCTTGGCGCTTGTAGTTGCACACTTCGCACTTGGATTATCAGCATGGCCTTGAGTTTGAATTTGAAAAACCCTGGCATAGAGCAACACTTTCATTGTCATTTACATAGTATATAGCAAGATTTCTAGTGTTGTCACAACGGCATAGCGCGCAGCACCACTTTGCTTGTCACATTCGTCTCGCCTCGTCCCGCCAATAACAGCATTTCGATCGTGACGTCATTTCCTGTTTGGGATTCCGTGCAATATTTTTCCGTTTCCGCCTCCGCCTCATTCTGCATACAAAGCACATCGTGCATCCTCGACTATTCGACATGCGTTTCCAATACACCGCGGAAATGTATTCCAATGTTTTATTGGGCTTATTCGAAATCAATAGATCTATCTAGCCATAATGAATAATATTATTTGGATGTTTAACCATTTCAGATTCATATTTAACGTATGCCCACACACAGACACGTGATAGGTTGCGCTCACACATTCATGTATAGGTACATACTTACAATATAATTTAATGTAAACCCTGCACCCCTTTCCCTCTTTTCCTTGTAACCGGGGTCTTGTCTTGTCTTGTATCCTGCCGCCATTCCTCTAGGGGTGGCCAGTACCTCCACATAAGTGCCTCCACTTGACTCTGTCCCTGCATACTTCTTTCATCTCATCTAATTTCATCACTCTTTTCATGCATGCTCTTCTCTTGTTTCCACTCTGTAAATTCCATTCATTCGCAATCTCACTTATCTGATCAATCCATTCTTTTCTAGGTCTTCCCCTTCCACGCTTACCTATTACATTCCCTTTATACACTCCTTTTGTCAGTCGGTCTTCATTCATCCTTTCAATATGTCCAAACCATCGCATCACACTTCTTTGAACTTTCACTTTCACGCTTTCTTTTACTCCGCATTCATTCAGAACCCATTCGTTTCTCACTCTATCTTTCAGTGTTTTTCCTGTCATACTTCTTAAATGAGCCATTTCTACGGTGCATACCTTATTTACTTCTCTTTCATTCACCGTCCATGACTCGCTTCCATACATCAGGGTCGGCAACAATATACAATTGTGTACCGCCATTTTCATTTTCTTTGGTATCCTTTTATTCTTCGCTATTCTACCAAACGCTCCTATCACGCATCTTCCTTTGCTGGCACGCTTCTCTAATTCCTTCGTCATCTTACCATTCGCCTCAAACTTGCTTCCTAAATAGTCAAACTCATTCACTACTTCAACTTTTTTTCCATTCAAATTAACTGTAAGTTCCTCACATACTTCATTCCTGTCAAAAACTAATATTTTTGTCTTATTCGCATTCACTTTCAAGCTATTTTTACAAAATGCATCATTCAGTTTGGTTAACATCGCTTGGAGTTCCTCCGCCGAGTCAGCTAAAACTATAGCATCATCAGCATAAAGAAGTACTCCAACTCTTGTTTCACCCACTTTCACTCCGCTCTCTGATATTCCAGCTTCTTTTATGCAACTGTCCATGATTATATTAAACAACCATGGACTCATCACGCAGCCTTGCCTCACTCCCTTATATACATCAAACCAGTCACTATATCTCCCATCCACTCTTACACATGCCGAACTATTTTCATAGATGGCACGTATCACATTCAGAAGGTTGTCATTCACACCGTACTTCCTGAGAACATTCCACAACATACATCTGTCCACCGAGTCAAAGGCCCTCTCGAGATCCACGAAGGCTGCGTAGACCACCCTCCCCACAGCCAGATGTTTTTCAACAATCTGTCTGAGAGTAAAGATTTGGTCCACACAACCTCGTCCTGGCATAAAACCAGATTGAATATCAGAGACCCTGTGATCGGTGGCCATTCTCACTTTTTTTATGACAATTTTGCATAAGACTTTCCCAGGTATACTAAGGAGACTAATGGGCCTAAAGTTACGGCAGTCTTTCTTGTCCCCTTTACCCTTGTAAATAGGGACAATGACCGCCTTTCTCCAGTCCATCGGTACTACCCTGTCTTTCATACACATCTTGCATAATTCAAACATCCACTCTACCACACATTCTCCTCCTGCCTTTAACATCTCGGCATTCAATCCATCCATACTTGCAGCCTTTCCATTCTTCAGCTCTTTTATGCTTGCTTTTATTTCCTCTTTTAAAATATCCTCATTACTTTCATTTGTAGGGTCACATTCATATAAATTTCTTTCGCCCTGTCCTAATATTTCTTCAAAGTATTCTTTCCATCTGTTACATACATCGTCTTCATCCCACAGCAAGACTCCCTGCGCATTCTTTATGCCCGGAGTTGTTGCTCCCACACTTTCGTTATTATTCCGAACCCAACTCCAGAACATTTTTTTGTTGGTGTGGAAGTCCTGCTGTGCCCTTTCATTATTTTTCTTCTCTAATTCCATCTTACTTTCATACACAAGCTTTTTAGTATCCATTTTTGCCCTTATATACATCATTTCCAAATTCAAATTACCTTTATCTTTCAACCATTTCTTATACGCTTCCTTCTTTTGCTCTACTGCTTCTTTCACTCCATCGTTCCACCAGGCATCACCTTTTTTCTTACCAACATTTGTTTCTCCGCATGTCATTCTAGCAGATTCGGTCAGTTCTTTCTTCATCATTTGCCACACTTTTTCCACACATCCTTCATCTTTCATTTTTTGTAGTTCATCCATATTTAATCTTTTGGCAATGGGGTGACATTGGTTATTTGGTTTATTATGATAATTCTTAAATGCATTCTGAATTTTTGTTTTAAGCTTCAACAGACAAATAACAGTTTTTCAATTTGCTGCGTAAATTATATTTTATTACAATTGGTGATTTTCAGTCCAATGTAATATGTGCATCATCAGCGGAAATTAATCGTCATTGTACAATGAAATGATTTCTACAAAAAGTGTAGGGCGGCAGGAGTTTCAAAGTTCATGTCCGAACTTACATGTGCCTGCTTGTGGGCACATGTAAGTTACATTAAATCTGAGCCTAGAATGTCAGTATACCATAGTAACTTAGATTAGATTGTAGTTAGGTGACCAAAAATCTGGCTATATTTTCCAATATTCTTACTTTTTTTTCACAAATATGTATCGACACAAAATCGGTTTATTTGCAAAAAAAAAAATGGATTAGCACTCAACTCACGTATCAAATGGAAAGTAAAAAATTTATAAGAGTGAATACGTATTGCTCTATAACGGTTCTGCCACGCATTTGCTGAGTTGACGTTTTGCGTTTAATGCGTTCATATTATTACTGTTTTCCTCATATTTTCCTGAAAAAAGCTACCGCATATTTTCCCCTCCACAACCTATGAAAGCTTTCAGTGTAATGAACAAAAATAAAATTGTGCATTTTTTTAAACTCATTTTCAAGTATTTTAAAATTTTCTATTTAAATTTCATGAAAAATGTGGGCATTAAATTATAAGTTGATGTGAGGCTGAATAATTACTAGTCGGTTGTTGGTCGATAGCTCAGTTTATAAAATCATTGCATTCCATGCCGAAAGCTCAGGCGCGTGCATAGGGTATAGGAAAATACATTTCAGAATAAGTATTTTCTCTCTTTCCTTTAAAATAACTCATTAGAAATTGACTGTAGGGCTAACGATGGCTCCAATCGAACTTAAATTTTGTCAAGCTTAAACACGTTTTTAACATATATTGCCTACAGTTTGGTTTATAGAGTTCATCCTCTGTCTTCGTGCAGAGAGGGTGTCTCCTGAAGACGTTAGCTACGTCGCTAACAAAACTTCGAGCATAATGTAAGTTCTCTTTTATCGGTTCGTGTAACGCTAAAAAAACACATTGTAATATCCGATGAATAATTAAACGATAGATAAAAAAAACTGTGTAGTTATAATTATTTTAAATATATTGGCTACATTTTAGGCGCATGTGCCTATATGGAATGCACGCCCCTGCGAGAGCTTGGGTTTGATACGCACCAAGGGTTTTGAAGTATTCATTTCCCGTGTCAGTGTTTTTTTCAAACCGTGAATAAAATACCGGTAAGGTTTTCTCAGACTTTTCAAGAAATGAGAACCAGCCTTCTCGGGAGCTGGGGTACCTCCACTTCAACTCAAGTGGTTGGTGTAACAAACAATAAAGCCTATAACAATCTGACCTAAAACAATGGGTTCCACTCGCCACAAATCAGGAAGTTGCTTGCATTATTCTACTCTGTAATAGAGTCAGGATTACTTAGTTTTTGTCCCCATATGGTCTGCAAATGTTGATATTAATCTAGATTTAAATTGCTTCAGTGAAACTTTCCTACATAACTCATATGGAAACTAGTTTCATTTGAAAAACAAAGTTTTAACTTCGGTGTGTCATAAAATTTTGCACCTGAATTAATACATAATAATAATGAAATACTTATTTTATTTAAATTGAGTGCATTCCAACGAATCTATAATCGAAAAGTAGATAGTAAGAAAATCGAGAAAGTCCCCCTCGAAACATGCACTACATTATTTTTTTATTTATCTTTTATTTTGTCTCTGTTGTCTTTACAAGTACCTAAATGTAAATGTAGATATTCATCCAGCCGATCAATATTTTTTTCAAATTCGCATATAAGTCCTGTCTATGATATAATAATGGTGAGTGCGCAAATCCCTTTTTTTCATGCTCAAAAAATATTGGTACGTGGTAGAAATAAGTCATTCTTGCTCAGCATATATGTAGCAGAGATGTCTTTTGAAGAAGTTGTTTAAGACAATAGCGAAACGTCAAGGACAAAGTAGATTTTCAAGTAATGGTTCTTCAAACATCTGCAGCCATATCCGTAAAATAGAAGTACATCTAATTGATAGAGATGTGCAAAAGCGGTGCCATAATTTCCCAAAAAGCGGTTCCAAGATTATCAAAAAGCGGTGTTATACGGTGTAATCGCCAAAATACCAGGAAATCGCTAAATATATTATAATTTAAATAAATAATTCCACATATCGAGTTTAAATATTTTTTATTATACCGACTTCCCGCAACACGGGCGCAAGCAGTGTGCGGAACTCACGACAGAGTGCGTCAGGAACGATCGAGTGCGATATATCGAACGGAGCATCATGGGAGTATCGATGGTCGAAAAATATTGCAAACAGCATAACTTCGATTTTCGAGAAGATTTCTTTACGTAGGCGTTGTTTGAGCGTCGTGCCGAATTATTCTGTGTTTTTTTTTGTTAAAAATCAAGTGCGGATGACGAAAATTAGGCGTTTTTCGTGGTATCAACGTATATAATGTGGAAATTCGCGCCAAGAGTCAGATATTGGAAATTTCGCGATATTGCGGAATGCTTATTTTGCTAGAAACATGTTCCCTAACCTCCAAATCGTCGAGAATTGAAGTAAAAACGTCATAAAATAACAATTCGCGTTTTCGTGAGATGCGAAATTTACACATCTCTGCTAATTGATCATTTTTCACTCTTTTTTTCCTTTAAAAATAAAAAAAAATATTATTCTCTAAAGGCACAAACACGTTGTATTTTTAAAATACAATTCAGAATGATGATTTCCTATCTTCGTCGTTGAAGAAGGGTTCTGAAAAGGGAACCCAATGGAGAAGAATAGAATACGAAATTGCAGGAGGTACAATAAAATTCCAAACACCAGCACTTTACGAGATACGTTCTTCTTGCGCCCCGTATTACAATGTTATTGAATATTTTATGTCACGGTCTTGTCTTTTCTCATATTCTCATATTCTCACATCTCTTCAAATATCTGCCATCAATAATTCGCACCGCATCTGCCGTATTGTGGACGCCCCAAACCATGCAAAATGTGATGCCTTGGTTGTAGTAGGATGCACGCAAAACGAAACATTCGAATTCGAAAACAACAATGTTTTCCTTATAATATTTAAGCTCAAAGCGGCTTTTCAATTGTTTATTGTAAGTGTATTGGTTTCAAGATGATTCTTCGTCTCAATAGTTGTTAGTAAAATTAGTAGATTATGTATCATGAAGTCTATGCTGTTGTTTGAGAAACGTCCACAAAAGCGCAGTAGTACCGAAAATAAACACATCTTTTTTTATGAATTTAAATAATTAATAAAAAAAATAGAAGGATCATCTGCCAGACATAGTACATTGTCTACTGATTTTCAAAACCTAAATTAGAATGTAAAATGTAAATTTAATTAACACTGAATATTCATTAGTATCTCACTATTTTGTTGTAAACAAAATTACAAACTGAATAAAGTGAATTAAAACCATGTTTTACCATTTCAATTTTTTAAATATTTAAAAAAAATTACAAACGTTTTCGGTCCTCATACCATCTTTCAATACAATTTTTTGTATACCTGATGATTTCCGTTGTCATAACAGATGCCATGAAATAAATGTTATAAGTCGTTTTTTTTCAGAATCAGTGTATTATTTAGGCTCTACACACTGCAATGCGTTTTTCGAAACATTCGATTTTTGAGGTTTGGACGTAATATTTCACATGGGGCTCAGCAAGATGGAGAGCTCAAGGAAAACTGGGTTATGGGATGGCTCATCAATTGTGGATGCCACTGTCGCAGCCAGATGCTGGGCATTACTGGAGCTCAGATGTATCACGCGGATAAAGCGATTTCAATCATTTAACATGATTAATAAATGAACCATGACGCCCAACGACGAGGGAGGTTTCTAACTCGCATTTAGATGAATAATAATTCTGCTGTGGCCGACAGGGTCTTCTTCTTCATTTCATGATTTAAAGGATCTGTTTGTGCTGTTACTTCCTTCTGTGTCTTCCAGACTGCCGACATGTTTAAGTCGCTAATCTTTACTATCGTAAAATGATACTGTCTATATTGTCGGCAGTATCATTTTTATAAACTTAAAGAAAATTCATTTTTTTAACCTTGTCAAAAATTTACCAGATTAAAAAGTATTGTTATGTTTTACGCGGGTTCAATTAAATTTAATTAAAACTACGTTAATTTATTTCACACAATTTATTTCAGATTCGGTTCGGATAGTCACTGTACATCTGCACAATACAATGGTCGGTTGACTTCTCCAGCTACAAAGAGTTTTGACACTTTTTATAATAAGCATAAGGATAATTCAAGCAACATTGAGAGTCGTTACATGCGAGACTTTACTAAAATATGTGATCAAACATTCAAGAAATCTCTAACAAATGATTATCCTTAGAAGTACCTAACATATTTTTTTTCAGAGAGACTTCACAGAGTTTATTATTAATTCACACAGATAAACACAACACATAGTGATATATTCGTTACAGTACAATTTTTTCATCTGAATCTTTTAAGAGATCACAAGCAATTGTAAAATTTCTGCAAAATTTATCCTATAGTGAGCTGGAGCAGATCCAGGAGGCGATTTATGAGAGTTCGTGTCTTAGGAGTGATCCATGAAAGGCTAGCAAGCTTCGCAGCCAATGAGATATCTAATATATGAGATAAACACTTAGATGGATGACCTCCTTTAAATAAATAAAAGTAGTCATCCTCATCTCAAGATCCATGAGCCGATCCCGATACATAAATCTAAAAAGTGTTTTGTTTTTATTTAGAAATACAGATAGAAAAATCTTGAAAAAAAAAACACGACTCCTTAATCCTTTAAGTTTATTAATATTTATTCACCTTAATTAAAATAGCATTCACCTGCGTTTGCTGAGTATTTCAAACCTTGTTATCCGTATTTCTTAGAGTATTTGTTGTCCGAACAAACAGGATCTTTATTTGCCGGACCTTGTTATGTGATTGGACAAAAATGCGCTCGTAGAACGTTTCTACGAGCAGGTTTCCTCTCGTCTTTTCTCAATTAACTTATTTTAGAGTCCAGTACTAAGAGTATAAAACATCGCGTAAAAACCTTTACATCACGTCTACAGAGAGAATCATGAAAACTAAAGCAATCACCGGAGGCGCTGTTTTATCTTCAATACATTTTTTTGTTTACGCGATTGTTGAGTGTTTACGCAATGTTTGATACTCGAAGAACAAGTACGAGAAAGCACTCTGTTCTCAAATCCTCACAAAGCCTCTTGTAGACCGTTCTACTGTTCACCAACAAGGAAACAAATAAAAAAATAAAATACATGTACCACAAGAAGTACACACTTTACCCTGTCCAATTGCTTATTTCTGTACCTGAGAAAACATTGAGAAATATAGATTTTTCTGTTTATGTCTTTTACTCCTGAACTCCTGAAAATTGCAATAATTATCCAATATGTCCGAATCATTAAAGTTATATTTTGTTAATGTTTGGGTTTTCAAAAAAAAGGTTTGCAATAACATGCAAATTAAGGTTTTCAGTTTTTGCAGCATTTTCAAGTATATTTTGTTACGTTTCTTTTTTATATCAAGGTCTTCTTAGTTTTCAAAAATGTCGCAGAGGTTTACAGAGCGAAAAAAGTCCTTCGCAAAAAAGAGGTACCGCGAATAATATAAATATTTAATAAGCATGTAACTACGACACATTTTTATACATAATGACGGCTGAAAAGCCTTTTACAGATATTTAAAATGTAAGTAACCGAAGAAAAAACTTTGTACTTACATGAAATAACTCTAAACTAGATTTTGTAGGGTTTGTGTATTCGCAACGCAACGCAACTAAGCTACACATATAGTGTAACTTCTTGCCACGTAATCCCCTAGGGGTCGCATGTGGCGAGTTGAACCTATTTATTTTTACAGGTAAGGGGGCCGGCCTTACGCCAACCACTTCAGATGAAGAAGGGGTTTCCCAGCTCCCGAGAGGGCTGGTACTCATTTCTTGTGAAGGCTGAGTAAACCTTGCCGGTACTTTTATTTTGGGGTTTGAAATAAACACCGAAACGGGAAATCATTTCTGACACCCTCGCCTCGGCGGAATTCGAACCCGAGCTCACGGCATGGAATGCAAGTACTACCAACTGAGCTATCGACCGGACAATTCACACAGTGAAAATTCATTAACTCTAAACTAATTGATTCTGATAGGAAATCTCTTAAGCTTATGTTAGCTTAATATGTCACTTGTTCAGTTTTACTTGCAAGGTAACGATATATGGTCAAGGTTTTTTTTTATCAAATAACTATCGTTTCTCGGCCATATGTGTGTGACATCGTCAGAATGGTTCTTTCATAACAGGACTGATCTTTAACAGCTCAGATAATTATTTAGTTTTCGTATCACTTCATTAAAACCATACAAGTTTTTTAAGAAGCACATGTTTTTGTGTATGTAGATAAGTACACCGACAGAATTCCAACCACTTTTCTGATAGCATCACTAAATCCAGCAAACGGCGTCCCCGGGAGGAAGGTCTTTCTTTTTAGTGCGGATCTGTAAACGGGTCTCAAACGAGATTTCCACTGCAAATACTCCCCATTAGTCTGAATCTTTCCCTCAAACCCTTCTCAGATTCATCCCAATTCTATCTACGAGTTCATATAGATAACTAAAGTAGAAAAAATGTTGAAACAACCTCTGGTGGTATTTACTTTACAACCGGTCAAAAGATTTATCTATCTTTAATCTAAGATGAAATGACATATTGAATTTTGATGGTTATATTTAATGCACGCCCACAAGCCGACCAGTGAGTTCGCGCCTACATTGGCAAAAGTGTTCCATGTTTTACAGCTTGGGGTAAGCCTCATTCATAGTCACCTATTAGTCAAAGACCAAAAAAAGAGCTTAAATAATGTTGAATGAATAAACGTTGGTGGTATTACTATCGATAAATCAGTTGAAAAAACGCCTGCGCTTTAAACCGAAAGGCTAGGGTTCGAATTCTACCAGGGATATCAGGTAAACTTTCTCGTTTCAGTGTTTTTTTCTAACGCAATTTTTTGTCTGAGCTAAAAAACTCAGCCTTCACAAGAAAATGAGCACCTGCACCTTTCAAAAAAGTGATTGGCGTTAGACTGGCGCCCTTACCTGTGAAAATAAATAGGTTTTAATTTGCAACCCCTTAAAAGGACTACTGCAGTAATAACTTGCACTATACTACGTTTGCAGCTTATTTACGTTTACTTGTGTTTGCCTTGCTAAACCCTTAGTCACCTAGTCTTCTGGAGTCGAATTTGAAATTTGGAACTTTGTTCCTATTCCTTTTAACACAGAAGGAGACCTCTATTTTTCCCCCTCTTAAATGCTGCTTCTATCAATGATCGTCTATTAAAAAAAGTGTAACATCTTTTTAGCATAAAACTGGGATCTAGTTTTCACAGTTTATGTTTCATCTAAAACTTTTTCGACTTCGATTTCGCTTGTTCTGAAAAAGTACCGTTCTTTTTTAGACATAACAAGTAAATATTGTTTTTACACAACATCGCATATTTATTTTAAAATAAACAAAAAGTTTGTTATTTTATCATTGTTTTTTTACATGCTACAAAAAATAAAGTACCCATACTTACGTCGAAATATTTTTTCATCTCGTAAACACATATTATTTTTTCGCTCTTTGATCAAATTTCTTTTTTTTACTGGTCCGTAGTCAAATGGTTATCGCTTCGGACTCATAATTGGCAGGCAGTGCGCTCGATTTAGAGCTAAAATAAATTATTTATTAATTTATTTAAAAAAATGTCACTACATATTTTTAATTCGTCAACCTTAGGAACTCCTTAGTATTTTTCTTTGATCAGTTGAAATTTTCCCATTTCCCTACAGTCTACCACCACTCCGTCTAGTCACCTTTCTCTGGGTCTTCCCAATGTCCTGTACCATGTAAGTCTATCATCATGACTATTTTCTCCGACGGCTCATATACTAGTCTGGCTACAGAGTATCTCGGTCTCTATTTATAGGTGAGAAAAAGAGTTATTCTCAAAACATTGGGAATCTCCAGAACATTCTACTTAGAATATTCGAGAAAACACAACCTCGAACAAACACAAATACGATCATATAAGTACCTACATCTAGAGACTTCACAGACTCACACAGACAAACATAACATATAATCACACATTCGCAACAATATGAAAAATTAAAGTAAACGAATAAAACCATAAAAACCTTTTCAACTCGGGATAATTACTTGAATTTAGTAGCTCAAAGTTTGCAATTAAAAAAAAAAGTATTCAGAAGCAAAACAAAAATAAATATGCGAGTTTATGTTCGCTCATTACCTTAAATCCCGCGCCAGGAGCGACATTTACTTTAATTATAAGTAAATAGATACCCCTATGTGTACAGCTGGTTTTTTTTACCGAGAAAAACTTTCAGTATTTTTTAAGGCTAATCACCTTTTTATACACCAACAGGAGCGCTCCACCTGGCACAGTATTTTTATTTTATTTTTCAACTGTTTGTAGCGGTATAACATTTTTTTTAAACTTTTTTGGTGTCCAATTATACACTCTTCTTGCGTCCTCGTTTACCATGCTAAATATTAGGTGTGGTTATAGGCTACTCTAAATGAGGCAGTACAGATTTCTTCAGCCTGAATTTTTTTTTTAATTGTATAACATTCCCATTAAATCATTTCATTGGAAATCATATTTAATCTCCATTTTAATTAATTTTTGGAACTATTCTATGAACAATGGTTGTTATCGTAGTTTTTTATTCTATTGAGTTTGACCATGTTCCATTCGCGGCTCTTTTATCTACCGACGTGTCAATTACACGAGCGGAAAACATTTTCAAGGCTGGTTATCGAAATGACGCGGTCGTGTATGCTTTCTGTTAAATATAATAATAGCCCACTAATTTATCCAACAACAATCAAAATCTATGGAAGATTTCCTAGTTAAAAATGTTTTTTGTTTTAATGAACTGGAACTCATTTACGATCTCCACAAGACTTGGTTCACTTTTGCCAATGCCACCCTGGTTTCAGGAAAAGGCTGCAAGAGTTGCAAAGTTTATGTTCATGTGAGGTGTAGTTTATTTTGTACGCATACATGCAGCATGTGTAAGCATGAATTTGTATGTGCCAGCTTGTGGGGGTGCATTAATTAAATATGAGCCTTAAATTTCAAAATATCTTTGCCACATAGATTATAGATTATTTTTTTGTCAAATTTTCAAAAAGGCCTTTTAACATATTATCCACGTCCATATCCATCTTTCTGGAGACTATTAATTAGTTATACCTACGCCACATCTTATTTCATCCTATTTTCTTGTTTATTATTTTCTCCCGTGCACTCATACATTACTTCTTCAAATGCTTTTCATCAGTCATATATGTATCTAAGCAAACCCCTTCAGTATTAAACTTTTAAGAGTTTGTGTATTCACACAGTAAAAAATATTTTGTATGAGGATTTTTTAAAAACACAGAGTTTTATTTTCACAAATGACTGATAGGTTGGTATGAGGCTGACCCCCCGTGCTGTAAAAATCGGTTTACTTTTGTTAATGCCACCCTGGTTTTAGGGAAAGGCGGCAAGAGTTGCAAGGTTTTGTTCATGTGAGGTTTGGTTTATTTGTATGCACGCATGCGGAATGTGAACCTACATGTGCCTGTCTGTGGGCATACATGTAATATTATGAGCCTTAAATTTTAACATATATTTGCAGCTTAGATTATAGATTATAGAGTATTTATTTCATCACGAGTACTTTCGACTTGCTTACGTCCCTTTGTTACTGTTTTGTGCTTTCCAAGACTAAATTCCAGTGTCCTACCTTCTCTTACATCAAAAACAACAAAAAATACACAAGGCGCCAAAACAACTGGCTTATCTTTTACCTATGTAATACTTGTTTACACATGTTTATGCAAACAGCCTATTAGTTGTACAACCGAAGCGTTTTACCAAAAGTGTATAGAAAATAAAACACACACTGGGAACGTTGCTTTACTTTCCATACATTTTTGTTAAACGCTGTGATTGAGTGTAACCGCAATGTTGTAAACTTACTCTTATACGTACATGCATGCAACGTGGGACAGATATGTAAATTTGCACAAAATGGCGGAACCCATTCTCGCCGGCTAATGCGCGACCTTATTTGCCAACTTTTTATCTTTATGGAAATCGATGCCAGAGCTCGATATTAGCCTGCATATTGCTGCAGACTACAGACTCCGATACAAACACTAGCATGGGATAAGCGACATCTATCTACATATATACTGCTCAACTGGGTCGTGCATCCCATACAGACACATACGCCTAATAGGTAGGTAATATATGGTAAAAAACGCATTTAAGCTTGATATTAAAATTTAAAATATTAAAAATTAAAGTTCGATTAGAGCCATCGTTAGCAATTCAGTAAATTGAGTTGTTTTAAAGGAATGGGAGAAAATATTTATTCTGAAATGTATTTGCCTATACCCTATGCACGCGCCTGCGGGTATCTAACGCTGTCCATTGATATCTATCGACAGCGATGGTATAAACCAAAATATTACTTTTGTATTATTTATTTATATACAATATTCGCAGGATTAGGGAACCCAATCCCGCTTACGTGGGATCTCGCATTTGCTGTTAGTAGAGTCGAGACTAGGGAAATATTATTTTCATGTAATGTGAATCTCCAATGTAACATATCTTTGCAACTTAGATTAGATTAGATTAGAATGGTTTCTGTTTTCTTTAAAAAATAAATATTTTTTCGCCACTTCAAATTCCGGTGATATGAAAAAAAGGCTGTTAATGCTACTAAGCTACACATCTAGTGTAACTTCTGGCTACGTTTTCCCGAAGGGGTCGCATATGGCGAGTGGAACCTATTAATTTTTTTCAAGGTAAGGGGCCAGCCTTACGCCAACCACTTTAGTTGAAGCTATCTCATTTCTTATCTTTTTAAGATTTCTTGAAATACTTAATAAAGGTGTGTATGAAAAAAAAATGTACAAAGGGAATATTACATCAAATTTTCTTTACTCTTCTTTCGCCAAGTATAAAAAAATGGTTTAGGTGTAATACATTTTTTTTTTTTAACAAATTTCAAATATAATAAAATTTACTTTCACGAAGTAACTGCCGAAAATCTACATAATATAAACAACTTTCATTTATATTGAAAACTTTATTACTTCTTCTAAGCAAAAATAAATTATCTTTTATGAATTTATTTTATACACGCCCACAAGCTATGTGTGAGTTTGCAATTACTTTTGTATTTACAAAATAAAAAATAAAATCCGAATGAACATGAACCTTGTATCTCTTGCCGCGTTTCCCTGACACAAAGGAGATATTTGGCAAAAGTGAACCACTTTTTGCAGTAAGAATAGTCAGATTCGTACCAATCTACTAAGCCAAGTGAAAGATTAAAGACTGAACCTGAATAATGCCTGTTTGGGTTTGAAATCAGTAAAATGGAGTCATTAGAAGGTCATTTTGTATTCGACACCACGTTCTCCAAACGAGGTTCCAGCTGAAAAGCAGTCAGCTAGAACTGGTGGTCTTTTTTGTCCTATTCTTCCCACCTTACATTCCGGCCATGCATCTTGGATCTAACTAAGAGTCAATGCAGCTGGGGAATGGATGTAATTGCCTTTGTTATTAATGTGGTTTCCCCTTAACTTCAAGAATCTGGTTGAGAAAAATAGAAGGTACTGGGATGTAGAAAATATTCGCCTTTCCGTCTCGCCAAAAGAAAATCCATGTAAAACACCTTTTATTTTTGTATTCAAATTAATCATCATTAATATTTCTCGACTTATACGTTGGTATGAGGCTGACCACCCATACTGTAAAAAACGTTTGACTCTGTCAATGTCACCCTATGACAGCGATGGGTGGAGAGAGCATAGTTTTTGTTCATTTGTGATTTGTTTTTTTTATTATTTTCAAGTACACATACGGCATGTGTAATCTTGAACTCACATGTGTCTGCTTGTGAATAGGCATTTAATATGGATATAAAATGTTAATAAACAACTTAGAGGCAGCTCTGCAGAGGCTCTGGTCACCCCTAGCGAAAAGGCAATAGGGTTACAGTATTGAAGACTTTTCTTTTTTCTCACGTTTTGTTGGTTTCCAACGTTGGTGGTTTGAGCCAACATCTACAGGAGACACTGTTTTTTTGGAGTTATCAAGGATGAACATTGTCACGACACTAAAAACCGTCCAGACTATCATCAATTTCATAAAAACAGTTCGACTAATATCCTGATTTGAAAATTATTTTTTAATATCATTTTTGAATATTTTACCTCTCACTCCAAACGTAGAAGAAAGAAATAGCTTGTCCTTTTAAAATTAATAATTAAATGTACATGTAGGGTTGATTGACCAGATCTACTCAATGTAGTGGGTTTTAAACCCTCGATGCATTAAAAAACTTGTATGATTGCAGACCTTGGTCAAAATAAATCAAAACTTTGCGAAAGGGGAAGTGGGTTCTTCAGTTGTATATTGATTTTTCACTTGTAACTATTTTTTCTCCTACAAATCACTCCCCGGCGTCTGTTTTTTATCCTGTGCCACGTACTGGAATGGCTGCGAAACTCGTACGAGTATTATTGTATCGCCGGCCAAACAAATAAACCATATTTCTTCAAGTCTGCTCGCTAACCAAAATAAACAAAAACCGAAGCCGGGGCCGAACGGACCGTATATCATTCTTTATTCCCAAACATTGGAACCTCAGTAATCGTATATTAATCCGCTATAGGAATTCATTGGAAAATGAAAGCATACGATTTTTTCTTCCTTTTCTAAAACATCTTCGCTCACCTGTAAGGGAATCTCATTAAAATTGTGTAATTTAAAAGAAATATTAATTTTTCTACACTGATAGATTTGATCAGATTTAGTTTCAGGAATAAAGACTTAACGTTGTATATATGTGTGAAATTTCAGAGTACCTACTTTTTAATCCTGCATTTTTAATGCAATTTTATTTCAATTTAGCCTTTTGTTTATAATTAGCATTAGTTGAAGATTTTTTCCATTTGAAACATCAATTTTATTTTATCACCCATGCATGTATTTTAATTGTTCAAGTATGTTTGTATAAAATATGATCTATGTGTTTGTTCAGATACATTTCTTATAGGAGTAGGTTTGGCAAAAATATATTAACAATAATAATAATACAATATTTTTATAGCGCCTTTTCATGACTCTTGGCGCTAGTTCAGACACGGCGGGAACCGTGCGATTATAGAATCGCATGGAAATCGCGCGGGTCTTATTTATATGAGTTAGTTAGTAATCGTTCAGACATAACCGCGCGGTTAATCAAGCCGCGCGGTTACCGCAACCCAACCGCCAGAAAATAGAATCGCGCTGCTCCCGCGCGTTTCTATTACTGTGGAGTCTTTACTTCGCGTTCAGTTGCGTTGCGGATACCGCGCGGTGAGCACGTCACTGTTCGTGAGTTCGCCATGGATCGTTTCGACACTGAACTATTTATTGATGAGCTTGGCCTCAAATGCGTTTCAGAGCATGAAATATCTTGCCTGATCAGTTCAATTAGTTCATCAAAAGATTTTATTGACATTCTCAAATAGTCAAAAAATTTGTTATCATACATTCTTAATTTGGGATATAACGTTACGAACTGACCATGTACTAGTCGGTCACGTAATATTGGATGCACCCAATACCGCCTTTTTCTTTTCTTTTTTTTAAGGAGCAACCACAGTAAACACACTTCTTCGTCGACCTCCATTTAGAAACTGACGAATCGCATACTAACCGCGCGTGTCTGAATAGCATCACAATTTTGCGGTTTGAAACCGCGCGATTCGTAAACGCGCGGTTCCCGCCGTGTCTGAACTAGCGCTTGGTCATCCCAAAGGCGCTTGCTCATATGAGTACGCGAACAGGTGTTGATGTAAAAAACAGCAGGATTCTCATAAGTTTGTACTTTTCATTAAATTTATTGTCTCTACACTATTGTTTAAAATACCGATCCTTTTTCCAGCTTTCAGGACGAATCATCCCATTACCGAAACCCGAATGTGTATCATTTGTTATTCCCATATTTTATTATGGCTATTGGATGATGTTTATTTTGGCAATTCCAGTGATGGTCGATCAAAGAACGCGCAGGAAAAACTAGCTGTTACATAATAGTCTAAATAAAAATATGTATTTATGTAAATGCTTGTATATTTTTGAAACTTAAGTTGGGGAGGCCACTCACAAGTCTTGACCATAAATTTCTTCCGATCTAGGAAGGATGAACTGAGTACAGTAAATCACAAGGTGTTTGCATACGACCCCATCGTTTGTATGCAGCACTCTCAAACTGTTTGTGTCCTTTTCACATCTCACCAATCCTAAAGAACGACGTGTGTCTTTTTTTGCACCTGCAAATACATCTGTTATATTCCCTGTGCCACAAAATTCTTATTTTATAATTGGATAAAAAAATAGTTACAATAAAACCAAAAACTCTGTGATTTCTAATTTAATTTTGATATGAGAATTACTTATTTGTATGGCCCTCAGCGAACTTGGTCGTCGCTTTAGAAAGTGTCAATTAAAGTCAAAGAAAGCAAGACCCAGTAAGGCTGGATGAACCTTTGTAGACTGGCTTTTATTAAAATAATATAAATATTTTGACGCGCAGAAGACTATATTTAAAAATCAAATGGTATATTTGTTTGCACCGCTCGAAATTGGAACATCCTTTGATCGTAAGAAGTACTTAGTGGTAAATGAATAACTACAATAAAAATATATTATTTCTTTGAATTGAGTCTCCTTGGATTTTTCATGTCGATTATTTTGTAGAGTCGAGAGGGTAAGCATCCACTGTTTCCTCTTAGATGCATTTAGAAAAAGACCATTTTCACAGTCCTCATTTATTCAATACATACTCAAAAATGTAGCATTTTTCCTTCTGTATACTACCTTTAGCGTAAAACCCTTTCTGCGTAGCATAAGTGAATCTATATTATTTATTTGCTTCCTTTTTCAGGGGTACAATGAGTTTTTTCAGGAATCTTCACAACAACCCTTCCTCTCTCGAGTAGGCTCTCACGGTCCTATAGAGCCTCCGAAAGTATTCAGCTACAAATTTCGGTTGTATGGTGAAAACTCACATAGTGAAAAGCCACTTCACTTGTATATTTGCATGAATGAAACCTACTTACTTTGATACGAGTACATGACAATTTTCTGGTATGAAATTTTCTTTTTTCGCATCCGTGATTTTGATTCGAACTCTTAAACCGAAAATGCTTTAAATATACATTATAGTTTAGTATATGAAAGATTATTTTATTTTCAAAGTTTCTTTTTTCTTTTTTAGTTTACAATTTTGAAGATTTTTTTGATGAAATCTTTTAATTGCATAATTTTCTCTCAGTTGTAAATTTGTATCGTCTCGGATACTGAACTTTCTATTGGTTCTACAAATTATGACAAAGTGTGCGAACTTTGTGTATTGAAAAATTCTATAATTTGTATTATAATTAAAGAGTTTATCCATTAGTAGTTTGTCCTAAGATCTGATGATTAAAAAGTTATTCTCAAATGTACGATATGCAATTATACCATTTTAAAGATTAGTCTCATGTAGCTTGAAAAAGATATTTACTTTAATAAGAAACTTTGGGTTATTCATAATTGTGAAAAATCCATGTTGCCTACATAAAATATAATCTGATGTTTTGTAATCGTTCTAGAAAATGTTGTTTTCAACTCGTTATAATTCAAATAATGGAATTTTGAATATTGTAATAAACTCGTCATAGTTTGATTTCGTAATGGGTTGAAATAAATCATATTTTAATAGTCTATTTAGTACGTAGATTTTATGCTCTTTAGGAAAACATTTTTTACATAAAACTGCTGACTTTACTGCCTTCTTAAAGGAAATTTAATAACGCCATTAAATATTCCAATGGCGGGAAAATGATGTACATGCGAAAATCGGGAAAGTGTAAAGTGAAAAGGTGCGACTTTAATGCCCGTCATATTGATGAAATATGCTCCATTAAAATTTCAATATTAGCTTTAATGTTTTTTATGCCTTCAAGAGAACTCACAGGGATTTTCTCTTTAAAAATTAATGAATTTATTTTGTTAATTTTTATTGTGTATTTTTAACTTTGGTTTTTTACAAAAAATAAGTCTCATGAATTGACTAGTCCACCGAAATTCAAAATTTAAATTAGTCTTTTCTTTGACTTCAGTACCTAATCATGAATCATGATACATAATATATAATAAAGTTATACCTGACAAAAGAGTGACATTTTGTGTGTGCAACACCGCCATTTTGTTCCTAATTCATAAAATGTCATTAAATACATTTTGTCAACAAAATGTATCCATGATTCTTTATTGTAGAATAGTATAGTTCCGTGTATGAAAAGAAATATAAGTAAATCCACCCCTTTTCTTAGGGAGGCTCTCCGAATGGTTTATCCCATTTTAATACAGTGGTGGGGGATCAGAATGCATCCCCTGCGAGTCGAGAAATCAATCTGGGGGGCTTTCTATACTTCCGCATTAAAGATGGGGCTCTCCGAGACCCCCGCATCAAAGAAGAGGCTTTCCGAAACCCCTATATTAAAATTTGCGGCACGCAGCTTCAATATTAAGTAAAAATAGAGGGTGCAACAAGATTGAATATTAACTTGGAAAGTGAAAGTGAGGCGGGTAGTTTTTTATTCCGTGTTTAAAGCTTGATAATGAATTTTCACACTCGAACAAGCTTTGGAATTAAATGCATTTCATTTTTAAATTATTTTTTCAATAAATAAATCTCGGCGTTATTTGAATTGAATTGAAGAAATAAGAGAGGGAAAATGTAAAATTATTTTTGTAAATTATATCAGTTGAAAAATATGTATGCATTCAAATCTACACATTATGTGTATCTGCATAATATTATGTGTTTGTCAAATCTGCCTGTTGTCGATTTTTGTTTTCACTTGGAATAATTTTCATTAAGCTCTTCAATTGAGTTTTAATTTCTGGAGCGCTTTTGATGATGCTACCTCATCATTATCAACAGAGTAACATTGTCGGAAGCACTCGATTAATTCAAAGAACATAACACAAGTGAACAAAACCCGATATTTTTATTTTATTGAATGAAAAATGAAACCCATAACTCGGGGGCAAAGCTATGGTCAAGCAACCGGAGCTGTTTTATTTCAAATACGATAGTCAAAGTCACCGTTTTGAGTCGCTGGGCCATGTTGTCGACAAACGGCAATTTCCAAATTATTTAATTGGTGATCTTTGTTCCTCTACGTAGTGAACGTACACCAAATATACCTGGTATTTTGTATGCATGAGCATTTTCAAGTTCATTCCCACGAAAAATAGTCCTTTTTTACATCCCCTAAAAAAGGGTTTAACAAATTGAATAATTCGGGTATTTAATCTGCACACGATTTGATATTTACGTGCACGCGACAAGGGTAGCAAATTTATTTGAATACATTTGCATTATTTCGCGATAGGGGTGCATTATTTACAGGACGCTAGGGGTTGCAAATAATTGATATCTAAAAGGAAAGTTTATGTATAGACTGCGCTCATAAATTCATTAGGATATTTAATAAGTTTGCTTTGGTGTACCGCATGATAATGCGAATATTTCGTCGTATTTATTTAAATAAACTGACTAACTTTTGGTACTGCTTTTAAATGAAAACTTTTTATTTCTGCTGCATTTTTTACTTAACTAAATTGTTGCTGGATGTTAGTACAAACACAATATAATTGAAGATATTAAAGATTTTTGTTGCCTTATTACTTACAAATTAAGTAAAAAATAAAGTCTTAAATGCATGCAGTAATAAAATAACCCAAACGATAAAATATCTATTGTACGGTTTCGTGCGGGGGATTTAGTGGCATAGTTTCGATGCATTTAATGAGGTATTTAAGCCCCCTTTTTGTCGATGGTAATTAGCCACTGCCGATTGAACAAAAACATTAGCAAAAACTGTAAAAGCAAATGAATGCTCTTTAAATTATTTAAAATTCTCATTAGCATTAAATTACAATTCAAGTTGAATATCAATTGCTCGAAAAATCAATTGCTTGAAAAAAATACATTAAAAAATTAAAAATATTGTCAGATTATTGTCAGATTTTAAGGTTTCTTTGTGTAAATCATAACTACAAACGTATTTTTATATTTTTTATCAAGTATCATTTTTTTGTTGTTGTATAATTTAACATTCAAGTTTATTTCCATAAGTGACAAAATTCATGCTACGTTTTAGATTGCACATTTTTTTGCGACATCCTGTCGGTTCCTTATTTTAAAAAAAGAAATAATTGAAAGTTGAATTTTCAAATCAAATGTGAATTTACTTTATTACTAAAATTCAAGTTACGTTGAAAGCAAACTCTTTATTTGACTCAAGGTAGGTGCTACGCCAGCCCTTCGAGACTGCTACGAATAAGATAAGTCTCTACGATGTTTCTTTGTAAAGTTTCCATCTTTGCGTTCGCACTCGTAACTTTAAATCCGTAGCTGAATTCTTGAGATTCGATGAAACTCGGAAAACTGTTAAGTTTGTGATGATAATAACGGATATTCATAATCCAAGATTGTAGGTTTTCTTATCTGAAAATTACCAAGTTTGAACTTTATTAATTGCGTCTATTAATATGATGTCTTTAAATACCATAACGTAAACAACGAATACTCCACTGAAATATTATTCAAAAAATATTTGTCTACTCTTTTAAATAGTCATAAAAGGGTGATTTTGATCCCTAGGCGCGTTTACCCGAAGAGATTGCATGTGGTGAGTGGAACGTATTAAATTTTACAGGTAAGAGCCTTATTGCAACCACTTCTGTTGAAGGGGGGCTATCCAGCTTCTTGTGAAGGCTGAGCAAACCATGCTGGTATTTTATTTTGGGTTTGAATTAAATCTCCGAAACGTGACATTATTTCTTACACCCTCGTTGGGAACCTGATATCTCGGCATGGAATGGAAGCGCTTACCAATTGAGCTATGATGGCTATAGTCTGGCCTATGATGATGTAAATTATGAATATAAAATACACTTTGTGGGACGTTTTTGCAAACTAAAACAACTCGGTAAATACTTTGTAGAATGCAGAAATTATACAGGCCACTGTTTTTGGTGTCAAAAGATCTTCTCGGGATTTTAGTGACAAATCAGAATTACCTGTTTTATTAGAATGGCCACCATTTTTATTTACATTTGAGACATGAATAATTTGAATCTGTAGTTTGCTACATAAGTCAATACTTTGGACCTGTAAATCTGTTAGGCCACAGACGCTAGACTGAATCTACTTTTAAATTCAAGGATTATTGATGCATAATTTAAATACCTGTTTCTACAAATTTACTTTAAAACAACACAGTCATGAATTCAGTTCAACATTTTCCGTATTTTTTTCATCGCTACGTCAAAACACGCTTCTCATTTGATATTCAAAAATTTCTTCAAGACACTTTAAAAATACTCAAATTGGAATCATTCCAGAGACATCTGCATAGAGCAAAGGCGTACCCCGACAGGTTTGTCGTATATCACCGCTTTCGTGTCGAAGGAAAATGAATCTTGTGGAATTCAGGCTCTGTGTACAAACAGTCTGCTGGTGGCATTGACGCCAAGGGCGCTAGTCCCGTGAAAACTTAATGACCACGGGAGAGGTTTCACAGTTACCCTTATCGGCGCAATTTATATTTTTGCTTGGAATACTTCCTGCCAAAGAAATTCCTTTGAGCTACGGGTAAAAGTCGAGAGCCGTTCAAGACGTAGATATCTAATATGTATACGTGTTTGAATATTGCATGAAATGTGTATGGATTTGTCTTTGGAAAGGTGAACAGATATGTTTTTTAGAACGAGTTTTTACAGGGAGCTCAAAATCAATTTAAAAATTGTGAATCTTTTCCTTTTTTACCTTACGTTTGTCCTACAATATATCACAAGGTAACTGTTATCCCGATGATAAATGGATAACGCTCGAAAGCGCTTGAACGATATATGTACAAATTTATACCTCTGCGGCACTATAAAAAGTGTCAAAGACCCTTAGAGTCTCTTAAATCTAGGGAGTCTCCCGCACAGGCTTTCTAAAAAATATATATATATTAGCAGATGGAAAGAAAATCAAATATCATTTCATAATATATATAATGATTTGTCACATGATGCTTTTGTTTATCAGATATTATATATTTCCTTACCTTTTATCTTACCACAGTTACCGTCAACGTAGCATCACAATTGTTTTACTCCATACTAACGATTATGATCCAAAATTTATTTAAGAGCAATTCGAAAATCTTTGTCTATTTAAATGTCTTTATTGGAGTAAAATATTAAAACATTTTTTTACATTGAATAACTAATAAATTATATAGTCGTTTTTCTTTATGAACTCGTAGTAATTCGTTGTATGTAGGTGTTTCTAATAAAATCTGTAAATCCAATATTAAATACACCGTTCAGATTATTAATGAAATTCCTCACGAATATTTGTACAAAGAGGTGGCGAGTACCATCCATTTACGTACGTCACAATATCTCAACATTTCCAGCTATTCATTATAAATCAAGCTCTAAACTTTACGCGCGCCATTAAGGCGTGTTATAAAGCTAAATCTGCCATTTTTGTTTCTTACACTTTATGGTCTTAGCAAAATAGTTACAGTAATGAAAAAATCAAGCATGTTTATTATTTTTTTATCTTAATTATAAAGCTTAAACAAAATATATAACTTAAGAATTGCTACCACAAAAAAATATTTAAAAAAACGCGTTTTTTTTACATTTTTAGCTTTTTTTTCGTGTGTGCTGTATTTTGGATTTTTTTTTTTGCTTTTTACTTACAGAACTATACATTGTTTAGGTTCAATACTCAACATTTTTTCAATAATGTCAATAGTTTTTGAGTAAATATGGAAAAACTGTGTTCTTTGATTGAATTAAAATTTAATTCATTTAGTAGTTTCAGTTTTTCCATATTTACTCAAAAACTATTGATATTATTGAAAAAATGTTGAGTATTGAACCTAAACAATGTATAGTTCTGTAAGTAAAAAGCAAAAAAAAAATTCAAAATACAGCACACACGAAAAAAAAGCTAAAAATGTAAAAAAAACGCGTTTTTTAAAAATTTTTTTTGTGGTGGCAATTCTTAAGTTATATATTTTGTTTAAGCTTTATAATTAAGATAAAAAATTAAAAAACATGCTTGATTTTTTCATTACTGTAACTATTTTGCTAAGACCATAAAGTGTACGAAACAAAAACGGCAAATTTAGCTTTATAACACGCCTTAAGTTAAAAACGAATTTAATTAAGATCGACTTAATCGAAAATAATTCTACGATTGGAATGGCTACGCTGCATTGAGACTCATTATAAAAATATTTTAATTATATATTTTTTCGGGTCGCCCTATTTTTTTTCTATGATAACTTATCAAATCTGTGTTACGAAAATAATTTTCAACTGGTTTTGCGTATTTCTAAAGGTTTTTTTTTGTTGTATTTACCTAAAAAGTAGATATGATTTGCAAAAAGATATTTTTATAGAGATCCTTTTTCTGCAGCTCATCATTTAATTGAACACCATGAATAAAATTGAATTGTTCGGGATTTGGTCAGGTTTGTAGGTCGCTGGTTTCTTGAATAAATTTCAACTTATCGAGGCTGTAGCTTTTGGATGGCAATATTCTCGATTTTTATTTATGGACACTTTTTTATGTAAGCAGTAAAACAACATTTTTGTAGATTGACGTCCATCGCAAACATAATTTAAAAAAAGTTTTTTTTTAAAACATAGGGAGATCAAAGTTTGCATAAAATTAGTACGAAATAAATTTTACCCTTTAATATCGTATTATTTTGTAATGACGCACAAAAAATAAATAAACAAGTAAATTATAATTCCAATTATTTTATACTTGGGTCCATTGACGTAGAATAAATGTCATCGGTAATTACATCAGAAGATTTAATATGTTTTTCTAACGCGGAATGCTCTCTTGCGATTTGTGTTCTGAGTATTTTAATCTTGTACAACAACGCATCGATCAGCAAGCAATATTTGTAACCATCTATTGTAAAAAAAAAACAAGCTCTATTTGCAAGTAGGTACACATTTGTTTTGCTATTGCTGATAATGTCTTCGTACGCATCCGAGGTTGCCGCAAAGCCAAGTTTACAAAGCCTCAAAAGTATGAAATGTTTTATTAAATAAATTATAAAATTATGAAATGATTTATAATGCATTATGAGGATGACCACCCATAATGTAAAAACAATGATTTTCTCTTACCATTTCTATCGATTTTAAATGGAAATGTGGCAAGAGTCACAAATCTTTTCAATTGTGTTCATTTTAGTGGCTGGTTTGCGTCTGAAAATAAAATAGGCTCACTTTATGTGTTTATTCTCTTGAAAATTACGTAAGCAAGTCGAAAGTAATCGAGGTGAAATAGATGCTCAACTTGTGAACATAAAACTCTGTGTGTAAAAAAAACACTTTATGTTACAGTTATGGATACCTACGCCGCTGTCCTAGAGCTTCTTTTTTTGTGCCGTTCTTTTAAACAATGTTTAAAAATGATTATTCATAACTTATTTGAAAAATACTGCCTCAGAAACGCATCTTCAGTATTTTATATATATATTTTTTGTTTTTGTATCTCTTCAATTTAAATTATACATTATGTGAAAAGGAGTTTATTGAAAAGTCTTTCGCATTCCATTTTTACAAAGAAGAAAATATTATAAATGTAAAATTTTCAACCATTTTGTTATTTATTTGCCATGGGTCAAATATACCCATACATCACCTGTATTAGGTTGAAGCCCACGTTTGTAATTGAAGCTTTTTATTATTTCTCTTGCAAATAAATAAATAAAAAACGCCCGAAGCCTTATTTTCGCATCTCAAAAACAAACAACACATTATAATGGAAGAGAAAACAAACAAGAAATCGGAAACGACCCAAAGAACTTTGTTTGTCTACTTGAATCAAAGAAGATTATGTATTACGCGTTTAGTGAATTAAATATTTTGTTGGTCAATTTTAGACTTTTTTAAGGACAAGTCTAGTGAAAATAATGTCTAAAGCATGATGACGGTGTTGTTTTTGGGTAAAAAAATATGAGTAAGCAGTGAAATGTGCGCTGGCGCATTATGCTGGAAAATATTGGTGATTGGTTCTGATATAGTTTAGTGTGTTTTTTCGTATTGCTACACACTAATGGCGCATAACTTTAAGGTAATGTTTCTTATTACGAGTAACCGTTATATCGTCAACTACAAGAAAAATGTAATTTTCCGTTTCCTTATTCATTTTGTAGCCAACCCCATAAACGACCAAAAATATACCAGATCTATGCACGCCTAATGTCTCGTGTACACCAAAATTATTTTTCGTAGATATAATTATGTAAGTACAAGAACGATCGCTTAACTCTAAGTTAAATGATAACAAGTTTTTACCCAAAAGAAATCATGACAATCGGTTATGGCTGAATCATTGGGCTTAAATAATTAGATCGATGGACTAACCCAAACACACAACGTACACAATAGTGTTGAGGCTCAAAGGCTTGCATTTGACCTTCGTAAAACCTCATAAATATATCACAAAACAACGTTGAAATTTGAGGAATCTTTCACAAATGTGTCAAGTTTAAATAAGCTAGATAAAGTTGATATTATTTCAGAAATTACCTAGGCACGTCAAGATCTGCCTATTCGTGTGATTAGCCTTTGACATATAATATTTAAATAAATGCCAAAATATTTTTCGTTTGTTATTTTTTTTGGAATTTCCATTAAAATACAGGAATTTGAGGACTTAAACATGAGATTGGTCTTACGAGAATGTAGTAGATCCTTTCAGGGAAAAATACGAAAAACAAATCATTATAAAAGTCGGGAAAATTTCTTTCTTGAATTTTTGTGTTATTGTATAAAAAATATAGGTGTCTTACTACCTCAATACTTGTATTTTCTGTACAGAAAAAATAACATCTTAACAAATAAACATCCTTTATTTTTCTTTCAGTATTTTAGTAATTTAGAAATTTTGTAGAATATTAACTGCAATATTTTGGCAATTTTTATCAAAAAAAAAAAAAAAATTGTAGGGTTTGTGTGCACAGTGAATTTTTTTTTTTTAAATAAAATTATTTTTTCTTTAACGTAGTTTAATTTTCACAATAATTTTTTATATCTCGAGCACTTTCGACCATCAATATTCAATATTGTACCAATACCTACCTATTTATTTGAATTTATATAATTTTGATCTATGGTTTGTTCTTAATAATTTTAATTTGACATACATCACTCTTGATAATGACCTGAATATTGATGGTCGAAAGTGCTCGAGATATAAAATATTATTGTGAAAATTAAACTACGTTAAAGAAAAAATAATTTTATTTAAAAAAAAGTAAGTTTGTTGAATAATAAATTTCTAAAAATCTCTACGATTCCTTTTTTAAAAAGCTCGCATTGCAAGCTTTTAATTTCCATCAAAAAACTCTTCTCAAAGAATACTACGTCAACAAAATTAAAATAGAAAAACCTGAATTTCAATCAAAAACCACTGTTACTTTTCAAACGCGAATGCCACTCAGCTGCAACGTGCATGGCATGAGAAAAACCTGGCTGTGACGTCACCTGAAAAAAATTCAGGCTTTTTAAAATGACCCAATCCAGATGCGGCAACGAGGGACCCTTATAGAACTTTGTAGAGGCTCGTAGAAGCGTAGAGGGAGCTTTTTTTCTCCATTTGAAATCACGAGAATGTCAGCTTTGTAACCCAAGTAGAAAACGTCACGTTTGAACTAAACCATAGCGCTTTAACAAAAATGTATGGGTGCTCTTAGTCTTCATGCATTTTTCGGTAAAACGCAATGATTGAGTCAAACGTTTTTTTTTTATTCTAGGAGTACTGTACAATAATTTATTATAGGTTGATACTTCAGCTGTTCATGTTTTTAATTTTAGCTTGATTTTTATTCCACTATTTTTTACCTCTGCTCTGTTACAACCCCTCTTTTTTTATTATTAACGCATTAGTTGAAAATTTTAAATTGTTAAATTATTATTAAATGGCGGTTGATCTGTAATGCTGGCGGTTAAAGCTGAGGCTTCTCAATTTAAAAAAAAAATGTTTTGTAGTTTTTTTAAATTCTTACTGTTTAATTGTTTAGAGTTTATTTGTTTTATATATTTGATTGTATTAATTGCTTGTACTCCTTGACTGATAGGTTGGTATGCGGCTGACCACCCATACTGTAAAAAATCTTTCACTTTGCCAATGTCACCCCTGCTTCAGGGAATGTCATCAAGAGTTGCAGGGCTTATGTTCATTTTATATCGTAGGTCCACATGCGGCATGTGGAAGCGCGAAATTATGCATGTCTGCTTGTGGAAATGCATTTAATATGAATCTCAAATGATACATATCTTTGCAGCTTAGATTTAGATTTAGATTAGTTCTAGAAAAATGTTTTTCTTAATTTTGTACGTTACTTACATGTGGAGCGTTTATATGTTTGCATATTTAATGTTTTTGTTTTATGCATAATAAAAACATCTTCAGAATAGGTACAATTTTAAGCAGTTCTCAAAACTACGAATTTGTGAGTATTGAAGCTAAAGCTCTAGGTGTAAATGTGACTTTAGAATATAACAGTTTTACTTCCGGACTTCAGTAATGTATATCCGTGAGTTGTTAAATTATTAACTATAAATTAAATGTTGTTGTATCTAATCTTTTGATTAAAAGTATAAAAAATGTTATAGAACTGTTATTTTTTTCTATCTCTCGAAAAAAAGCAATGAAAACGTGTTGCGCTGATTCTGGATTTGAAAAGAAATAACAATTTAGAGCAATGAGTTTAGTTGTAAACTTTATTTTTTTCGCCATTTAATTTGAAAATAGAATTATGATATTCATCTAGTGTTGCCAACTATCATTTCGATTTAAAGTTGATAAATTAAATTTAATCCGTAATAAAACTTTTCTCAGCAGATCGGAGCGGATTGGAAAATGGAGGTTTTGCGCGTCGGCAGGCTCTAAATGCAATATCTGCAGACAGTTTTTCATCTCGCGACGGAAATGCATTCGCTAAAGGCCGTCCAATCAAATCGAGTTAAAAATTGAAAGCTCTCCGACGCAGCCTTCGCGTTGGCAATTCCACTGAGAATGATTGAGTTAATTATAACTGAATCTCAATACGAAAATAGATCTCTATTAAAAGCAGGTATTCTGTAGACACGTGCATTGCATAAAAAAAAGAAACGCTTTAAAAAATTCAATCATTCTTTAAAAATAATTTCAAACAAATGGAAATAAAATAATTATTATTTAGCAATGTTCACATTTAGATTTAATTGCATAATTTTAGTTTTATTGCTTGCTTTGTGGTGCTGTATTATTTTAAAACTTATTAACCCTCCTAAGCGTCAAGTTTTACTAAACAAAGGTACTCTCCCACCACCTCCCACCCAGTTCATACAACTCATGCGGAGTTGCTTCACTCGGTGAACAACATTACAATATTTTTCTAGTGGCTCAAGGCCTTCCCGATGAAGTTAATCAGCTAGTGTAACTCTTTTCGTGTCAAAGAAAATAAACTCTTCCAGATCAGAGGCTATTGCATGACTCTAAGCAACCCCCCCCCCACCCCTCCCCAGATTTTCGATGTTACTGAAGCTAATGTGCCTGACGGGAAAGCCTCCCTGACGGGGTAATTTACATAAACTGCTGGCTAAGACGTATAATATTTCAGATAAATATAAATCATTGTAAAGATTTCATTAAAGAGTTCTTGCCGGCATGTTTACGATGTGTAAGGGTGCACTGTAACAAGGGTAACCTGTTGTGAAGAAAGAAGAAAAGAAGAGGATAGATGTTCCTTTATACGTATATTATAAACCTTCATATTAATAATGACCTCCACTGACTAAGGGTCATAAGGATCAAACTAGGCCCAAACTGCGACTATCACTGCCTTGTTCGGACCACCATAGGGCCGACATTTTTCCATGTAAGTCAATATATTTTGCAAAAATCTTCAAAGCGCCATTGTCTATAAGGCTTTTATTTACACCTGAAAAATATTCATTACAATATTCTCATCATCTCGAAATGTCACGACCCGCATCTCTCGCTAAATGTTTATCATAAAACACGCTACACGATCATAATCTTCAATTATTCCTTTGAGTTTCAGAATTAATTTGAGCGACACGAATTCCTTTTGATGTTTTAGAAAGTTAATTAGACCGAAATAACCGCCGCTCAGGTGATGTCTCCACTCAGCCCGGGACTGAATATTTGAAGAGCCCCTAGGACATTATATAAATTAAAAATTATTATGACTAGTCTGCAAAACGAAGTAAGGTTTATTCCTCGTCTCTTTATTATTCTTTTTGTTGATCCTTCGTGATTGGTTTTAGAGCCTCTGTCTCAACGGGCGTCGGTAGATGTTACCGTTTATATTTTGAGATGGAACGCAATTATACATGGTGGCGTCTAAAATTTGATCATTGTACCATACGAAATGTATCAGCTGTGGCATGCTGCCATGTTTTATTGCTTTCTATCTTCAACAAGTTACGATTAGATCTACCACTAAGACTACGGGTATTAAGCGGGACATATATAAATATATATCAGGCTTATTGGTTAAAAATAAAATATGATAATAGAGCGCCGTTTTTTTGTGTGTGTCACACCTCAAGGGCCCTTTCCAATAACGGATAAGACTTTTTAAAAAGGTGTGTCTTGAGTGCTCCGCGAAATACACCCACAGATTTGGAGATCACTCCGGGGTGCAGTCTGTTCCACTCCACCGGACCCGCAACATGGAGAGCACGGCCGCCAAAATTTGTACGGATAAATTATTACATAATACATACCTAGACATATATTCGAATTCAAGGTTCATTTTTCCAATAATACGACTTTGAAAAATGATCGTCATGAGTGATTTGTGCTAACCTCAGGAACAAGTATTCCAGGTTTTTATGTTAACGATTGTCAGCTACATAATATTCGTTCTATGCAAATAGTACTCATTATAATATATACCTTTGAACAAGTATTAAAAATGCACGTCACCTTTCTTCATGACGTGCCTATATTTGTTCAACCCTTTCCAACATGCTGCGTCCACCCTTCACCGCTTTGAAGGAGGCACATTCATATTTAAAACTTAATTCCGGACGATATGCCGTTGTGTGTGCGGAGCACGGTGTTTCAACGGCTTTTTACGTTGAATGAAAGGCCTCCCTCGAGTCCTAACCATGTAAAATAATGTTTGAATAAATATATAATATATTCTGGTGTAGAAGGACAAAAAACACCGTTTGTGAAAAGCAAAGATTGTCATTTTGATTAATTTTGTGTTTCTTTTTTCCAGGTAAGATTTTTACGCTTACATAGTTCTCCTCACATCGCTGTTCGGACATTTTTGTACTCAGTAAATAGTAAGTAATATTTTATTTTTAATACTTTATACCTGCCTATTCTTCTCCCGGGTCTTAATCATGGTCTATTGTTATGTCCCTAGATGCTTACGTTTCTTGACAAATCTGTGTTTGTCAGAGCTGTGCTACTGAGTAAGATAGACCAGTTACACAAATTCGGAAAATAGATGTGAATAAGTTACACATAAATCTATGTCGAAACGCAAGCCTCTACGGACAAAACGGTGGACTATGATTAAGATTTTGGAGTAGCATATCCGTGATTTGAAGCCGGCCATAGCCTAAAATTATTTTTTGCATTGGTTAGTTAGTTTTAAATTCATCATGATAAAGAAGACATCCTTTTGTTGCATAAATTTTGAAAATGCAAGATAACTTCAAGACCCTTTATGTGCGTTAGTACACTGAAAAAAAAAGTCTTCCTTAATCTCAGAAAAGACATGAAAAAATATTTTCCCGGAAACATTGTTATATCCTTTTTTTTGATCTGTGGTTATATCTCATTTGTTTAAGATGATTTCCCTTCTAAGTAAATATTTTAATATATAAAAAAAAAATTGAATAACAATTACTTAATAATATCTATGTATATAGTTTTTTTTTACGAAATTAAAGTTTTCATTTTTACTTGGTAAATAAAAAGTTTTGCCCTTGAAAATATGAAATTTTCTCATGTATTCGAAGAATTTATTACCTTAACTTAATTGTGTTATGTTATCTAACGTATATAAATGAAAAGTGGAGCTCTTATTTAAATGTGCCTCTGCTACTTAAATTATTATTCATAGTTACAGATACAGTTTCTATGGGAAATACTTACACGCAAAAGGTTCATTTTTCCGCTATAATGTTTCCAATCTTCACTAAAATTGGAAACACCTTGCTGAGTTTCCTTTAAAACCAAAACAAGTAATTTCATTTGTATTCATCCTGTAAGGAGCTTAATGCTTCGGTAAGAGCACCTTATTACCGGCTACGATATGGCGTAGAGCCTTCAACGCCAAAAACAAAGCTACTATCATAACAAAACACTCAATACACACAGCATAACATCAACATATTTTTGCTTTCAAGAGTAAATACTTAATAATTAATACGAAAGCCTTAAGCTTAATTTAAGTGTGCTGTCTTGAAAGTGAAATCTCGCAGAGCTTTGTTTTCAACTAATTTATGATTGTTTATTAATAATGATTAAAATAAATTTGCGGTTATGCATGCCGCATGTAAACTTACAACAGAAAAGCCCAGTCTCATATAGTTAATAAAATAATAATTTACTTGTAAAATAAGTAGAAAAATTGTAACTCTCTTTTATTTTCTAAATAGTTTATATTTCACGGCAATGTTTGCTTTTTTGAGAAATAAAATCCTACTGGGAAATTCTCGGCTTTCAAGAATTTGTAAGCTGTAAAGCTAGCCGCAGTATCTGAGAAAATAAATTAGTTTTATTATCACGAAACTGTATCCTAAGTTTTAATATATTTTTTATCAATTTTAGCTCCTTATTTTGTAAATATTGTAATCGATCTTGGGAATCTTTCATCTTTAGACAATCATTAGAGCTATCATTTTTATTTGAAATGATCTGAGTCGCCCTTGAATGTCTGTCTCCTGAAAATTACGTTTTTTCTCTGTTCATTTCTTTTATGATTTGGCCACAATTGTCATGTTTGGCTTCCACAATTATTTTTTCTCAATAATCTTATTATTTCTATCTGTATAATGAACAAAAAACGGTTCTGAAATTGAAATGTTCTAGAAGTCAACGTTTCGCTTATCAAAAATTCCAAGAAATTATTCATCTTGCAATTCATTTCTCCATTTGAATTTTTCATATTTCAAATGAGCACTAATTTCAAACGAAGCATTTTTTTCATCATTTTTCAAATTAATTTTCCAGTCATAAATTGTTGTCGATTTTATTTTTCATTCGACTTACCAATCGAATGACCCCAATAACGTCATAATATCATTATGGACGGTGTTCGACCCAGTTTGTTCATTAGGGGACCTTGCAAAAGGCTGCCGCTGGGAAAATCGATTCTTCAAATATTGTGACTGAGTTTCAGCTGAATCAGGGCTTCTTTAATTTTCTTTTGTTTTGATGTTGTAATGAAGTAAAAAATATTTTCTTTGACGAAAAGCATAACCTTGTAAATAAACTGATTTCAAAAAATTTTTTTTGTAATAACTGAAATCTGAGCTTGATCTAAAATTACTAAATTTAACGATTTGAAAAGCATCTTAAACTACTGCTTACGTCTTCCTCAGAACCAGGTGTTTAGACGATTGATTGTTTTTTTTTTTGAAAAATGAAGAAATCTAAATCTAAGCTGCAAAGATATGTATCATTTGAGATTCATATTAAATGCATTTCCACAAGCAGACATGCATAATTTCGCGCTTACACATGCCGCATGTGGACCTACAATATAAAAAACCCAATCTCAAATGAACATAAGCCCTGCAACTCTTGCCAACTCCTGCTAACCCTGCAACCCTTCCCTGAAGCAGGGGTAACATTGGCAAAGTGAACCATTTTTTACAGTATGGGTGGTCAGCCGCATACCAACATATCAGTCAAGGAATAGTGGTTTGAAAACATTTGTTAAACGGTTCTTATCTTCCAGCAAGCCAGGAGTCTTGAACCCGTGAAAACTTTGTCAAATAATTAATGCTGCAAAAGTTGGTCGATCAAAATGATATAACTTATAGTTTGTTTCTGATTTTCTTCTCCTATGCGTCTTCTGATTGGTTGATTATCGCTTTTGCTACCTGCTGTTTTCAGATGACTGCCGTCAACTGCTACTTTTTCGTGATGTCACCATTTTTAAATTTTATTATCCAGCCATAGAGTTGTGTTCGAACTGATTTTTGAAAAATTTAAAGAGAAACCCTGTAAAATTATGTTTTTTTTTGCTAAATGTAAACTTCAAATAATGTTTACCTTGCGCTATAATCTGTTATCTACGCTGAAAAGATATGTAAACAATTAAGGCTCATATTACATACATGCCCACAGACAGGCACATGTAGGTTCGCGCCTATACATTCTGCATGTATCCATACAAATAAATTAAACCTCACATGAACATAAACCTTGCAACTCCTGCCGCCTTTCGCTAAAACTGGGGGGGAATTGGCAAATGTGAACCAATTTTGAAAGCACAGGGGGTCAGCCTCATACCAACCTATCAGTCAAGGAACAACAAATTAAAATACTAAAAATTTATTTTAATCTCCTTCCACCATTCACTTCACTTCACCCATTGTAAGTTTATTTTATAAATGTATTATTTTACTTAATATATTTTGTTTTTAAACGTGTATGTTCGTTTGAAAAAAAACAAAGATGTTCTAATATACTCAACAACAAAAGGTAAGGGAATGTTTTCTCAAATAAAATATTGAGCTGACGTAAAATAAACATGAATTGAGTTACGATAGTATTTGATTCAGCCGAGTTCAAAGACCTCGTAGCGACAGTGTATTGCGTAGACCTTATACGTCTTGTATACTCATCTACGTTTTTAAGACCCCTCGGCTTCTCGAAGACCCCTCTACGATTTTCAAGCTTCTCTTAACTTTTTAGGCCCTCTATGATTTCAAAATGAGGGAATTTCTTAGATTGGTCAACGCAAATGCGTGTTGTGTTTTCAAAGTAAGTGAATTTCAACTGCAAGGATATGAGGATCCTGCAGGTAGTTTCTTTTTTTCAATTTAAGGCCACCTGAAACCCCAAACCTTCTACACTCCATTGATAAAACCTTTAAGCTTTTCAGACTTGTTAAGGCTTTTATATATGTGTATATAATACTAGCAGTACCCGGCGTGTTTCACTACGCCATTTGGGCATGTGGTATCAATTTTTTTCTACAGATAAAAGAGGAAACAACAGGATCAAAAAAAAAAGTGTGCTAATCGGAATCAAGCTTCACACAATTTATCTCTAGGTTATTCTTCACGTTTTCTAAAAAAAAAGGTCTAGGTACAACTGTTAAGCAGCAGAGCCAAGCATAGGGAAAATCGATTGCGGTGCTCCATTTATATATAAGATAAAAAAATCGGCTATGTAACGTCACTCATCTAATCTATTCTAAGTTGCATGGATATAATTGTTACATTTGGAATTCACATTAAGTGCATGCCCACAAGCAGACACGTATAAGTTCACACTTGCACATTCTGCGTGTGAACCTACAACATAAAAACCCAAATCTCAAATGAACATACACCCTGCAACTCTTTGCTGACCTTCCCTGAAACAGGGGTGACATTGGCAGAGTGAACCATTTTCTATTTATAGTTGGTCAGATGCATATTGACCTATACTAATCTAATCTAATCTAATCTAAGCTGCAAAGATATATATCATTTAAGATTTATACTAAATGCATTCCCACAAGCAGATATGTATAATTTCGCGCTAACACATGCCGCATGTGGACCTACAATATAAAAACCCAATCTCAAATGAACATAAGCCTTGCAACTCTTGCCGTCCTTCCCTGAAACAGGGGTGACATTGGCAAAGTGAACCAATTTTTATATTATGGGTGGTCAGCCGCATAACAACCTATAAGTCAAGGAACGAGAAAAGAATATAAAGAAAAGAATATAAACAATACATTAAATTTTATAATCATACAATTAAAGAACTAATCTATAAAATTCACTATACTCTTTGAGCAAAGTGAAGAAATAAATGTATTCCAAACAATCAGGAATATTTTTCAATGTAACCGCACTGTGAAACGTATGCAGTTGGGGAAAATGCTTCATACAATATGATGCACTTAAGTGTTTTTTCAACTATCTCCATGAAAGTGTTTAATTTATGTTGAATTTTTGACTCCCTGTCCTGTCTTTATCCCGGCCAAGTGAATTCACATTTTTTCCCCACATTTAAAATGTGCTCTATCCATTATTTCAATAAGTGAAAGTTTTAGGTAGTGCACACGGAACATTTTCTATTGACAACAAAATTGTAAGTCGCACGGCCGGGTTAGGTAAAAGGCAAACATTTTGTTTATCTTGGTTGCTTTGGACCATTGTCACATAGAAGAAAGACGTTTAACCGCCGAGAAAAAAACGATCTTTAAATTTGTGGTGAGTATATAATTTTACAGAAATGCGTTTTTTGAAAAAACAACTATATTATGTATATTTTAATTAAAAGTATGTTTCAATAAAAGGTTTTCATAATAATAATATATTTCAATATGGTCTTCTAGTTGTGACCTACGAACTTTTGTTTATCGTATTTTTTATAAGTGCGGGATATAAAAGCTTTCTTACATTTCTAAAATTCAACTTGGAATACTTGAATAACATTTTTTAATTTGGAACTTTTGTCTAGGCCAGGGGTCGGCAACCTTTTGAGTCGGAAGAGCCAAAAATTACAATTTACAAATTTCAAAGTTTTTCCTTGACTTATAGGTTGGTATGAGGCTGACCACCCATACTGTAAAAAATGGTTCACTTTGCCAATGTCACCCCTGTTTCAGGGAAGGTCGGCAAGAGTTGCAGGGCTTATGTTCATTGAAGATTGGGTTTTTATATTGTAGTTGGGGGGAGGGTGGGGGGTGAAAAGCGAGTACAAGTAGCGGAGAGATCGTTAATCGATTCAGAACGATTTAGTTTTTTTCGATCAGAAGTATAATTCTGTGTTTATTTTATATTTGCGTATGAAGCTAAAGAGCCGTAACTTCACACCCAAAGAGCCGCATGTGGCTGGTGAGCCGCAGGTTGCTTACCCCTAACCAAACCGATATCGATCCACCATATTTGTAAAAAGTCCGGTCTATAGCTTAGTTGGTAGAGTAACTGCATTCCATGCCGAGATCTCGAGTTAGAATCCCACTGAAGTTGTCAGAAATTATTTCTCGTTTCAGTGTTTATTTCTAACCCAAAATAAAATACCGGCAAGGCTTACTCAGCCTTCATAAGAAATGAGTGTCAAGCCACTCAGGAGCTGAATAACATCCATTTCAAGTTGGCGTAAAGTAAAAGTTACTGGGTTGTTCATTTTAGATTTGGATTTTAAATTATGAGTAGGTACACATGCAGCATTTGTAAGCGTGAACTTACATGTGTCTACTTGTGAGCATGCATTTTATATGAATCTTTAATGTAAATGTATATTTGCAACTAAGATTATGTATTGTAGTTGAATATAATGGTCTTCTTCTATTGGGTGGTTTCAAAATTTACCGACCTTGTTGCTGAAATATTGAGAATTGAGAACCATTGTTTATTTGATCACCATCAAACTTCACACGATTCATTCTAAAAATATGTTACATGTTTCCTGAAAATTTCGTCAAAATCGGATGAGCGGTTTATGAGTATAGGGAACATACATACATACATACATACATACATACATACATACATACATACATACATACATACATACATACATACATACATACATACATACATACATACATACATACACACATCCTTCTTTATAGATTGCATTCCATGCCGAGATCTCGAGTTAGAATCCCACCGAAGTTGTCAGAAATTTTTTCCCGTTTCAGTGTTTATTTTAAACCCAAAATAAAATACCGGCAAGGCTTACTCAGCCTTCATAAGAAATGAGTGTCAAGCCACTCAGGAGCTGAATAACATCCATTTCAAGTTAAGTAAAGTGGGTAAAGTTAAGTAAAATTTTCCCAACTTTTTTTTTTTCCCCATTTTTAGGTTAGGTTAGGTTTTTCCCGACTTTTGGGGAAAAAAAAATTTCCCCACTTTTGGGGAAATTTTCCCAACTTTTTTTTTTTTCCCCATTTTTAGGTTAGGTTAGGTTTTTCCTCCCGACTTTTGGGGAAAAAAAATTTTCCACCCTTTTTTTTTTTTCCCAGATTTGAAAGTGGGAACCATGCGCAGGGGGATAAGTGGGAACAATGCGCAGGGGGAAATTTTCCAACTTTTTTTTTTTTTCCCATTTTTAGGTTAGGTTAGGTTAGGTTACGTTTTTCCCGACTTTTGGGGAAAAAAAAATTTCCCCACTTTTGGGGAAATTTCCCAACTTTTTTTTTTTTTCCCATTTTTAGGTTAGGTTTTTCCCGACTTTTGGGGAAAAAATAATTTCCCCACTTTTGGGGAAATTTCCCAATTTTTTTTTTTTTTTCCCATTTTTAGGTTAGGTTAGGTTAGGTTAGGTTTTTCCCGACTTTTGGGGAAAAAAAAATTGCCCCACTTTTGGGGAAATTTCCCAACTTTTTTTTTTTTTTCCCATTTTTAGGTTAGGTTAGGTTAGGTTTTTCCCGACTTTTGGGGAAAAAATAATTTCCCCACTTTTGGGGAAATTTCCCAACTTTTTTTTTTTTTCCCATTTTTAGGTTAGGTTAGGTTTTTCCCGACTTTTGGGGAAAAAAAAATTTCCCCACTTTTGGGGAAATTTTCCCAACTTTTTTTTTTTTTCCCTATTTTTAGGTTAGGTTAGGTTTTTCCCGACTTTTGGGGAAAAAAAATTTTCCCAACTTTTTTTTTTTTTTCCCAGATTTGAAAGTGGGAACCATGCGCAGGGGGATAAGTGGGAACAATGCGCAGGGGGAAATTTCCCAACTTTTTTTTTTTTTTCCCATTTTTAGGTTAGGTTAGGTTAGGTTAGGTTTTTCCCGACTTTTGGGGAAAAAAAAAATTCCCCACTTTTGGGGAAATTTCCCAACTTTTTTTTTTTTTCCCATTTTTAGGCGTAAAGTAAAAGTTACTGGGTTGTTCATTTTAGATTTGGATTTTAAATTATGAGTGGGTACACATGCAGCATTTGTAAGCGTGAACTTACATGTGTCTACTTGTGAGCATGCATTTTATATGAATCTTTAATGTAAATGTATATTTGCAACTAAGATTATGTATTGTAGTTGAATATAATGGTCTTCTTCTATTGGGTGGTTTCAAAATTTACCGACCTCGTTGCTGAAATATCGAGAATTGAGAACCACTGTTTATTTGATCACCATCAAACTTCACAGGATTCGTTCTAAGAATATGTTACATGTTTCCTGAAAATTTCGTCAAAATCGGATGAGCGGTTTATGAGTCTATAGGGGACATACATACATACATACATACATACATACATACATACATACATACATACATACATACACACATCCTTCTTTATAGATATAGATATATACTGTAAATCACTATATATGCATAAATTAGCATTAAAAAAAATGTATATTACTAATTACATATTTTTTACTTAAACTTCTAACAAATGTTTTTTACCATATTTAACGCTAAAAAGAGCTCTCTCTACGAATTATATTGTCTATCTGTCTATTTTCCTCAAAATCTTCCACATTCTTAAACAAATCTTTTGTAATCAGACGCGTTATTGCTTCTTAGACCCCTTGACGCATCTTAAACTAAATTTAAAAGACTCCTTACAGTCTCGAAGACCCCTCTACGCTTTGTAGACGTGGCGCGTGTATATCATGTTAAATGTTTTTCTGGGGATCGATTCCCATGTTTTTCGCGGGCTTTGTGGAAGCTCTCCGTGCGTTTGTTACCTTCTGCGTGAGTTATCACCCTCCACACGCTGATGGGGCGAGGGGGAGGGGGTCTACGCCAACCACGGAATTGCTACGCTAGCGTAGAGACAGTTTAAATAGAAAAACGATGTATTTTTACGGATGATTTCTCACGTTGAAGATGAAAAACTTTGAAGTCGAATAGCATAAAAATATATCAATAAAAGAAAATATTTTAAAATTTAATTTTTACTCTTTCATCAATATTTAACCATCGAAAATTTAAAAGCCTTAAAAAATTACTACACCTAGCTTGCCACTTACTTCTTGGCTTTTGCATTTTCCGCTTCTCTGTTGTCATTTCATAGGTATTATCATCAAAATCATCTGCTCTTAATAATATTGGAGTATTGGCTATAAATGTATAATAAATATAATAAATGTCACAGATTATAAGTTTGCTAACTTGATAGTCTGCTAGCTAATTTACAGGACTACAACACTATTTTGATACAGTTAATCCATTTCAGAATCGTATCTTCCTTAACATATTTTACCTCCTAAATTTGAAAGCCCATAATCAAGAATTTGTCAGCGGTACAAGTTCGTTCCCATGCTGTAAAGATGGGTTTAATTTAAATTTTAATGTTCTCTTGATGTTTGTGAATTTAATGTCTCATTCATTGAATATCGTTTTTATTTTATAAACATTTCTATCGTTTTATCATATATTTTAAAGCCATGCCTTTAATTTAAATAACATCCAAAATTTCAGGCAATTCATCTACTGCAATATTTTGGTAGAAAAAACAAAGATGAAAAAGTGTACTTTGAATTCCTTTACACTTTTCAAGTGCAGATAATGAAACCAAACATAGAAAAATACATCTATTCAACGTTCCAACCAAAATATCTGTCGTAGCCACAATGTGTGTCGAGGGACGTAATGTGTCGTACAAAGGAATGTGTGCCGTAGCTGAAAATGCATGCTTTGTAGAGGAATGTATCACTTTTTATTACATAGCCGGCGCACCGCAGAGATTATTTTTGCTTAACACAATATGCTCCACTAAGCCTGCAGTACGAGGAAATTTAATACTATCGACTTTGTTGGGAATTTTTAAATATGCTCCACAATATTGTACCATAGTTCTTAACGTAGCTTTTTATAATCATTACATTATGCAGAATTTTATTAAAAAGTGTAATATTATTAAAGTTACAAAGAGACGGTGTTACCTTATACAAGCTTTTACTTAATATACGTGAATTTCACGTCATTCCACTACGAACATTTTATTATTTAGAAATATTGAGTCTATATTTTTAACCGTTATGACGAAGGCACATGATTCTCAACCTCGCCACATAAAATGATTTTGTAAACGATATTTTTTTCTGCTACTTCTATTGAAGGTCTGCTATCATCCTTGCTATTTTAACCTTAGATACTGCTGCACTTAATAGGCACAACGTGATTTTGTCACGCTGTGGGTGTCCTTAGTCCTTCAACCATTTCTCTTGGAGAGTGTTAAATTTTGGCTAAAAGATTTTTGTTTCCTATAATATATTGAATGATCTATGACTCCGGAATATTTGTACACCAAGTTTTCAAGCCTTTGTCGCAAGAGCAATAAATAGACGACATTACTTCGAATTCCATCTGAAGGTAGCAGAGCTCCGAAGAAGTTACTCACAGTATAGTAATAAAACGTAAGTCAGAAAAAAGGAAAAAAATCAATGGACCACCTCAAGACCCGCAAGAACAATTTATAGTTATACCTACGTGTATTCAATTTTCTTGTTTCCAAATATTACTATTAATTTCCAATGTTTACTACTTATCATGAAAAACTCTTCATAACTGTTAATTTATAAATGAAACCTCTTCCTTGTATGTAATTTAATGTTGATACATGTTTTCATTACCCCTCCCCCCCTTTCCGTCTTTCCTCCCCAACCCTCTCGCATTATTTCTGTTTTTGCCTTTCAGACTTTCATCATCACTACTCACATGGTGTGTGCACAAGGATTCAAGACAGATCTGTAAATTAAAAAAATATTTGTATAGTTAAGCAAAATTCTTCGAGATCATGACACTGTTGCCTTTGTTTTTTTAACGACATTTTAGTATTCACGCAAATGGCTCTGGAATCCCTTCTGTGGAGTAGTCTGAACCTCATCAATTTTGTCAAATCCCTTTTCTAGTTTTACTTGATTTTCAAACAAAAATTCGGCCATAACACCATGTCGGTCTTATAGCCGAGGGGTTCAGGTGGCCAATCTTTCTAGCGTATTTGGAATAGAATAACGCTGGTTGGATCCCCACCTGGGTCCGTTGACCGTATCTTTGTCCCTGGTTCAACAGATGTCATTGGGTAATTTGTAAATAATAAGTAATTAAAATATATAATAATGAATTATGAATTGATGATATTAATACCTGTTTTGGGACAGGCAGAATTTTTTGGTGAATTGCTCTTCACAAATCTATGTTTTTATATGTCAATGACACTTGTAACAAATTTCGATCGCAGAAAGCGATGAAAGGGTGCAATGTCGAAAACTTCTTGTAAGTCTATGAAAATGAAAACAGCTAGCAGGGGCATATTTATACCCAAAAGTAATTTATTATCTGATAGCTGGAAATAACGCAACAAAATTACACATGTTGTGCAATTTATAGTCCCGTTGTCCTCAATGGGTGTCTAGTTGTAATAATAATAATAATAATATTAGGATGATTTACTTGGTGAGCGCTGTTTTTGTGTGTATCACACCTCAAGAGCCCTCTGCGAGCTTGGTCGTCGCTGTAGAAAGCGCCAATTCTCAAGCAAGACCCAGTTGTTGTAAGGTTGGATGGACCTTTCAGTGACCGGTCTTTGGTAAAGATTTATGAATTTTTCAACTCAGCGAAGAGCACATTCGAAATATGAATGGTATATTTTGTGTGCTCCGCCGGGATCCGAATCCACAACCTTCCATTTACGAGTCCGAAGTGTTGCCACTACGGACTACGGACCGGTCCAAGATGCCAACGACACGCGGTGTACCTGAGCGGTCACCCATCCAAGTACTGTCCGCGCCCAATGTTGCTTAACTTCGGTGATTTATGGGAACCGGTGTTTTCAACATGGCTAGCGTCGTTGACATTTGTACCTACTAATTTTCATAGATTACTCCAATCCCTTCACTCGTGAGAGTTTCCCTGCTCCCAATGCATTATTTTTTATTACCAAATCTGTCTTATTACTCTATGATCACGCCACGTATATTACTCGGTTTCATATTAATTAAGCGCCCTCTCGATTCATTGAGTTGGTACGTTTCACGCAGCGTGTGTTTCGGATCTTTAACGACACAGATTTAATTACAAAACCACTGGGCTGGCATTGACGTGGCGGCTTTCTAAAATCAACCCCATAACATATCCACTTCGTTTGAAGTCAAGTTGTTATTATTGTCATTTGTGTTCAAAATGGTATTATAAGCAAAAACACAGACAAATCTTTTTTCCTTTAAAAGCTTTCTTCATGGGTTTGTGGAGAGGTACGTGGTAGTCTGTTTCACTCCGCACTTCGCTAAGCTCGCAACTCGCAAGCCGGAACGCACAATCCCCAAAATTAGTGATTGTCTGACGGTGCGACTGGACCACCGTACCACCGACCACCGCATCCCCTGCTGATCTGAGCGTCTGTCGCCTCAAACCCATCTTAACGGATAAGAACAAGTAAGCCAAAAAAGAAGGAGCCGCAACATTTACATCTTTGAAACCATCAGACAAACAAGTTATACGACCTTCTCCATAAAACTACGATAATGCAGTTTCTTCAACAATGGAGTAATGTGTACTTTGCCTAGTTGTTGCTGTAAATAATAATAATTGAAACAATTTATTTAACGCCGCGCCCGTTTAGTGACGCTAGCCACCCCAAGGGCGCTTGTTGCCATAAACATGCACCTTATTCTTATTCTAATCATATTTTGTATTGTTTGTGTATTAACACTGTGAAAATTCATACTGTTATAGTTTAAATTTTTTTGAGGAATTCAAAAACACTGTTTATTTTCACATGAATATATTTAAAAAGATTACAATCTTTAGATTACAATCTTTTTTTAGGATTAGATTACAATCTTCTTTTAGGATACCTGATGATGACCTTCTAGGTCGAAAACGTTTAGTAACTTACTCTAAAGATTGTAATATTTTTAAATATATTCATGTGAAAATAAACAGTGTTTTTGAATTCCTCAAAAATTTTTAAACTATAACTTATTCTAATCGTTTGTTTACATACCCTATGGATTTTAAAATTGTACTTTAAAAATAAACAAGGCTGTATACTTATTTTAGTATTTTTTACGCATGATTTTAAAGTGGGAACATCCCTCAGACCTCTAAATCCCGCTCGATGAATATTTTACGCAATAAGCAATTTTCCGTGTACGCCGGTACGGGTTATATTAGAGTAAATTGTTATTTGAATACCATAAAGAGATGAAAGCAATTTACGCGGTGAGCGAAACTCTCGATCGCTAATAACGCCAATAAGGCTTAAACTCCATTGTTTTTCCAGGAAATACATTTATTATGAAATATCCAATATCGACTTCGTTATATTTAATACATTTAGAATACCTGAACTTCAGACCTACACAATTTTCATATCAAATTTTAAATATTTCAAAAATGTATTGAAAGTTCGTTGTTTTGAGTCCATGAAATAATTAAGTAGCTTCGCATTAGAAAAAAAAAAATTGTGCTTTATGTCGTAAGAATAGAATATTTTAAGCCCAATAATTTAATGAAATCAATAATATAAATCGTTAAAATATTATGTAGTTTTGTTGTTATGATTTTTTTTAACTCATATTCAAAATGTTTTCGATGTCTCTTATGAAGATTTAACCTATCTTGATTTAGGAAACCTTTATAAAATTCCATCATTGTTTACAATACAAGATTCCCGTTTTTATCAAAATTTTAACCTTAATCAAGTATCAATAAAGGTGCTTCATTGCATATAAATAAACGTGTAAAGTACCTACTGTTCTTTTTCTTCATTCAAATGGAATAAATGCAAAATGATATAAAAACTATCTACTTTTGTATAAACACAAAGCCTTATAAAACACTAAGGAATGCTGCAGATACTCACGTTAATTTTATTGTTCGCTAGAAAACTGTCGAGTACTGAGAACAGTAAGACCGTACATAAAGTTTAAAACGCTTTAAACGGAACTTTATTTCAATGAGGCAACTATTGGAGCAGACTCGAGGACCGCTTATATTCGTTTACAGTACGATAAACTGAATACCATTTTGCAGACTACTCTCAGAAGCGCGGATCTTTACCTACTTCAATGTGTACCCGATATCGTTGAATTTTGTCTTCGAAATACGAGCATATTCTGAAACCGTTAAACTTTGTTTATTATTAAAATGAAGGTTTGAGTTCTCTTAACTTTTACATAGTTACAATTAAGAAGCTGGGCGGAGTGGCGGCAAACTGCCGTGCGGTAGGGATATGGTACTGGGAGAGGAAAGCGTGGAACAGACAGCGGTGGCTGCGGTTGATCAAGCCGGTCAAGAAGATCCACCCCGAGTTTTTGTACCATTGATGATGTTACATTTCGTTCGTGACATTTAAAAAATGTTTGGTCAAAATGCTTAGTATTTTGTCGTGTCGTTACTTTTAACTTCACAGAATGTTTTTTTGTTCTTGGGGCTTAAAATTGAATCGCTTCCCCAATTCACTTGTATTTTCAATTTGAGAAGCTCATAATAAACTCTTGCATTGTCAAGTGCTAAGTTGTAATTTATTCTTTAAAATGACTAATTTTCAATTCTTGAGATTTGAAGAACTTTTGGATCCTAATTTTCACTTCAGCTCCTTCATTTATACTTTCTACTATTTTGTTCATTTTTTTTAAATTACTGTATTATGTTTATCACTTCCCTGGAAACATCTTGACCAGTATTTAGAATCAATCGATTACCTTTATTTGGCCAGGTTTTTCTACCATCAATTTCTACTTCGATACCGAAAGAACGCAAACCAAATCGCTTGAATATTAAAGTCTTACTTTCATAAGTATTACATACACTAGGTATGTTGAGTTTTAAGAAGTATTCTAGACTATAGGCTGGCGAGTTCGAGAAGGCTCAGGATCATTCGAGAATGTTTCACAATGGCGCAATAAGAAGTTTGGAGAATTTCCATACATTGCGTGTCTTGAATTTCAACTGTATCACATTCTAGCCAATACTTTCATATCAGTTTCGGAGTTTAGATTATTATTCATGTAGAAATGTTAGAGAGTGCGAATGATGATTACCCGTCGTTGATAAAGGAGAAATCAGAAGAAGAATTGATTGTTGCACAAGGTTAATTCATTAAGAACAATTTTGTGGGATCAAAATAATAAACAAAACAACAACTCTTCTAAAATTAGTTGTTTATTAATTTTTAAACAGAAACTGCGAATACAAATCAGACTTACAATTAAATAGGTACCTATCAGTCAAGGAGGAGGAATTAAAAAAAACATTAATTAATTGGATGATTTATTTGATGGGCGCTTTTTTTTTGGTTAATAACACCTCAAGAGCCCCCTCAGCAAGCTTGGTAATCCCTTGAAACTCTGCTTATCATCTACACACCCTGTTCGTGAAAACTGAATATATTTTTTCAGGTAAGGGGGCCAGCCTGACGCCGACCACTTCAGTTGAAGTGGGAGTTTCCCAACTCCCGAGGGAACTAGTTCTCATTTCTTGTGAAGGCTGAGTAAACCTTTGCGGGAATTTATTTTTGGTTTTTATTAACACCTTAACATATCATTACGGACACCCTCGGTGGGATTCGAACCCGAGCTCTTGGCATGGAATGCAAGCACCGACTAAGCTATCTACCGATTGATTACTAATCATTTTCTAAATTCTATAAATATTTATGTGTACATATCAGATGTAGATATTTGTATTTAACCTTAGATAAAAATAGCTGAAAATGTATGTCGTATAATTTAGGTAGTTCTACCTCGAAATCGCACATCTCTTGTAAAACAATAAATATTATAATCTTACCCCATACATTTTAACTGAACATTAATTTCACTGCCGCACAATCCCTCTTAGTTTCCATGTTGTGTTGAAAAGGGAAAAAACCCCAACACATATTCTGTTTTATTGGACACATCGCGAAATAAAAACGCCTGAATTTCATACGCCACCAACATTATCGTCTCGAGTTACAGCCTTGAAAAAAAACAAGGAAAACAACAATTTTTAGAACTGATTTTCACATTACAGGGAATGGAAATAGTTTTACATAATATGTGAAACTATTGAGAAAATACTATTTGACTTTTTATTTTTATTTCCAGTATTCTGACAAAAAAAATATTCAACAATTTTATGCATTTTTTCATATTTCTATTTATTTGAAACGTTTTACTCTTGTATGACCACAAGTAATCTATAATGTAAATTGCCAAGATATACTCGTAATATTTTCTATTGGGCTTTCGTAGTCACAAGCAGGCACGTGTAAGTTTACGCTTACACATGCTGTATCTATGTGTACTCACAAAAAATAGACAATTTCTGCTACATGTACCGCGTTTCCCTGAAATAAGGACGCCATTTGCAAAAGCGAAACGATTTTTGTGGAATGGCAGGTCAGGCTCATGGTAAAAACAAATACAGATTACGAAATCTATAATGATTTAAATAATTAAATGGAGTGCCTCAAATAAAAAAAACTGCTGTTTGCGAAACCGGTTGTTGTATTAACTTAAATAAAATACTCATAGTAATCGAAAACAAAGTGGTTTTTCTTTTTATCTCTTAAGATGAACGATTAATGCCTCTACAATCAATAAAAAAAAACTGCATTTGTATCAATACATATTTCATTTGAATTTATACATTTGAAATTGATTTTAGTATAGAACTGATTTATTTGATAAATGGCATATACCGCATGAACATAATTTACGAAATAAGTATTTTTAAAGGAGTGTAAAACTTCAGGCGCATTTTTCACATAAAATTACTTGAAAATGATTTACATTGAGGTCAAATTAACATCTCGCAAAAAGCTTTTCCTCACGCTTCGAGGAGGCTCTAGGCTCTATTTTTATTACATTAATTATTTATTAGTTCAAAGGTTTCGTGTAAAATGTGACGGAGCATTTTCACAACGAAAAAAATCACTTAAAAGATTAGTTCACACTCTTATTCACAGAGCTTTAAGCTTTACTTAATTCCATTATAAAATGTAAGAGTTTCGTACGTTTTGGAGTTCATCACAAGATTAAACCTCGTGTAAAGTCTTTGCGATTTGCAATTTCCCTTGTGATAACTTTCACTTAATTTGATTTTGTAAATTTGAAATAAAAGCTATTTTTAAGGATAGCAGCCTTGTATTTTTTTTTATTTTTACAATTTCTAAAGCTTTTTTTTCACATCATGTGTTTTGTATATTTGTTTATACTATAACATCAATTGACAACAACAAAAACTCCAGACGATGGCTGTACAAGAGACAAAAACGCTGGAGTAAAGTATACTACTTTTTTTACACCGTTAATATCCAAACATTAAAGAATTCAATGTTTTTGATTTACCGAATCATCCGTGTTTTACTATCTTTCCCATTTTTATTTTTTCATATAGATTGTGATTTAATAAATGTGCGTACTTTTATTCCCGTTTTTTATTTTGTATGGTTAAAAAACCAACGACAAGCTGTGGCCTTATTGCAATTCATACTTCTTCCCCATTTGTTAAATTCCAATAACTAATCAATTTTTTTTTACCTGATTATGAGTTGAAACTGCGACTTAAGTTTCTTTGAATACAATGACAGTCTCTCCGTTACTTTTCAAGTCGATAGGCTTAAGTTTCAGGAATTGTCTTTTCTTCATAAAAACAACCTTATGTTCTTTCTATGGCAGACTTTAATACATTAGTAAGTTTTCTTTGAGCTCATATGTTGCAGTTCGAGTATACAATTAGTTAGATTATAATTTTGCTGGGAATTTCAAGAAATGACAAGTTTCTATGTAAATACTTCGAAATATGCCCGAAATAACATCCTAATGTGTCTCTAAAGAGTTGAATGATTTTTAAGAATTACAAAAATCGTATGTTTCATTATTTTTTTAGGAAGCTTTCACAATATTGATGTTTACTAAGAAATCAATTTGGAAAAGAGACCTAGAAAAGTATAACAAGAATGGTTTATTGAAGTAGTTGCTAATTTTATAGACACTGTAACTTTTTGTTGTTTTCAAATTGAAAAATTGTAGCATTAAATATATTATTTATCTTTATAGGTAAATGAGTCATCCTCACGCCAAGCAATTTATTTTTAAAGTGAGAGCTTTTAATTTTGCTGATATAGTTTTATATGCGTTTCCCATTTCATATCAATGCTGGATAAATCTTGTTGAAACAAAACCTCGAAAAGGGAAATGAATAGTGAAACCGTCGCTTTTCACTCAAAAAGACGCTCTTTATGTTAATATATTGTTATGATGATTTATTTATTACATAAGATAATCATAATCCATAATAATTAAAGTAACAATGATGACATTTTAAGTAGAAAATAATGTAAATAAACTAGAAAAAATTTTGCTCCGATGTAGGTACTGGTATGATCTTCTGGAAACACGCTAAATGGACCTTTCTGGTAGAATAAGTAAGCCTATAAAGAGGACAGATTTTGCGTGGGAGACGGAGTTAGTACAAAGCAGCCAGAAAGCCAGTAGGTATAAAATAAATTATGTTTAAAAATAACTATAAAACTTTTTGTAACCATTCTGTTCCTGGAGATGCCTCATTAGGCGAAAATGTTCGAGCACAAAAAATAAATAAATAAGTGAATTAAAACTGTGTTTTACCCATTTGAATTTTTAAATAAGTAATTATAAAACTTGTTAAACGAGTCTTAGGTTTTTTTTTTACAGTAAATGAACTCGTTTTTTTTTTACAATTCTGCCGTCAGAATTTAGGCATATCAACATCTGTCTACTATAAGATTAGCCTGTGACTTATATCGACATCAAAAATATTGTATTCCTTTTACGGTAATGACACGGGTTTCAAAGCGTTGTTATTGCTTTACACAGTAAGTACGCAGGCTCTTAAATAACTTGTCAATTACACGACAACTTTATTTCACTTCTTATTCAATACAAGAGATCTGTTCACTGAATAAAATAACGAGAAGATGAGAAATAAGAAAATAATCACTGAGACGCAGACTGTAAAGAAATAAGAAACAAATGCTCGACGGCTTATTCTGAACGAATGTTCTTTTTAAGTTGATAATAATCAATTGAAAAAATACTCAGGTTTGAAAGTTTATTTACTTTGATACGAGTATAAAGAGACAATAGCTATTTTCTTTTTTGTCGATCATGTACAACCTTCATTGTTTCTTGGCTCCTCAAATCTGAGAGTTATGATCTCGTTGAAAATTGTCTACTTTGGTCTCAGACGTGTTCGTCAAACTTCCATAATTTTATGGTTTGAAATTCCTTGCGTATTTAATTAGCTGAACATTATCATATTGTTTAATTTTTACTTAAATTGCTCCAAAATAATTTGGCAGATATCGTTCAAAATAAGCAGTCTGTACATATTTGTACATAATATGACTTTGCCAAATATTTGGGTAAATGGGTCGAGTGCTGAAGGGCGGCAAGACGAGACGAGATCTCAAATCCCTCACGACTCAGTACTTCAAGTATGTCTACGTTTGAACAAAAATGTAAAGAAACTTTGACCCTCTCGTGAGTCGCTATTTTGGTTAGAAAACATTATTGAGAAAACGCTGTGGTCGAGTTTAAACGTATACTTGGAGAAAGTGAATAAGTGAAAATCCTGCACATTGTATCAAAGAAGCGCCCGCGCCGTCTAGTTCTCTTGCTTGAAGATTTGAAAAAAATATACCGCAGAATTAAGACGCTTCTTGTCCATTTAACCGAATTGAATGGCTTTCAGAATGTATTTTTTTATAATTTTGAAAAGATTCTAGTAATTTTATTTTTTGTAGTATTAAGTAGGGCGGGGCTAATAGTGCCACTTTCGACATATTCCCTAATTGTGGGCCATGTATTCCATCCATAAAAAAATAACTAATATCTACCGAAAGTATATCTATTCGGCTATACCACAGGCCTTACAATTGTACATTATTTTACATGTTTGAGAAATTAAAGACATTTTTTTGGAAGTAGACAAATGGAACTTTAAGCCCCGCATGCGGGGCTTAAAGTTCCATGCATGGGGTAAAAAGTACCAATCAACTTAGTGCTTCATTTGGGATTAGTCAGTAGAGAAAAGGGCTAATATTATTTATTTTTTATTAATAATTATTAAAACATTAGCAATTATGAGAAATTACAATAAAAATATCAACACACAAAAACAAAATACATGAAAAAAAAAAAAAATCGTCATCACTGTCGCAGTTTCGGCATATGTATACGACGGCTCCTGGATTGGGCGCACACTTAGCATTCCTCGTCCTTTGAGCTGCAGGAGATACTAGCTAATTGCAGAATCTTTATCGTCTCCTGCTTTTTCTTGGCAGCTAGTTTCTTAGCAGCGGGGTATGGCATTTTTCTTGTCGCTTGCTCTAGGGCAAGAGCATTTTTTTAATATCTGTTAATATGGCTGCCCTGCTTTGCTTTCTTGTATAAGCCGACATCTTACGCGGCCCTGTCTTTGGAAGTGGCCTTACAACTTCCTGAGAATAGTTGTAAGAGGTTTCTCTAGCGACTTTACTTGCTGCGATGAAAAGACAATTCGAGGTGTTGTGTATCCAAATCTGGGATCTTCAGTGCCTTCCTTGAGCCGGTTTACAAACCTTTTCAAAGACATGCGACATATCTCAAATCTCTAGCGACAGTCCGCAGAGGTTTTCCTTCCTTCATCACCAATTCTGCGGCTCGCTTCATAACATCAAGGGAAGTTTAACCCCTTTCTGTTTTTCTTTTATAGTTTTGTATTCTGAAAAAAACACAAATATGTAAAAATTACCAGAGGCGTTTTGAAAGAAAATAATAGAGCATAATGCTGGAAACATTAGACAGACCTTCTTAAAATATTGATATTAAGGTAAAAAGTGTGCAATATAAACAGAGGGGTTAAAAGTTCCTGGACCTTCTTACCCCATATCAAATGGAACTTTTTGCCCCATTTGTAGATTTCAAGTCGTCTGAAGAATTATCAAAAAACTGCTGCATTTTAACTTAAAACACTAGTTCCATTATAAAAAACATTAACGACACTATACAAATAAACTTACTTTATCGAAGAAACTCCAATATACAGCTCACTGCTCCGAAACGTTCGCCGAAAAACGAAAATACTTTACAAGAGTCAAAACAAACATACGATCCGTGCTCGCTCTGTGCCTGCCAGACGGTAACAGGCGTTGGTCGGTCATCTCCTCCACCTTTTCCGCATCTACGGTCGGTGAAGCCGATTTCCTACGGGTTTTTATTTCCTAGAAACAGCCAGTGGAACTTTTAGCCCGCGGAACTTTTAGCCCCGCTCTACCTATCTGTAGTAATCTGTAGTTATCAAAATTTTGAATTTGTATCATTTGAGAAATTTCGTATACCGAACTTTTCTCTCACGGCTACGATGAGTTCTATCTGATACAGCTCAATCTGTTTGGCAGTTGCTTCTGTTATTTTGTTTTTAACCAAGTAAGCAATTAACAGCTAAAAGATTTAGCTTATCTGTAGTCGATTAGCTACTTGATCGGATATCTTGTCACAAATGGCATGTTCAATCTCCTAAATCTTATTCAAAATACACGACTTCTGGGTTGGCTTTTCCGTCTGTTTTTTTCTATTCCTAAATCGAACTCATAGATTTTTTATTTTCAGAGCCAACCTATATCCTTTGTTCCATACGTTTTCCATCTGTTCTCTGCGCAGGAAAATCTCTTATACGATATCTAGTTTATTTGAAAGCAATTCTCTTAAGACTGTCATCTAACTAAGTTTGTACTTTGATACCTTCCTGTGCGATACAATATCATCGTCACACGTGCATAGAATTAGACGCAAGAAATATTACGTACAATCAGAGACGTAGCGAAGATCTGCAGAGGCTTAGACTGAAGGGTGTATTCAGCGGCATCCTATAAGCTTAGTCTAGCCCTGGGATCAGTTATGCTAAACTAATGGCAAAACAAGAAATTCTTATGATGACATCAGTGGTTTTTCAAATGCTATTATTGTATTTCTGTGAAACTGATTGAAATTACAGCTTTTTTTTAAAAAAAATGAGTCATGGCTGCTACAATAAATGTAAAGGTTCGAGGAAAATAAACGTCTGGAAGCAAATTGCAAACAACAAATGGATATAAAAGTAGAGACAAAATAATGTGTAAAGAGTAAAGTTATGCAGAACAGCCAAGTGTTCTTTAATAGAGTAAGTTTGAGAGGGAAAACATGAAAGAGAAAGATCTAGAACATAATGGCTTCAACAGATATATTATCGTATTTTTTAAAGCCCCTATTAGCGTACGTCAATCACTTTCTTCTTTTCTTTTTTGATCAGTATTTAAAAAACATATATAAGTAAAATAGCGCAAACAACATAACACAATTAAGCAGAAAAAGATGTACCAAAACACAGCAGAATGAAATGCTATTTTCTCACTTTCTTCCAGCAATTTATTCACTTGTGGTGGCTAAAAAAAACTTTTCCTTTTTGCATGAAAGGTTGTGGGTAGCTCTCGCATAGATGGAGTTGCTGTAGTGTGTATAATAATTAGAGCATCGCTTCGGGCAAAAAGCTACGTGGAGAGATTTAAGCGTGCATTAGGTAGACTGGAGCTGAAATCATTAACTGGAGTCTCGTTAGGTTACCGCACTCCCTAAATAGCACAACCCATACAGCACAGCCTCACGAATAATCAGCATTTGTAATCTAGATACGCGTACCTACATTATCCTCATCTTATTCTACACATATATTATTACGAACTACGAGTTTGTGTGTACGTGAGCAATCTGGCTCTAGTATGATCCATTAAAGGAGTTTTAATATCTGAGCCCAAGCACGCTAGTTGGTGTGTGTCTGGAACAATCCGCTAGAGAAGAATCTGGAATACACGAGAAACGTCTATATGAATTGAATAAATATTATATGAGTCCCAAAGGTGCAGAGAGCCAGAAACGCTTGAAAATTTGTGACGCGAAGTCGATATAGGCAGAGCCAGAAACGTAATCAGTACTGTGTCATCGATATTGTGTAAAATAAATCTTTAAAAATCAATAAATTGCAGTTTGATTAAAAAGAACCCAAGTAAAATCACAACAATATCTATACATCTGTTTTCTCGGGAATCATAGCTGAAGAGTTTTCTTCATCTACATCATGAGCTCGACAGTCCTGGGTGGGCCATGGATGAATCCAGGATTCTCTTCTACTTTAGCGTGTTCGTCGCCTTTGCTCTCTAGCTACTTTTCTCAATCGTAGATTACAATTATTTGCAAACTCGCTTTATTATCTATCTAATCTTACCTTGGTCTTCTCCCTAAACGCCTAATTTTAAAATTACCTTTGTGCCCTCTCTTTGTCAGTCGTTCACCGTCCATGGCTGAATTCAGGATTTTCTTTCACTATCGCCGGTCCATCGCCATCGTCTTTTCTCTCCAGCTGATTTGGCTGTATCTGCGTTGACACCGTTCATTTATTGCTTCTCTATTCTCCTTAGGCCTTGTGGGGCTGTGAGTGTGAGGCGTTTGGGGTTGGCTAATTATGTGATCCCCCCACTTTACGTGCTCTTCTTTGATGGAACTGCTCACGTGATCCCTCCGGGGAGACTCTTTAGTCTGAAAGGAATCATAACCTGTTTCCAAAAGAAAAGATTCTTAACTCTCGTGAAAGTTGTGTGAACATAAGACCAAATTTTTAAAAATCCGGACGTGGAAATACTCATTTTTTGAGGCCTTTGTCAAATTCGAATCTAGACTTCCAGCTTAAAAATCAGACTCTGAACTGGCTTAACTAGTGACTAAACTGTGGTTTTTAAATTACGTGAAACCCTTTTATCTCCTTGGCACGTAAAGAAAAAGTACAAACACTTTTTTTCGCATATTGTTAACACCAAAAAAAGATCGTTGTATACAACATTGTACATATTATATAAACAACAAAACTTCCCTTTATATTGGGGGTAGATAATAGAGCTCTCTCCTCTCATTTAAAACCTTATTTTCCCCGCCATATACCCTTCCATCTCATCGGCCAGAAGTGATCGAATCTAAGGGTTTTTTTATTCTACCCTCTCCCCATCAAACAATGATGTTTATTCCATTCTCTTCCCGCCCAATACTCATTCAATATAATCGATTTTCAGGAGTATAATCTGACTCGCAGCCTTTCTTTACAAAAATCTTCCAATAGGCCATTATGCTGTGCCTGAATTAGGTGAAAGATGTACAGAAAGGGCTTTATTATTACCCATGAAAAAAATATCATGATTTTTTTTATTTATTAATAAAATCTCAAACGCTACTTTCTTTTTGCAACTAAGATTATAGTATAACCTTGTTTTTTCTGAAAAATCCGCTCTGGTACTTACGTCGTCTACTGATCGCTCACTCGTTTCGTATGTGAAGGTAAAGGCATCGATTCCCGGTGGAGCATGAATAAATTACGAGTATAATTAAATATTCTAATATGCTCAATTCTAGGTTGACAAATTTACGTGTCTTTGTGTATTTATAATCTACAATCTAAGTTGCAATGATATATTGACATTTGAGGCTCATTTTGATACACGCATACGAGCAGACACGTGTAAGTTTGCGCTTACACATGCTCCATGTTTACGTACAAAATAAACCATACCTTACATGGAACAAACCTTGAAACTCCTACCGCCTTGGCCTGAAACTGGTGTATTAGTATTGGCAAAAGGTTATCAAGTTTTCACAGCATGGGGGGTCATCCTCATACCAACCTATAAGTCAAACAAAAAAAATCCTTTAAAAAAATTCAAATTCAAATCTACCAATTTTTAATTAGAAAAAATAATTCGAAACCTTCTTCAAAAAACATTAATCTTTTATCAAAGAAAAATAGTGACGTTCATTTTAAAAATGCGCAACTTGGCATTTTCCCATTTCGCAAGCTGCGCCATTACAGTTTTTCTCAAAAGGAATAATTACAAATTCCTCCTCGTTAAATCAATTAACTTTATTATTAACGTTCGACGGGGAAATATATTGAAAACAAAATATATTCGTTAAGGGAGGAAGGAAACAGGTTATGGGGCGCTTTGTGAGGTTTAAGGTTATACGAGAGCTTAAGAAGATTATTAATATCGGGACTAAAGAACCTCTTTAATTGTTTTATGAAACTAAAATCGTAATTTTATGTCAAATAACTTTGACTCATCAGATTAGATGGCGTTACTCCCCAGCGTTTTAGTTTTTATAAACTTTTGGATAAACGCTATGGTTGTGTAAACGCTTTTAGAATTCACCGGTAGGGCTTAGAAACTTTTCTTAGCCATTTTGTGTTTCTTTTTCATAATACATCAAAAAAATCCTGACTTTAATTAAAAGCAATAAGTTGTACATTTTTAAAATAAAAGTATTTACTTTATTTCGAAATAAATTAATTTATTATTTGTTACACATTTCATTTTTCACAAAATTGTATAGAAAGTAACACAACGCTCCTTGAGAGCGTTTTACTTTTTATATAATTAATTGTGAATCTTCAGATAAAAGATTCAGCACACATAATAGTGTTGTATGAGTGTTGTACACAAACTGTAACAATTTATTGCATCTTGAATACAAACACGGATTTGTGTGCAGAGCATTATTTTTATTTACCAGTGCGACGTTCTGCTGTTCTGCCCTGCTTACCAAAAAGGAAGTATCTGCAAAATATTTGTTTTGAGATAATCTACTTCAAACTTGAGTTTGTTGGGCTAACTTATTTAAATTTAAAGATTTCAGTTTCAATTTTTTACCATGGTTTTTGTGAGTGACCTTTTACGTATAACTATTAAAAAATATGAAAATAAATTAAAAATTCATAAAATTATAACACTTACTGCTTTTTGGTTATAAGAAAAACTAAGCATAAAAGCAGTAAGTGACAGATACTACTTTTTTTCTTAGCAAATGTACAATGAAAGAGGCAGTAAGTGCTTTATTTCTGCTTAAAGTGATTTTTATAGCAATGAAACAAAGCAGGTTAACTTAAATAATTTACTTATCTAATCTAAGCTGCAGAGATTTTTATCAATTCTAATCTAATCTAATGTAAGTTGCAAAGATATGTTACATTGGAGATTCAGATTACATGCATTCTCACAACCAGACACGTACAAGTTTGCGCTTGCACATGCCTCATGTGAACCTACAACATAAAAACCAAATCTCAAATGGACATACACCCTGCAACTCTTGCCGTCCTTCCCTGAGACAGGGGTGATATTGGCAAATTGAACCATTTTTACAGCATGGGTGGTCAGCCGCATACCAACCTATAAGTCAAGGAACATACACGACAATTTAAATCAATAAATAATCATTTCTATGGACATCAAAACTAAAACAAATTCCAATTTTATAAACCCAAGCCGCCAACATTACAGATCAACCGCCATTTCTTTCTTTCCTTACATACTTCTTTCATTTCCTCCAGTCTTTGGTAAAGGTTTATGAATTTTTCATCTCAGCGAAGAGCAAATTTGAAAATATAAATGGTATATTTTTTGTGCTCCGCCGGGATTCGAACCCACGCCCTTCCATTCTTGCCACATATACTTTCTTCGTCAGTCTTTCCTCATTCATTCTCTCCATATGCTCAAACCATCGAGTATGTAGTAGTTATGTAATATTATATGGAAAGAAGTACTTAAGCAAAATATTATTTTTTTTGAGATACGAGGTTTTGAAAGTAAGGCGACGATATTCTGACACCGCGAAATAATTTATGTTTTGCTAATGAATCTTTCTAGTGGAATACCTGTATATACGTATTTTACTAAACCACAGCCACTCGTGCATTTCCGTCGATATACGAAGATATACGAGTATACCCGAAGTGTAAAATTCTCGTAACTATAGGAAATAGACCGCATGCTAAAAATGTATCGAATCTTAAACAGCATCTCGAGCTGGCGTTTTGGTTTTCATGCATTTTTGTACCTGTTTGGTCCAGTTTTAACGTAAACGCTTGAACTCCGTTACACCTAAATTTCGGACTCATGATTTTTTGGTCAAAAACGGAGGAGATATTATATTTAAAGCCAGTTCACGAATCCGCCACAGTTTATCCGTGGCGCCAAAGACTGGATCATTTTTTGTATGAAAATCTTTCTTTTTCCATTATTAATTATAAATTAGAGGAGAAAAAATAAAACAAGTAATGCATTGAAAACATAAAAAATATCACTTCAAATCCTAAAAGGAAAATAAACCATTAAAAGACGACTTTAGCTACAATATCGTATGCAAAATTTGGGTACTTTTTAAATAATCATAAAAAATCAACGAAAAGTAAAAAAAAACAACTAACAAGTAGAAAAAATAAAACTAATCAAAATGAATGTTTTGAAATAAAAAAAAGTTAGGATTTATTCATAAGAACAGTGGAAATCTCCATTTAAGGTATCTCCGTAAATAAAATTATTTTGAATTGGTATTTTATGGAAAAAAATACCTTATTTTATGTGTTAATTTAAACTGGAGAAAAAATACTGCCTTACCATTCAAAATATGGGTTATTTCGGTCATCAAAGTTGGGCGCGCTGACCTCTCAATCACCCTTAATGGCTCTTGAGCGAAAAGGGGTCGCGTGAGAAACTGCCGCCCTCCGACGTGGGAGGAACTGAAAAACAAGTTTAAAATTGATTACGCCGTTCAGCAAGTCAGATTTTAAACATTTTTCTAGTTAATGACTGCTTTCACGAGGACGGTGTTTATTTTTTTTGCACAAAATTGTTCCTACATTAAAAAATAATTTTGTTAGCGGTTTTAGTTTTTTTTTGGATGGTTTGCATATGCGAATAGAATATAACCAAAGGAAGCAATCTATAGTTGATAAATGAACACACAAAAAAACATTCTCTGCGTGTCTATCTATTTGCCTAAATTTCGAAAAGATCTCAGATTTCTGTCTTGGTTCTATCCGACTCTATAGATATATACCTATAGAAAGAATAGATGATAAAAGATTGGTATGGTGATTTGTAGGGTTTGGTGGTTCACAAAATTAAAGTCCAGTGTATGTACAAATTATTTACTAATTTTAGTACAATCTATAATAATATCTATAATCTAAGTTGCAAGCATATATTCATTTAAAGCTCTCAGATGTATGCCCACAAACAAACACGTGTAGTTCGCGCTTACAAATGCTGAATGTGTACTTACAAATAAAATCCAAACTCAAATGAACATAAGCCCTGCAACTCCTGCCGACATTCCCTGAAACAGGGGTGACATTGGCAAAGTGAACCATTTTTTACAGTATGGGTGTCAGCCTCATACCAACCTATAAGTCAAGGAAACTTATAAAGAAACATTGGTAAACAATGATTATCATTTATTGGAAATAAAGCTTAAATTCATTTAAATTTTGTTCCTGAGGATGTCTTCTTAGACGAAAAACTTCGAGCTTTAAAAGGAAATATTTGAAACTGAATTTTAATCTTGTTTTCAATTAATTGTATTATTATTTTGTTCATTGATTGTGAATTTATAAAAAGATTAACATCGTATTTTTGTAGAGGAAATGTAAAGGAAAAATGAGGAAAGTAACATGGAGGAAAGTACCTATGGTTTAATCAGATAAATGAAGTTGGGAACGAATAGGATATAAATGCCTACAGACTGAATGTAAAAGAAGAAAATGTAGAGGAAAAGTTGAGGCAACACTTTGGCCACCCCTAGCGGAATGGCGGCAGAATTTTATTCATTAAATACTTTTTTTATATTAGATCAATAATCGAACCGGAAATACATATGTATGTGTATGATTTTCAAGTGTAGGTATGTATTCGAGTATTACCTAAAATACAAAGAAAAAGCCTTCAACTAAAAAATTCTAGACAATATTAAAAATGTGGCCGATAAAATAAATTTTTTTTCATCTTATTATTGTGTGCTAAAAGCAAAAATATATGACCGAATAAATTAGTGAGAAAGTCTAGATAATTGAATTAACTAATGATTGAAGCGTACTCCGTCGGCAATTTTTCAAATTTTGAGGATAAAATGAAACAAAATTTAACGTTATTTATTTTAAATTTTCCCCAAAAGGCGAAAGCTTAATTTCTCAACTTGAGTATTTTAAATTTAAACCAAAAATGAGAGGGTATAATTTCTGAAAAAATCATCTCGGAATAGCTTTGAAGAAAAACGGAAAGCTTAATTAAGAACGGGTTAAAATAAAACTGAAAATCTTGTACCATAAATTTAAAAAAATAATTGAATAAATTTGAATGTAAATGGCACTGCGGGATTAGAGGAAAAGAATAATCGCTTTATATTTTGAAAATGACGTTTTTAATTTTAATTTTGTTTTTTTTTTTAATTAAGTCTGAAATGTTTTTGTTTTCAAATTGAAATATGCTCAAATATCAATAACTTAATTAATTATTGGAAAATGATTTTTAAACGAAATCAATCAATTTTTTTTATGGTTTGTTGCAGAATTTCTTTTTTATTAATTTTAACTTTATGTGGAAATTCATATTAACAAGTTCACAGAAATGTCAACGATAGCGCTTTCAAGTAAAACGGCATTTATTGTCACAGAATTCATTTCGGTTGTGCATCATAAATGCCATTGCAGTAATCTACCTTTGAGATAACGAAGGCATTTACCAGCGTTTTCATGGCATCAGGTGGTAGGCAGTTTCTCGCTAGTTTCAGATGCTTTCAACATCATCTTTGTTCTACGCTGCTCTGATGAAATATCTTTACGAATATCTCCTTGCGGGCATCTCGAAGAACAACTGTCATTCATCCATTCAAAACTATGAGATCTTGGTGTCGTTTTCGCGACTAATTTATTTGCTTAACTGCGCGTTCATGGAATTATTTACCGATATCTGGGTCTCATCTCAAATTAATTCTGATTTATTCAAAATCAACATCAATATCCATTAATTTTGGTGTCTTAAGACACAACACAACACTAAACACCTAACACCCGTGGTACAAAGGATCATGGAACTACTTCTTAATTGAAAAAGTTAGTAAGTACCCCGAATAAAAAACATTTACATAATCTTCCCTCGATAGCGTATCGTTATCGAAATAGATAATTATATGGAAGATACAGCAGCATATCTAGTGAGTGATTTAGTTTCCATTCATTTTTCTACTTAAGCCATCGAGGAGAGTTTACGTAAATGCTTTATACTTAGAGTGGTGAATTTGCAAAACATATTGTGTAGCTTACTAGAAAATTTATTATTTAAAATTATATAACATTCTGTAATAAACTTCTGGTATTTAAAATTTAAAGAACATTTCATCTTGCTTGTACCCGTCCATGTTTTGTTTCATACAAGTTCCTAACAAGGCGTGTAGCTACCTTTTACAATGGATGGGGCTTACACGTGGACTATATGAAATTTCTTTTACACGGAAAAGTTTGAAACTTTGAGGATAATAAATATTTAAATAATTCATTTAAAGTTAAATGCTCACATCATGCTTTCTAAGTTGTGTGTAAAATCTTCGTAGAAGACAAGTATCTACGAGTAGATTTTAACAAGTACTGCCAAAGAGATACGTGTTGATTTGCACTTACACATACTGCATGATTACAAATTTTAAACTTTAACTTAAAAAAATAATTACACTATTTCGGACAGACGAACCGTAATGTAAGAACTTTCATTATTCTCATAGTCAACGTCTTCAGGAAGTACCCTTTCTGCGCGATGATTGAGGAAGAACGCTAGTGCATGTTTACTACTACCTTTTCATCTACGTATTTCCTTTTAAAAAATTGTGTTAGAAAATGAGTAGTATTTTTCAGTATAGATTGTCAATCTCATAGCATCGTAAAAGAGGAAAAAGTAGCAAAAAATATATTTGTCTTACAGATTTTTCTGATCAACTTACATATAAAAGAGAACGTATAATTTTACAAGAAAACATTTCTTTAAATAAGTCATTTCAAAGTGAGACACTTAGTTTTTTAATGAAACTTTGTTTCAGAATCAAACCCTAACAAATTTTGCATTTCTCTTTTTTAAATGTTTCATCTGCTTTCTGACAAATTCACCATTCAGTTACTTACTAACGGGTTCATAGTTTTATGTTTTACAGAACAAATTCACAATCGCACTTACAGAATGTCGAGCACACCGGCGTAGCTAGTCGAAGTGGCGTTACTCAGTATTAAAACACGTACAGCCAGTACGACACGTACTAACTACTGTTTAACTTCAATAATGTATGGGATTCGAGTGCGAAAGTGCTACGACAAAATTGTTCTACGATTTGTGGAAAATGTGTACTTACTTATTTTAATTTAGAATTCATCTTTTTATCAATGACAATGTCGGCAATAAAATCATGAAGACTTCAGTGGATTAGACGTGCATAGGACTTCGGGATAATCAGAAAGGTCTTGGATGGCGCCCTCTCCAGTGTTAGACCATTCGGACGCCCCAGAATGCGGTGGGCAGACAATGTCGAGGCCGACGCTGAAATTCTGGGAGTAAGGGGGCCATGAAAAGTCGTAGAGAATTGTGGTGCAGGAGGCTTTAAGCCTTTAAAGCTTTTGAGCCGAAGAAATCAAAGCATATGCACTTATGGCAAAAAGTGACAAATTGAGAAAAATCATTTGGATTTTCTTGCAGACTTATAAAACCTTCCCTTCCCTGTGCAGTGTAAGTAGTACACGCTTAATAGATGTTTTTAGCATTTGAATACTAATTATTGGTTGCTAAAGACATACAGGTGTGACGTTTACTGGCAGAAAACCCCGTTCTTAATTGAAATTTGTCAGAGCAAAAATAGGGTGAAGAATGGCATTCCCCTTACAAATTTATTTAAAAAAGCAAGGGTTCCTACTACCTACTTACCACATTTAGAAACTCTATTGAAGTTATGGCAATTGATCTGCACGTAGCGTACACGGAGTATTATCGAATGGCAATGCAGTTAATTCATTACAGCATCTGTTTTACTTGTGGCACCGAAGATCTGTGTATACGATACGAAGGTGTCTGTTTTTTCACTAGTTTAAAAAATATCAAACAAGATTAATTCAACTAGAAGAATCAAAACTAAATACGAATGATATTAAAGTTTTTCTACGAAACCATTTCTATTCACTCGCTTGCTTATTTCATTACACGGTATTACATAATGAAAACTCTGAAAAGCGCCTCATTTTTAAAAGTATTTTCACAAGTTGGTAAATGGGTTAAAAAAGCTTCACTCCAAAGCTCACTTGAACTTTACCGCCTGAAAAAATAATGCCATACCTCGAGAATAAAACATTGCGTAAATACTCAGCCATCTCGTGTACAGAAATATATAGAAGATACAATAGGTCCTCAATGGAATATTTGAGCTTTAGTATATATTTTCCGTTAACGCTATACTTGTGTATGAAAATGTTTACTACTCGGAGTATGGTTTGTGTTGAAGGCAGAGAGAAGTGAAAAAACCTACACAAATTTCATGCCTTCTTTTCGTGTACTGAGGCATTTTTAAAAGCGGTCAACAATGGGCGCTTGAAATAAACTTAAGAACACTTACTTGCCGCTTAAAGACTTTCCAAGCGATCGCCCTCAAAAGGGAAGCGATTTCGCTGACTGTCAGTTGGCCGGGGGTGGAATCCAATTTGGGTTAAGGCCGACAGGTCAGGGGTAGACAACTTGCTATCATTCAAATTTGATGTGCGACCCAAAAGAAAATGTTTGCACTTATCTATGCTGGATATCTTTATGTCGTACTCTGAAGTATCTCACAAATCGAATCTTCAAACTAAATGGCAAAAAACCCCTTCCTTGGTGATGTAACTCAAAGTTATTGGAGTAGATTGATTTAAACTGAAATCACGTTCATTTGACTTGTTCACAAATAAAGATGAACCTTATACTTAATTGAAATGTTGACGATTCGTTGAAGGGGAACTTATGTTTCATAGCCAACGTCTTTTGGAGACTCTTTTTGCGTGGCGATCAAGGATGAACTGATATGTATGCTTGAGTATTACGAAGGGAATAATCACTTTTTTGTTGTGCTCCCTGTCCCAAACAAAAAGCTATTTTTGTTTCTTGTGAAGGCTGTAAATACAAAACCCAAAATTAAACACGCAAACAGAAAATCTTGACTGACATCATAAGATTCAAACATAGATTTTTTGACAACTATATTATTTTTTTTAAAACTGAACAATTTTAAAACTTAATTTAAATCGGATATTTAACGAACCGTTTAGAGAGAACTTACATCATTCTCGACGTCTCGTCAGCGACGTAGCCGACGTCTTCAGGAGAACATCCTCTCTGTTTGGCGACTGAGGATGATCTGAAATATAGGTATCATACCAGTTCATCCTCAGTCGCCATACAGAGAGGATGTTCTCCTGAAGACGTCGGCTACGTCGCTGAAGAAACGTCAAGAATGATGTAAGTTCTCTCTAAACGGTTCGTTAAATATCCGATTTAAATTAAGTTTTAAAATTGTGCAGTTTTAAAAAATTAATATAATTGTCAAAATGTCAAACGACCGTAATTCTTACTTAAACCTAACTATAGATTTTTTTATCATTAAATAGAAAATCTGTCAATTGAGCTTTTAACCTGGACTTAGTATTATTGTTATTCATTAAAATATTATAATAACGCATTCCTGCAAACAAAAAAAAACGAAGGTGTGCATTTAATGCAATGTCTTGCCTAGTTGTTTGTGAAGGGGTCGCATGTGGTGAATGAACTTTATTTATTTTCAAAATTATCGAGGGTCAATATAAGTATCAAAACATATGATACACATTAATATAGGAAATATACCTATATTTTTTTATTTAATCTGTTGTATAAAATTCTATATTCTATCCGAAGAAAATCGGTTGAGTATAGCTGCGTAATTTGATGCCCCCCCCTTACAAAATTAAGGGCGGTTTTCGGGGGTGATGTGATGAGTCATTTCACCCTCCTCTCCCATATTTTGCGATGTTGGGGGTGTTGTGCAGATTTCATGTAATTTCGTGTGTAACTCACCATAAGCCGGATTCTCGTTACACCAAAATAATGCGTGGGGCGGACTAATGAAAAAGAAATCGTTTCTGTCGAAAAAAATATGCGATTGTTTACGTTTAATTTGTATGCGTACAATGTTATACACTTTTTTATGTGTTGTTTTTAAATCTGTACATTTTTTTCTTTATTTTATTAAAAAACGTTTAAAAATAAGTCCAACCCATCATATACCATATCTGCAAGTAGTACTTAGTAAGACACACATACAAAGCGTGTTTTTTTTTTCAATTTTTATCCCACTATGTTTTCCGCCAATCTAAAGCTACTTTTTTTGTTTTTGAGGTTCTTGTATTGTCGTGTCGTTGATTCTTTCATACATGTGGAACGGCTACGAAGTAAACTTAGTATAATCTAAGTTGTAATAGTCTATTGAAATAAATTATTCATATAAAATGTATGCTAACAAGTAGATACGTGTAAGTTCACGCTTACACATGCCACACGTGCCCTTACAAAATCAATTCGATGCATCCTCCTGTCAAAGGTTTGACTTTAAATTTGTAACTCATAAGCATGTGTTATGATGCAATCCATACAGAATAGTACTGATCACCGATATTCAACGTTGATTAACTTTCCCTTGACTTACAGGTTGGTATGAGGCCGAACACCCATACTGTAAAAAATGGCTCACTTTGCCAATGTCACCGCAGTTTCAGGGAAGATCGGCAAAAGTTGCAGGGTTAATTTTCATTCGAGATTTAGATTTTAAATTGTAAGCACACGTGTAGCATATTTTGCAAGCGCGACGAACTTACACGTGTCTGGTAATGGGCATGCATTCAATATAAATTGTTCATGTTTAAATATTTATTTGTTCCTTATATTATGAATTATTTTAGTAGTAACAGTTCATAATTTATAATTCAATTACAAATAGCAGATCAATTCAGCATCGCACTGAAGAAATACATCTTAAACATAAGCGAGACGTTCAAAAGCTCCTACTTCCACGGTGTACGGTAACAGATCCCTGAAAACTGCCCGTAAAAGTTTGTTTTGTTTAAATATATATTTTATATGTATACATACACTCACACACCATCTAATTGACCACTCTGATTGACTTCCCAGAGGCAGAGTTTCCGGCTGGAATATTTGTGGTCCCCCTCGGTACACTAGGCAACTTTGAAGTATTTAGTTTCCAAAATGGAGCGTCAAGTTTTGGCTTTTGATACTGAAACCGCGGGCTAGTTCATGAACGGGAAACCAACACGCGTAAAATTCACATCATATACATGTTACTATTATATTTGTGTATTATTCAATATATTGTGTTCTAATTTTATTGTTCTTCATCCCAAAAATAGACTTCTGAATATTTATTTGTGCAAAAAAATCAGTCTGCAGTTTTACTAAATAATAAAACCCTTAAGATGTGGGTTTTATTATTAACACGAATAATTATTTGAATTATGAGTAACAGAAGTTTACAAGAATAATTAACTACTTAGTAAACAAATATATTTTTTTTTTCATTTTTTCAATAAGTTGGTTAATTGCATTCCTCTTCACAATTTTTTTTTATTGAAAAAAAAAATCCCACAGAAGGGTTTTGAAGTAAACATAACTACCAGCAGCATATCTATTTTCAGACATAATTGGAAAGAAGTTCTCCCTCTCTGGAAAATAAATGCTCCAGGAATCGGAAACAAAGTAAAAACAAAAAAATATAAAAATTAAACTCAAAAAATGTGAAAATAAAACTTTATTTAAAAAAAGTTTTTTTAATTAAAATTAAAATGAATTTTCACTCTGTGAATGCACTAACTCTAGAAATTTTTTAATTAAGATCTAAAAATTCTAGTTACAACCATTTTTCTTCCATTTTACTTTATTGGCGTAGCTTTTCGGTTGGGCTTTCATCTTGCTGCGACAGTTCCACAAGATAAAGTTTAACGTGTAAACTCAACCATAGCGTTTTACCAAAAATGTGTGTAAAAAAGCGCTCCCTAAGAGTTCTGTCTAAATTTTCACACATTTGTTATTCAACATCATGTTTGAGTGTTAACGGAGTTTCACACTTGGGGTAAAGATCGTAGAAGCGTAGAGACACGTAGGGGTCTACGCTTGAGAGCCGCTTTCGCAAATACGTGACAGAAGGGCGATTCTCTTAGTGAATTACACCGAAAAGCCAATGAATATGTGATGATGGTGTGATCATTGATTGGGAAACGATTATTGGATTTCAGAATAAGCGATTAACTAAAGAAAGGTAATCGGCTGGTGCGCAGTTCACTAGAATGTATTATGCACATCTAAAGGTCGTTGTTTGAGCATTAGCTTAGTGAGTTTATCATGAATGAAAGTTGAAAGTGAAACTTAAAAATAAAGTTGACAAAAAAATATCGCCACAAAAGTTTAAAAAAAACTTTCACATTTGTTATCGATTCGACTGGTGTATTTTCAGCCATTTTGAAATGTTATAATGTGTTCCCAAAAAATATTGTTAAGCGAATCAAAACGAAATAACAATATGAAATAATTGTAATTAAATACACATTCATGTTAAACTATAACTCTATTAACGTATTTCCGTATAACCTTAAAATATGAAAATGAAAGTGTGGAATTTTTTGCACCCATAAAAGAATCATTAAAAACATTGAACACGAAAATCCCTTCAAGTCACTTTAAACTAGATAATAAAAATATTGACATGCTTCCTCGCTCTATAGATTTAATAAATAGGTAAAGTCGGGGGCTGGTTTTCGGTCTCAAGGTGCACCAAAAGACCTGGGGACATCGTATCCATGGCAACCGCCTCCTAAGGGTGATCCATCCCTCTTCCTCCCTCAGGAGAGCATCTTTCCTCTCCCTCTCTCTTGCTCTCTTTTGATTCCATGCGCAGGGAAAAAAACACAGCCACTTTGTTCCGGCTTGGATTTCACGAATTATAAATTAGAGGAGAAAAAATAAAACAAGTAATGCATTGAAAACATAAAAAATATCACTTCAAATCCTAAAAGGAAAATAAACCATTAAAAGACGACTTTAGCTACAATATCGTATGCAAAATTTGGGTACTTTTTAAATAATCATAAAAAATCAACGAAAAGTAAAAAAAAACAACTAACAAGTAGAAAAAATAAAACTAATCAAAATGAATGTTTTGAAATAAAAAAAAGTTAGGATTTATTCATAAGAACAGTGGAAATCTCCATTTAAGGTATCTCCGTAAATAAAATTATTTTGAATTGGTATTTTATGGAAAAAAATACCTTATTTTATGTGTTAATTTAAACTGGAGAAAAAATACTGCCTTACCATTCAAAATATGGGTTATTTCGGTCATCAAAGTTGGGCGCGCTGACCTCTCAATCACCCTTAATGGCTCTTGAGCGAAAAGGGGTCGCGTGAGAAACTGCCGCCCTCCGACGTGGGAGGAACTGAAAAACAAGTTTAAAATTGATTACGCCGTTCAGCAAGTCAGATTTTAAACATTTTTCTAGTTAATGACTGCTTTCACGAGGACGGTGTTTATTTTTTTTGCACAAAATTGTTCCTACATTAAAAAATAATTTTGTTAGCGGTTTTAGTTTTTTTTTGGATGGTTTGCATATGCGAATAGAATATAACCAAAGGAAGCAATCTATAGTTGATAAATGAACACACAAAAAAACATTCTCTGCGTGTCTATCTATTTGCCTAAATTTCGAAAAGATCTCAGATTTCTGTCTTGGTTCTATCCGACTCTATAGATATATACCTATAGAAAGAATAGATGATAAAAGATTGGTATGGTGATTTGTAGGGTTTGGTGGTTCACAAAATTAAAGTCCAGTGTATGTACAAATTATTTACTAATTTTAGTACAATCTATAATAATATCTATAATCTAAGTTGCAAGCATATATTCATTTAAAGCTCTCAGATGTATGCCCACAAACAAACACGTGTAGTTCGCGCTTACAAATGCTGAATGTGTACTTACAAATAAAATCCAAACTCAAATGAACATAAGCCCTGCAACTCCTGCCGACATTCCCTGAAACAGGGGTGACATTGGCAAAGTGAACCATTTTTTACAGTATGGGTGTCAGCCTCATACCAACCTATAAGTCAAGGAAACTTATAAAGAAACATTGGTAAACAATGATTATCATTTATTGGAAATAAAGCTTAAATTCATTTAAATTTTGTTCCTGAGGATGTCTTCTTAGACGAAAAACTTCGAGCTTTAAAAGGAAATATTTGAAACTGAATTTTAATCTTGTTTTCAATTAATTGTATTATTATTTTGTTCATTGATTGTGAATTTATAAAAAGATTAACATCGTATTTTTGTAGAGGAAATGTAAAGGAAAAATGAGGAAAGTAACATGGAGGAAAGTACCTATGGTTTAATCAGATAAATGAAGTTGGGAACGAATAGGATATAAATGCCTACAGACTGAATGTAAAAGAAGAAAATGTAGAGGAAAAGTTGAGGCAACACTTTGGCCACCCCTAGCGGAATGGCGGCAGAATTTTATTCATTAAATACTTTTTTTATATTAGATCAATAATCGAACCGGAAATACATATGTATGTGTATGATTTTCAAGTGTAGGTATGTATTCGAGTATTACCTAAAATACAAAGAAAAAGCCTTCAACTAAAAAATTCTAGACAATATTAAAAATGTGGCCGATAAAATAAATTTTTTTTCATCTTATTATTGTGTGCTAAAAGCAAAAATATATGACCGAATAAATTAGTGAGAAAGTCTAGATAATTGAATTAACTAATGATTGAAGCGTACTCCGTCGGCAATTTTTCAAATTTTGAGGATAAAATGAAACAAAATTTAACGTTATTTATTTTAAATTTTCCCCAAAAGGCGAAAGCTTAATTTCTCAACTTGAGTATTTTAAATTTAAACCAAAAATGAGAGGGTATAATTTCTGAAAAAATCATCTCGGAATAGCTTTGAAGAAAAACGGAAAGCTTAATTAAGAACGGGTTAAAATAAAACTGAAAATCTTGTACCATAAATTTAAAAAAATAATTGAATAAATTTGAATGTAAATGGCACTGCGGGATTAGAGGAAAAGAATAATCGCTTTATATTTTGAAAATGACGTTTTTAATTTTAATTTTGTTTTTTTTTTTAATTAAGTCTGAAATGTTTTTGTTTTCAAATTGAAATATGCTCAAATATCAATAACTTAATTAATTATTGGAAAATGATTTTTAAACGAAATCAATCAATTTTTTTTATGGTTTGTTGCAGAATTTCTTTTTTATTAATTTTAACTTTATGTGGAAATTCATATTAACAAGTTCACAGAAATGTCAACGATAGCGCTTTCAAGTAAAACGGCATTTATTGTCACAGAATTCATTTCGGTTGTGCATCATAAATGCCATTGCAGTAATCTACCTTTGAGATAACGAAGGCATTTACCAGCGTTTTCATGGCATCAGGTGGTAGGCAGTTTCTCGCTAGTTTCAGATGCTTTCAACATCATCTTTGTTCTACGCTGCTCTGATGAAATATCTTTACGAATATCTCCTTGCGGGCATCTCGAAGAACAACTGTCATTCATCCATTCAAAACTATGAGATCTTGGTGTCGTTTTCGCGACTAATTTATTTGCTTAACTGCGCGTTCATGGAATTATTTACCGATATCTGGGTCTCATCTCAAATTAATTCTGATTTATTCAAAATCAACATCAATATCCATTAATTTTGGTGTCTTAAGACACAACACAACACTAAACACCTAACACCCGTGGTACAAAGGATCATGGAACTACTTCTTAATTGAAAAAGTTAGTAAGTACCCCGAATAAAAAACATTTACATAATCTTCCCTCGATAGCGTATCGTTATCGAAATAGATAATTATATGGAAGATACAGCAGCATATCTAGTGAGTGATTTAGTTTCCATTCATTTTTCTACTTAAGCCATCGAGGAGAGTTTACGTAAATGCTTTATACTTAGAGTGGTGAATTTGCAAAACATATTGTGTAGCTTACTAGAAAATTTATTATTTAAAATTATATAACATTCTGTAATAAACTTCTGGTATTTAAAATTTAAAGAACATTTCATCTTGCTTGTACCCGTCCATGTTTTGTTTCATACAAGTTCCTAACAAGGCGTGTAGCTACCTTTTACAATGGATGGGGCTTACACGTGGACTATATGAAATTTCTTTTACACGGAAAAGTTTGAAACTTTGAGGATAATAAATATTTAAATAATTCATTTAAAGTTAAATGCTCACATCATGCTTTCTAAGTTGTGTGTAAAATCTTCGTAGAAGACAAGTATCTACGAGTAGATTTTAACAAGTACTGCCAAAGAGATACGTGTTGATTTGCACTTACACATACTGCATGATTACAAATTTTAAACTTTAACTTAAAAAAATAATTACACTATTTCGGACAGACGAACCGTAATGTAAGAACTTTCATTATTCTCATAGTCAACGTCTTCAGGAAGTACCCTTTCTGCGCGATGATTGAGGAAGAACGCTAGTGCATGTTTACTACTACCTTTTCATCTACGTATTTCCTTTTAAAAAATTGTGTTAGAAAATGAGTAGTATTTTTCAGTATAGATTGTCAATCTCATAGCATCGTAAAAGAGGAAAAAGTAGCAAAAAATATATTTGTCTTACAGATTTTTCTGATCAACTTACATATAAAAGAGAACGTATAATTTTACAAGAAAACATTTCTTTAAATAAGTCATTTCAAAGTGAGACACTTAGTTTTTTAATGAAACTTTGTTTCAGAATCAAACCCTAACAAATTTTGCATTTCTCTTTTTTAAATGTTTCATCTGCTTTCTGACAAATTCACCATTCAGTTACTTACTAACGGGTTCATAGTTTTATGTTTTACAGAACAAATTCACAATCGCACTTACAGAATGTCGAGCACACCGGCGTAGCTAGTCGAAGTGGCGTTACTCAGTATTAAAACACGTACAGCCAGTACGACACGTACTAACTACTGTTTAACTTCAATAATGTATGGGATTCGAGTGCGAAAGTGCTACGACAAAATTGTTCTACGATTTGTGGAAAATGTGTACTTACTTATTTTAATTTAGAATTCATCTTTTTATCAATGACAATGTCGGCAATAAAATCATGAAGACTTCAGTGGATTAGACGTGCATAGGACTTCGGGATAATCAGAAAGGTCTTGGATGGCGCCCTCTCCAGTGTTAGACCATTCGGACGCCCCAGAATGCGGTGGGCAGACAATGTCGAGGCCGACGCTGAAATTCTGGGAGTAAGGGGGCCATGAAAAGTCGTAGAGAATTGTGGTGCAGGAGGCTTTAAGCCTTTAAAGCTTTTGAGCCGAAGAAATCAAAGCATATGCACTTATGGCAAAAAGTGACAAATTGAGAAAAATCATTTGGATTTTCTTGCAGACTTATAAAACCTTCCCTTCCCTGTGCAGTGTAAGTAGTACACGCTTAATAGATGTTTTTAGCATTTGAATACTAATTATTGGTTGCTAAAGACATACAGGTGTGACGTTTACTGGCAGAAAACCCCGTTCTTAATTGAAATTTGTCAGAGCAAAAATAGGGTGAAGAATGGCATTCCCCTTACAAATTTATTTAAAAAAGCAAGGGTTCCTACTACCTACTTACCACATTTAGAAACTCTATTGAAGTTATGGCAATTGATCTGCACGTAGCGTACACGGAGTATTATCGAATGGCAATGCAGTTAATTCATTACAGCATCTGTTTTACTTGTGGCACCGAAGATCTGTGTATACGATACGAAGGTGTCTGTTTTTTCACTAGTTTAAAAAATATCAAACAAGATTAATTCAACTAGAAGAATCAAAACTAAATACGAATGATATTAAAGTTTTTCTACGAAACCATTTCTATTCACTCGCTTGCTTATTTCATTACACGGTATTACATAATGAAAACTCTGAAAAGCGCCTCATTTTTAAAAGTATTTTCACAAGTTGGTAAATGGGTTAAAAAAGCTTCACTCCAAAGCTCACTTGAACTTTACCGCCTGAAAAAATAATGCCATACCTCGAGAATAAAACATTGCGTAAATACTCAGCCATCTCGTGTACAGAAATATATAGAAGATACAATAGGTCCTCAATGGAATATTTGAGCTTTAGTATATATTTTCCGTTAACGCTATACTTGTGTATGAAAATGTTTACTACTCGGAGTATGGTTTGTGTTGAAGGCAGAGAGAAGTGAAAAAACCTACACAAATTTCATGCCTTCTTTTCGTGTACTGAGGCATTTTTAAAAGCGGTCAACAATGGGCGCTTGAAATAAACTTAAGAACACTTACTTGCCGCTTAAAGACTTTCCAAGCGATCGCCCTCAAAAGGGAAGCGATTTCGCTGACTGTCAGTTGGCCGGGGGTGGAATCCAATTTGGGTTAAGGCCGACAGGTCAGGGGTAGACAACTTGCTATCATTCAAATTTGATGTGCGACCCAAAAGAAAATGTTTGCACTTATCTATGCTGGATATCTTTATGTCGTACTCTGAAGTATCTCACAAATCGAATCTTCAAACTAAATGGCAAAAAACCCCTTCCTTGGTGATGTAACTCAAAGTTATTGGAGTAGATTGATTTAAACTGAAATCACGTTCATTTGACTTGTTCACAAATAAAGATGAACCTTATACTTAATTGAAATGTTGACGATTCGTTGAAGGGGAACTTATGTTTCATAGCCAACGTCTTTTGGAGACTCTTTTTGCGTGGCGATCAAGGATGAACTGATATGTATGCTTGAGTATTACGAAGGGAATAATCACTTTTTTGTTGTGCTCCCTGTCCCAAACAAAAAGCTATTTTTGTTTCTTGTGAAGGCTGTAAATACAAAACCCAAAATTAAACACGCAAACAGAAAATCTTGACTGACATCATAAGATTCAAACATAGATTTTTTGACAACTATATTATTTTTTTTAAAACTGAACAATTTTAAAACTTAATTTAAATCGGATATTTAACGAACCGTTTAGAGAGAACTTACATCATTCTCGACGTCTCGTCAGCGACGTAGCCGACGTCTTCAGGAGAACATCCTCTCTGTTTGGCGACTGAGGATGATCTGAAATATAGGTATCATACCAGTTCATCCTCAGTCGCCATACAGAGAGGATGTTCTCCTGAAGACGTCGGCTACGTCGCTGAAGAAACGTCAAGAATGATGTAAGTTCTCTCTAAACGGTTCGTTAAATATCCGATTTAAATTAAGTTTTAAAATTGTGCAGTTTTAAAAAATTAATATAATTGTCAAAATGTCAAACGACCGTAATTCTTACTTAAACCTAACTATAGATTTTTTTATCATTAAATAGAAAATCTGTCAATTGAGCTTTTAACCTGGACTTAGTATTATTGTTATTCATTAAAATATTATAATAACGCATTCCTGCAAACAAAAAAAAACGAAGGTGTGCATTTAATGCAATGTCTTGCCTAGTTGTTTGTGAAGGGGTCGCATGTGGTGAATGAACTTTATTTATTTTCAAAATTATCGAGGGTCAATATAAGTATCAAAACATATGATACACATTAATATAGGAAATATACCTATATTTTTTTATTTAATCTGTTGTATAAAATTCTATATTCTATCCGAAGAAAATCGGTTGAGTATAGCTGCGTAATTTGATGCCCCCCCCTTACAAAATTAAGGGCGGTTTTCGGGGGTGATGTGATGAGTCATTTCACCCTCCTCTCCCATATTTTGCGATGTTGGGGGTGTTGTGCAGATTTCATGTAATTTCGTGTGTAACTCACCATAAGCCGGATTCTCGTTACACCAAAATAATGCGTGGGGCGGACTAATGAAAAAGAAATCGTTTCTGTCGAAAAAAATATGCGATTGTTTACGTTTAATTTGTATGCGTACAATGTTATACACTTTTTTATGTGTTGTTTTTAAATCTGTACATTTTTTTCTTTATTTTATTAAAAAACGTTTAAAAATAAGTCCAACCCATCATATACCATATCTGCAAGTAGTACTTAGTAAGACACACATACAAAGCGTGTTTTTTTTTTCAATTTTTATCCCACTATGTTTTCCGCCAATCTAAAGCTACTTTTTTTGTTTTTGAGGTTCTTGTATTGTCGTGTCGTTGATTCTTTCATACATGTGGAACGGCTACGAAGTAAACTTAGTATAATCTAAGTTGTAATAGTCTATTGAAATAAATTATTCATATAAAATGTATGCTAACAAGTAGATACGTGTAAGTTCACGCTTACACATGCCACACGTGCCCTTACAAAATCAATTCGATGCATCCTCCTGTCAAAGGTTTGACTTTAAATTTGTAACTCATAAGCATGTGTTATGATGCAATCCATACAGAATAGTACTGATCACCGATATTCAACGTTGATTAACTTTCCCTTGACTTACAGGTTGGTATGAGGCCGAACACCCATACTGTAAAAAATGGCTCACTTTGCCAATGTCACCGCAGTTTCAGGGAAGATCGGCAAAAGTTGCAGGGTTAATTTTCATTCGAGATTTAGATTTTAAATTGTAAGCACACGTGTAGCATATTTTGCAAGCGCGACGAACTTACACGTGTCTGGTAATGGGCATGCATTCAATATAAATTGTTCATGTTTAAATATTTATTTGTTCCTTATATTATGAATTATTTTAGTAGTAACAGTTCATAATTTATAATTCAATTACAAATAGCAGATCAATTCAGCATCGCACTGAAGAAATACATCTTAAACATAAGCGAGACGTTCAAAAGCTCCTACTTCCACGGTGTACGGTAACAGATCCCTGAAAACTGCCCGTAAAAGTTTGTTTTGTTTAAATATATATTTTATATGTATACATACACTCACACACCATCTAATTGACCACTCTGATTGACTTCCCAGAGGCAGAGTTTCCGGCTGGAATATTTGTGGTCCCCCTCGGTACACTAGGCAACTTTGAAGTATTTAGTTTCCAAAATGGAGCGTCAAGTTTTGGCTTTTGATACTGAAACCGCGGGCTAGTTCATGAACGGGAAACCAACACGCGTAAAATTCACATCATATACATGTTACTATTATATTTGTGTATTATTCAATATATTGTGTTCTAATTTTATTGTTCTTCATCCCAAAAATAGACTTCTGAATATTTATTTGTGCAAAAAAATCAGTCTGCAGTTTTACTAAATAATAAAACCCTTAAGATGTGGGTTTTATTATTAACACGAATAATTATTTGAATTATGAGTAACAGAAGTTTACAAGAATAATTAACTACTTAGTAAACAAATATATTTTTTTTTTCATTTTTTCAATAAGTTGGTTAATTGCATTCCTCTTCACAATTTTTTTTTATTGAAAAAAAAAATCCCACAGAAGGGTTTTGAAGTAAACATAACTACCAGCAGCATATCTATTTTCAGACATAATTGGAAAGAAGTTCTCCCTCTCTGGAAAATAAATGCTCCAGGAATCGGAAACAAAGTAAAAACAAAAAAATATAAAAATTAAACTCAAAAAATGTGAAAATAAAACTTTATTTAAAAAAAGTTTTTTTAATTAAAATTAAAATGAATTTTCACTCTGTGAATGCACTAACTCTAGAAATTTTTTAATTAAGATCTAAAAATTCTAGTTACAACCATTTTTCTTCCATTTTACTTTATTGGCGTAGCTTTTCGGTTGGGCTTTCATCTTGCTGCGACAGTTCCACAAGATAAAGTTTAACGTGTAAACTCAACCATAGCGTTTTACCAAAAATGTGTGTAAAAAAGCGCTCCCTAAGAGTTCTGTCTAAATTTTCACACATTTGTTATTCAACATCATGTTTGAGTGTTAACGGAGTTTCACACTTGGGGTAAAGATCGTAGAAGCGTAGAGACACGTAGGGGTCTACGCTTGAGAGCCGCTTTCGCAAATACGTGACAGAAGGGCGATTCTCTTAGTGAATTACACCGAAAAGCCAATGAATATGTGATGATGGTGTGATCATTGATTGGGAAACGATTATTGGATTTCAGAATAAGCGATTAACTAAAGAAAGGTAATCGGCTGGTGCGCAGTTCACTAGAATGTATTATGCACATCTAAAGGTCGTTGTTTGAGCATTAGCTTAGTGAGTTTATCATGAATGAAAGTTGAAAGTGAAACTTAAAAATAAAGTTGACAAAAAAATATCGCCACAAAAGTTTAAAAAAAACTTTCACATTTGTTATCGATTCGACTGGTGTATTTTCAGCCATTTTGAAATGTTATAATGTGTTCCCAAAAAATATTGTTAAGCGAATCAAAACGAAATAACAATATGAAATAATTGTAATTAAATACACATTCATGTTAAACTATAACTCTATTAACGTATTTCCGTATAACCTTAAAATATGAAAATGAAAGTGTGGAATTTTTTGCACCCATAAAAGAATCATTAAAAACATTGAACACGAAAATCCCTTCAAGTCACTTTAAACTAGATAATAAAAATATTGACATGCTTCCTCGCTCTATAGATTTAATAAATAGGTAAAGTCGGGGGCTGGTTTTCGGTCTCAAGGTGCACCAAAAGACCTGGGGACATCGTATCCATGGCAACCGCCTCCTAAGGGTGATCCATCCCTCTTCCTCCCTCAGGAGAGCATCTTTCCTCTCCCTCTCTCTTGCTCTCTTTTGATTCCATGCGCAGGGAAAAAAACACAGCCACTTTGTTCCGGCTTGGATTTCACGAAATTCAGCGAAAAATTCTGCACACGAAGATCGCAAAATTTGGTGTTTTCTGCAACCAAAACCTTCATTCAATATATCTTTTAAAATTATAAATAAAGAGATTCTTCTCTATCACTATTTTATTGACGACAAAGCAGTCAATGTGATTTTGTTCAGAGAAAAAGAGAGAATTAATTTAAATTTGGTTTTCCAATTGAATTTATAAAAAAGTTCAATGGACTTTCACTGTCTGTTTCAGTGTTAACAGAGAAAGATACCCTTAAAATATAGAAAAAGAGAGAAATATGCTTAGTCACTTGATGTGTTGAGATTTGTACGTCAGATGTTGAACTTTTATTCAGCTACTATTCTGCTAGGGGTGCTTAGTGTCTCCGCAGATGTTCTCCACTTTGTTCTGTCCGTACACATTTCTTTCATTTTCTCGACATTCATCATCCTCTTCATGCATACTCTTCTCTTTCTTGTCACTCTGTATGTTTCACTCATTTATCAAAAATTGGATTGATAAAGACAAAAACATAGAACTTTATACTGTCCTGTGAGTAATTTTACATTCTCATCTCTTTAACCTCTAATCAAAAATGCAAAGACCCACAAACATACAGTGTAAGTTTTTGCTTACAAATGCTGCATATTTACTTACAATTGAAAAACCAAACCTCAAATGAACATAAGCCTAGCAGTAACATATTCATAGTGTTCGAGTAATAGTAAATATCACTAATTTTATCCCATACGTATCTTGTTCAATTCGTGTAAAAAGTGCTCAAAAAAAAGTATGTGCTTTTTGTGTAGGTATCTGTTTTCTGCATAACTTTGTACACTTTTCTCAAGATCGGCCAGAAAGGTTTACTTAGCCCCACAATTCATTACCTATAAACTTGCCTACCCTTGAGATGTTCCACTCCATCAAATGATGATCATGCATATTATAGAAACAACCTCAAAAGTACTTATCTTCACTTACTAACTCTCAATTAAGGAGATTATAATAATTTAAGAAGTAAATAATATATCTTAGAAATTATTGAATCTGTTGTGATTTCATGGATAAAAATACGTGTTTAACCAAAACTATTTACTTTCTGGCAACTATTCAATATTATTTTGACATTTACGTCATGTTTTTTGTTTTACCTGTTGCCTGAAACAACAGTGTCGTTGATATTCTTATGTAAATCATAGGGGCAACTTGATTTCATACTTAAGTCTTTGAAATTAGGTCATCGAAGTAATCAACTGGAGCGACTCGCTTCACTTAGAATGATCAATATTTCAAGACCCCAATAATTAGATTGACAGTTTGGTCTACGATTCTGTGTAGTACGGGAGGTTACATATGGCGTAGATGATTTAATTTGGTATTAAAAGAGCTCTCTGAAGTCGCTGATGTGGTCCAGTCAATAAGGTTAGTATTCTAAATTGACTGAGAGTTATAGCGAATGGACTATTGAATTATAGACCCTGAAGGAAGTAAGACAGGGAAAAGGCCCAGATTAAGGTGGCTGGATGGAATTATGTCAAATAAAATCTTGTTCTAGAGAAGAAACACAGAGGAGACAGCTTTAGTAGTTAAACGCAAGAAACCTTCTTTGCAATGGTGTTTTATTTTCTTTCAAATCACTCTCATTCGTGGTTTCTTAATTAACTCTTAAAATTCCTTCAACAAGATGCTTGTTTCACATGTTTTAGATGTAGGGATTCTTTAGATCAAAACAGTAATTATTATTCTGTCGATATTCTGCTAGCGTTGGCCAAAGTTCAACAGAGTTGCTTTTATTTTTTCTTATCTTTAAAAAACCTCTTTCATTACATTTTCTTCTTTTGCATTTGTTTTTTATATTAATTTCTTTCACAATTTCACCAATCTGATAAAACCATACTTTTCTCGGTCGTCCATTTTATATTTCCTCTGTGAAAGAGAGGCAAGTGAGAATATTGGGAAAAAAACGACCGTCCTGCCTTGGGAATTTAAACTTAAAAATTGTATGTTAGTTATTTGAACTGATGATCCTTGATCGATCGGAATCGAATATTTTCAGTTGTCACCTCAAACTAGTTATCAAATAGTAGGTACGTATTGTATCTCCGATAGATAGTTTTTCAAACATACTATTTTATTTCAAGATTTTCCACGGCGCTCTATCAAAATCTCGCCCATCGTGAAAGTTTAAAATGCCGGCACTACAATAACTCACAATTTCCTTTAATTTTCCGTGAAAGTGGCGCGTTATTTGTGCAGTTGGAGCGACTACATATTGGGAGGGAGGGGTGTGAGGGATCCGCGAGCACCCGGCTTGCTTTTCGCCATAAACTCCGCAAATTGCCTCGCGTGGCTCTGGCCGCCTGTACCACAGTTGCTCCCTGCATTTGGCCACTTCCACGAGACGCTCTAGCTTATTTATGAACGTCTTTCGTCTGGCGCAGGGCTCGGTAACCCGGGACCCTTCCAGGTTATTCTGATGCTGTATTTCCGTGAAAACCCCTTCAATGTTTTTTATTAATTTATATTATTTGAAGTAAATTCGTTATGCATTTCTGTCCTTAAATCTATTACATTGTTTCTCAAATTATTGTTACACCTCACCAAAAAGAGACTAAGCTCTCGTGTGTGGTGAGGGCTCGTTTTTTTGCTCGTAATTTTGATGTAGCGCCGTAGAAATATAATAGTATGTTTGAAAAATTATCGAAAATACATCACTCTTTTTTTAGACTTTTTAAAGTTTGTGTATTCACACAGTGAAAATTCATTTTTATAAATAATTATAAAAAATTATAAAAAAAAACACAGAGTTTTATTTTCACAAATTGAGTATTTATTTCCACCTCAAGTACTTTCGACTTATTCACGTCATTATCAAGAGGATACTCTTGATAATGACGTGAATAAGTCGAAAGTACTTGAGGTGGAAATAAATACTCAATTTGTGAAAATAAAACTCTGTGTTTTTTTTTATAATTATTTATACTCTTTTTTTAATAGTTTGAGTTGATAACTGAAAATATTCGACTCCGATTGGTCAAGTGTCAGAAGTTCAAATGACTAACTTACAAATTTTATTAAGATACGTTTCGCAAAGCAGCGCAGTAATGTTCAACAATATTTTGCTTGTGTTTTTCATGGTTCACAATTCAAGAAGGTTCTTGTGATTCATGGAGATTCTGGGTTGTGTCTTTCAACCACCTTAAATCAAATACATCACATAACGTTTAGTTAAGTATTTTTTGTAGATGCATTTTATTTAAAATCTTGTGCAGGCATGTGATCTGGCTGTTGCATTTTTAATTGTGATTTCATCGTTTTGTTAACTTTCGAAAACAAAAGCTTTATTTTTAAATGTATTGAAGTGATACAATTATTTCAGCACGGTAAGAAGGTTAAGTAGCAAAAAGTGTATCACTGAATTTGCAACTTGGATACTTCGATGTACGCAGAAATGAGTAAATCGAAAGAACAATGCAATGTGCATATTATTTGTATCCCTCGTAACTGACAGCCACAATATAACATAAAATATTTTTATTGTTGTTCCATAAAAAAAATATAAGATGTCGTGCATGTTCCGAAAAAGTTTCTTGTCTCCTTCTTCATCCTGTGGCCGCAAACCTTCCTACATACATACATAATAGTTAGGAAACCACACTTCCCCTCCAGTCTAAATTACTTGTATTCACAGCCATCCCTCCATACTCTCACACCCCTCCTTCTTTCACATACGTTCACCACCCCAACCTCTAAATCTTGCATTCCCAAAGTGGTCTATATAGACCTCTAGAGGTCTATTCCGACTCGCATGTCTATGAAGGTGGGAATAAAAATTGGGGTCCAAACGATGCAGATGGAGAGTGGATCTCATTTGGATAGTAACATTTACATAAGTCCCTTCCAAAGAAAGTAGCTCTGTATAAGCTAAATGTAACGATTTACCGGTAAGATTATCTGAGTTCCCACCCTAATTTAATCCTGGTCTATTCAAAACCACTAACAATCCCTACTTCCTTTAGGTGTCTCAAAGTAGAGGTAACAAAATGCAACGCAGACTGCACACTCCGTAACACTTGCGGAATAACTTTCATTTTTCTCGGCGATTCGTTGACGTCATAGCCAAGTTTTCAGGAGGCACCTTTTTAGAACGACGCTTGAAGATAAACTGATTCTTTATATGTATAAATTGTGATTTATAATTATCAGTTCAAACTCAATAGTCGTGTAGAAAGGGTGCACCCGAAGGCGTTGCCTTGAAAGCCAACGAAATGTCGGGAATAATAGTTGTTCATCCACAACGGTTTGTCTTACATCCACAAAATGTTGTTAATATTAATTTCTATTTTGATTTGTATATACATTGAAAAGGCGCTGTGAGGCCACAAACTTTGAGAACCTCTGATGTAATCTTGCATTCCCATCCCAGCCACACCCTTCTCACCTGTATTTTGTTTCATTTTTTATTTCACTTTCATGAATAATTCATTTTTTCCCTTTCCTCATTTCTTTTGACTTTCATATTTTCGGGCCGCACTTTTTTGACTCTTATTTACCTAATACCTTTTTAAGTGGACAAACTTTTTCACTCCTCAAGATTTGAAACACAAAAATGACAAGCACGCAGGAAAGTCAAATTTGCAACTTTTTGTTTTTTTTTATTTTGAAGTCACGAATTACGTTAACGTTTGCTTTATAAAATAAAAATTTACGTGTTTTTTCCTAATTTTATAGTTTTTTTAAATAGATTTGTGAAGAGAAATGCAATTCACCAACCTATTCTGCCTGGCCAGGAACAGTTATTAATATCATCATTATTTATTTTAATGAAATATTAGTTAATAATTCCCCAATAACATCTGTTGAACCATGGTCAAAGTTATGGTCGAATGACCCAGGTGGGGATTGAACCAACGTTATTCTATTCCAAGTACGCTAGAAAGATCAGCCCGCTTGGATCCGTCAGCCACAACACCGATTTTTGTTTTTTTTTATCTTTCATAGTAATGCACTTTAAAAAGCGCTAAATCAGCTTGAAATTTATTCATTCATGCTTTTAGCAAAATGGAATTTCAGAACAAAATGTTCATTTGAGCGACAACCGAGCTCACAACGGACTTTTAAGGTATGATTAACACATTAACAGCAAAATTAATCAGTCGGAAATTAATTTATTTTTTCATTTGTTAAGTAACTGGGTATTGCCCAAAAAATACTTGACAGCGTCGGTCAAGTTCAAAGTTAGCTCTTAAGGTGTGAGTCACTCAAAAACAGCGCCCACCATATAAACCAGCCCGAACTTAATTAATGGAAAAAAAAAAACAAACAATATAAAACGAAAGATATTACTTGAGGCTATACTTTTACTTCTACGGTAAATGCATCCATGGTAAAAGTCCCTTATTATTTCGAGGCACTTCAAAGGCCTCTCTGGCAGATAATGTCAGGACGCTAAACGGTCCACTGGACTTCTTTTGCATCCGGCAGTAGTGGAAAATGCCCCCAAGATATAATATGAAAGGGTGTACTCGCTGTAGGTCGATGAGAAAAAGGCCCTGCTTTGGACGTGGCTAGTGACTCAAGCTTTTGTCTGCAATGATTGTTGTAAGTTGTACTTTTTCTTGTAATGAGCCTTTTGCGTTTATCAAAAGACTTTGTTTATTATACATACAATACTGTTTTATACGTGGACTATAATGTACATATAGGTTGATCCTAGAGACCAAAGGTTTTTCAAGCACTTTTTTCCGTAGACCACTTATGTTGTTTTTTCAATACTAGAAGGTTAACTGATTATATGTTGACTTATGGGTTGGTGTTCATTGATTTATAGGTTCGTATGAGGCTGACCACCCGTTCTGTAAAACATGGTTCACTTTGCCTATGTTGCCCCTTGTTTAAGGGATGGTTGGCGAGAGTTGCAGTGCTTTTGTTCATTTGAGATTGGGTTTTTATGTTGTAAATTTACATGCGGCAAATGTGACAAATATTTTGCAATTTAGAATAAACATTTTGGAATGGATGGTTGTTTATTCATTTTTGATAGGTTTTAGTATCCATTAAACGTATAAAACATATAATTTTTAAGACCTCTATTTACACACCCTAAATTTTGTATTATTGACAGAGAAACAAATTATTAAATCTTGATGCGTCACCCTCATACCAACATACTAATCAAGAAACACACTTGCGACATACTTGAAGGAGAAAAAAACTGACTACATCTTAGTCGTACAGAACCAAAAGCAACAATCTAGAACTTCCTATATTGTCGTCTTTTATTTCATCTTCTTCTTCCTTAGCCATCTCTCCACTGCTGGATATAGGCCTCTTCCATGTTTCTCCACTCCTTTCTATCCTGTGCCCTCTGAATCCATTTCCGCCCCGCGACTGGAACAATGTCATCTGACCATCTTTTTTGTGGTCTGCCGACGCTTCTTTTATCTTCCCATGGTCGCCACTTGAGGATTTTCGTTGCCCATCGGTTGTCATCTCGTCTTGCCATATGGCCTGCCCATTGCCATTTTAGTTTTGCAATACGATCCATGATGTCTGTGACTTTTGTTAGGTGTCTGATGTCTTCGTTTCTTTTTCTATCTTTAAGACTTATTCCCAACATCCGTCTTTCCATGGATCGTTGTGAGCACTTTAATTTATGGACGCTCACTGCGGTTAGCGAGATGGTTTCTAGGCCATATGTTGTCACAGGGAGGATGCAAGTCTCGTAGATCTTTCTCTTTAGGTTCATTGGGATGTCTTTTATTTCATACCACACATATTTTACTTTACACCCAGTATTGCTGTCGAGCTTTGTCCCAGCAAAAAAGTTGGAAACACCTATAAAAAATTTACTACCCAAGTCCTAAATAAACACATTAATAATTTACACAAAACAGCGCCGGTTCATAAGTTTAGTTGTTAGTATAAAAACTTCCCTTACGTCGCATATTAAAATGTATGGAGCGCGAGATTAGTAGTAAACGCAGAAGTTTACGACAAAGCTTCCCTCTTAAACATACGTAGTACCTGCTAAACGCTAAAAATCCTTAAGGAAAACATAATTCCATTGGACTAAGTAAAAATATACTTTTTGTACGATTTTACGCACAATGTAAGTAATGTTTTCTTTGAATTTGCATGTATCTTACCTGACTACTGAGAAAACTTTTAGCATTAAATTACACTGATTTGTACACGATGTATTAAATTTTATATATTTGGTGAGAAAAGATTTTCGCATGAAATATACCTGAAGAAAAAATCTCAAAGACGCTACAATCGTTGTTTATCTTTAATAAAAGTGTCGGACACAAAATAAAATGTACAGCTAGTACAGAAGGTGAGAAGACATTTTTTTCAGCGTAGTAACTCGAACTAGGTTCCCTTCACAATGTCGCATCTGAAGTGTTAACCATTAACCTAAAAGCTATGTGATCATGGCTCGTTCTGGAGTGGATCTACATCATCATAATAAACCTTCATTCGACAGGCAAATTTATCAGTTTCACCAATCCCTATATCATCAAAAGCAGTCTCATCTTTCATGCTAGTGTGATGACCGTATAAAATATTCGATGTAATCGCACCCTGGCGGAGAATCTACGTGCACTAAAATGTAGATAGCAATCAAGCTCTGAAAATAACTATGGACCTTCATTTAAACCAGAGAAAGGGAACCTTTCAAAATTATATGTATTTGAAGTCACCTTAAAATGAAATAAAATGTTAAAGCGGTCGCATTATTTACATTATTTTTGACAGCCCCACCTCAATAGAGAGTTTTTATCGTTATTGCCAGATGACTACGGCCGGGGAAGACGGCATGATCTTTTTCACTATCCAGGATTTCCCTTTTTCTGACACCTCAAACTGCTAAAAGGCCTGTATTCTGTACCGATGTCATGGCACAACATGCCTTATGTCGGAGTGACCCTAACTCTAATTAACTCCACTGACATATGTAGATATATTTTACATTCATTTAGAATCTTAAAAAAATCTGCTGAAAGAGTTCCTCTCAGCTTGTTAATGACTGTGTTAAGGTGCACTGTAATAAGGGAAACCTATTGTGCATGAAAACAAAAAATGTTTTTACCTTCCACCAAACACTGATTATGACTATCCTCACATACATATATTTCCAAGACCTTGATACTAACCAAGCATGACCAAAGCTTTCTCAACATCTTTCAAAGGAAAATTCTCCACCGTTTTGACGGCTCAATAAAGGACGGTAACATATGCTGAAGAAGATACAACTCTGAAATATACGACCTGCACCAAGACATTGATTTGGTCCGGTCAATTAAAATAAGCAGACTGTTTTGGTTGGTTCGCATCCAGAAAATGGGCAATAAGAGCCTCAAAAAGAAATGTGTAATGAAGGACCTAAAGGAGCCCCTTTACTAGATGGAGGTGACTGGACAGAGTAGTGGCAGACTGCCGAGCTGAAGAAGTATGGGGCTGGAAGTGGAAGGGAAAAATGGCTGCGGTTGACCAAGGAGACCAAGGCTCACCCGGGGGTGTTGTCTCATTGATGATGATGATGAACAAATGTGGCCAAATTGATTAATAGATATATAATGTTAGTTTCAAAATTTACGCCACATTAATTAATAGTAACTATACCACCAATTAGATATCATTTTATTGTGTATTTTTCGTAATATTTTGTATTAAATATTGATTATTTAAAGAGCTACATTTTATTGTTTGCTATTTCTGACGCAGACCTACCGTAGAGAGTTTATGGAACAGACTGACTTCATCACGGACGGAAGAAGGTAGTTTATCTCTGCCCTTTTGCACGAGGGGGAAATCGCATTCGCGAAGAGACGAACGATTATTGCAAAGCCTGTAGGTATTCATGCTTCTGTGCCTATCTAGACCATGTAGATAAAAGTCTAATTAGACCCATTCAAATCCTTTTTTTTCAATCCCTGGGCTTTCCTCCAAAATTCTTTGAGATACTTTTTAAAATATTGTTTAAATGTAAAAAAATGTGAAAAGAAAACTGCGTTGTATAAAATAAGTTATTTTTCATTAAAAAAATGTTTTTAGAAAAGATTTTTCACTCCGTAAATGCACAAACCTTAAAAGATTTAAAAAATCAACTTTCTTATAGTTCACTTATTTGAGCTTAATTTATTTTATACACTAGATACCAGTATCGGGCAAAGCAGAACATCCCATCTTCAGTCGTAAATTGGGAGGTACTGCCTCTCCCGAAACTGGTAGGATATTTAATAAATTTAACTCAGGAAGTGAATTATAACCAAGTTGATTTTTTATTTAAATTTAAAAAAATATGTGGCTTTACTAAAGACCAGTCACCGACGGCTCATCCTGCCACCTCGTCATTTTAAAGTTTTTTTTTGGGTCCATACTATGGAGTAAAAATGATTTTTGTGTTCAAATATATGTGTATATATAATATGTTGAATTTTAGGTTTTCACAGATATTATACATGTTAGTATGTTTTCAGGCAATCTGTTGGCTATAATTATTTTTTAGCCGACGTTTCGGATCGGTTATACGATCCATCAGGATAGTCCTCCTGTGTGTAAGGTTGGCCTTCGACCTTGCACACCTTAAAATAATATAAACAGATCAATTTTTAAGTACTAAACCGTCCCATACACCTTTCAAAACTCACATGAAAATCTGCTTGTTCTGATTTGTAAGGGATTGAGTGTAACTCGGAGCTGGTCTGGCTTACGGTTGAATGCACCGCAAGACTCGGGTATTAATTATCCTCTCCATATGCACCTCAGTGGGCGTAAAACTTTACTCCAAGTATAAACTCAACATTGAAACTCAACCACAGCGTGTACAAAAATGTATAGAGACTAAAACAACGCCTCTTTAATTCCCATACATTTTTGGTTGAGTTGAAACGTTATACTTGGTACAGTTACAATGTTAACCGAGAGCTAGTATTACTGTGCCAGCGCTTAGTAGAACAATGGGCGAGTTTTGATACAAGCTGTAACATCTAAGTAAGATTTCAAATTGAAGTCTTGGAGGTAAGCAGCATTTTGTTTTAGATGCAACTTACTACAATCATCTTGATCTACTTGTAGTAATTGCACAAGGATCCTTCACGAAGTATACTAGCATTAAAAGAAGCAAGCACGGCGTAGTGACAATTGTAGGCAACAAAGAATTGAAAATTTACTAAATTTTTAGATCTAATATAGAAAATTCTTTAAAATTGAGTCATTCTTTCTAAAAAGTAAATATACAAACTGTAGAATATTCTCGAGTGTATTGCACGCATTTGTTTTACAGGATTACAGATTGAAATAAATGAACTCTTTGGATATTTGACGAACTAATATTGGAGAGTTTATGCAGTTCTCTACATTACTTAATTGCTTTGTAACTAATGTCCTCAGGAGGCACTCTTGTTGTTCGCTGATCAAGGATGACTCAGAGCGTAGAAATGAGGGGAAAAAATTATGTCACCCGGCCGGAGCTTGGACGGTAGTTCCAATTTGATTACCACCGTTCTGGCGTTGTCATACATACAATTTCATGTGACAATGCTTATTTGGTGATTATAAAGGTGTTTCGACTGTTTAGTTCAAAAGAAGAAAATGAAACCTAGCAAATTAGTTTGATCTGGCAAATAATTCAACGAGTTTAAATGTTTTCCATGTTGAACGTAGGTGGATGCGATGTAACTTACTTCTTACATCCATCTTTTTTTCAAAGATTCAATTATGTTTATTCTTAGAAACTTCTGTAAGCAACATGTTCTTTGCAAATAAAAAAATACTACAATCTTGAAAAACTTAAATGCACCGGGTGTGAATAATTGAATAAAAGAAAAAAGTTTTTAATTTCATTTGGCCCTGGGCTGCAGTTTTGCTAAGAGGGCATTTCACATTAAGAGAAGTGGGCAATTCAAAAAACTCGTGCGCTCAGTGAAATATTTTTCTTCTTAAAAACTTGTTCGTGTAAAAATTTCGAGTGTAATTCAGTACTACAACTTAAAAACACTACGTTTACACTACACACATCCGATTAACGAAAAATGTATGTAAACGAAAACAGCATCTCTAAAAAGCGTTTTAGTTTTCATAAATTTTACGTAAAAACGCTTTGGTTAAGATTGAACGAATGTTTTTACTTAGGGTACGTACAACTGCTCCCCGTTCCTGTGTTATCCCACCATCTTAATAGAAACTACATTACCTCGAGTATAAAACATCACATAAACTCCCCTCGATTACGTAAATAGAAAAAAATGTTTGAAAACGAAATCACTCATTGGGAGTGTTGCCGTATGTTCCATACACTTTTGTATTAACGCGATCGAGGGGAGCTGATGAATGTTTTATACTCGAGGTAAAAAAAAATGCGGATAAACTCTTAGCTATTGCCTTTCAAGTAAAACTGAAGTATCAGATTTTAATGTAAATTAATAACTTACTTTTGAACTATAGCAGGGATAAAATATTTTTGTATTTTTTTCTATTAGAAATAGGTTGCTACGAGTTTGACTGCTGGCACTGTGAAGAATGTTTCATTTTTGCCACTGCTAAACCAAGTTCATGAAAAGGCAGCAAAAGTTGTAGAACTCGTGTGCTTTTGAGATTTGGTTTTTCAAATTTTAGAACGTTTGTAGTATTTGTAAACGTGACCTTACACGTACTTACTCGAGAAAATATGGAAAAACTTTTATTTAAGAAAATGTAATTGAAATTTTATTTTTAGTTTTTATTTTCATATTTTCTCGAGGCCAATTAATATATCAATAATCTGTGACAAAAATAGAAACACACTTGAATTAAAAAGACTTAAGACTTTCTTTTTTCGCCTTTTTTTCAATTTTGTAGTAAGTACATAGCCGTCATCATTAATTGTAATTATTTTTTTGATTACAAACCCTGTCTTTCTTTTTTTTAAGTATGTTTGCAATATGTTTCTAGATATAACTAAATATTTGTAATGGTATGTAAATGACAAGTGCTATAAATGTTAGGTAGGTAGGTAGATAGCGGTAGGTAGCGGTGTAGTATAGTTGAAATAATTATAGGTAGCAATAATTATTATAGGCTAAAGAAATCTAGAAATAATAATTACTATGTACTCTCGAAGCTGTCAGAGCGCTTGAGAGCGTTCTAGCAAATAGGTCTCCAGAGACTTCTGTTTTTATGGGTATATAAGGCGCAAATCGCCTGCAGGTGAGCAGATAGATATTCGCCTTTATTGAAGAACAACTGTGTAGTGCTGAACTGTGAAATAAATGTGAGTTGCTTAAAAATTGTAAGAGTGTTAAAAGTAAATAGAAATTGTCAAATAAATTAATTCTAAATAAATATCCAAAAAGAAGACCAGTTTTTTTTAATTTAAAGACTATCCGAACCTAAAAACACAAAAGTAATTATGCCCAAAAAGTACATAAAAACATAACATTCGTGGCTCGCATAAAATCACATGAGATTGGAAGTCCCTTCTAAAATTTCACACCGAAGTCATCTTGTTTTTCTCTCTTATTGTTTCTCCTCATTCTTCATTCATTACTGTGATGAAAGAATGAAGGAATAATGAAATGAACGAGGGAAACCAGAGACCCCAGTCTATTATCGACTGACTTGGATGTTTCACGTGACACCAAAAAAAAACCTGGGTAGATTTTCATACCGCAACAGTCATACATGCATGTCATTTTTGCATGTACATTTAATATATTATTTTATACGGGCATGTACCCTGTAATTATCGTTTTTTTTCAATAAACATACATATTCATTTGATATTCTGTTCTTAGTGTTTGAGTGGCATTAATGAAAATTAATTTACATGACATGTTTATCGATCCTTGTTAAAAATATCAGAAAAATAAAGCAAAAATAAAGCAGTGCTTTTTTTTCTTGTTTATTTTTTTTAAACGGAGTTCTACAGAGTTTCAGTTAGAGAATATCGTAAATTAATCAAAAAGTATATAATGTAGGTATTAATGTAATAAAAGTTTGTCAGTATGTATCGTTCAAAATGATGCCACAAAGAGAAATAATAAAAAAAAATGTAAATAGTTATGTGTTATGTTGTGGAGATGACTTTTTTTAAAAAAAAAAAAGGTATCTCTGTTTTACCCAGTATCTTGACAGATTTTTCATAATGTGTATAATGCTATAGAAAATGTGTTAAATATATATGACGATGAAAATCTAAATACTACGGCTCCATCGCATTGCAAAGTGCAATGTTTTTTTTTTTAAGATTTATATTTTTTGCTATTTTCTACAAACGTCTGCTACGGCTACATGCAAAAATGACACTCCAAAATGTCTGAATCTGAAACACGCGCTATAATAAGTACAATATTTACTCTGCCCGTATCTTCCCCGTCAATTAAATAATGTTTCTCCTTCGCCAGCCTCATCAATCTTCTTAATTCGTTTATTCATTTTTTTTCTTCTCGTAGAACATCTCGAAAGCTGAAAAACAGTTTCTCTACGTGGAAAATCAACGTTTTTTTCTTCTGCTGCTGTTCGAAGATTTTATTTTATTTTATTTTAAACAATACTTCATAAATACAATGAAGCAAAGTGAGATTTGATGTTTGTTTTTTTTTCTTTAATAAAAAATCTTTTCTGTTTGTAATTTTTTATGTACCAACTTTACGAAGGAGTATGGCGATTTATTTAATATAACCTTAAGAGACAAGAACTTGTCCTGGCCCTGATGGGGTTCCGGCATTTTTTTTAAAGAATTGTGCTTCTAGTTTGACACAACCTTTGTGCACTATTTTTAATTTATCTATATCTTCTGGATGCTTTCCACTTATCTGGAAGACATCCTACATCACTCCAATATTCAAAGGTAAGGATAGGAAGGATGTCACAAACTACAGACCTATTAACTTGCTCTCGGCTATTCCCAAACTGCTTGAAAAACTGATTTTATCGAAAATTGGATTTGTGGTCACTAGATCTTTAACTAATTGTCAACATGGCTTTTTACCCAATAGATCTACGACCACTAATCTCATGTCTTATGAGAATTTTTTGTCGGGGGCTCTTGGTAGACGTAAACAGATCGATGTTATTTACACAGATTTCGCTAAAGCTTTTGATAGAGTTTCTCACAATATCTTGCTTACGAAGCTGGAAGCAATGGGAGTATCTGGTAGCTTTTTGTTGTGGATTAGGAGTTATATTATGAATCGTTCCCTGATCGTGAAAATAAATAACTCTGAGTCTGATCCTTTTACACAAACTAGTGGTGTCCCACAGGGATCTCATCTTGGTCCGCTGCTATTTTTATTATTCATTGACGATATTGTTAATGTTGTCCAGGACTGTAATGTACTTTTGTTTGCGGATGACATTAAAATTTTTCGTGAGATCGACTCAATCAACGATTGTATTAAACTACAATCGACACTTGATAGATTAAATAACTGGTGTTCACTTAATCATCTTAATCTTAATATATCCAAATGTCAAGTGATGCGTTTTTATAGAATAAAAAACCCATTGATTAAAGATTATGTTATTAATCATAACTTATTAAATAATGTTTTAGTCATCTCTGACTTGGGGGTTCTGTTTGATCATAAACTCTCATTTGTCGCCCACATTAACGATATCCGCGCTAAAAGTATGAAAATGCTTGGCTTTGTTTTCCGAATTACCAAAGATTTCCGTGATTTACAAACAATAAAAATTCTTTATACTTCACTGGTCCGTAGCGTTTTAGAATACTGTTCTACCATCTGGTCTCCTCACTTCTCGGTCCATATTGACAATATTGAAAAAGTTCATACTAAATTTTTAAAAATCGTTAATTTTAAACTAAATATTCCTATTGCTAATTTTGACCCCATCTTCCTTAACTCCTTACTTAATTTAACTAGTTTGTCTAATAGGAGAAAAATTATTGATTTACTCACACTCTATAAAATTAAGAATGGTCTAATAGATTGCCCGATGTTGCTTGAAACTATTAATTTTTTTGTTCCGCGACAGGGATCTCGTCAGATAGTTCCTTATCGCCCTGTAGCTTCCAATACAAATGCACAATATAACAGTTGCATAAATCGCCTTCAACGTAGTGGTAATACCTGTACACTGGACTTTGACCCACCCAACAATAACTTTGATAGGTATAGAGCTGGTCTGTTGAGGTACTTTTTGGATGAATAGTGTTTTTATTTCTGTTGCTTGTATATTTCATTTGATTTTTGATTTATATTTTTTGATTTATATTTTTTCTCTAGATAGTAACTTTGATTTTTATTCTTATTTTTATATAGTTTTTGTTATTGTGTTTATTTGTTTCATTTTACTTTCATATACTTTACATCTTTTTGGTATTTTTATGTATTTGTGTTATTTTTGAAACTATGTAACCATTTCATGTAAAAGGCACTAAGTGCCGTTAATAAATAAATAAATAAAATAAATAAGAATTTAACAATTAGTTTTATTTTGTTAAGATTACCTCGGTTCCAGGGAAAGGTGGCTTGATTTCTAGCAGGCTTAAAGTACCTACTTTTATTTTTTGGGAACAAATTGATGTTTTTTACAACTGAAAGGGCATTACTCAGATTTTTATCCCGAAGTAGTATCCCGATGAACAATCCAATTGAATTTATTAAGTAAACGATTTCTTAATTACTTCAATTTGTTAATAAGGGAGGGTCGGCACGTAATTCCCACAATACTAGTTATTCTCACATGTATGTACTAGTATTTACTTATTATAATTATGTTAGCTTCCATACTAATCATATCTCCTCAGACGTCTTTATTTACTTGAACCTTACATTAACTTTCCCGTTGACGTGTGTTTACTTAGCATGGAATTAAATTATTCTACAATATAATAAACACACATAGATCTTCTCTAATTTAAGCTTGATAGAGCCCACGTTAAGACAATTTAATGTGTAGGCGTCCGTAATATTTTGCCTCTACATGGTTTATCTCGATCAAGTTAAGAAATCAAAATATTCGATTTTCATGAATATGTAAATTATTTTATGAACACTTGATGAAGTCACTCCAACGAAGAAAACGGAAGCTTCTAAGCTCTAAAAAGCCAACAGCGATTAAATTTGTAATTAAGAGCCTGATAGTATGAAATGAATAATGACTTTCCGCACGCTTGAAGACAATAAAAAAACTGTGGCATCACACGGCCGATTTCCTGGGGCGAAGCGAACTACAAGATTATGTAGAATTAAAAATGGATTTTCTCAACGTTTCGTTTGGTAGAGTGCTTGAATTCCATGCTGAGAGCTCGGGCTCGAATCCTAACGAGATTTTCAGTTTCGGTGCTTTTTTTCAACCCCAAATGAAATACTTTCAAGATCTAACGGTGCTATTCTTAGACATTTTAGTCGTCGGTTGAGCGCACGCTTTGACAAACTAATGATGAATTTGTTTGAGGACCTGTCAATCCAAGATGGCCGCAAGTGAACAGCTGATTTGTCTTCATACAAATATTACAAAATTCGGTAGGTAAGAATGACCGTGCTGATGAAACTTCCAGCTCAGGAACCATTAGTTTGTCAAAGCGTGGGCTCAACCGACGACTAAAATGTCTAAGAATAGCCCCGTATGAGTTCTAGCCCCCTCAGGAACTGGGAAACCTGGGAAAAAAATAATTTATAGGCGTAAGGATGGCCCCCGTAACTAAATAATAAACATAAAAAAAAAATGTTATGTTAATATTATGTTAAAAAAAAAAAAAAAACTTTGCTAATGAATCCACCCTACAAAATATAATGAAATATTAAATAGTTTTCACACGACACATGCGACCTCTTCTGAGAGAACGCAGGAAAAGGCTACTGTATATGTGTAGCTTAGTTGCGTTGCGTTTCGTCGGAGTCGTGGACGTTATCAGAAAACGTGCATCGTCTACGAAACGGACACCAAAGCTGTGAATTTCTTATTTGTATAAAAACGCGTAGGACAAATTATTCTTTCGTGAATGTATCTGCCTCTACAGTCTACACCAGGCCTGGCCAACCCAAATTGCACCCCGGGCCGCATTGATGGCCTAAAATTTCCCCAAGGGCCACACATACAAACATTTTACAAAAAAAAATTATATAAAAAAACGAAACCACAACCAAATGTGAAAAGAAAACACGCATTGAACCAACAACAAAAAATGTATTTATGTAGTAAACAACATAAAAAAAATTCAACAATAGAAAAATATTTTAACAATGAAAATTATTAATTAACCCTTAACTTCATAGAGGAAAAAATTCTTAATTTTTCATTTCAAAACAATATTACAAATAAAACCAATTATCAGGGACTTCTCCTTTCAGTGCAAGATTTGAGATTCTTTTCGCTTACTTAATTTTTCTAAATATAGGTATTTCAATATTTGAAGTTACACACCTTAACTGGTTTTCCAGATTTACGTCTGTTATAGACGCCCTATTTTTATTTTTGTTATATTTCATTTTTATTTTTCATCACACATGACCGCGGGCCGCACGTAAAGGCGCCGCGGGCCGTATGCGGCCCGCGGGCCGCGGGTTGGCCAGGCCTGGTCTACACAATGCATGCGCCAGTTTGTTGAACCTGATTTCTTGTTGAAAATAATCCGCTGTTCCCTCATCTTAAATTTCTCCGCGCATCATCATATTTTCAGGCGTGTTTTTGCGTTAGACTTTATAAGTAAACATTTGCGACATGTTGGCAAGTGACGGAACTCGGAGCAAGTTGGACATTATTCAAATCACCGCCAAGACGATGAGGATAATGTATTCCTGAAATTTGAATGCGTTAGCGGCGAGTCAGCCAATGCCTCGAAGTCAATTTCCAGATTATAAATATTCAGTTTGTGCTGAGTTTTTTTTCATAATTGCACAATAAAGTAATAGTGTTTTTTTTAACATTAAGGGTCTTACTTAAAGACGCGCCCTCTAGAGATGACTGTGCGTGCAGAAACCTCTTCAGGTGTGATTCATTTGGTATTTCGTACTCTTAGCGCTTGTTTGTCCTATGTCCCTCTGAGCTACTTTCACATGAGCAACGTTTTTATGTTTACTGGACGAATGTGTCCTATAAAAAGTGAAAAATTATTTTTAAAAATTTAAACAACTCTCACACAATCGTGTTTTACGTTTTTTCTTAGCTCAGATTGTCTTGAATGTGATTATTAAAACAATTTCATTGAAATGTCATCTTGGAATTAAATGGTAGCCACTGAGGAGATGATTTATTAAATGAATAATGAACATTTTCGGATATTAGACGGACAGTTATGGGAGAACTGCGGTGAATTATTGTCACCGTTTAATGGCGTCGCAGCCAACGTCTGCAGGAGGCACCTTTTGTGTACGTCGATTTTAGATGTATGCATGGTATTTTTGTTGAGGGAAAAATGAGAACGAACGTATATGAGAAACCATTATAAGACATTTCTAGATGGTAAAGATGGTAAAGAAGAAGGATATCTCTAGTTTTTCACACATAGCCGTACAAAAATGCATTTGTCAGAAATGCAGAAGATCTTTACAATATCTACCAACGTAACTGGTTTCTTGAGGTGTTTCACACAAAAACAGTGCTCCCAAAAAAATCATCGTTATATTATCAAACTCCAGAGTCAGTCACAAGGGGGTCACAAAAAAAATGTTTTCTTTGGTACGTTAGCAACATATTTAAGAAAGAACCTTGTGGGCATAAATTTTATATGAATCATAAATTGTAAACATATCCATATAAACATATCCATAAACATATCCTTGCAACTTCGATTACAGATTAAAGAACTTTCGAGAAAATGAATGAAATTGATGCCTTTGACGTTGATTATTGCAACTTAGATCGAATTTATTTTGAATAATAATTGTAAATAATATATATTATTGTTTTTTTTTTTGTTTCAGGTATGTTAGAAGGACCAACATTTTCATCTACACACACTCACGGAGGCAAATACATGTATGGTAAATTAAAAAAAAAATATATATTACGAACAATATTATATTCATATTTATATAACGTATTAAGAATTCCTGTGATTCCTTTCTGTGCTGTATTTTTCATTTAAATACATCGTTATATGAGACCGCTGTATAACTCCAGAAGTAAAATTTATTAAATTCTTTCCTGAACCGTAAAGCAAAAATAATTTCATCTTCTGTGTTTTAATGTACATTCTCAGAAGCCAAAACAAATTTGAAGGCAAACAAAAAGTATACGATCATTTTTTTGTGTGATGTTAGGTCTCCCCAGAGTTTGCTATCACTCAAGCTTATGCTCGGATTCACCAGAGCAACATTTTTTGTAATGTCCATTTTCTTATTTTTCCAATGCTTTATTTTTGAGCTAACGTTCGTTTTTTTGTAATTTCCATTTTCTTATTTTTCAAATGCTTTGTTTTTAAGCTAACGTTCGTTTTTTTTTAATGTCCATTTTATTAATTTTCAAATGTTTTATTTTTGAGCTAACGTTCGTTTTTTTGTAATTACCATTTTCTTATTTTTCAAATGCATTCTTTTTGAGCTAACGTAATTTACAAAACCGTATTTTACTGATGAGATAAACATAGTATGTGCTATTTACTTAATTGAAAAAAAATCCACCAAATTAAATTTAAACTATTAAAAATAAGTGGGGATAAAGTTGTACCGTGGTTTAACCCATTTCCAGTGAAAAATGACTCTTTCCCTTCATGCTTTTGAACTAATCGCTGTCCGTACAACTTTCTTCCTGACGTTTGAAATATCAACCATAAGAAACGTAAGGGCTTCAATGAGCCCGGAAAATAAACTGTATCAAATTTTACTATAAAATATCCAAGAGAAAAATAAAATAAATAGGTATACATTTCTAATCTAATCTAAGTTGCAAAGATATGTTACATTGGAGATTCACATTACATGCATTCTCAAAACCAGACATGTATAAGTTCGCGCTTGCACATGCTTCATGTGAGCCTACAACATAAAAACCAAATTTAAGAGTGAAAATCAATTAATTAATCAAAGAAATATACTGTTTTAATTCACTTTTTTATTATTTTATTTTAAATATGTCTAACAGTTTTCGCCTAAAACGGCATCCTCAGGACAATGACAATCAAAATTAAATTCTCTTCTTCTTCATCTCCCTTCACAAGGTAATAACCTAAATAATTATATTTCTATTTAATGTGAAGGGAGATGAAGAAGAAGAGAATTTAATTTTGATTGTCATTGTCCTGAGGATGCCTTTTTAGGCGAAAACTGTTAGACATATTTAAAATAAAATAATAAAAAAGTGAATTAAAACAGTATATTTCTTTGATTAATTATACAATGGACTTTCACTGTGTAAACCACCAAACCCTGAAAAATATTGAAAATCAATTATTTTTCAGTAATTTAAGAAGAGCCTCCTATGAGGTGAGGTAAATTCCATAATAAGTTTTTGTTAAAATGTTATGGTGAAATGTTAATATACAGTTGTATACTTGAGGTGCAGGTCTTTGAAAGAGCATGTTCTGATTATTTACATGCTCCTTTGAGGCTCTTTCAAGTAAAATCTCTTCCACAAAGAAAAACAAATTACTGTGAAATTCCTAGTTCTGTATGAATTCATGGATTTACCAGCACATATTTGTGTGTGTGTGTGTTTAGCTGATCTCACGTCCTTGATGTGGGACGCCATAAATCTCTCCATGAGAAAGCATTTCATGCACGAGTTTTCGTTGATTTATTCACTGCCGCGCGATTCAGACAGAAACTTCACAAATAATCCCTTTGTCGTCTTGCTCCGCATCTGCTGCCGTGTGTGATGCTGCCTTTCTTCTTCCTCCTCCTGTGATGCTTTTCTCCTCTTCCTGTAATGCTTTTCTTCTGCTCTTTGCTCTCGTGTAATGCTTTTCTTTGCCGCCACAATGAGGATCCGAACAATGTACGTGCGGACTCCAGAATTCGTCACTGTTCACTTAAGATTGCTGCATATGAAATGCTGTCATAGTTTTTCTATCTCACGAAACTCCCTTCTAACAATGCGTGAATGCAGAAGGGATGGTCATTTAATGCGAAACGATACCTCGAAAACCTGTATGGCTAATGTCACCCACCCGTATTTCAGAGAAGAGCCACAAGAGTTACGAGGGCTTAAGTTCATTTGATATTTGAGTTTTTATTTTGGACGAACATTTAAATTTTTGTAATTTAAAAGAGACTTTGTTTTAAACTAGAGAGAGCATCATGTGTCAGCCCAAACTTACACGTCTCGGCTTGTGAACATGTACTTTTAATCAATCTTAAATGTCAATTTATCTTTGCAACGTAGGTCATATACAAACGTCTTCCTTTAATTATTTAAACAGGCAATAGTTTGATACTGTCAGTAGCTAGATAACAGGCTAACCGATATTTTATTGTTTGTTGCTAAAGACCGTAATCCCACCCAAAAATGATGATTACCTGCCGAGAAAAAAATTCTAAATCTCAATTTGCGTCCTTTCTTTATTCCAGTGCCATTTCTAATGACGATCGGCAGTGATCATACCTAGTTTTACTTTAAATGCTGCGGTTTCTGTTTAACGTTTATTGAAAATGACGAGCTTCGAGGTTGTACAGTAGTGGTACAATAGAAAAACTAACCCATAAGTGTTGTGTTTTGCGGATTTCATTCTTCCAGAGCGTTGTATGTAAGCAGACGAGAATATTCCACGTGTGTACACGGGACGTTATTTATTGCCTAGGACTCAAAGCCGCTTATAAATTTATGTACTTCATTAAATGAGACTCAAACATAAATTTACGGGGTTTTTCCATTCAAAAGTAGTGCCTGCTCTGAAAGCCTCTTTTTGTCGTTGTTGAAGGTCATGAAAAAGTGGAAAGAGAAATGTATGGCTTGTTCAGATTGGTTAAATTGTGAAAAAATAGGATGTATATTTGACCGGTCGGCAGTCTTGTGCTTACCACTACGGACTCGTTTACAAAAGATCGTTAGTGCGGCTCCCAACGAAACACAAAAAAAATATATCATTGAATTTTTCAAATATTCTCTGCTGGAACGAAAACTTCATCATGCTTTTACCTCTTGATCCTACCATTTTGACTAAACATCATGCTTTTACCTCTTGATCCTACCATTTTGACTAAACATCATGCTTTTGTTTTTCGCAAAAGTTCATCTAGCCTTACAGCAACTGAGTCTTGCTTGAAAAATTAGTGTTGCAAAACTGCGACCGCGCTTTCGCCGTTGCAGGACTGTCCACTTGGAACCAGCTGCCCCCAGAAGTGCGCGCCAAGGAAGGGATCAAGAGCTTCAAGAATGGGGACCCATTTCTTCACCGCCGCGTCAAGCCTGAAAGCGCCCTTGCATTGACAGTAGTCACGAAGCGGCGCTCTACAAATCATCATCATCACAACTAGAGAGGAACAAGCATGCAGAGGACTCTTTAGTTCTGATTCACTGAAATACTCGTTCAGCGATCAACCTATTAAATCATCCTGTAGTATTAAAGTAATGCTATGCTTGAAAGAGGTTATGGATGTGAATAAATGGAAAATAAATATCTTTGTAGGGATTTTGGCCACCCATAGGAAAATGGAAACAAAGTAAAGCTGCAGAACTCTTCTTTGCCTAGGATGATGATGATAATGATGATTACTAATTTATAGTTAAAAGTGAACCCGTGTAAATTCAGTTATAAAATAATTCCAAGATTTTTTTAAGGTTGATTAATGGATCATAATTATTGTATTTTTATCAATAAAAATATATTAAATGATTTTTAGATCAACTTCTTTTGCAGATATCCAGGATATATAAAGGCATTTATATATTTTGACAAAAAATCTAATAAAAAAACCTTTTCTCTGAATAAAAGCTCTCACGTATTCACACGTATTCTTCAATTATGACTTTTGTATGGAATCTTATAAAAATACTCAAAAGCTTCATGATAAGTCTTTTAACCCTGCTGAGGAGAGCTTTCTATGGAAATTCTTATACAGGTAGATTTTTGATACAAAAGTCATTGTAAGAAGTAATTTTGGTGAAATGCTTATTTTGTTCTTCTTGTTTAAAACTCAGGTGCTTTTCAAAGAAAACCGCAAACCTAACAAAGTCTCACATATAGTGGAATTTCTTCCCGCGTTGTCCTCTTAGGAGTCCTTAAAATCAGTGTTTTTTAGTTTATAGTTCATTTAATGTAAAAACAATTTGAAATATGTGAAATGTTTAAAAATGATTTGTTTTAGGTATTTCGGCAATCAGTTAAATTGAACCTTTTCGAATTTAATAAAAAGCCTTTTGACTCAATAAAATAAAGTTTTTTTTATGGTAGTAATAAAATAAAAAAAGTAATAAAATAACGTCTAGAGGGTATCGATTTAATTTCAATCTTTTGAGGTCAGATTAGGGTTGCCAACTGGTTTTCAAAAGTTAAATAAAAATGAAAATTGGGTCGGCAGACGGCAATATATATTGTTTTAGTTTCAAATATACCTTGCATTTTTGCATACTCCGAACAGCACGGGCAGTAAAAAGGGTGTATAGAATATTTTGATTTATTTTCACAGATAAAGAAAGCAACCTTGCCCTTTTGGATGTCTTCCCATTTCTTGTAATGGTTGACTGAAGCATTTTTGGCAAGCCACTTTGTTACCTATAAAATACAAAGAAAAACTTTAAATTAGAAAATCATACACTTCACCGGTCAAATCACAACGCAGTTCTCCCAACTAGTAAACCAATACTTTATCAAGCTTCAACCAAAACTAAATTTACTTATATTCGCATGTTTTTTTTACCTTTTCATCGGGGGTTAAAATTTTAACAGATGTGATTGTTTGTGTTGAATTTGGAAAATCCCTGATGTGTGACAACCCTAATTTTCGGTAGGTACTATGAAAACATAAATTATTTTCTAAGTTTCGTTGAAATATGAAGCCTGTTTTTGAATCTCAAATGAGAATTAGTATTTTGACATTTATACTTTAAAGCAAAAAAAGTATTGAAGAAATATTTTTCCACTCTATACTTTTAAAATATTCAAAGTGATTTTACGTCTAGCATTTTAAATTTCAAATGAAAATTGTAATCTGAACCATAAAAATGTCTGCGATAGTTATACAGGTATCACAATTTTTTACTCATAAATTTAAATTCATAAAAGGCTTTTTTATTAGTGGCATTAGAACTACCAAAAGTTTGAAATGGTATTCGTACGTCCATAAATTTACACAATAGGACTTATTTATTTGGTGAGAACTATTTTTTCAGTTAATTACACCTCAAGAGCCATTCGCAAGCTAAGCCTGCAAACGTCAACGTAAGCAAGATCCAGTTACTCGATGAATTTTGAGATGGAATAACTTTTAAAAGAGAAATCTTTGATAAGGATACATAAAATTTTCAACCCAAAGTACATAATTTTTTTAGTATTTAATGGTATTTTTAATGCCGCGAATTAAACTTAATACCTATGAGAAAGCGTTGACGATTGGTCTGTTTATAAAACTGTTCAACATCTTTATTATCGAAGGGTCTATTTCAAAAACTGGTAACTACACGAAAAGGAACTTTTACAAAGAAAATCACTTTATTTCTAGACTCTTCTTCATAATTACTTTCATAATAGCCAATATTTTTTATTTAACTTTGGACTCTGAGTAAACTCTTTGCTAGTCTTTTCTTTTATAAAGAAATTTATTCCTTCCCTTTGACTTTGTTTTCCTTCAGTTTAAATGGAAAAGATTTTTAATTGCATCTTTGTGTTTTTTCTCTAATGAACTTTCTTGGTAACGCAATCATTTTATGCATGTACTATACTTACCTATCGATTTCTTATTTCTTTCACAGACAAGCTATGAACGATTTGACATAAATTCATGAAAGAGAAACAATTGAATTTGAAGAGACTCCAGCCACCCTTAATTCAATGAGAGATCAAGCTGCAAATAGAGTGTTGGTAGTTATTTTGGATAAAAAATCATTCGTCCATTCAATGCTATAAATTATGGAAAGATTGATGGAAAAAAGATGTTGAAGAATATAGAGGTTTAATAAGCTAGAAAAGCACCAAATCCCTATTTAGTATGGAATCATCTTAGAGAATTACTGACATTATAATTGCCAATCTTTAAGAGAATTTACTTAAAAGAAGTAAAATAATAACAGCAAATCGTTGGAAAATTCACTAGAATTGGGCAGAGCTTAGTCCATTTATTCTAATAAATTCAGGTAACAATTCATTACTTTTTACTGTTTCATTGTGTATTTTTCATCCACTCTTACAGTCGAAATTAACCACTGAAGCATTCGACCTAAAAAACACTTCACTGAAATGTATATAAACAATAATATAACGCCAAAATTTAGGGCGTTTATCGAGAACATCAGTCTGCCTTCAATAGTCCATAATTGTTCTGCGAATGCAAAGATTTATGTCTTCTGTCTACCCCCTCCCTTGTCGTCAGTTTTGCTCAACTACCCTTGGAAATTTCCATACAAATGTATAATACTACCCCCTCTTATGTTAAGCGAAGATCAATAGCTGTAATTAGAGCTTTCAAAACGGGAATTAGATTCCTAAAGTGGTACTTAAGTGATTGTTATTTTACTAATAGCTTGATATGAGGCAAATTATGATATAAATATTTAAAAATATAAATGGTAAAACATTGTTTTAATTCACTTTATTTTATTTGTTTATTTATGCTCGAATATTTTCGCCTAATGAGGCATCTTCAAGAGCAGAATGGTTACAAATATATTTTTATAAAATAATAATTTTCAAAACAATTTTCAAAACAACTTTTTTTCCCAAAACAAAAGCAAAATTCATAGACAAAAATTTTTTTTAAACACAAATGTAAGATTCAAAAATGCATTATTGTTAGGTATAATGAAATTAAAAATTTGAATACAATAAAAATAAAATATGTTAGTTAAATAAAAATAATAATAGTAATAACAAATAAAAAACAAATTATTGCAATATTGGTGAAACATAGGGAATCTGCACATTCACTAAGTCTTTATTTTTATTTTTGTAGATTTCCAACGCTTCCAGAGCCATCAGTCTCCTCACTTCACACTCAGAGTGCATTACCTCTACATTGGTAATATCGAAAGTATGGTCTTTATCAATGCAATGGTCTGCCATCTCAGAGTATGCAGATAAGCCTCTGAGTGCTCTGGAATGTTCTTTAAATCTTGTGCGTACTGATCTCCCTGTCTCACCAATATATAAAGCCTCACAGTCATTACATTTAATTTTATACACTCCACCCATATCCAATTTATCTACTTTATCCTTATTGTTGAACAGTAATTTATGTAGATTGTTTTTTGTATAAAAAGCAAAGTTTATATCATGTTTTAAAAATTTTTTAATTTTGTATGAAATACTATTATTTACAAATAAACATTTTCGCCAAGGTCTATCTAAATTTTGATTAGTAATTACAGGATAAATAAATTTTTTGAAAATGTCCTGGATATCATGTTTCTTAATTATCTGTTTTATTTCATTTTCTTTATACCCATTATTGATTGCAATACCCATAATACATTTGTATTCTTTCCTATATTCCTCATCATCAAGTGGCAACTGTTGTAACCTATGGGCCATGGCATGAAATGCTGACATCTTTTGAGAATATGGATGATTAGAAAATTTATGTATTATGGTATCTGTATACGTTGGCTTTCTAAATATTCCAAATTTAAATTGACTATTTACAATTTGGATGCTTATGTCTAAGAAATTTAAAACCCCCCCCTGTTCAATCTCTAAAGTGAATTGAAGTGACGAATTAATGGAATTAATGAAATTTAAAAATATATCCAACTGTCTTCTGGAACCTGTCCAAACACAAAAAATATCATCAACATATCTAAAGTAACAAAACACACACTTTAGTAATTGATTGCTTGATGAAAATATTTGATTTTCAAAGGAATCCATATAAATATTGCTTAATAATGGGGAAAGTTGGTTTCCCATCGGTAAAGAATCCAATATTTTGTAAAATTTTTCATCAAATGAAAAATAATTTTGACTCATACACAATTTTAACAAATCAATAATTTGTTTCTTTTTATTTGAATCTGTGTAATTACTCTCTAATTTAAAAAATGATAAAATTAAATCAAATTATGATAGACTGATCATCAAAGATGGATTAATTAATTTTAAATTTGATTGCAAGACTGGTTAAAGAGACCATAGCATCTGACTGACTTCTCAATTTTGAAAGGGATAATAGTTTTCAGTTGTCCAGAATTTGAAATCCAGCACTTTCTTCATTATAATATCCGGTTCAATACCTCCAATTCAGTGTGTTTGGGCAACAAAGCGCCATCTGTTGAGATCGACTCAAATCAAAAACAAAATCATTATTATTTATATTTGTAATTTTAAGGATCAATTCCAATATTGAATTTTGAATTTTATTACCTGAAAACGTTCGTACATTTTTTTTTTAATAAATTATATATATAAGTGAAAATAAAGCAGTGTTTTATTAGAATTGATCCTTAAAATTAAAAATATTAATAAATATGAATTTTCACAGTGTTAATACAGAAACAAAACAAAATAAAATCATTATTGCTGACTTGACTTGACTGATAGGTTGGTATGCGGCTGACCACCCATACTGTAAAAAATGGTTCACTTTGCCAATGTCACCCCAGCTTCAGGCAAGGTCGGCAAGAGTTGCAGGGCTTATGTTCATTTGAGATTGGGTTTTTTATATTGTAGGTCTACATGCGGCATGTAAGGGCAAAATTATGCATGTCTGCTTGTGGGAATGCATTTAATATGAATCTCAAATGATACATATCTTTGCAGCTGAGATTTAGGGATTTAGATTGCTGTAATTTCAATCATAATTCTAGTCTACGCTCGCGGGTAGATACATTACATATGAGAATCGCTTTGCCCTTTATCTTCATGCAGAAAAGGTGCCTCTTGATGATGATGGCTACTATGCCAACGAATCGTCGAGATTAAATTGTATTAAGTTTTTCTACAGCGTTTCGTTAAATATCCGAAAATTGTAATTGATTTTTCAATGTTTATTCGGAATTTGTGATAATAATTTAATCTACGTATAATCAATTCTTTAATATAAGTTGCAAAGCCATATTGACATTAAATGTACGTATTTAGGCACATATAAGTTCGCGCTTACACATGCTGCGTGTTGACATAGAAAACAAAACAAAACTCACATTTACATAAACCTTGCAACTTATGTCTCCTTCCCTTAAAACAGGGTGGCATTGGCAAAAGTGAACCAAGTTTTTACAGCATGGAGGGTCAGCTTCATACCAACCTATTAGTCAAGGAACAAGATATAATAATAATACTGTGTACACCTTTTGTAGGTGGAAGAGTCGCTCAGTATATTTTTTTCTAAACTTTTCGTATCGTTTTTTTTACATAAGAAAATGTTTTCGTTCATTTTACTCAGTTTTTGGTGTCGTTAATTATGATTAACTTGTGACACAAAAACACAAATTTAAGTAACGAATTTTCAGCTTAAATGGTTCGTTGAAAATTATGGCTGTAAATCAAAATAATCAAAAGAAAGGCGCGGCCAGTTTAAATGCACGTGATTTACGATTATTAAGAGTTATTTTTAGCTGTGAATATAACATTGCCTCAATTTTACTAGAAGTGAATAATAATCAAATTTCGGTCAATACCTCAATTGGTTAATTGCTTGGACAACAAAACTGGACGGCTAAGGTTCGATTACCTCAGACAATATTTCCCGTTTCAGTTGTTTCTTCGTATGCAAAATCTGGCAAGATTTATCTAGGTTTTTAGCAGTTACTTCGTGAAAGTTCATTTAATAGATTAAAATAAAATATTCTTTGTTAAAATTCACATGAGTTTTTATTTTTTAAACACTACCGCTTTCGGGAGAAGCAATACCTCCCATCTTCAGGTGTAAGTTTATATTTACACCTGAAGATGGGAGGTATTGCTTCTCCCGAAACCGGTAGTGTTTAAAAAATAAAAACTCATGTGAATTTTAACAAATAATATTTTATTTTAATCTGGCAAGGTTTATTCGTTCTCCCCCAAAATTCAAGCCTACTCCCGCAGAAGCGAAATAACCGGTTCTTCAAGTAAAGCTGTCCTCTCTACGTGTGAAAATAAATATATTGCACTCGCTCAATGCTCATATATATAGTTAGGTTCAGGTTGGAATTACGATCGTTTGACATATTTACAATAATTATATCTACACAGTTAAAAATTATTTATCGGATATTAGACGAATTGTTATAAGAGAACTTTCATTATTATCTATAGATATATTGAAAATAAACGTTTTTGCCTTTTGAAACAATTTACACTCAATACCCACAAGAAAAAGTAATCTGAAATGAACCTAATCCCTGCAACTCTTTCCGTTATTTCCACTCTTCCTTGAAATGAGAGTAACATTGGTAATGAGAATCTTTTTTAACAGTATGGGTGGTCATTCTCATACTAACCTAAAATTGGAAGAGCTAAAATAATCTAGTTATAACAATTTTTATAAACAACACAGTTTCATCAAAAACATCTTCATCAGTTCATCTTCATGCTGAGAAGCCCATCGTAGATATAGGTGAAACTTCCGGAAACTCCAGCTGCCACAGACCCCATTAAGCAACTCTAGGAATATAAACATCATCTCTGGAAAATTGCCTCAAAAAATATTCGTAGTATAAATCCTTTATTCTGTATTTTTGGCTGTCGAAAAATTGTGAAAAAAAGGTTATGTAAGTCAAGAGTCGTTAAAACTATAGATAAATGTTTTTGTTCACATATTCTTTGTTTACTTCATATTTGCTGATTGGTTGGGCGGAAGGCACAATGGATTTTACATCTTTTGATCTGCTGTGATTGATTGTTTTTGCTCGAGAGGAAAAAAAACATCAAAGATAAGAAAACTAAATCGTGTAGGCAGAAACAACAACATACTGTCTACATTCATTATTTTAACTTTCACGTACACAAATAGGATGTGAAAAAGTAATGACTAGAGATCTCCGAATTTTATATCTCAATATGATTTGTATACTGAAAAAGATTTACTAGATTATCATATCCAAGGAATAAATGTAGTAAATAACTCAATATTGTTTTTTTTAAGTATTAGCATTGGCGTGATTGAGAAAAGGCAATCCTACACCAATCATTTTATTGCCATTTAAGATTTTTTCGATAGAGCACCACGTTCTCTTGTGTGTGAAATTTAAGTAAAAATTCACTGATTCTTTGCCCTTATAATCATATCATATTTTACATTCGTGGAATCTAATTTAACTATTCGTCCAGAATGCAAATGTGTTTGTATAACTAATAATGACTAGTGACTATTTTTCAAAGGTAAATAAACTGAATTACGTGACAATATATTTTAATCTTAAACTTGTAACTCTGGTAGGAGTCAAAAAAATTACAAGGTTTGTTATATGTATACGTTTTGGATATCAAGAGGAATGGAAAGGATTGTCAAATGATGAAAAATGTGGGCTCGTGTTGAAACAGTTAAAGAAATAATGTAAAAAGTCCTTTAGCTAACTGTGAAGAGTAACGGGCTAGCAAGAAGGAAATAATTTGAGAAACAAAGGTTACTCAGCATGTATGAACGCAAGTAGCTTATTTTTAGGCTATTTCTTTGATTTTCTATATTATCAACCAACAAAAAAAACAGCAAAACTTTCAAATAAATGATTATCCAATATCCTATGTCTTCTCAGCATCCCGACGCGCGGCCCATTTCAGATTTCATCGTACATCAACAGTTCCCAGCTTTATTATTAATGCCAGTCCACAATAGACCGGCTCATCATGAGAAAACCGCTTGTTCATGCTCCGTGCCCCAAGTATAAACTTAACGCTTCTACTCAACCATAGCGTTAGACCAATAATGCATTGTTATGTTTTTAGGGTTCTTCTTAAAATGCAAAACCCTATTGTCGTTTTAGGTTAATTTTAAATTTATTTATTTCACAAAAAAATTAACAACTTATAACGTTACTTTCATGATAGCAGCGATAGGTAAATGCACACACGCACACATGTTTACAATCTGACTTTTGCCACGGAATAGCCGCCCTTTCAATCTGCGAAATGGACCATATTTGAGATCAGTTTCGGTTGCTTAGTTTCTTTACGCATACTTGGGCAAGTTCCATTACATTCCAGTACGTTCTATATAACTCTAGTCATCGATCTTAGTGCAAGTAATAGTAAGATGCATTTTTTATAATGAGCTCCAGATATCCAGATATCCAGAGTCATAATAAGAGAAGAGCTTGTATGAAAAAGGTTATGACTCTGGATGAAATGAAAGAAGTATGCAAGGACAGGAAGAAGTGGCGGCTAATCTGCAATGCTGATTTGTAATGTTAGTTTATTAGTTTGCTACATTTTTTGCATAAGAATTTTTTGACTTTTTTGTATAGATTTATTTTTAAGGTTTTGTTTTTTTTTTTTTCACTTTGCCAATGTCACCCCTGTTTCAGGGAATGTCGGCAAGAGTTGCAGGGCTTATGTTCATTTGAGGTTTGGATTTTATTTGTAAGTACACAATCAGCATTTGTAAGCGCGAACTACACGTGTTTGTTTGTGGGCATACATCTGAGAGCTTTGAATGAATATATCCTTGCAACTTAGATTATAGATAGATTATAGATAGCATAAACTTCTTTATTATCTACTAATGAGTTAATGGACTCATTTACATTATTGTCTTACATAAAAAAAAAACTTTGGTTATAGTTATTGACAGTATATAAATTGAAACCGGTCATCTAGTGAGAGTTTTAGTTTTCAGGTTGTTTTCTGGAACGTTATTGTAGAGTTTGAACGTGAATAGTATGGGATGCCGCTATTATCTGTAGGCCCTCAATTCTGTAGGAATGAGGAGCTTTGAGACAAACCAAGTCTTGCTTCTCCCGATGTCATTAAATCGACAGTTTTTTGTTGTCACGCGGCCCACTGAACCATTCTATTCCATGCTTTATCGAATGCTATTATTTTTTCCCTTTCATTTTTGTGTACGTAAAGCAGTGTTTTCTGTTTGCTTGTTACTATGGAAGTTTATATTTTTAACTTTAAAAAAAACATTGATTTTATCTTACTTTGAACCTTTATTGTTGTATTTTTTGTGCTCCGACGAAAATCAAACTCATAATATTTCGTTTTTTAAAAAAACGCAGCGTTAAAGATTACATTACAGACAGGTCTATTCGTTTTTTTTTAATTAACCGGTACCTATCAAAGAACTTTTTTCCTAGAGAAAAACATAATGAAAACGTCACTTCATGACAGTTTTGTAGAAACAAAAGTTATGTGTAGTGATAACGTTATGTATTTCGGTCATGTATTTTGAATAATATTAAGAAAATTTAATCGCTTTTCAAATTTTTAACAGCTTTTCATTAAAAATATATTAAATACCTATAGAATTCAGCTTTTTTTTTTAAATTAAAAGTAATTGTATTAAAAAGAAGATGGCTGCTTGTTTTAACGGTAAACTAATAAGTTACTTTTGTAGCAAAACGTTTACGATAACACTAAAAGGATAGATTTTCGTGTGTATACATTTCACAATTATTTTAAAAAAACAATGCTGTAAAAAAATGTTTCGAAAATTTAATTTCATTCTCTACCTGGAATAAGTAAGTGAGGAATAGGGGTGGGAAATAAAAGCAAAAAAAAAAAACGAAAATAGGTTGTGTAGAAGATTGCTGCCGAAGGTCGCTTCTTGGTATTCCCATCGTCGCTTCTTTTTGATTGCATGTAGTCGGCGGAATCGTTTATTCCTCCTTTTTACGATTCCCTAATCGGCCCCCTCCCTAGTCGGGGCTTTTCCCCAAAAACTTGTATAATTTTTTGTGAAGTTTTTCTTTGGAGTTTGTAGTTTACGATTAGGGCTGTGCGCGTCTGAATAATAAAACGATAAATAATCGGGAAAAAATATGAAGAAATCTTCTTTGATTTCGGATGGGGAATAGGAATATATTTTGGATTTGTTCACCCATAATGTACTTTTCCAGAAATTTTTTTTTTGCTATTTGAGGAATCCTTTCAACTTGGTCTTGGATTTTTTTTTATCTCATCAAAAAACGCTTAATATCGGTTGGTCCTAAAAAAAATTGGTATTAATTAGAAAACCAGTCCGTAACGTTGTAACTGATAATTCATTTAAACGTGATCGCCATTGATGAAAAAATAGATTTAAAAAAATATAAGGCTGTCGTAGAAATAAGCGAAATGTACGGAAGCTTCTGCTCCAAAGGATCACGGCATATTTTTTCTCCTCCATGAAAGTGTACTGGTGGTTTATTAAAAAACAGTTTTTTTCCAATCACTCTTTTTGACTTCAAATTTTCATGGTAGAGAAAATATAAAAATAATTTGAATGTACTCATTTTTATTCTCGTACATCTAAAGCCAGACTTATTACATTAATTTTCCATTCCCACCTCCGCCAGTATAATCTGAATAATCCTCAGCTTTTCAAAGGAAATTTCCATCAGTGCGACATTTTCTCGCAGTTTATTGTACCAGCATCTAAAGTATGAAATATTACGTGTTAACTCATCCTTAACGTTTCATCAAAATTGCATGAAAACTAAAACAACGTCTCCAGTAAGAATTTTACTTCCCATAAATTGTTGGTATTACGGTATGGTTTAGTTTAAACTTCAAGTTGGGGTACAGATGATTACTTGTCTTGTAATTTCGCATTGATGTGAAGTCATGCGAATTCTCCGTTTCATTTATGAAGTATGCAAATTAAAGATTCTCCCAATGATACTCTGTAGAATTGACAGAGTTTCTCTTTTTTCTTATTGCTACAAATGGCTAAAAAAATTTCCGTTTTCATATTGAGAAAATCGTTGCAATTTGATTTTCTTGGTAGATTTTTTTTTCGTAATACTGATATAAAAAATATGCGTTTTTACTAAGAAACTACCGGAAACAAATAGGTACTTTGAATGATAGATTTGTATTGACAGAGTAAGTACTTAGCACTTGTTTGTTTCTTTGTTAATTGCAATTGAAAAATAAGAAGTGCAATTATTGTTTGATTATTTTTCAGATTGAAAACATGCAATTGCCCTTTTTAAAAACTATTCATAGGTGCCTAGAACTTGTCTAGTGGTTAACGCCATGTTGACATGCTAAGAAGGTATTGGGTACGGCTGAAATCGGTGTATAAAACTATAAATAAAATTTTAAAGATTTCCCCTCGCTGGGTTTCAAAAAATATCTACCTTTATGAAATACCGGTCACAAATGCTCATCCATCCTTAATGTGAGCTTATAAAACTTAGCATCTATTTGGCTCTTGAGATGTAATGTATACAAACAAACACTTAATGAAGCACCGATTGTCTTTAAAATTTAAAAGCTGTACATGCTGTAATTATTAGTTTTATTCAATATTCTGAGTATAATCGTAGTTCAATTTTTTCATTTCACTTCTACGTCCATAATTGAGTTCTTTGTTCTTACTTTACTTTTTTTAGACAAAAATATCAGCAATCTATCAAGATTTTATTATATTACCGTATTCAAGAAATAAAAAAAAAAAATGTAGGAAGTATGGACGAAAAAAACAAAATGATAAATGTCCAAGCGGTTTCGCTGAATTACCCTGAAAACAAAATTGATTGCCTTATAAATTACCTCTTTCTGAAAAAATAAAGCCCACTTTAAGCAAAGCATTTCTCTCCGTGAATACCTTGCCTACTCCACTCCTCAAAAACGTGAATAATTTATCACCAATTATAATATAATGGCGACCACCTGTAACCAAGTCTGCCACGCTAAATGTTCGCATTATTTAATTCCTAAAGTACTACAGCAGACACCCTCTATAGATTTACTTCGTCGAGTATTCATTTTTTATTTCTCAATATTTTACCAAATAACTGTAACTGCAACTCCGAAGCTATTGCGCTAAAGATGTCCAGAGACTCTACAAAGCTGCATCCACCTTTTCCTATCCTTTAAATCTACTATTAATCTTTCTTATATATCACTTAAATCATCCATTTGGTAGTTTTACATACACTCTGACCACATTTTTTCACTTTTCCTTTCATATTTCCTCGATGTGACTCTTAGACACACTTTTATTATCTATTCTTTCCACGTGTCCAGACCATCTCATCTTTTCAGAATTTCATCAATCTGATCAAACCACATTTTTCTCATTCTTCAAGGAAAGTGATAGATGTTAAGTTTTAAATTGTTGGTCCAAGGTTAAAGAGATCGTGGGTCTCTTCGTGACAAAAGCTTTAAATTCATACTGGGGGTATAGTCTTCATTCAAGGAGTTCGAGGATAACCCATCCAAGATCTGGCGAACTTTATGCGAACCAATTTAAAATTTTTACTAGGCCTGAAAAGGCTCTTTTCACAAGGATGTACATCAGCTTGCACTGCTCTGATTGACTTTATTTTGGTGTTAGAATGTAAAGAATGGGCCAATTTGATAAACATTGCAAAGCGTCAGGCTGCAGCTGTTATACAAAAAAGTATGGAAAGCATAATATATGTGTGAAATAGTATTGCAGTGGTGTTGCTTAGGACGATAAAAATGTTTTTTTTGTACAACTATTGGTGATTTTTTTTTTATAAACAATAAGGTAATGTGTTTATTATAATTAAACTTTTTTCATGCCTGTGTAAAACACGTACAAAATGTTCAGAAATTTTCTTTAGTATTTTATATTGACTCACTTTGTAGAGTCGTAGAGCCTTTATTCCACATTACGACGAATATGGGCCATAGTCGCTGTAGCACAACAAGTATAAAACCTTACATTTAAACTCAACAACAGCGTTTTATCGAAAATGTATTGGTAACTAAAACAATGAATAGAAGCGACGTTTCAGTTTCTGTACATTTTTAGTAAACTCTACGTTAGGGTTTCAACACAAACTTTTATACTTTTGCTAGTGCGCTCATTTGAACGAATGGCGCTCGCCTCGATTAACGATATCGTAAAACGCGAGTGCGTAATAACTCACGTATTTATGTGTCTGCACTTAAAAAGTACTGTACTCGCGTGAAATTTAATTTCGTCGTTTTGACGCGAAACGACGATGACGTCATTAGAACATTTCTTATGTCTTTATTAGGCTGGATTTTTATCGGTAGTAATGTATTGCTATCCAAACGGATCATCATTATTTCGTAGAAATTAGCGAGTAATTATTATAGCTGCTGAGAGTCCTGTTTCACCTAACTACTACACCTACACAGGGAACGTGACTAAAACCCTGTATTAGGTATGTACTGGAGTGTACTCGAATGTTCTAGACTCTTGAGTATGCGTGAAGGATCTAGGTAAGCGAAATAGGACTCTCCTCAGTTCTCTATGAACAGTATAAATGCACAGTGTTGATTAGAACAGATCATAACTTTGACCAACCTTTGTTGATGTAGGTACTAGTCCAAATTTCTGTGTGAAATGAATCAATACAAATCACAATTAATGTTTTATAATTTTTGAAGAACCCGGAAACTTAACAAAGTAACTAATTTTTCCATTGAGTAGGAATTAACGGATGAACGTTGGTTCCTCAACAAATGGTAAACCAAATTTACTGTTTTCTCTATGAATGTTTTCAATTTTGGTTTGCCTTTTACAGTTTTTTTGCAGATTTAACTTTGAAAATTAAATATATTGTTAATGTTTTCTTTATATTATTTAGATTTTGGGCAGTAACTTTGTGAAAGCACATTTTAATTAATTAAAATACTTTTTTAACTTTGTTACAATTCACTTGAGTTTTATTTTTTACAAAACACAACCAGTTTCGGGAGAAGCAGTACCTCCCTTTACACCTGAAGATGGGAGGTACTGCTTCTCCCGAAACTGGTTGTGTTTTGTAAAAAATAAAACTCAAGTGAATTGTAACAAAGTTAAAAAAGTATTTTAATTAATGTTTTCTTTGACTCGAAAATTAGATGTTGTGAAATGAAATAAAAAATCCCTGATTTTCGGGAATATATTTTTTTTAATTTACTTTGCGTGGTGTCACGTTGCCGAGGGATATTTTGAATGTTCGTAGTCAATTTAGACCGCGGGAGTTAAGACTAGTTTGCATGTTCACAGCTTAGGTAAATGTTGATGAATGTTGTTGGTAACAGTTGTCGGGGAGCAGCCGCAGGGGGCGGTTGCCTGTCCGGCCGCGTTTCTATCAATACGAGCATAAACTGGGATTAATGTAATTTCAGTATCTCTGTTGCTGGCATGCTGCCCCACCTAAAATCAATATGCCATTATCAGGTTAGTACAGTGGGCAGCCCGAAACATATTCAGAACGGCAAATACTAATCGTCGTGTTAACACATTGAACTATTCACTAAAAGAAGGATGCTGATCGTGAAATACGAACCTTATGCAGAAGTTTATCGATAGTTCACTACAGTCATCATTCTGCCTCGGCTACATTTGTGTTGACATCGTCCATCCATCGCATTTTTTGGTCTTCCTGGGTCTAAAGTTTTAACAGGTGAAAGTATATATTTAAAGATAAAAGAGATGTAAACAGCTGGTATATTTTATATGGTGCAGCAATCAGCTGTTAACACATCGCCATGTTTTATTGCGTTTTATCTTCAAATAGATACGGTAAGATCTACCGACGTCCGTTGAGACTTCAGCCCCAGGTCTTCTCTGGCATTCTATGTGATGTTGAGAATTGTAGGCACTCAATAGGGCGTCGTTCGTTCTAAATACCTGACCATACCACTGCAGACGCCCTACTTTAGTGGAACTGATCACATCGAGCTCTATGTAGATGCTATGCAACTTTTTGTTGTACCGACGCGACGTCCGAACACCGTAGATAGTTCTGAGAATCCTTTCGAATGTTGCTATCGAGATGTCGCTTTTTTTTTTACATTAACCAGGTTTCGTAGACATAAGTCGGAACGGGCTAAATTTATGTCCTCCTATTCATTCGAAAAAATCAGTAAAAAATATAATCGTCATTTAAATCGACTTGAGAAAACCCTAAATTATCAGAAATTATGATTCTTCCCTTCTTGTATTTTACAGCGTAAACTATTGAATACATTGTCGGGGTAACAATAAGCTATTCTAAACTAAACTTGACGTGTTATCATTGGTATAACCTAAAGCCACAATCATGGGCTTAGTTGGACCCCAAAGCATCCCTTAGCCTGATCTACTCCCCATCAGCGTTCGTAACATGCCATTGCCGTCACTGTACATCAAATTATAGTGAAATGTAGAACTATTTCATTACCCAATTCTATCATTGGTTATTTCCTTCCTAGAATTGATGACTATCCTACGGTAAAAGTTAAAAAAATATCTATCAAAAGATAAAAATTGATTTCTTTCGAGATTGTATTCAGAAGCATTAGTTACTTCATCTTTTATACAGCGAAAAATGGAGTGCCTGCAGTCTCGTCACATCGATAAATGGTATGTCAAATGCTCACCATTCAAATTTATGGAGTGCATGTAACTGTCCAATCAGCTGTTTTTGCGCGGGCATGGTGAATTGATCGTTAATTTCCGGATAAGATATGTCGATAAGATGAGAATGCAGACCCTGGCCATAGGAGAAAATCCCACTTGATGAACCTGAGGTGGAGTTTGGCAGAATCCCAAGATCCCTCTTACTAAGGATCATGATGGTCGGCAATAATCAGTAAAAAAAGCCACAGAAATGAGAATCTAATCTAAGTTGCAAAGATAAGTAACATTGGGGATTCACATTATATTCATTTTCACAAGCAAACACGTATACGTTCGCGCTTGTACATGCCGTATCTACAACATTAAAACCCCGAATCTCAAATGAACATACACAATAGTAATAATAAATATAATTTTGTCATATCTGATCCGGCAAGTTTATTTGATAGAATACTGGCGTTCTATGCTAGGGGGTCGATCCAGTGTGTCAGAAATTAATTGATTCATTTCATACATTAAACTCCTGAATCCTGGTTCATTTTATCCTTCACGTTCCTCTTTATTGACGTGTATGAAGAGTTGACCAAAAATTTAAGTATATCTCTACAACTTAGATTATACATTCAATTATAGATATCTTGTTTTACAGCTAGATTTTTCGCTGTCGTATATCGAATGCACACTAGTACATAGGATCATTCTAAGAGAATCGTTTTGGTCCGTCGCCAGCGTTCCTCCGCCATAATGGCTCCCCATCCTCGGACGTTACAGGCGGCACTCAAATTTTATAATCCGTCCCACTGGGCGTATATCGAGTCTAGGTACTCATGGCATTTTTTCTAAATTCTATCCATTGGGTTTCATATCAAGAGATGGCACAGATAGCAATTTTTATATTCCTTTCACCTGGAACTTACATCGATTGAAGGGTCGTATAGCAAATATGTGAGATTAAATCTAACGAAGTATTGAAAACCTTATATACTCGGGAAATCCATTAGATAAAAGAACTGGTACGGTCTTATGCTTGGTTTCATATTGTGTCTAGGCACTGATAGCAAATTGTATATTCTATTCATTTGGGTTATATTTCTAATGTAGGATCGAATAGCAAATGCAAAAGATTAAATCTAACAAATTATGTACTGATAGCGTCAGATTATGAAGATTTTGAAATTATATAAAATTGAAAAGAATACGAAAGAAATAATTTTAGTTATAAAGTTTGTTTATCGTGTCTTCTTGGTTATCGTGGTAATCTATAAACTAAGTTGCAAGGATATATTAACATTTGAAATTCATATTTAATGCATGCCCACTTATAGACTTGTGTAAGTTCTAATCTAATCTAATCTAATCTAAGCTGCAAAGATATATATCATTTAAGAATTATATTAAATGCATTCCCACAAGCAGATATGTATAATTTCGCGCTAATACATGCTGCATGTGGACCTACAATATAAAAACCCAATCTCAAATGAACATAAGCCTTGCAACTCTTGCCGTCCTTCCCTGAAACAGGGGTGACATTGCGCGCTTACAAATGCCGCATGTGTACTTTCAAATAAAAACACATCTCAAATAAACATATTAGCCTAGCAACTCATACCGACCTTCTCTGAAACAAGGGTACATTAACAAAGGAAACTAATTTTTAAAGGATAGTTGGTCGGCCTCATACCAACCTGTAAGACAAAGAACAAAATAAAAAAAATACATTTAACATGATGAACAAATAAAAAACAAATAAAGCAATAAATCCATAGAATACAATCTAACAAAAAAAAAATACTTACAATAAACGCAACGCAACTAAGCTACACAGATACTGTAACTTTTTGCCGCGTTATCCTCGAAGGAGTCGCATGTGGTGATTTGAACCTATTTATTTTTACAGGTAAGGGGCCGGCCTTACGCCAACCACTTCAGTTGAAGTGGGGGTTTCCCAGCTCCCGAAAGAGCTGGTACTCATTTATTGTGAAGGCTGAGTAAACCTTGCCGGTATTTTATTTTGGGGTTTGAAATATACATCGAAGCGGGTAATCACTTCTGACACCCTCGGTGAGATTCGAACCCAAGCTCACGGCATGAAATGCAAGCACTCTACCAACTGAGCTATCGACCGGACAATGAATTCGATATAAGGTATTCTTTCAAAATAATCTAATCGAATCTATCTAATCTAAGTTGCAAATATATGTTACATTGGAGATTTACAATACATGCATTTCCACAAGCAGACACGTACAAGTTCGCGCTTGCACATGCCGCATGTGAACCTACAACATAAAAACTCAAATCTCAAATGAACATACACCCTGCAACTCTTGCCGACCTTCCCTGAAACATGAGTGACATTGGCAAATTGAACCATTTTTACAGCATTGGTGATCAGCCGCATACCAACCTATAAGTCATGGAACATACCATATAACCTAATTAAAAATAAAAACCTAAATATCAAATAAACACAAACCCTGCACCTTCGCCGCCCTTTTCAGAAAAAGTGTTACATTTGCAATGTGGACCAACGTATGTACCTACTCGTAAACAGCATGGAGCGGCGTAATTATAGAGTCCGCGTGTAATAAATGTGTCAACTTTTAGTACATTCACCTCACCATGAATACCTGTAAAGCGCCACCGCAGGGGGAGGCGGACGAATAAATTGAATTTCTGCGAAAATTTCCCGCGCTTTAATATTTAACGGTATTATCCGAAAGTGGGCAGATAAATCAAGCGGGAATTTACAAAATGTGTTACTTAGCAGTGGGAAAGCGTGCTCTATAATGCCCAGCACAGACAGACACGTATGCTTGACATTTCTGCACGGACATTTATCTCAGACATCCTACACGCCAACACGAAGGTGTCGGTGCGCCGTGAGTTTTAAAATTGTATTTTTATACCCTGTAACATAAAATCCATACGGCCTTTGCGATATGAGCTTCAATTATGAAAGCATATTGTGCATTTCTAACGAACATATTGTGTCGTTCATCTGTCAGTGGAAAGTTCACATGTGAATAGAACTGAATATTATTTCTTATCTGCAATGAAGTAATCTTCGAAACGCACTGTACTTTTGAAGTAGATTTTAAATAAATACCTCGTTGAAGACATGAACATCATCTTAAAATTGTCACAGTACCTAACAGCGAAAAAACATGCGTGTTATGCTATTAACAATCATTTTTTCATGAATTTCATGTCATTTTTCATGATTTTTTCTTCTCTCTCAGCTCCTGGATGTAGTAGGGCTTTTCAAAATTTCTCCACACCTCCCTATTTGATGACACATTCTACCTTGTCCTGCCCGCAGTCCCCTGAACACCATCCAGCCATCTCAAAAGTGGTCGTTTTCCCTCTCACTTTATGTCATAATTGTGATTTAATAATTGGCCTTTTAATGGCACGTAAAGCTGTTTCATTCTTATTTAGATTATTTTGTACGTTCTCAGTTGATCTACTTTAACATCCTTGTCAAAATGATCGCATGGCTCTGAAATTCATGTCAATTTATTTCACTCAATGTAAGAGTGGGGAATACAAATGCTACGCATGCGTTATCGTGTAATAATTCATGGATCAAAGGGTCGCTTGAAAAAATGTCTTGCAAAAATTTTGCATGCTAAGCTACCATTTATGGCAAACATTCAAAACAGGTGGGTCTACCCTCATACAACCCTTCTCTTCTCCTCCCCCCACCCTCCATAAATTACTTTTTGTTTAACACAACAATTTGGGAATTATGCGCTCTATTGTGTCGACTTAAAAATTATTTATATTAAATTTTGGCAATTTAGGGTTTTGTTTTGTTTCAAGTATCGGTCACTAAATAATAACCCGGAATTTTAAGGAATTTTCTGTATGGATATATAAATTGGTTTATCTATTACCGCAGATGTTTATGCAAAAAGATTTTCTTCGCCTTCATAAAAGCATTTTTCTCAATTTGTGAAAAAAATCGTCGTGTTGTACAATTTTTTTTGATAAGTTGTGGATGTGCTGTACAACATTTTCATACCTCCTTTCATATGCTCACTGACTGCCTTTAATTTTAAAAGTTCTAAATTCTTTCTAAGGTTACAAACTGTCTATTTAAGGCGTTAAAAAATGCATGATTTTTTTGTCGAAAGAAAGAACTTATTTCCAAATAGGTAGCGAAAGTTGAGTAATTTCTAAGTTGTTTTAATATCTTTTTTAAATTTTGTAGTTATCACATGTGAGAAAAAGCATTTAATTTGTTTTTAATTTTTAAATACTGAAATTACCTTTAGTAGGTACAAAATCTTCTTATAAACCGATACGGAAAATAGAATTCCCAATTTTAAATTGAAGAGGTATTTTTACAACAGAAAACCTGCACCAATTTTCGGGAACATTAATATTGGTAGAATTTTTTTATAAGGTTCTTCTTTCTCTAAAAAAAGCTTGAGAACTTGATAATTGATAGGTTAAAAAAGTTTTACTTTCTTTATGAAACAAAAACCAGATTATAAATATAAAAGGGATTTTCGAAGTATAAAAATGCTATTAAGACTTAAGAGTTTCAAAGACCCATAACAATTATGCATGAAAATCTATGGGGCATTAAGGGTTTTCTTTTTTAATGTCATTTTCCTTTGGAGTAAGTTTTTTAAAAGTGTAGAAGTTAAGTTACTTTTCTCGTCATTAAAAATTAAATATTCTCTAAAGTATAATAATAATTATAAATTGACGCGTAAAACTTATGTTATGTTTAAAAAGTTTGGTTGTTTTTATACAACCAAAAGAGCTGTTATTATAAATACTCTCCAAGCTCTACATTGTAAGTGCTACATATCGTTCTATTACAACTAAAATATTGCGTTAATTCCCCTCGATTTCTTAATTCGAAAAAATGCTATGAAAATAAGGCTGTGTTCATTATCTGAATTACTAGAAAAAAAAATTAAATTCAATCATCATAATTTCAAAAGAAAAGGTCAGTAATTTGTTCGTAGTTATTTAGTTTGAATTTTCATTTCTCAAATAGATAAAACTACGTAACAATGCGAAGAATAAACAGTTTGCTGTCTTTTAACTGAACATTTAACATGAAGTGCTGTGCATTGGAATATATATGCCAGCACATTAAGGATAAAACACCACATCAAACTTAACCATTGCGTTTATAAGTAATATTGAAAAACTTAAACAGCACATCTAGGTATCTTTTTAGTTTTCACACATTTCTGGTAAACGCTGCGGTTGAGTTGAAACGTAACTTAAGTATAGAATAAACATGCTCCTAGTGCACAGCGTATCTCCATTTAAAATGTAATGCACTCACAGAATAGTTCAAGACGCGAAAACGTCTTCAATATTTAGAAAAGCAGGGGGATGTTATGTTAGGTTATGTTTGTGCAGTGGCGTCTGAAAATGTTCAAACAGATAAAAATGCAAATTTTGTGTGTTTACAAGTATGCTGAGACATGTACAGGGCGGCTTGGAAATGTAATTGAAATGAATAAAAATGTTTGACTCACAAAATAAAGAGAAACAACATAACAACTGTTTTTGTAGGTTATAAAAACATTTTGACCAATATAGCTTTCAAAAATATGTTTTTTTTTATCTGGAACTTTGATGTAGAAAAACATGGATTAGTCTTTAGAGTCAATAGGCAAAGAAGATCACGATGTAAAAAATATTTACAAAACCGTTGACCGTCAAAAAATCATCAGAAAATTGAGGCATCTGTATCATAAAGCAAGGAATCATAACCTGTCGTCACAAATGGTTGAAAAAAACATGTTTAAAAACAACAAAAAACAATCGTTTGGGCATAATATCTCTACGAATAGTAAAATCAGTATAAGTTTTTTTATACTGAACTATTTTAAAAAAAAATCAAATAAATATAAAACATACAAAAAAAATTTGTAAGAATAGTTATTTCACGGAACCCTGTTCTCTAAAGAAGCACAGTTCAGAAAACGTATTTTTTGAAAAAAGTTTTCTTACGTGCCATTTAAACTTCATATTTTATTTTTACACTGTTTGCCTGTGAATGTCATACGAATGTACACGCTTTTACTCGAATAGCTTTCGGAAATTTCAGCATTAATAATTCGTACGGAAACTTTTAAGCTATAGGGAAAATATCAAACATATAGATGTACTTTTATTAACAATATTTTTGTTTGCTCTTATTGCCTTATCTTTGGATTTTTTTTACAAATAGCACAAAATTAGGCAAATTTTATTATCGTACTTCTCAAACTTTTTTCAAAATTGATATATTTTTTGATCGGTTGGTCTTAAACTGAATTTATTTTCAGCTGAATTAACATTAACATATCTTTAAACATAATTTGTGCACCGTTTTTTAATTCTACCCTAAATAATATACCAGTAAAATTTCGAATAAAATAAAATCTTTCTAATTTTAATAGTTTTAGGAGCTTTTTTTAATCTTATAGGCCTTTAAATTACAATAAATTATTTCTGTCAATAACTAATTTTGTATTTTTTTTGTTGTTACAGGTATGTACCTTAAATAAGCCAAAAAAACAAATCGAGGATCCAGGTAAGTATGTTAAAAAAAATGATACAATTTTCATTAAAATGTAGACCATTTAAATATCTGTTAAGTTGTGTTTTGTTAAAATTTATAAGATAAGGTGACGTGGAAAGTTGAGAATAAAAATAGCAAACACTCTTATAATATTATGTCTTAAAGGCACTTACCCAGTAATTCTTTATTAACCTAAAAACTCCCAACACAAAGGACTGATTTCTCCGACACAGATGGCAATATCTCTCCACAATCTGTTCCTAGAAACAAGGCGGTGATATTATAAAGGGAATCTAGGTGAAGCTGCGTGAAACGTAGGAAACGGAGTAAAAAAGTAGGGAAACAAAAAAGTTGGAAAATTTTACAGAAAAATAAACCTTATGTCATCTAAATAAGGCTTCTTATGCTAACACAGGAGTGCTCTCGATTCGTAGCTTGTTTCATGGCATGGCATAATGAGCTTTACGTAGAAGGCATGAGGTCGATTATCTTAGCGTTCACCTGATGATCTTGACACATTTCTCCGTCTGATTATAACACAATATAAGTTTTTCGTGGTACCGGTTGAAACCAATTGCTTACTTAAAAAGTTACATTGATTTCTGTCTTCATGTTTGATACGGGCTAGTTTTTTTATACGTGCTAGTTTTTTTTATAATTCTCCTTGTTATTTTACCTTTTTACACTGTTCTTCTAGAACTTAATGTTTTACCCATAATTTTTCTCCCTCCACTTTTTGTTGAATTGTTATTGATAACAAAAAAATCATTTCTCTTTAAGCGACTTTGTTTTCCTAAATATTCGTATACCTCATTATCCTACCTTCTTAGATCTACATCACATCGTTTCCTTAGATTCACCACATCTTCCTACTTCATAGGGCCCGTTGCGCCAAACTCCAATCAGACAAAAATCAAAATTAAGTGTGATTTCTCTCATCAAATCAATAATTTGGTTGCATATACGTAAATTAGCTGATTTACATCATTTTACCTGTTCAAATTTTATCATATTATTACCCACTTCCGGGAAATATTTTAACCAAGGTCCTTACCAGAATTAACCAATCAAATTTGATGTGTCAATCAATTATTGATTGGAGGTTGGTGCAACAGGCCCATAGTGTTTCTTTAGATTTACCACACTTTCGTACTTGAGACTGTTTCCTTAGATTTACTATATTTCCCTGTTTTTACACTTTTTCCCTAGATTCAAACACAATCCCCACGCAAGCTGTACCACGAATCTAGCCTAGTATCGTACCCGCAGCGGAAAAGATGGACGACGTGCGGCCCGGACTATTGGGAACTAAAGGGAAGAAGCGCTCGTGGCACAAATAATGCCAGCTTCAGACTGCTCGATCTATTGAGTAGCAAGTGATTAACGTGTTCAAGTAAAGGAAACAGCTGTAATATGTGTTTTGATTTATGACAAAGTTAATAAAAGAACAAATAATTTTTACGCAATGAATATTCCAAAGCAACGCTAACAATTCCTCATAAGGATGAATTTTCACTGTGTGAATACACAGACTCTTTAAAATTCTTAAGAAACACTAATAAAAGGATTTATCAAAGAAGTAGTCCAAAAACTACAAATGTACTTCGCAGTGACGAAGGGTGATTTTTCTCAGAAGGTAACTCGATGGAGAAAAAGAAAGCCATCGAACATTAAAATTCTATGGGGAAAAATAAAATATTATTTCTAAAAAATTAGCTCGACTTTTGCAATCTACACTTAAAGTGAATAAAAGTGGCTTTGAAATACATATCTTTCAATTTTCATATAAGACGGGAAATCCGTAGAAATTAAGGAAATCATCAAAAGAGCGAGTCTCTGAAGTAAATGTACAATAATAACATATTTTATTACAAATTTAAACATTAATAATGGTTTATCTTTCAAAAAATATATATTCATCAAGTATTTAATTTTTTTATTAAAAAATGTTGTGTATTTCCATAAATATGCAAACTTTTAAGATTTCTCTCTCACGGCGCGCGTCTAAACTACAGAGTAACTCGATGTTATACCGGCTTATCTTTATCATTATCAACGCGAGTCCACGCGTCAACCAGCCCTTTCCCGCGCCTCCGACTTGTTCCCCTCTGATAGTCTGTCGGAACTACAAGCCGATGATCGCATCGGGAATCAAGACTCGAGAGCACACTCGGGAGTGTTCGTGAGCCTGGAGTTTTATTTTATGCAATCGAATAAATTTCCCGCGGTTTGAAATAAATAGATTGTTAGTTTATTGTTACAAATGAAATAAATAGTTTTGTACGCTACTTTTTGCGTAATTTCAAAAGGGAAGCCGATGGAAATCGTGTCATTTGGACCCTTCGCCACTGGTACTTAGTGAAAAAAAATGTTTTGTAAATTAAATAAGATACGTTTATTAATGTTTAATAGTGGCATTCACAAAGCAAGTTTTATTTTTATTTAATTTATAATTTTTTTAATGAATTCAAACCAAAACACTGTTTTATTTTTTTCTATAATCTGTAATCTAGGTTCCAAAGAGACATTTCTTTTCAAATGTCATGTATGATGTGGGCTCACAAGCAGACACAATACATAAGTATGCGCGTACATCTGGCGCATGTGTAAAAACCCAAATCTTTGAAGAACATAATCCCTGCAACTCTCGCCGACCTCACCGGAAAACAGGGTTTGGATTGGCAAAGTGAGTCATTTTATTAATATCATCGTGCCTACTTATCCCACTTGCCTATTATCATCGTGCCTACTTATCCCACTTGCCTATTATGATCGTGCCTACTTATCCCACTTGCCTATTATCATCGTGCCTACTTATCCCACTTGCCTATTATCATCGTGCCTACTTATCCCACTTGCCTATTATCATCGTGCCTACTTATCCCACTTGCCTATTATCATCGTGCCTACTTATCCCACTTGCCTATTATCATCGTGCCTACTTATCCCACTTGCCTATTATCATCGTGCCTACTTATCCCACTTGCCTATTATCATCGTGCCTACTTATCCCACTTGCCTATTATCATCGTGCCTACTTATCCCACTTGCCTATTATCATCGTGCCTACTTATCCCACTTGCCTATTATCATCGTGCCTACTTATCCCACTTGCCTATTATCATCGTGCCTACTTATCCCACTTGCCTATTATCATCGTGCCTTTTATCATCGTGCCTACTTATCCCACTTGTATGAAAAATAGAAAGCAATCTATTCGTGTTGGTATGTGTAGATGAGTGTGTGTGTACACGTGACACACATCCACTCGCCTACTAATGCACTCGCACCCGACTCGTGTGAACGAAGTTTAGGGAAGAAGCGCTCGCGGACACAAGCGCGTAAATAAGGAGAAGGAGCGCTCGCGGACACAAGCGCAAATAGCACCGGGACGTGCCAACAGCGCTTAAATGAAAAATCCAAAGGAAGCGCTCGGGGAATAGTTGCTTTGAACAAACCAGAGATAGCGTACTTGTAATTTTTTTTTGTCCCGGCTAGTCATCTGGGATTTGAAGCTCGGAAATTTGATGGCATTTACTTGGATGGATACCAAAATAGATTAAATAAAATGTTTATACAAATATTTATTCTGAAAATATAAATATACATTCGATGAAGTCTCAAAGCAAACTGAAAATATGTATATTTTTGACTCTGAGTTGAGAGATTTCATTGAGAAATTGTTATTTTATAATTTGTGAAATGAAATTGGATCACTTTGCAAATGTCACCCCTGCTTCAGGGAAGGTTGGCAAGAGTTGCAGGGCTTATGTTCATTTGAGGTTTGGTTTTAATTTGAAAGTGCACATTCAGCATTTGTAAGCGCAAACTTATACGTATCTGTTTGTGGGCATGCATTTGATATGAGTTTTGAATGTTAATGTACTTTTGCAACTTAGATTATAGATATAATTATTATTAATTGATCAATTTTTATTTTTTTACTGGTTTTAGATTATATGTTTGTTTAATGTATTTTAATCCTTTTGAATTAATAAATTAAATACCACTTTCTGGCCAGCCAAAAATATGTTAGTAAAAAGGTTCAAACTATAGTAAAAATAATTCGCTCTATTTGCTCGTACATGAAAAGTGTAGTTGTTGCCTATCACATTTATTTTTTAGTTTAAGTATATTCAAACTGATCGGTCGATTTTTAAATATAAAAAAAAACACATAAGCTAAAAAGGCTTATGAAATATAGGATAAATCAAAACTTTTTGACTGGAATCTACTGAAAAAACTATAAAAACCCCACTGCTTCAAAAAAGTGAAGGGTAGTCCGGTGTCTTACATTTGAAGAGGGTAATTTTCCCTGTAAGAAGTCGAATAAAAATTTGACTTACGAGTACCAAGCAAAAAATTAACCTAGCTGTCTATTTATGTACATTAGTCCTACGGAGTTTTTTTTGTTAGGGCAAAAACTTCATTGTCTGGGGTCTACGCCAACGGTTTTCCGGCATAAGCGATTTAGAGCTCGCTTCAAACGCCAGCGGTTTCTTGGCATAAACGATTTCGCGCTCGCTTGCTACGCCAGAAGTTTTTTGCGGGGTCTACGGTTTCTACGCTCTGCTTTGTAGGCCGTAGAGGCAAAGTTGGGAAGTTTGATCGGTCGCCAGGTGCTACGCCATCCGAGTTTATCAAACTTTAATCAGATTTCGATCCTGGAACAATCCGCATCCAGAAGGGAACAATATAATTAATGCAAAGATTAGCGGAGCAAATTATTAGGGCTGAAGCAAGAAGTTCGCGGAGATGGTGTGCGTGGAAAAATGGCGTAAATGTGTAATTAATAATTCTTGGCGTGGAATTTTGAAGATTTGTTTGGAAATCTCAGCTTAATTCAAATGTACCATGTACGTAACTACAGTACATATTAAATTGATTATTAAAACCGTTTTGTTAATGCTTTTTGTGAAAATTTAAAAGCTGTGAATGAAGGCATTTGTTGTTAAAGTTTGAGGTTTTTTTTTTAAATATGAAGCTATGTTTATTTAAACAAGGGAATTTTTTCAACGCTTTTGATCATATTTACAAATTTTAATTCAATTTCAAGGTTAATTACTCTTTTCCGATATTAGACGAAGCTAATATCGGAAGTTAGGGAGTTATGGGAGAATTTACATTATTCTCGACGTTTCGTTATCGACGTAGCCAACGTCTTAAGAAGGCACCCTCTTTGCACGTCGATTTAGGATGAACTGTGTATTGGATCATTCGTGAAATCGTATGTAAATCGCATTAGAAAAAATAGAGTGTTTAAAGAATAATAATACCTCGTCTAAACAAGTATTTATGTTTACAAAGAGAAAATAAAAAATATATGAAACAGTTCGGCTAAAATCTCCGCCCAAGTTTTGCACAAAAAAGAGGAAAAATCCAATTTCAAAGTGAGATTTTTCGCACATTAAACGCAAATTACCAGATTTACGAGTCATATCAGCTTTCTGTCTTCCATAAATTATTCCGATTCGTAGAAGAAACGAGAGAACGCACCAAGGATGGTGTGGAATTGTGTCAGAGGCGTTAATCCCCACAAAGCTTTGCAGTGAAAAAATAAACGTTCTCGACTTTAGCAAAGCCGCTGATATTAATGATTGCGAACTTGATTTGCATACAAAAAACACATTTTCAGCATGAGATAAAACACAACTTGAAATGTATCCAACTAATTTTGCTTTAAGAAAAAATTCTTCGTTTTTTTTTAGTCCAATTGAGGACTGTAATAAATTTGCAAATGGAGAAAAATATTCTAATCGAATTTTTATGGAATCCAAGTGAAGGAGTCCGAATCTGTCGGTGTATTTTGTGGAGAACTCAAGACACACCTTTTAAAAAAGTGTTACCGTGATTGGAAAGGGCCATTGATATGTGACACATACAAAAGTGGCGCTATCTAATCATGTGTAATTGAAAATTAAATCAGCTTGTTTTATATAAAAACAGTCCACACTCATTAAAAGTAAATAGAATTAAAATTTTGAAAAGATTTTTGTGAAACACTGTGGAAATTCATTTTAAAAAATTGATTATTTTTCAATAAAAAAAAAAAAAATAAAAGAAATTAAAAACTTTGTTTTATTCCACTTTTATTGTTTTTGAGTATGTTACAAACGTTTTCGGAATACCTTCCATCATCGGGTAAAAACAATTACTAAAATCAAACTTAAAAATTAAGACATGGGTGTGGGATCTATTGGTGGTAAGGGAGGGGGTAGCAAGGTAGGTATGTGGGAGGGAGATGGTGCGTTTTGGGGCGGAGCTAATATTGTTAGGAGAGGAGACGTAATGGCGGGAAGTTGAATATTTAAGGATATTTAAGGAAGTTGAATAAAAGTAATATGCTAAATATTCAACTTCCCGCCATTACGTCTCCTCTCCTAACAATATTAGCTCCGCCCCAAAACTCACCATCTCCCTCCCACATACCTACCTTGCTACCCCCTCCCTTACCACCAATAGATCCCACACCCATGTCTTAATTTTTAAGTTTGATTTTAGTAATTGTTGTTACCCGATGATGGAAGGTATTCCGAAAACGTTTGTAACATACTCAAAAACAATAAAAGTGGAATAAAACAAAGTTTTTAATTTCTTTTATTTTTTTTTTTTTTATTGAAAAATAATCAATTTTTTAAATAGAATTCTTTGTTCGCGATAGATACACAGACTGCAGCATCTTTAATCAATCTATAAACTTCAAGTTTTTTTTTTTTTTTTTTGTAGCAAAATAATGCTAATTTAAACAATTACATATCAAGTCAAAACAAAAACAGTTATGTCAGAGGCGCTGTGCAAGTAGGAACCTGACAGTTTTTTCCTTAAATTTTATTACGTCACTAGTTTGCTTGATTTCCGCTGGTACTTTATTATTTTTTTATCAAATCTTCTGTGCACAACTCCTCTGTCATATTTCACTCTTCTTACTTTTTATCCCTTTCCCTTATCCCTTTCCCTTATCTTTATAAAATGCAACGGCCTCCCCATACAAAATAGTTGTGCGTTAATGGCATTCAAACTGAAGAACTCCTAAACAGATGCACGTCATATTCACAACAAATATTGTTCAGGACTTGGGATGTGCTTCCTCATCATTAGTAGATTTTAAATTGTTGTTTTTTAAATAAATAAACATGATCAATCACAACACCTTTTTATGTAAAACCTATGCGAGAAACAAAACTCATTTTGACATTCGAATTTCAAATAAATTGCCAGCACTTCAACAGGCTTCAAAGTTGCCATCGTTGCCATTGCCAAGTCGATAATTTTTCGGTTGAATTCCGTTGAGTACCTACCTATATTCTTTATTTATTTCAAAATTATACTTCAACCAGTTATAACATGTATTTTTTAGAAATAATGACGATCGATTCGGTCAACTTTTTATATGAAACCGTACTTATTGCGGCATTTAATTTTTTTAAAGTATTATTACAATATACAATCTAAGTTGCATAGACGCATTAACATATTTTATAATTCATATTCAATGCACTCCTGCACGGAGACACGAGTGAGTTTGCGCTTACAAATGCTGCATGTGTATTTACAAATAAAAATTTCAGCCTCTCATGACCATAAGCCCTGCAACTTTTGCTGACCTTTTCAGAAACAGGGGACACATTTGTTAAGTGAACCCATTTATGCGATATGGGTGGTAAGCCTCATACTAACCCTTAAGTCAAGGAATTTGAGTTTGAAAAATCCTTAAACAACGGTAATCTTAATTTATAATCTAAAGTTGCAAAAAAAGTTATTTGATGATTCAAATTGAATGCACGCCCACAAACTGGCAAATGTCATTTCACGCTAACATATAGTTGTGGCGCTTGATTTTTTTTAAATATTAGAATATATAATCTAAGTTGCACAGATACAATAACTTTTATAATTCATATTCAATGCATGCCCCCCTGGAGACACGAGTGGGTACGCGCTTATTAATGCTGCATGTGAATTACAAATTAAAATTAAGGCCTCTAATGAACATAAGCCCTGCAACTTTGGCCAACCTTTTCAAAAACAGGGGGAACATTTGTCAAGTGAACCATTTTTTTCGATATGGGTATTCAAGCTCATACTTACCTATCCGTCAAGGATTTGAGTTTGAAAAATCCTTCAACAACGTTAAATTTAATTTATAATCTAAAGTTGCAAAAAAAGTTATTTGATGATTCAAATTGAATGCACGCCCACAAACTGGCAAATGTCATTTCACGCTAACATAAAGTTGTGGCGCTTGATTTTTTTTAAATATTAGAATATATAATCTAAGTTGCACAGACACAATAACTTTTATAATTCATATTCAATGCATGCCCCCCTGGAGACACGAGTGGGTTCGCACTTATAAATGCTGCATGTGAACTTACAAATTAAAATTAAGGCCTCTAATGAACATAAGCCCTGCAACTTTTGCCAAAAACGCAAACGCAACGCAACTAAGCTACACATATAGTGTAACTTCTTGCCGCGTTATCCCCGAAGGGGTCGCATGTGGCGAGTTGAACCTATTTATTTTTACAGGTAAGGGGGCCGGCCTTACGCCAACCACTTCAGTTGAAGTGGAGGTTTCCCAGCTCCCGAGAGTGCTGGTACTCATTTCTTGTGAAGGCTGAGTAAACCTTGCCGGTATTTTATTTTGGGTTTTGAAATAAACACCGAAACGGGAAATCATTTCTGACACCGTCGCGTCGGTGGGATTCGAACCCGAGCTTTCGGCATGGAATGCAAGCACTCTACCACCTGAGCTATCGACCGGAGAGCCAACCTTTTCAAAAACAGGGGAAACATTTGTCAAGTGAACCATTTTTTGCGATATGGGTATTCAAGCTCATACTTACCTATCCGTCAAGGATTTGAGTTTAAAAAATCCTTCAACAATGTTAAATTTAATTTATAATCTAAAGTTGCAAAAAAAGTTATTTGATGATTCAAATTGAATGCACGCCCACAAACTGGCAAATGTCATTTCACGCTAACATTTAATTGTGGCACTTGATGTTTTTAATTTTAGAATATAAATCTAAGTTGCATACATACATTTTATAATTCATATTCAATGCATGCCCCCAAGCAGACATGAGTGACTTTGCGCTTACAAATGCTGCATGTGTAATTACAAATAAAAATTTCAGCCTCTCATAACCATAAGCCATGCAACTTTTGCCGACCTATTCAGAAAGAGGGGGAACATTAGTTAAGTGAACCCATTTATGCGATATGGGTGGTAAGCCTCATACTAACCCTTAGGTCAAGGAGTTTGGGTTTGAAAAATCCTTAAACAACGGTTATCTTAATTTATAATCTTAAGTTGCAAAAAGAGTTTTGATGATTCAAATACAATGCGCACCCACAAGCTGGCAAATGTTCTTTCACGCTAACATATAATTGTGGCACTTGATGTTTTTAATTTTAGAATATAAATCTAAGTTGCATACATACATTTTATAATTCATATTGAATGCATGCCCCCAAGCAGACATGAGTTTGCGCTTACAAACGCTGCATGTGTAATTACAAATAAAAATTTCAGCCTCTCTTGACCATAAGCCCTGCAATTTTGCCGACCTTTTCAGGAACAGAGAAACATTCGTTCAGTGAACATTTTTTAGGTATGGGAGGTCAGCCTCATACCTCATGCTTCATACAAGATACTCAGAACATGAAAGAACTAAATAACCCTTTTACCGCAATTTTTTTTTCAAATTACTTCTTAAAGCATTTAATTACTATGAAGGAGGTGTGAGGAAAAATTATTGCGAAGCCAGACTTACACTGCCCGAAGGGCCTAGCAGACAACCGTGCGCAGCACGGTCAGTCTGCTAGTTTATTATAAGTTCTTAAGGTATATTTACATGTAAGACTCCTATTTAAAGCATGCTCATAAGCAGACTCGTTTAAGTTCGTGCTTGCATACGCTGTTTGCACAGAATAAACCAAACCTTAAATTAATAGTTCATGTTCAGTTCATCAGCTCATGATGCCTTTCCCTAGAACAGGAGAGGCATTGACAAAAGTGATCCAATTACTACAGTATAGGGGATCAACTTCATACCAACCTTGTCTGTGGTGGAGGAATATATCTTTGTATTATAAACAAAGCATTAAAGCAGTCTGAAAATAAAAATAGCCACAACGAGTACGTGTAAGTTCACGCTTAAAAACGATGCATGTGTACCAGTGGCGAAGGGTGCCATACAAGCCGGTTTCCATCGGTGTCCCGTTTAAAATGGAGGCAGACATGATAATAAAGTAGACTGCATGGTTTCAATGGGGGACAAATACGTATTGTTTCTTTGGTTTTAAATGTATTTTTTTACTTTGAAACTATATTTTATTAACTACTTTGTTACATCATTTTAAAAGGGAAGCCGATGGGAACCGGCTTGTATAGCACGCTTCGCCACTGATGTGTACTTACAAATTAAAATCCAAGCGTAAAATGAACATAAACTGTTTGGCCGACCTTCTTTGAAACAGGGGTGACAATAGGTATATTGTTAACAAAAAATATTGAAAGAATAAGCCGCCAACAGTTCACATCAGAATTGCAGATTAGCCGACATTTTTTTTCTGTGCTTACATCTTTGTTTCATTTCATCCAGAGTAATTACCTTCGTCATACAAGCTCTCTTTTTATAATAACTCTGGATAACCCAATCATTCGCTATTTCAGAATTTTGATCCATGTCTAAAATGTTTAATCTGTGAATAGATGATTTCTTTTATATAAGTTTCAAATATTTATTTACATTTAAGACTCGTCTAATGCACGCCTACAAACAGACACGTGTAAGAATAACAAAATACAAGTTTGTAGCATGTTATCTTGTGCCCGTTAAAGGAGTGAATTTCAATATTTAGTTTCCCTTTAACTAATATTCCAATACAAATCCTGAAATGATTTTCTCTGATGAGAAGTTAACATAAGCATGTTGACGGCTTAAAAGAAGTAGGGCATAAGCGACGTTTTGATCAAAAATGAGTTATGAATGCTTTCCTACTTAAAATTTTCCGCTCTTCTACGATGATTTTTTCGTTGTTTATGCCCAAGCAAACAACTGCGGTCTCGAAGTATGGTTTTGGTGTAACCGACAAGATTTTGGTCTTTTTTGTCCTAAAGGCGCTTGTGACATTAAAAAAATAATAAAACATCGTAAAACCACATTATTGGGAATGCCAATAAATGCTTCTATTTTTTTATTCTAGAACTGTTTTGATTTTTACTATTTCCCATTTTTCTACAATCTCAAACTTTAGACTGCTCTCCTGAACAATTTTATTTTGGTCGCTTATGCCCTATTGCCTTTAACCGTCGATGTGATGTTGTTTAAGAGCTTTTGACATACGTACACAAAACATTTCACGGCACTTGATCAATATTTTGCTTTGAGCTTTCATAATAAAGCTCCCTCTCTGAGATGTGGATGAATAAATAATTGATCTGCCGAGCTTTCGACATTATTCAAGCTTTGGCTTTGTGTTAAATTATGTTGAATTTAATCAATATTGGAGGTTGTGAGAAACATATTAATCTGATGTTATAATTATACATTTTAAATTATGATTAGGCATTTTTTGGAAGAAAAAAAAAACGGAATTTCTTCCTTGTAGAAGACACACGCCTCTTGAAGACGTCGACTGATATGACTCTGACGAAACGTAGAAAAAATCGTTCTTCTCTTTCAACGGTCAGTAACATCCGTTTTTTATTTCATTATAATTTTACTTTTATATTAATTAAAAATCGAGCATTGGGTCTTAATATACCTTAGTTACAAAGATATTTTAACACAAGTTTAATACTCTGTGCATGCGAAATGCTGTGCTTAAACATGTGTCATGTAAACTCACAAAATAAAACCCTTATCTCAAATAAACACCAATCCTTTGACTTCAAGGGAAAACATTTGAAAAAAAACGCAACTAAGCTACATATACACTATAAGTTTTTTGACGCGTTATCTCCGAAGGGTTTCGCATGTGGCGAGTGGAACCTATTTATTTTTACAGTTAAGGGGGGCGGCCTTACGCCAACCACTTCAGTTGAAGTGGGGGTTTCTCGGCTCCCGAGAGGGCTGGTACTCATTTCTTTAAAAGGCTCAGTAAACCTTGCCGGTATTTTATTTTGGGGTTTCAAATAAACACTGAAACGGGAAATCATTTCACCCTCGGTGGGGTTCGAACCCGAGCTCACGGCATGGCATGCAAGCATTCTACCAACTGAGCTATCGACCGACCGGTCTTGTTATTTTCAAATTTTTATAAACATTTTTCTTTAAAGTTAATTCACATTTTTATGTTTAAATTATTGCACTCTGCCAACTAAGCTATCGACCGGACGAAAAGAAGTGAAATTGTTAATGTGAAATTTACATTATTATATTGTTACGTTTTTACTGGCTTCTCTTTTAATTAAACTGCAATTATTTATTTTAACAGAATTTATTTTACACAATTTGGTTCACAATTTACAACAATTGATTTCTAGCTCTGGCTCTTGAACTTCACGGCTCAATGTTTTATCGACACCCTCTCTGCTGACCTATTTCAGTCCTCTTACATAGGTGCAACAGAGATCTTTCTTGCATATTCCAGATCATTCTTCGATCTCTCGCTCTCACAAGAACGTCATTCTACGCACTACCACCATCATGGACTACTTCCAGATTGTTCTATCTACACTATCGTACATGTATAGGTGGCCGTAGTTACTTTTATTTCGTAGTTCGTGACACTATCATCATCATGCTAGTTCCAGACTGTTCTATGTAATCATGTACAGTTGCACGTAGGCTATCCTAGCGCGTTACAATATTTAAAGTAAATCGTTGTATTTCACGTGTGTATTTTATGTTCAATTATTTTCTAGTGATTCATTGATAATAATGTTTTAATTGTTGTTTTAAACATTGTAAAATCATTATTATTTTACTAAATCTTCACCAAAAATTTGTATTTTGTTATCCGTTTTTCTGTTTTTGGTAAGTTCTAAGTAACTTATATTGTATTTATATTTTTTTTGTTAAAATGATAGTCAAACAACAGATCATCCAATAAACAAAACGTTACATCCAAATCCTTACATTGTAGTTGTTAAACTAAATCACCGAGCTATTGTCGTATCCGTTTGTCAACCATCCGATTTATTAATACCATATTAAAAGTAAACACGATATTTCATACTGCTGTGTGCTTTCACTGTTGTCGCTTCCCTTGGCGGATGTAGCCTGTGAAAATATTAATCTGCCGGGATATAGTCCTTCCCTTGTCTCCTTACGCACACTGCCATGCTCGGCCTGGTGACACTTGGAACATGGAACAGGGCGCCTAAATTGTAAGGGCCCGAAATTAGCCATCTGGGGGTCATATTTGGGGGTACAGAACATTCTAAAGGACTCGGAACATATTTAAGAAAGCCTTTGTAGAAGACTTCCCGTATTTAAAAAAAAGGACGTACATATGTGTTTCTTCTTACGAAGGTCGGCGATCGTGATGGCTTTTGTTTACATTTGATGTTGCGGCTCAAAATAGGTAGAAGGTGCTCTCGCCAAACCACTTTCGCAGATCTTTTCCTTTCTTCTCCTCTCAATCTTTCCTTGCAAGAAAATATGGAAAAGGCGGTATTTTTCATTATTATAATGTGATGGACGCCCATGACACCTACATAAGAAGGTAGGTCATCTTCTGTAAAATAAACAAACAAACTAACTGTGATGTATTTTGGGGATGTTTATTGTGGATGGGGGATATCAATCAGACGAACAGATGAGTCTTGGTTTCAATGTGATGTATTATTCCATTTCAGTGTTTACAAGGCGAGAGACAAAACCAGACTGCTCAGTGAAGCAATAATAATCTCTAATAATATTATATTACAATAATACATTACCTTATATATGATATTACCTACTCTAAATAATCATATCATAATTATACATTACACCTCCCTCACTAAATGACGAATCTACATTACATTATATCATACTTATCATACTTATCATTATAACATATTATATCAATAAAAATTATATCTTATACAATTTCATCTTCTTTCATCTTGGGTACCGCAGGCGGTTCTCCCCCCTCGGACGCAGGCGCTCCGACCATGGTTGGAACCTGGAAACACCCGAGTCATTAGAGATCTGTCCTGCCTCATCCAACAGCTGACCCAACCCCAGGTCATTGTCAGACTCATCCTCCCAAGACACCTTTCTTCCGGAAATCTGATCATGATGTCTCTTCCAAATCTGATTTCCAGCCTTTACCAAGTAAATCCTGTTTCCCAATATTTTAAATATAATGCATGGAACCCACTTCCCTACATTTCTGAAATCCTTAGTCATTACCTTTTGTCCAATTTTGAATAGTCCTTTAATCTTTCTTCCCCTGTAATTCCTTTGTTGATTTTCCTGATTTCTCTTTTTAAAAACACATACCTTTCTCCCCGTCTTTTTAAATGATTTCTCCCCAGGCACTACTGTATCAAAAATGGATCTTATTTTTCTACCTATCATAAGCACGCTCGGCTCCATCCCTGTTGCTAATGATGGTGCATTTCTATGATCTACTAAAAATTCCAAAAGCTTATCTTCATAATCGTTAGGAAACATACCATTTTTCATAATTTTTTTTAAAAAACTTTTTGTTGTTTTTACCGTATTCTCCGCCAAACCGTTTGACGCTGGGTGATTTACTGCTGAAGTTAAATGCTTAATATTTAAATTTTTGCAAAACCTTTGAAAATCTACTGATGTAAATGCCGTACCATTATCCGTTACAATGCAACTTGGAATACCTAACACTGAAAATATTCTCTTCAACTCTCTAATTGTATGCCTTGCATCAATTTTATCAACTTTTACAGCATCTATCCAATTTGATGCTGCGTCTACTACGACTAAAAAATATTTTCCTGCTAGCGGCCCGAAAAAATCTAAATGTATCCTTTTCCAGATATGTTGTTCTACCGGCCAACTTTTCAACTCGACTTTATCTGGAGATCCCATATTTCTTGCACATTGTGTACATTCTCTCACTGTTTTCTCAATTTCTGTATTCATCCCTAACCAAAAAAAATAATTTCTAGCCAAAGTTTTCGTTTTTACAATTCCCATGTGAGATTTGTGAATAAACTTCAAAATATCTTCCCTTAATGCCAATGGTATTACCAATCTGTTTTCATAAAATAAACAATCATTTGATTCGCTTAACTTTTCTCTTAAAAACCACCATTTTACCAATCCATTTGTCATTTTGGATTTATTTGGCCACCCTGTTTTTAAATATTCCTTTATCTCACAAATGACCTTGTCATTACGAGATGCTTTCTTGATGCATTCTACATTTAAATTTGTTTCTACTGCAATACAGTTTAAAAATTCTCCTTCAACATCCTCAATGTTTATCTCATTTATGATCTCAATATTATCTTCCCCCTCATTATCCGTACTACTCATTGGTAACCTCGACAAAAAATCTGCTTTATTATCCTTTGACGGAACATATTCAATAGTATAATCAAATCCTTGCAAAATTAATGCATATCTTTGTAATCTATTAGCTGCCAGTATAGGTATGTTTTTATGTTCACCCAAAATGTGAACCAATGGCTTGTTGTCGCAAACTAGAATAAACTGCCTCCCATAAATATATTGAAAAAACTTTTTTAATGCGAATATAATAGCACATGCCTCTTTATCTAAAATAGAATATTTTTTCTCTGTATTCGACAAAGTTCTACTCGCATACGCAATTGGTCTTTCTAATCCGTTCTCGTATTGATGACAAATTATCGCCGATAGACCTTGGTCACTTGCGTCAGTAATTACCTTCACCGGTAACTCTGGATTATAATGTACCAGAATCCTATCGGAGACTAAAATAGCTTTTACTTTATCGAAAGCTAATTGACATTCTTTTGTCCAGCTAAATTTTGCTCCTTTTTCTAATAGTTTGTACAACGGCTGCAAAACGCTAGCTAAATCTCTTATAAAAATTCTATAATAATTTATTGCACCTAAAAAAGAGCGTACCTCCGATATGTCACTTGGAGTTTTCAAGTTTTTTATAGCTTCAACTTTATGTTGAAGTGGTTTCACACCATCCCTCGATATTTGAAATCCCAAATATTCAACTTCTGTCAACCCAAATTCACATTTTTGTAAATTAACACTAAATCCACTACGTTCTAAACGCTTAATTACCTCTTCCGTTGCCTTCTCCAATTCTTGCAATGTATTCCCATAAATTAACAAATCATCCATAAATGCTATCGCATCCAACCCTTGAATTGCCGAATATAAAGCTCTGCTAAATATCGCTGGTGACGTCGTGAGACCAAAAGGAAGTACCTTGTACCTAAATAACCCAAATGGTGACGAAATCACACAAAGATTTCTCGACTCCTCCGACAACCTAATTTGAGAAAAAGCATTTCTCAAATCTAATTTTGCATAAAATTTTGCTCCATTTACTCTATTTATTAAATCTTCTACTCTAGGTAACGGGTACTTTATTTTTTTTAACATTGGATTCAAAGTATTTTTAAAATCGGCACATATTCTGATTTCATCATTTTTTTTTTTCACAATCACTATTGGACTTGCCATTTCACTAGTCTCTACTTTCTCAATAATACCTTCTTGTAACATGCGATCTATTTCTTTTTCTACCCTTATTCTCAAATTAAAAGGAATTGGCCTCGGGTTAACAAATTTTGCCTTAAAGTCTTTTATAACTTCTATCTCCGCTTCAAAATTTTTAAAAGTACCTGCTTTACTCTCAAAAACAGCTGGATATTTTTTTCTCATACTAGAAAAAAAATCTGCATTATAATTCGTATTATTATTTCCTACTGAATAAATATTATCGCTAACATTGAATGAATTTATTTTAAAAGTATTCAAAAAATTCCGACCTAATAAAGAAGACGACCCTTTATATACAACAATTATTTCTATGTACTCTTTACTTCCTTGATATTCTACTCTCATGTACTTACGACCTTTTACTTGTAGTTGAGTACCATCATAGCTTGATAATTTCAAATCACAATGTTCTAACTTAATATTTGAAAAATGTTCATTAAATATGTGCCAAGGAATAATAGTCACCCCAGAACCCGTATCTAAAATCATTTTTAGATCTGTATCATTTACCTTTACGTTTAAAAAAATGGGACCATCCATCTCATTAATGGCCATTATTGTATTTATTCTTCGAAACTTGCATTTATTTGCATAATGACCAGATTTGTTACATTTAAAGCATTTAATATTATTATTATTTTTATTTAAAAACTTGCATGCATTTTGTTTATGACCGAATTTACCACAGTTAAAGCATTTATAATTATTATTCCTATCACTTGAAATACTTGCATGTCTAAAAATAGATTTCTTACTATCATTTGAATTATTTCGCTTGATTTCAGAATTTCGCTGTCTATCCCTTGACTTCCGAGTTTCTGTGGAATCCCTCGAATTACACGAACTCATTAAATTTATACTTTCTGAATTGTTTTGACCACACAAATGTTCCATTGTTCTCGCTAATTCTACACATTCAGATAATTTCAATTCCATTGCTTTTAAAAATATTCTCTGCTTTATTTTGTTCTGTCTGATACCTATTAAAAATATATCCTTCAAATTTGCCTCCAATCTATTCTCAAATTTACAGTCTACCGCAATTTTTTTCAATCTAGCTATATAATCCTTAATTGACTCGGTTTCGAGCTGTTTACATGAATAAAATGACTCCCTATACTCAAATATATTTTTTTTTACCCCACAATGACCCCCAATAATATCAATCAACTCCTCGAATTTTGCCTCCGAAATCTTTTTCGGAAAACATAGATCAGACACCGTCTGAAAAGTCTCCTTGGTGAGAGACGATAATAGAACAGCCCTTCTGCGTTCTTCAGTTAAAAACTTCTCATCATACAAAATGAGGACTTGGTCGAGCCGAAGTCTGAAGACATCCCAATCTCCAGTCCTATGGCAAAAAGGACTTAGACTCCTCAGTGTTCCCTCCATAGTCTGAAACGGCAGAAAGAAAGAAAACAAAAATCTTATCTGCTTCTGCGTCCGACAGTCCAGGAAACGCCTACGTGACCCTCAGAAAGTGGCTTCCACTCCCTGCAGCAGTCACCTCCAGGAAAATGACCCTCAAGGCTCCCAGCTCCTGCAGTACTCCCTGCAGCACTCCGCCCCAGTTGGATCCTCTCCTCTTGAAAAGAAAACCGCTGCAGTAACTCCCTGCAGCGATTCCTCTTGGCTCCGTGAGTTCTCTTCCTCTTGAAGAAAACCGCTCCTTCTCTTCAGACTTCTTCCAGTTCTCCCTGCAGCAACCTCGCCTCAGCTGGCTTCGTGATCCTCAGTCTTCAGATCCTTCTTCCTTCTCGAAGATTCCCACATGTTGCTCTTGCAACAATATTATTTTATTTCTTCCAAAAAAAATTTTTTTATCCCGTTTTATATGGTTCTTCTTTATCCTGACTGCGCCACTGTGATGTATTTTGGGGATGTTTATTGTGGATGGGGGATATCAATCAGACGAACAGATGAGTCTTGGTTTCAATGTGATGTATTATTCCATTTCAGTGTTTACAAGGCGAGAGACAAAACCAGACTGCTCAGTGAAGCAATAATAATCTCTAATAATATTATATTACAATAATACATTACCTTATATATGATATTACCTACTCTAAATAATCATATCATAATTATACATTACACTAACTAAAAAAATAAGCAAACTAAAATAATGAAGAAAATAAAAATGAATTGGCTTGACTTCCTCAGAATTTGATGATATACGGGATGAAGGTTGTCCTTATTAAGATTGATAAAATACCATTTTTTTAAATATGTCAAATTATTTCAACATTACGAGTTCAACTTTCATCTGGTTATGATAACTAATAAATTATCAATGAATTCAGGCTACCTTATTCGACTTTATTTTCAGATTTTTCTCTAATAGGTACGCGAGTACTTTGCTTTTACAATTTTTCATCCATGTCAGTTTTTTGTATTAAAAAACAAAGTGCAGTTATCTTCACTTAGTATCTAAAAAAGGCAATTCCGCATTCAGAATGCTTAGTATTTTTTAAATTACAAAATAACGTGCTGCGTGCTACCCCTCATTAAGCATGTCCTATATACACTGCTTTGGATGTTTCAAAACCATAAAACAAACTTTCAAAAAAGGGGCCTTGAAACCCTTTTGTGGGCCTTCTGAAAGGGTGAAGGCGGTACTAGAAACGCCTGCAATGTTCACATCCTGATCCTGTACAAACAATCCAGGATTAATGTTATATCCTGAAGTGAAGGCGTCCATACATATTATCATCCCTTTCCCTAGTAGAAAACTTTATCTTTAAACTCAACCAAAACGTTGTACTCAAAAGTGTACAGAAATTATAATATCACCTCTAACTGGTGTTTTCGTTTTATCAAGTTTTTCTTCTAACGCTTTGGTTAAGTTTAAAAGTAGAGTCATATACTTGGGACACAGAATGTAAACGTTCTGGCAAACATGGAATATTTCTTTAAAGCTAATAAACAAAAGCTTTAGTGAGTTAAAAGCTTTAAATAAAACGGGAAACAGTGGCATCTGATAAAAGCACTTAGTTTAAAGTTTTAAAACTTTGCAAATTTTACAGTTACGAATACAATTGCTCGGCAATAATATTCATGAAAGAAACAGCTGATCCTTCAGACATCGAAGGTAAAAAGTACCAATTTAAAAAATTTGCATGTGTCTAATCGATAGCTAAGTGCGTAAAGTGGTTGCGTTCCATGCCAGAAAACAAGGGTTCGACCCTCACCAAGGATATCAGAAATAATTTCTCGCTTCGGGTTTTATTTCAAACCCGAAATTCAAAATACCGGCAAGGTTTAATAGCCTTCATAAGGATGGAAAATAAGCCCCCTTGGGAGCTGGGAACCACCGACTTCGTTTGAAGTGGCTGGCGTGAGGCCGCCCCCCTTGTGAAAATAAATTGTATTTCACATTACCTTTATTTGAATATTTATTCAGCTATACATGGTGGAGCGAATACGTCAAGGGAAATACTTAAAAAATCAATTATTTTTTTTAATTGAGTTTTTGCTTTCAATATTTTTGTCAATTTATACGATGTACGTAAGTACCTTGATAATATTTTTTACACGAGTGAACATAAATTAACTTTTTATTATGAATATTTTTGACATGTATACGATGATCCTTTATTATATTGTTTATACACGTGTATAAATCAACTTTTGCGAATATTTTTCTCGTGCGTATGAAACCTCCTTAATAAAGACGATCCTTTTTTTGGTATCTTAATATTTGCCCATCGTAAATACTTAACGTCAGATTTTCAATATTGACAAAATGTCAGATTCACGATTTCTTTCGTTTGCTTTCATATTTAACGATATTAGTACACAAATATGTGTACTTTAATATAAACGAAAAAAATATTATAAACCTACACTTGACTTCATCGTCTCTATAGAAATCAAAAATATCCTCTGTCGAGACCAAGCTTAGGGTACGTTGTTTCAAAGTTAGCTTATATGTAACTTTTAACTGAAAAAATCTAACTGCACGGTTCTAAAAAGTTTTTTTTTATTTCATTCAGTATCTATAAATGAACAAAGTGCGAAACGAAGGCCCGGTATTTTCAACGTTAGCATATAATGTGACTTTCAACTGATAAATAAAACTATCCACACGATTGATTTAAGTGCATCATTTTCATTTAGTAAAAGTCGCTTTCATAAATTAACAATACTAATAACTGCACATTTCAATTTCTGTATCAGATATAAGACGAACCGTTATAAGAGAACTTATATTATTCTCGATGTTTCGTTAGCGACGTAGCTAACGTCTTCAGGAGACACCCTCTCTGCACGACGACTGAGGATGAACTTATACGTCTCAGTTTGTGGGCATGCATTTTACATGAATTTTAAATGTTAATATATCTTTGCATTGTAGATTTTAGATTATTATTTTCAACCTTAATTTAAAATTATACATGTCGTTTTGTGGGAATGCGTTTAATATGAATCTTAAGTGATATTTATCTTTGCATCTTAGATGTAGATTTAGATTGAGATTAACCTTGGATCTCAATGACTGTTTGACTAAGCTACATTTTCTAAGTAACAGCAGTAAAAAATACCAATTTCGAAACGATTTTTGGCTATTTTTCTGCAAGCTATTTTCCGTTCTTTTTTTCAATATTTTAGCACTGATAACACAAAGAGAACCATGTCTTCTTATCTCTATATTTTTCTATAGAAATCGTAGCTGCGTAGAGACGCTACACTTTGCCATGGTGAGTCTACGACTTTTATTGTGACTTATTTTTTATCAGTTTTGGCAAGACTTGAGGTTAGACGACGCTACTCTATATAAACCTACCTAACAATATTATGAAATCCTTTTGCTCTTCGTTTTCAGTGGCGTATTCATGTTTTTTTTATTAAGAAATCCTGTGCGAGAGGCTCCTCAATTCTTTAAAGGCTCGGGGTCTATGTCACCCTGGAAAGGTGCCGCAGAGGTGTTGCTTGAATTGTTGCTTCTGTCGTGGGGCGCTGCAAGAAAGTGGCGATTGATGTTTGTTTTGAAAAAACTTTTTGGACATACCAGTCCAGGGGTGGAAGTCTCTTCACCACGGTAATTCTAACCGGTAATATGTGTGTGAAGACTGTCAATCCAAGATGGCCACGAGTGAACTGCTGAGTAGTCTTCATACAAATATTACCGATATTTGGTAGATAAGAATTATCGTGGTGATGAGACTCCCAGCCCAGAGAGGACTGCCATACTCAATAACGGGGCAGATTTGGGATTTATACAAAGTCAATAACTGGGCTGAAGTAAAAAAACTTGCGGGCTCTGTATAGTATGCCGAGTTGCCGGAAAGCAGATAAAAAAAAACTATGTTTGATAATAAAGGTTGGTTCGAGGCTGACCATCCATCCAAATGTGGTTAACTTTGCCAATGCTACCCCTATTTCAGGTAAGGGCAGCAAGAGTACTACTAGATCAAGCTAGACATATATACACGTATTTCTAATTTCTAGATGAATTCCTTGACTTATTGGTTGGTATGAGGCTGACCACCCATACTGTAAAAATGATTCACTTTGCCAATGTCACCCCTGTGTCAGGGAAGGTCGGAAAAAGTTGTAGGGCTTATGTTCATTTGTGGTTTGGATTTTAGTTGTAAGTACACATTCAGCATTTGTAAGCGCGAACTACACGTGTTTGTTTGTGGGCATGCATCTGAGAGCTTTAAATGAATATATCATTGCAACTTAGATTATAGATACCTGAGCCCGTTGTGTTACGGTACTCTGGGATGAATATAAACCCCTTTGATTAATCTCTGGCAGCGCGGTCAATGAGATATAAAATGTACATATTTATCATGCAAATATTATTTACGCTAATTTTCTTAAGAAAGCCTGTGCGGGAGACTCCCTAGATTCGATAGACTCTAAGGGTCTATGACACTTGTTATAGTGCCGCAGAGGTGTTGGTGATGTGGCAGTTGTCCATGTCCGGTTGCAGGGCCGTTAGCTGCGCAGTGCTGTGGTGTATGTGGCGTTGCTTTGTTTTGAGACACTGAGAAGAAATGGCGATTGATATTGGATTTGAAAAGGGCAAGGTCAAATTGGGATGGAAACACAGATACCGGTACCTCATTTTGTTTCTGTAAATGAACATTTTTTTTCTTTTTATACATTATATAACCCAACCTTCCCCATCAAGCCGACAAGAAAATAAAACATCCATGACGTAACGATGTTTTGCCATTATCATCTTCCCTCCGAGATCCCAAGTACAAAACATTACGTTGTCAGAGTTTAACCAAAAGTGTATAGAAACTTTAACAACGCCTCTGATGAATAAATTAGCTTCAAACATATTTGTAAAACGCTATTGAGTGTAAACGTAATTTTTTCTACAGACTTTAAATGTATGAAAGTAAGTAAGAGACATCAGAAAAGTTTTAAAGCAAAACCATTTGTTACGGATCATTACAATTCTTACAGCGATATTTTACATCCACCATTTTTTATTATCCCTTGAATAAATTATTTTTTTAACCAAAAAAAAATTGTCTAGACCACAAATAAATCGTTAATTTTTCTGCTTTCTTAGGTAGACTGTTCGTTAATCGAAGTTGTTCGTAAACAACTATTAATGGTAAAAAAGAACCTTTGCCAAACAAAATTAATGATGGCTTATGAAAAATAAAAGTTGTAAAAGTATCCTCTTAACGATTGAATGTTTAAAGAAAAATAATTTGAATATCAAGACAAAAAGTGTCTCTAACAGATAACAAACTTTTTTTTCTGTAAAAAACATCGATTCATTGTTTTAAGTCATTTTTTCCGTCTAAGTTTTGAAATAAAATATCGGAGATTTTTAAGAATCTGTTACAGGCGTTTATCAAAAATTTTAAATGACAAAAAAATAAACTAAATTTCACTAAACAAACTATTAATTTTCACATGAAAAGAGCCAGCCTTATCTAGTTTTTCTGCTCTCGAGTGGGCAGGTTCTCATTTTCATTGATGTTTTCATAAATTTTAATTACCTTTAAACCCCGTTTTCTTAAATTAAATAAAAATGGGTATTTAGTGAAATGCATTTTCTAGAACTAAGGTACTAGTTACTCGGGAAGTTTTTTTGTTTGTAATCTTGCACTTTTACTTTCTCGGATACATATTCATTGCATTATTATTAAAAAAAAAAGTTGGTATTTTCCTAATAAAGAAATGAAGCGTCCATGTATATTTTTTCACTGGCTACATAAATTTCATTGTTCTACTATGTATGTTGATTTAATCCGGCTAACACCATTTCCCTGGTTAGTTTTGCTGTACGGAATATTCCATAATGTGCTTTATTTATTGCGAGTACGTTTTTGAGTTTCCATGAATTCATGCACTTTTGGCTTTGAGAGCTATAAATGTAAACACGTTTTATTTATTTCACATGTTATTTGCGCTCAAAAGTTTGTTAACATAATCTGCTATGTGAATTCTGTTTCACCATGTTCACGTGCCGCACATAAAGCAGACTAAAATGAGGACGTCATATGACGTGTTTATAGTAGATGTTTGACAATTAACTTTGAATTATATATTTCATTCGATTACATATTTATTTATTTATTCATTAACTTATTCATATATATAAATAATTATAAAAAATTATAAAAAACACAGAGTTTTATTTTCACAAATTGAGTTTTTATTTCCACCTCAAGTACTTTCGACTTATTCACGTCATTATCAAGAGGATACTCTTGATAATGACGTGAATAAGTCGAAAGTACTTGAGGTGGAAATAAAAACTCAATTTGTGAAAATAAAACTCTGTGTTTTTTATAATTTTTTATAATTATTTATAAAAATGAATTTTCACTGTGTGAATACACAAACTTTAAAAAGTCTTATTCATATATTATGTTCCTTGACCTATAGGTTGGTATGCGGCTGACCACCTATGCTGTAGAAATTGGTTCACTTTGTCAATGTCACCCCTGTTTCAGGAAAGGTCGGCAAGGGTTGCAGTGTGTGTGTTCATTTGAGATTCGGGTTTTTTTTATTGTAAGTCCACATGCGGCATGTTTAAGTGCGAACTTATACGATACGAAATTATAGTATATGGAGGCCAGTACTAACTTCTGTGATCCACCCTTTAATCGTCATAGTATCGTCCTTCTGTACAAGTGGAGCTATTGCGACATTATGAATGCATCACCGAAGATCAATAATTGTACCTGCAACCTTCGACCTCCAGCAAACAACAATAACTCAACAGTTCGTGTTTCTTCTCTGTAGAAAATACACGCCTCCTGGAGACGTTGGATGTGACTCTGACGAAACGTAAAGTAAATCGTTCTTGTCTTTCCACGGTCAATAACATCCGTTTTTCATTCCATTCATTCCAATCAACCATCATTCCAAAAAATTAATTTTGATGTTAAGAAATTAAATTCAATAAAACCATTATCGTTTACCAAAGGTCCATTAAGCTTTGCAGTAACTGAGCCCAGCTTGATAACTGGTGATTTATACAGCGACCAAGCTTGCAGAGGCCTCTTGAAGTTTGATTAACACGGAAACAGCCCTCACCAAATAAATCATCCACATTTTTAGTCTTCTTGTATTAGATCTTAAATCTATTAATTCCAAAACTTGCTACTGCGATACAGAAAACTAGCTGTTCTTCCATAAACCAGATATTCTTCCATATTTATTGTTGTATTATTGGTTATTTTATATACCAAGGAAAAAAATATTAGTTATATTTTTTTAGGGAATTAAATTCCTTACTATATTTTTTCTTCCCGTTTTACAAGGGCTGTGTTTTTCACTCACTGATTCATATTCAGGTTGGCTCCACTTTATCCATTTCCGAGGACATAATCTGGACATTGGAATTCCATTAAAAGTCAACGGAAAAACATCTTCTCCTTAGCCCAGCCCAGCCAGAAAGAAAAACTTCATTTTATTAAAATCATAAATTCTCTCACTTTTACGACGGCCTCGCTTCCTTTATCTCAAGTATAAAACGTTACGTTTAAACTCAACCAAAGCATCTCACTAAAAAATATTGAATCTAAAACGCTCAATAGAGTTGTTGAATGTATATTTTTTGTAAACTCAATGGTTGAGTTTACACGTAAGGTTTTATACTGTTAGCACGTCTTCAGTGGTTTATGAATTTTCAAATTCATTTTAATATGGAGCAAAAAAAACTACTCACTCGGAGGTTCCACCGCCATAAAACAACCTCGGTGTTCATTTGAATTTTATTGGGTAATTTTTAATTTATTTACAGTATGAACGTGTTAACGAGCTTCTTTATTTGACTTTTCCTTAAGTCTGTGTTCACAAAAAAATCCCGTTGTTTTTTAAAATATGTTTATTATGCTTTTTGGCCTTAGTAAAAGAGTGACATTTTGAAAAAATTCACGCGTGTTAAATTATTTTGTATCTAAATTTTTAAGTTAGTTTTTTCATATAAATAACTTAAAAAAATGACGCCACAAAAAAATATTTAAAAAAACTCGTTTTTTTTACATTTTTTTGCTCTCATTTTGTTGTTTGTCTTTTGGAAATAAATTTTTTCTTCTTAATTATATAATGATACAAATTTTAGTAAACGATGCAGTTAATATGAATAGTTTTTGAGATAATATGAAAAAACTGTTTTCAAGAATTAAATAAATGAATTAGTTTCAGTTTTTTTACAACTTATTCCCATGTTGTCACCGAAATAGTTGCATTTGACTAGTGCAACCTTTTTGTTTACACAGGTGAAAAATGTAAGGGAGCCAGCCTTACGCCAACCACTTCACTTGAAGTCCCGAAGGGGCAGGTCCTCATTCCTGTAAGGAGTATTAACGGTATTTTGATTTTGGGTACTACACCCTAAAATGGTTGAGGGGCTTCAGCAAAATAATCATTTTCTTCACAAATATAATTCATAAAAAATCCATTTCTTTTTTACCACGTAAGTAAAATTACTACAGCTCACCAAAAATAATATTTTTTTATCACTGAAAGAAAAACTACTCCGTAATCTGTTGGCGGGATGATTTATAAGATTTTTTCTTCCACGACTGTCTTATCATAAAGCTGTGGGATATATCAACCCGGCTGAGCCATCAGAAATCGATTTTCTTCTCATAACAGCAACCCAAATATAAAACATTTCGTGTAAACTCAACCATTCCGGAAATATACAGAAACTAAAACTACGCCTTTAGTGAGCGTTAAACTTTCAATATATTATTCGATTGAATTTAAACGTAACGTTTTATTCTTGGTACAGAGGATGACGAGAAAAACTGAGATGAAAAGGTGATTGAGGCTTCGAAGTGATTTGAAGGAAAATGTGACAGTACGCGAGATAACAGGCAATCTTGTTTTTTTGTTGTAACGGATAAAATGTCGTCCATCATCTAGGATTGGAAACCGAGCTATTGATTCTACGATGTTTGTTCATGGGATCAAAAAAACATCGTATTTTTTTTATATAAGTCCCTTTTATTGCGATCTTGTTTGAATGATCTGCAAACAAATGAAATAGGAATACTCGTATGAAATAATTTCATAATGGTGATCCCATCGATCAATTTCAAGGATAAAGATGGCAATGGTGTCATTTTGAGGTTATACATTTGAGGTGGTACATATGTACCTACGAGTAGGTATGCAATGCTATGAAAGAAACGACGTATATCAGCGTCTTATGTAAGAAAGTATTCAATAACAGCGATAACAGTCCTCGTTGTCGGTTTCCTGGGAACTGATAATAAACAAAAAAGGCCTCTCTGACGCCCAAAGACGTTCGTGATTTGGCACGGCAAATGGCTCTGTTGTTCCATCTTTTTTTATTGAGAAATCGATTACTATAAAATTGAGTCTGCAAATTTAAATGGGGGAAAAAATGTTGGCGTAACATGACTGGATTTTTGAGCAGTTGTGTGAGCATGTAATTAGTTGAATTATTGCTAAGGACCTTTGTATGAATCTGTCTACCACCGTCTTGTTGATGTCATCCAAAAAATAAAGTATGACGCTAGATACAGAACATACACTACTTACTTTAGATCAATATTATACCTACAGGTGGATAGAGAAGACGCTTAAGCGCTGCGTGTTTTTTTCTGTCGTGTGAGCTGAACGTGAAATCTAAAATCTACAATGAAATTTTATATAATTAAACCTTTAAAAACATAAGCTTTCATTAACACAGGGTTTTGAAAATCACCTTTTGAAGCTTTTACATTTTCATGTAACAACTTTTTCATTAAATTAATATTTTAGAAAATGGAAGTCATTATTTTTTATGTTCGGCTTAAAATTAAAACACAAAATTCTGGAAAAGGATACCTTACACATAGCATCCTTTATCCATTTTTTCTTTTCAAACAAAAAGATGTACATCTTAACTAATTGCTGCCTTTATTATATCGGCGCCGGAAGAAAGAATGTATTATGAGACCTGGAATGACTTTTCTGTCAAGTTGAAATGACCGTTGGGGACTTTTTTGGACTTTTTAGACTCCATTTTCCGTTCCTCAAAGTCCTTTAATTGCTTCGGGGACTCTGGGGCTAATATTGAAAATTAAAAAAGGCAAAATTTCAGCCGACAGCGCAAACTTTTGGAAAATTAAAATGAAAAATGATTATTTCGGTCGTATACGCAAAACAACAGGGGGTTCAAAATATTAATTTGAATACTGTTTCGTACGCTCAAAGCAGTTTTAATTATTTTTAATTCCTCTCTTCTTCCAAAATTCTTTACAAATATTTGCACAGCGAGTTGTAAACAGAGATTTTTTATTGTTATCAAAAAGTCCTTGAAATACTCCGTAAAAATATTTTTTCTTTAAAAACATTTTCAACCCAAAAAAATAATTAAGGCTGGTACATATCGATACTTTATAGGTAAAACTAAAAAAGTGACATATTAAGCTAACGTTGGTTTCTCACACAAATACACCTTTCTTTCTATGACAGAAAACACTACAAAAGTTTGAAAATCCAAAAGTTCAGAAGTTTGTTATGGACACTTATTTATAATTAGTTCATTGACTATGAAATTTTACACCCAAAATAATGTTTTATCCATGATTTTCAAATCAGTGAATCAGCACTTATTCAGTTTTACCTTTAAGATGGCGATATATACCTTCTCATCATATTGGTACAATGGAATCGGTCAAATTACTTAATGAGTAGTATAATGTGAGAACGTTGTTTTTCTTCTTAGAGCGCCGAAGTTCCATCAAATGAGCTGTCGACTGATTCCTTAAGATGGATCCTTTGCTGTCTACACATTAAAAGCCCTTGAAAAATTGTATTTTATGGATAAAAGATTTAAAATCATGTAGGTACTTGTTGTGTTTAAATTCTAATTTGGATTCCAATGCTCTAAATTCTAAAAGAACAAATGAATACATAAAAGTTAGTTTCTTACACTCGTAGTAGTATAATAAAAAAACTTATGGATCAGCCACTTTGTCAAAACGCATCGATATTCTTTTCATCAAGATATTTCACCTCAAATTCTCTGTGATCAAGTTACAAGTTCTTCCTTATTTACTTTGTAGCCATTCCCGGAAATTCTCCATGTGAGGAATACAAAGTCAGCTAACGTATTTACAAACTCCGTCGTCTCGCAGATTTCCCAGTTTACGTGTTTGCGTTTTCAAACTCCAAACTCAAACTGTAAAACAAACGTTAAAAACTCAACCAAACATGTATGGTGAATATAACACCCAAAAGAGTCGCAGTATTAGTTTCGATACATTTATTTTGTAAACGCTATGGATGGGTTTAAACGTTAAGTTGTGTACTTGAGGTATCGTAAGACCGTTCATAAACTTCGCTCACTAGAGGTGCTTCTTTTGTTTCTGGACATTTTTTCAGTAAGTTCTGTGGTTGGAGCAAAACCTTAAGTTTTATACTTGGAGTATCGAGCCTTCTTTGTCCATACTTTATGAGGAATTTATTATTGCCTGCCCGCCTAAAGCGACTAACAAGGCGAACTTAGCCGACAACTCCCGTGAAAGTCCGACTGGCTAAGTGAAACCATCCACTGTTGCAGAAAGCTGTGGGGTAAATAAAATTGCCAACACTGCATAAATACTTCATTTACTGAGGATTTTGGTTAGTTGGTGTCTGTAGTGCACACTATAGATAGCAATGAATTATTGCCGATCAATTTTGTTAAAATTTTCTAATTATCTCCGTGTTAGCAGTAGTAATACAAAAAGGAGCAAAAAAGACAATTTATTTCTAGGTAGTTGAGTTAATGCAAAATATTATTATTTGTTTGATGAAATCTTGCTCTTGGCGGGCTTGATTGTCATAGGTTTGTAGAAAGCACTGATTCTCAAACAATACCTAGTTGCATTGAAGTAGTACAGTCTTTGGTGAATGGAGATGATTTTTGTAACCTAGAGTAAAGCCTATTTGAAAAATATTTTTTCCTATGCTCCGCTGTGAATCAAACCCACTTCATTTTGTTAACGATTCCGATAGCAACGAATGGCATTAGGTATTGGTAAGTATATAAGAGTTTTGTATTTGATTTAGATGATAAATTATTATTGGTCATAAAGACTTCGCCGGCCTACTGGAGGTCGATGGCTTGTGAGTCGTAGAGGGCTACGCTTTCCTCCCAGTCTCGTATAAGACCCTCCTCCCTGCAATGTCAACAATCTATTTATTTATTTATTTACCTGCGTATCTCGTCCAACTTTTTGATGTAATTTAATTTGCTGCCTTCCGCAATTTGTGCCTTTTTTCTCCCTCAGTTTTTAAATTGGTCGGTCGTCGGATTTCTTGATCAAATCTTCCAATTTGCCTGTAAAACATCCGATTCCCGTGTTTCTAAAAAAGAGTGTTATTAGGCTAATTGTTTATTTCCCTTTTTAAAGTTTTCTTTTTATTTGACTTCACTTTAAAATATGAAATATACAGAGATTTTACCCTTGACTCTTGAAGATCATTAACATAAAGGTGTATACTTTATTATCGCGCATATTTTCTCATAGCACACATTTATAAACGCTTGAGAAAAAATACAGCACAGCTTCTGCAAATCATTTAAAATGGTGGTGAAGGCCATGCGGAGCTGGAGGTAGAAGTTAAAAGAGACCAAAACTCAAATCAAGAAGATGTTCACGTTTAGGTACACTGCGTTTAAAGACTGAACTGCATTTCCATTATCCAATCCTGAAACTAACCAATTAGTTGTATCAATTCGGTCTTTATAAAATTAATTTGATGAAATTGTAAGGGGCGACCGAGAAAAGTATAGAATGCTCAGATTTAGGAGATTGTGAAAGAATGGAATATACATACAAAGTGAGTGTAAAAGAAGAAAATGCATGAAAAAAGTGATGGATATGAATGAATTGAAAGAAGTACTTATGTTAAAAAGAAATTGAGGCAGCTCTGCAGGGGCTCTGGCCAACCCTAGCGGAATGGCGGCAGAGTTACAGTTACAGTGACCTCATTACGTGTAAGAGTAAAAATGGCGTACAAGAAGTTCCTACGCGTAGATGTATAGTACGCTTGTAAAATGTCTTGAAATAAGATTTAAAATTACATAGAATCGTGTTTCAAAACGCTATATACTTTGAACTTCTCTTATTGGTAAGTCCTCTTAAATATCTAACTGATACACATCTCTCAAAAAATGAACTGAACCAAAATCTCTCAAAAAATGTTAGATTGGCGGTGCACGGTGGTATACTAGTGCCAACCTTGATGTATGGAAGTGAAGCCTGGACGGTGAGTGAAAGGGAAATTAGTAAAGTCCATACAGTAGAAATGGACTATCTTAGAAGTATGATTGGGAAAAAACGAAGTGACAGGGTGAGAAATGATTTTGTAAGAGAAGAATGTGGTGTAAGGGAAAGTGTGAAAGTGAAGATTAAAAGAAGTATGTTAAGATGGTTCGGGCATTTGGAGAGAATGAGTGATGAAAGATTGACGAAGAAAGTATATGTTGCTAGAATAGATGGATGTCGTGGTAGAGGAAGACCGAGAAAAGTATGGAAGGATCAAATCTCTGAAATAGCGAATGACTGGGATATCCAGAGTCATAATAAAAGGAGGACTTGTATGAAAAAGGTTATGACTCTGGATGAAATGAAAGAAGTATGCAAGGACAGGAAGAAGTGGCGGCTAATCTGCAATGTTGATTTCTAATGTTGGTGTATTCATTTGCTACATTTTTTGCATAGGAAATTTTTGACTTTTTTTGTATAGATTTCTTTGTAAGGTTTTGTTCTTTTTTATATTTAAATGTAATTTATTATTCATATTCCTTGACTTATAGGTTGGTATGAGGCTGACCACCCATACTGTAAAAAATGGTTCACTTTGCCAATGTCACCCCTGTTTCAGGGAAGGTCGGCAAAAGTTGTGGGGCTTATGTTCATTTTAGGTTTGGATTTTATTTGTAAGTACACATTCAGCATTTGTAAGCGCGAACTACACTTGTTGGTTTGTGGGCATACATCTGAGAGCTTTAAATGAATATATCCTTGCAACTTAGATTATAGATTATAGATATACACATCGTCTTTAGTCATTGTGGTCGCTGTAGGTTTGTTCAGCTTACACACTACTGATTCTGCTTGATTCCATTTTAAGCACTCAAAACAATCATTTGTATGTGCTGTGTTGCCGCAAGGCGATGCTACACCATAAAGCAGGGGCGTGCTGTAGGTGAATTAATATCGCAGGCTTAGTGTTCAGTTTACGACCCTTATCAGAAGTGGGATCGCTCTAGACGGAAGAGAATTGTTATCATTGGAGTCGCTCACTCGAAACAAGGACACAAACGGTCGTCAGTCCTTGTAGAGCCCCAGACACGTCCTGTGCCCTGAGTACAAAGCATTTACATAAACTCCCTACTATTCCGTAAATAGAAAAATGTATGGAAACTAAATCACTCACTAGGGGTTCTGCAGTATCTTCAATACATTTCTCATTTTCGATCGCGATACTCAATCGAAGAGAGTGTATGTAATTATTTTATGGGCAATGTACTACAAGTGTAAACCTTTACGTGCAAGATTAACTATTGCGTTGTACCGAAAATATATGGAAACTTAAAACGCTCGTTAGAGTCGTTGTTTAAGTCTCCATACATAATCGGTGGAACACTGTCGAAACAAATTTTAAACTTGGGATACTGGCGAAGTCCTCGCTAGCAAATAACCGCACCGGTAATCAACCAGCCTCCTAGTTGAATCTAAAACCAAATGTGTACGTACAACGTATAATTTATCTCCGGTTTCGTATTTCGCCGCTGCTTTAAATCAGATAAAAAGTGTATATGATAGAAGTTAATACTTCATGTTTCCAGAAAAAATTACAAAAAATATATTAATTAAAGATAAAATAAGTACGGAAAATATCACAAAGTTTTTGATAGATGTTCAATAATGCTAGTCTCGTATAAGTCCCTCCCCTTGAACGCTTTGTCTTAATTTTTCTAACCTTGATTTCTAAAGTAACAGTTCTTTTACATTCTCAGCAAGCTTTTTCATACTTCAGTTGATCTTGAGCAGCTTTCTTACGCTGAAAATAGAATTTTAATTCCATATAAATCCCGTTTACTGAAATATTATTTTTTGATCACCAGAATATCTTGAACGAGGATATTTTTACTTAATCGAGATTAAGTATTAAAAATAAATTATCTGTTATAGGCCATTATATACCTACTTACCCGTATGAAAAAACTATTTTACAGTGACCAAATAATCGAGGTTAATTTTTTTTTTTGTAAACCACCAAACCCTCAAAAATATTTAAAAAAAATATATATTAAAAATTTTGTTTAACATGGCAGTTTTTTATTAGAGACACTTTCTGAAAGCATTAAACGGTTTTCACACTCCTCTTACACTTTCATTTGCATCTAAACTATGCTTTGAAATTCAAACTCTAACGAATGTTAGAACTGGTTAGAACAGACACATACTAAGGTAGAAGATCTACACCTAGGGAGGTAGTATTATTGTATACTGCATTAATGCGTTCTACATTGACGGTTTTGTATGGCAGTGTTATCGTAGAGATCGCCGTAGGGACGAGATGGAAATTTCCAGATAAACTAAGGCTCTCATTCTCTGGAATTTCTTCATCCTAGGGTTATATTAAAGCCTTCAATCGAATCAAATAATGGTTGTATTAAATACAGGTTGAAAGATGTATGCGAAATAATAGATTTAATCTAAGACCATCGAGGTTTATAATTGTAAAGAGGTTTCTACCTGAAATGAAAATAGAACTACGATCTATGGGATTTTCTGTTTTTTTCTGTTTTATATTATTTTATTTTGTATTTAATTTTTTAACATATTTAACCAACGTATGGTTCCACAAAATAAAATAAATTCGATCTTTCACTAGTCATGCGTCTACATTTGAAGTTGAAGCTGCTGTAAGGATTTGGAAAGTATGCGTAACACCTTTATTTCCGGTTTTATTATTAATTTTCTAGTGATAAAAGTTCTATTGTACCAAGGGATTATTTTTTTAGTTTAATTTCTAGAATATTTTGGTTTATAAACTCCATCACAGATAAACAAACAAAAACTTACTTTCATGTGTTCAAACGGAAACTAGCATCGTATGATAAAGCACCAAGCCCGAGTCTGTTCCCTTCCGGACCCGATGAGAAATAATTTAACGGCATGGGAAATTTTCGATTCCATTTAATTAATGAAGTTGAAATATTTTGCATTCCTTGAATTCTACCAACCAGGCGAATCTCTTTCATCTACCTGCTCGAGATTTAAGCTTTGTTTTGGTTTAAACTTTACGTACTTATTGCTAAAAAGTTCAAAGAATTCGTACGGGCCTTTGGTTCCTTTGTTTGTAGGACAAATCATTTTCTTTGTTAGAAAGTACAATGATAAGGTTTTATATTTATTTTTCCGCATCCATGTGAAATTTTATTTGAAAGATTATTCCGTATTGAATTTCAACTTGGATTACGGTCTAAACGCACGTTACTAAATTCAAATTGGAAAATTAAGGATATTAGTCTAATACGGGTAATTAGAAGACGTTTTTCCAAAGTTACTGAGAAGCATATTTATTCGATATAATCTATTGGTTTAGTTTATTAGTTTTCTATTGGAAAGTGATGAAAAAATACTCCGAAAAATATGTCATTTGCCACGAGAAAATCCGGGTATAAAATCCCGGGTTGTTTTCGTAGTGGAAAGCATAGCTAAAAGCGTATACATGTGTTCACACAAATGTCTACCCAAATCACCTTCTTTTTCTCTTCTCGTAGTTCTTCTTGCCTTACATAAATCTTGAGGTCTCGTCACGGAGCCTCGATTTTGTGATTATCTTCAGAAACAAAGTCCCAGGGAAAATCCAGGCATAGGAATTTCTCCGATTTTCCCTTTTTGCGTGTCGGACTGACATTGATCGTCGAATGTATTTCCCATTTCCTTGTTTTTTCCTACAAAAGTTTGATTTTTTATTGAGTGGGATTAAAATTTGGTAAAGTTTATGCATAAATGGTATGTACCATGGTAATAAGAATAAATAAAAATAGGGAATATTTATTTACTAAACAAGAATCAAACGTTTTATTCATTTAAGCTGAAATATACGCTTTATTATATTGTCTATCGTTATTCCGATTATATTTATTGATACCCACATAATTTTCAATGCTACAAAAAACCTAAAAATACAAACCCACTCCTCTATTTCGTGTGTATAACAAATTTTGTTTTTTATGTTTACAATTATTTAATATCTGGAAAACACTTGAGTGTTTACATACAAAATTATATTCTGAAAAATCATTAAACAAATTAATTACTACGAATTTATCGATCGACATCAGTCAATCATTGCTAAACAATGTATTTTGCGGCTCCCGGAAAATTGCTTCTCTACTACGTTATTTGGTTTAGTCAGTATCCCAAGTATGAAATTTTACGTGTTTACTAATCTACAGCGTTTTATCAAAAAAGTTTGGAAACTTAGCCGCTCACTCGAGGCTGCCTTATAACTCCCAAGTTTTTTTTGGTAAAATGCTGTTGCTGAGTGTAAACGTATACTTTTGTACTTGTTTAAAGTACGCACATGTATGATAATATTATTCGCAAAAACACGTACGGATATTAATTCGGTTCGATCGTGTTTTTGCGGTTTCCGGTTTCAATGTACGCAAAAACGGACTACGCCCAAAAATTCTGTTTATTATGTAAGCATGGAAATTTACCTTACATTGTTTTGTATTATTACAAGCCAAATTAAAAACATATTGAGTTTGGGAAAAATAATATATTACATGTTCTGTTCTTGACTCCGAGTCTAGATCATTGCGTAAATTCCACTGAATCGAGTTCGTATCAAAATGTATGGAAGATTTAACACAACTTCAAGTGAGGGATTTAGTTGGCATACATTTTATTTACACGATCGAGGGGAGTTCACGAAGGGATTTTTTACTTGAGGTACTTGATAAAAGGGCTTTATTTGAAAATAAGTCATGTATACTTACTTCTTTGGTACTTTTTCATATACCCGTAATTCCTGGATCCCATGTTACAATTTATTCTATGTAAAAATGTATGGATGGATTGCGCCTTTACAACTTTTCAAACATTCATAATTTTGACAACTAGTCATTAGCTACTTTAAATGTTAAAAGTTAGCAACTAAGCATTAAATGTTTTTGTAAGTTTGAATGGCAAGTTTGACTTTATAAATAAAAAACTCAAAATCAAATAATAGGTACCGTAGAGTAGGTATACCTTTGCAAAAACACGGGTATTTAACTCTATTGCAATTTCACGGAAAATCCTTCTTCATAAATTTTGCTTTCACTAGTTTACTTGTGAGTCCCGTCACACGAACAAACCTCTGGATGTGATGAAGCCAAAAGGCATGGCACTACCATAAACATTATTTTACATCCTTTCAAATTCCTGTATGCAATGCAACATTACTTTCTAGGCACAGCTTTTCAACATTTTATTCATCTCTTCATAAATATGCTAGTTTCTTTCCTGACAAAAGCCTCCTTCATTTCTCATCTGACTTTCAGTTCACACTTTATTATATCTCCTTTGTTCCCGAACCGCATCAATAAGTTTCCCGCGCAAATTCAATAAGAATAAATTCGTTTCCCGCCCATTCACAGATGACTCGGTTCCGCTGCACCAGTTCCCCAAGAATAAAAAGTAATGTTTAAACTCCACCATAGCGTTGTTTAAAAAATGTATGGAAACTAAAGCTGCTCATCTAGGGAGCGTTGAAGTCCGTATACATATTTTGACAAAACGGTATGATAGAGTTTAAACGTATACTTGGGGAACAGAAATCAAACTAATGGAAAATGGACTCATCCATGTGGAGAAGAGTTACCACCTCATTAAGTTGATTTCACCAAGTTTGTTAAGATCACCAAAGCTGGTTATTATCACCAATGCGTATCGAATCATCCACGCATACGGTTTTTCTATTTTAGTTCCCAATTTCGCCATATTTTCGTACGTTCTTTTTTGGGAATTCTTTAATTAGAAGAAAGCAGATTGCTTTCAATGTTTCAGATAGATTTTTCAAAGAATTTTCATGTTTTCGCGTAGAAGAAAAGGAAGTATCTTAACTAAAAATACTCGTAACCAAATTCTATAGACATCTTTCGGAGAAAATACTTCAAAGTAAATGTGTTATTTGTTACAAGAAATCTTACCATTTTAGTACAAAAATATTCTGATGTAGGAGTTTCAGACATAATGTATGTACATACAAAGACAGACACTTGTAGCCCTAAGTTTTTACATGTTGCTATTATAATTGATATTTAATAAACATAAACCCTATTTGTCTCCCTTTTTTTTAAGAAATAGATACAGCATTAAAAACACTGTTCAGGCGATCACTTTCATCGTAGGTAACTCGTAATTTTTTTCCCATAAAGCACATATAATTTAATTCAATAATTAAGACTGGTATAACGCTTGCACTCATTCTTGTGAAAGCTGACTAAACCTTTCCGGCATTTTAATTTTCAAAAACTTTTTATTGGCGAAACGGGAAATCCAGCGAACAGTAGGTACTTCAAATTTGACTTTTTTTGCTACCTCGGGAATTAAACCCACTATTTTTCTATTGCAATTCCAAGCCGTTAACTGGGGCTTTAATTTACTAAACGATCGTTTGTCTCATTTTTTTTAGTAAAAGTGGTTCCTAAATTAAGTAAGTATTTGTGATTGTTTAAATACCAACCATAATGTTTTAATACTTTAAACAAAAACAAAAAACATCCATACAGTATTCGGCCTTCAAAGTGGATTAAGAGAATGTTGAGGAAACAATTAATCAAAATTTCTAAAACATAATTGAACCCTTGAGGCGGCTTAATCAAAACGCAAAGCGAGAGATGAACACACAAAACTCCTTCATACTTAAAAAACAATTTTCTTGTTTTCGCAATACACGCTCGCTAATAAATTCCCCCTTACCACAATCTGCTGTGGGGCGAGCGGGATCTTTTTGATCTAAAAATCTTATTAACGAAGAGTGAAGAACAAAAGTTCCGAGAGCGCCAATAAGCCTGGACTATCTCTACGTTAAGCTGAATTAATTGAGGTTTCGCTTCTACGGGTTACGGCGTAGCCTTGAAGAGTCTACGCTCTACCGTGTCTGCAGGAAGCCGTGAGATCGTAACTCTAAAACCGGAGCTTTCTAATATATGAATTTTTGATTTTGTGTTATGTGTTTCTGAGGGTTTATTGTTTCCTTTTTATCTCAGTTTGTTTCATTATTCATTAAAATAACGTCGTCGTAAGGACCTATTTTCAAAAAAAAATTAAACATAAAATTTATTAACATTGGTTTATTTATAAAATAAATTGACGAGTATAAATAAAGAATGAAAATATTTTTTCATCGAAATATGCAAAAATGTTAATTATTGCATTTTAACCATATTAAAGTACAGGTTTTAACGAAAAATCTCCAAATTTTGCTTGGTTATTCTATGTTTGTGTAATTTATTTTTTTAGCAACTCCGATTCATCCTTCCGTTTATAAAATTAAATACTTTTGTGATAAATTGTTTTCATACAGTTATCGAATATTTTTCTAGCGCCATCAAAAAAATTAACCTCACGAATTGTAAAATTAATCCAGAGTAATTGTTTCGTCTACGGTTTTGTAGCAGCTATGTTATTAATGTAAAACAGGCAGTTACGGCGTGTCCTATTGTTTCATCGTCGTTCCCTACACGTTACTAAATAACCTACCGCTTCCAGCACAACTAACCTTTCACTTTAAATGCGGTGATGTTAATTTTTAAGGAAATCATTACTTGTATCAATAGAATCATAGTAATGAGTTCCGCACATTTTAATAAAACAATAGTGATGCAATCATACGACCGTGCTGCTACGGCAAAGATTAATTAATATTTTGTAATTGGTTGCTAAGGACCTAATTGTGTAATGTTTGACTATCGGAAAAGCTTAAATTTGAAACATTTGTCCTGTAAACGTTCCGTATACTTAATGGGATTGAAAGAAATGGAAAATAAATTTAAGAAATTTAATTATTTAAAAAATTTAAATGGAAACAAAGTTTTAATTCACTTATTTATTTCTTTTTTGCTCAAATATTTTCGCCTAATGAGGCATCTTCGGGAGCAGAATAGTTAGTTTGATTTTTTTAAATGATGATAGATTAAATGAAGATGCCTCATTAGGCGAAAAAATTCGAGGAAAAAAGAAATAAATAAGTGAATTAAAACTTTGTTTCCATTTAATTTTTTTAAATAATTAAAAATGGACTTTCACTGTGTTAATAAATTCACCCTAAAAAATATATTAAGAAATTTAATTCATCTAAATCTGCTCTCGATTAATGTCTAATATTTTCTCAATTAATCTAAAATAGTATCATAATTTGCAAACGTTAAAAGGAACGTCAAAAACTGTCTATATTGTATATAATACAGGAGAGATTTATACATTGAAGCCAATGACAATGGTTAAATGAAATAATCCAATCTCTATTATATAAAGAGCTGGAGCATTAAAAGTAGGAAAAGCCATGAAAATCTTTGATCTTTCATAAAAATGTCTCTTGAAACATAAGATTAAGTTTATTTTTACATTTAATAAATTTAAAAAAGCCTGCTATAATTTAGTAAAAACCTTTTTTTTTTTTTTAATTTAACCCCGGTTTAAAAGCTTAAGTAAAAACACAGGAAAAGACTTAACCACGCCTAATATGTAAGGTCAAAATTTATATCAGGAAATTCACTCTTTTATAGACGCGCTTATTACATTTCCCTTTTTACAATACACTCCGAATTCGTTCTGAAGTTATTCTCGGAGGGTAGCGAACATAAAACAGTTTAAAATGTTTCACTTTTGAAACAGTCGAATGCTTGAAACTTAAAACAAGCCCAAAAAGTACAAATAAACAACTAAACGATAATCAAAAGTTGACGTATCTGGGGAAAAAAATATCTTATTATTGTTTATAATTAAAGAAATCCAGATAAGATTAATTTTTCAATTACTCTCCCAACTTTTAATTCCAAAAAAACGCCGGATTGATTTTAATGTTTGGGATAAACTACACTAAACAGACATAAATGACATCGCTCTCGGTATCCAAGTCCGTCTGGAAAAATTAACACTTACGTCAAAAAAACATTTCAGTTCAAAACATTTGTATCATACATTATGTATCCAACTTTTTCTTCCAGAAAAACACCGGATTGATTTTCGTGCGCAACTTCAAAAGTTAGAGATAAGTTTACTTTTGACAGAAAAATAACGCCTTATAAGCTAACGTTCAATAAATTAAGTAAAAACGTATATTCTTGTAAAATTCAGATTGTAAATGCAGTTGGATATAAAACACTAAGTTGGCCCTTGGGATGACTACATCACAAAACGACTCGACGCGACGCTTTAAAGAAATCATCAACTCACCTGGAGCATACAACTGTGCTTCGATTCTCCAGAAATCATAAGCAGTTGAAGATAGTTGGAGTCATGAGATTGAGATACCGATTATCTGCGTTGACGGATAATGGAGTCTGGTCTATAGAGTCAAACACAATGTATGCATGGAGGCTTTATCTCTTTGTTCCAGCCGTTCATAGGTCAAAATACTGAAACCGTTACAGGTCGAGGGCCTTCATAAATCTAGCGTGGACCCTGAAAGATAATGGACCCAGTGCTGAGAGGTCCACATACGTGGGGAAAACGGGAAATTCAGGACCTGTGGGTACCTCCAAGAAAATCAACAAAAATTTAACGAAGAATATTCAATGTTTATTAGTTTTCATATAAATTTCGAGAAATATTCTTAATTTTATTTTTTGGATTATTTTGAATTGTTTTATTTTATTTAAATATACAAATGATGAATTGAACAATTCTAAGTACTTAAAAAAAAAACAGAATTTGATGTAGAACCTGAACAATAATTAACTAATCTTCATGGCATCACAAAATAAACATTTCTGCTACAAGCATACTGTGAACTATTTTGAGAAATGTTTTTCTTAGCAGAGAATACTGAAAAAGAATTTATGTAATATCTTTAATCTTAGTTACAAAGATATATTGAAATTGAAGTCTCATATTTAATGCATCCTCACAAGCAGACGCATTTAAGTTTTCGCTTATAAAAGTTGCACGCACATAATAAACCAAACCTCACATGAACATAAACTTTGCAACTCCTGCCGCCTTTCTCTGAAAACGAGGTGGCGTTGGCAAAAGTGAACCAAATTTGTACAGCATAGGGTGTCAGTCTCTTAACAACCTATTAGTCTAGGAACTAAAAGTAAAAAATACGAAATAATGTAATAAGATGTTTTCAACGTTTGGAAATCGTGTAAGATGAAAGACTGATATTTCTGGTATAGACTGCCAAAGTCTCACATCTAATGGGTGTATATACCTACAAGTATCCTTTACAATCTCTCTTCAAAAAATGCAATAGTAACATAATTTCATCTTGTTTCAATAGTTATACTCATTTCCGTGTTTAATTGTCAATTATTCCCACCAAAACCTACACTCAAATTTATAATTGGATTGCCATCAGGGGGGGAAAGTAGTGACAACACCCCGCAACCACCCGTCCATTATCAAATCACGATTCATCTTTATGTTGTGCGCCTCCCAGTGTTCACAAATTGCCACTCGGCGTCTCGTTATTCAGGCAATTAATCATGAAACGCTATCAGTTAGTTGCCTTCAAGGAAATTATGATTAATTTAACAATTGCAATTAACGGGCCGCCCCCCCCCCCCCCCGCACAGAAAGCTTTTGCATACGAAATTGACCCAATTTCATAAAATTGTTGGTACCATTTTTCAGCGGGGCATCAGTCTTGTTTGAAACTGGAATTTTTAAAGTAATTACAGACGCTTCTTTTTTAATTAAAAATGCGAATGAACAGATTGTGCGAAAAGAGTTGGAATGAATTTCTTCGATCTGAGTTGAATAAATAATATTTTTAATTAATGCATTGTATTTCGTTTCGTCTCGAATCACAGGAAATCAGTATTGAATTTATTCCCATGCAACAAGTGCTAGTTAAGTGTGCCTCTAATGAAATTATATTTTCTTTTCCAACGTTGTTTGTGTTCAGTTTCCGGATCATAAAATATTGACTAGATAATAATATATAAACATCGTTGAACAGAAAAAAGTGTGAAAACCAAAACACTCGGTAGAGGTTTTGTTGTATTTCTATCAATTGTATTGGTTAATACGATGGTTTTACGCAATTTTTTTGAACAAAGCTACCAATGGATAATTTCAGGTTATATTTTTATTACGGTTTTGGTCTTTTTTTTTACATTTTGCATGCTAAGCGCGAACTTACCTGTGCTTAATCTTTTAATGTTATTACATATTCGTAACGAAAATTATACATCAATTTATGAAATGCTTCAGCGGAAATTTTTAACTCCATTTTAAAAAAAAGATGTATAAAAAAAACTGTTTAAGGCTCTTTTAACCCTAAATCTGCCGTTTTTGTTTCTTACACTTTATGGTCTTAGCAAAAGAGTGAAATGAAAAGAGTTTCCATATTTACTCAAAAATTATTGACATTATAAAAAAAAATGTTCCTATACTGCACTTTACAATGAATCGTTCTGTAAATAAAAAGAAAAAAACATTTCCAAAATATAGCACACACGAGAAAGTAGCTAAAAATGTGAAAAAAACGTGTTGTTTTAATATTTCTTTGTGGTGGCAATTCTTTAGTTATATATTTTGTTAAAACTTTATAATTAAGAAAAAAAAATTAATAAACATGCTTGATTTTTTTCATTACTGTCACTCTTTTGCTAAGACCATAAAGTGTATGAAATAAAAACGGCAGATGTAGGGTATAAAAGAGCCTTAATTATATCTTCTTCTTGTGCCACTTCTAACGAAGATCGGCGATCATCATAGCTATTTTGATTTTTGATGCTGCGGCTCGAAACAGGGACTTGGTGCTTCTACCGAACCACTGTCGCAGGTTCTTCAGCCATGATGTCCTTCGGCGTCCCTGAGATCTTCTCCCCTCAATCTTACCCTGAATGATAAGATGAAGGAGACGGTACTTCTCATTTTTCATAATGTGACCGAAGTACATTAGCTTTCTCTGCTTAATAGTAGGCAGGAGCTCCTTTGTAGTGCGCATTCGTTCGTTTCGTTTAATTATATCAGTACAATTAAACGGAGATTTGTTCAAAAACCTTTTTTTTAAGATTAATTATATTAAGCATATAAAGTTTAAAGTAACAAAAACCTCGTAGGTTCTCTCCAAAGGTAGGGCGTGAATATTCATCGTGCTTACAATTTTTGGAAGAAATTTCCGACACCATTTTCAAAGTATATTTACTGAAGATGTTCATCCCTTTTTCACGCATATCCAAAGCAGCTTTAGCGTTTCAATTTGAAAAACCAACAGTCTTTGTCGATTCTACCCCGACGCTTTTTTAATCCTTCCTATCCACCAAATTGTCAAGGCAAATACACGAACACTACCTCTCACGATCTTCTCTGTTTACTTGGGCGATCTACGCTGTTCGCTTCTTGATTTTGCCTAACCCTTGAAGAGGGTCCTTTTTGGGACCTTCTATAGTCTGCGGCACCCTTTTTGGGACCTTTAGGAGCCCTGGGGGTCAATCGGACTCCTGGAAAGCCTTTATGTGTACGCTTGAAGCCCCAGGAGATGATTTGGGTTTATGAAACACCGGGACAGTATTATCGGAATATGTGTATTGGAAATATAATATTCCTAATATTTTAACCCAGATATTATATAAATTCATAAAGGTTTATACGCTTTATGTGTTATCTGTGTTATCTTCACGGTGGTCTATTGTTTGGTATACTCGTAATATGCATTTGAACACATTTTACCGAAATGGGCATCTACCTATAATCTAAGTTGCAAAGATTTATTGACGATAAAAACTAAGATTGAATGCATTCTTATATTTAATGCACTTTTTAGACAGTGTCAGTTCGCGCTGACGCATGCTGAATGTGTACTTACAAAATAAAAATAAATCTCACATAAACCAACTCTTGTCGCCTTTCCCTTACACCGGGGTGACGTTGGAAAAGTGAACCATTTTTTAAAGTATGGGTGGTCATCCTCATACTAGCCTTTAAGTCAAGGAATATTGTTTATTTAAATGAAAGTATACAGAACTTGACAATGTTATGTTAGGTACAAAAGGTATTTTTTTACTTTTCTATGAAATTTATTCGATTTTTTTTGTGGTCCATTTTTCATGCATATAAGGAACGTATTTTCTTGTAGCTAAATTCTCGTATTACAAAACGAGTTCGCGAAATTGACTGTTGACATTACAGAATGATATTTCGTCGGGAAAAACTTTTCGTGAATTTCACCAGGGGCTGTATTTCTGCACATGTCATATTATCTCGTGTTGCCCGGAACAAAAATAAACAAAAAACCCAAACGATGGGATTAAAATTTCGTCTGTTTGCAACCCCAGCGTGCTTTGGACATTTGGATTAAGAAATGTTTTGGATTATCAAAGTATCATTTGCTGACTGGCATACGTTCATTCAGGGTGCTTACTTTACGAGTATTTCCTACTTTTTGTTGTCCACAACCTTAGGCGGAAAATTTTTGCGATAAATTGAAATTCGTTTTGCAGCAAAAATAAAAATATCGTGGTTTTGTAGCACAACCTTGCATGCATTTTTACTTTATAGGCAACCGTAGGAATTGTTGCTAAGTCTTGTGTTTTTCTTTCTTTTGCCAAGTTACTCTAATCGAAGACAAATGTGCGCTCAGGCTAATTTATTTATCTATACATTATAAATGAGCTCCGTTTTTGTGTGTGCCACACCTGGAGAGACTTTTCTGATGATCAAACCCACTTCAAAGTTACCCGTCTAGCAGTGGCGAAGGGTGCCATACAACTCGATTCCCATCGGTTTCCCTTTTAAAATGAGGCAAAAATGATAATAAAGTAGACTGCATGGTTTCAATGGGGAAAAAATACGTATTGTTTCTTTGGTTTTAAATGTATTTTTTTACTTTGTGCCTATTTTTTGTAACTACTTTGTTGCCTCATTCTAAAAGGGAAGCCGATGGGAATCGAGTTGTATGGCACCCTTTGCCACTGCCGTCTGGTCTCATTTTGTATATCAGATTAACCCGAGATATTCCTTGTTACATTAATACTGCACGAAGAACTTTATAAACAATGCAAAACTCACCCCACCAAGAACCACAGCTCTCCGGCACTCCAACCAGTCTTAAGTTTTTTACGCTCAGGATCCCTTTAAAAAATCAGGATGAAATATTGATTTATTGTTTTCCATCTTTTCAGATACTGAGCGACTTCTATCACTTTCACCACAACTCCGTCCGTCGAAGGTCCGTCTCTCCAGCCAACCACCACCACTCGCGTCTGTCCAACGACAACCGAGTCCGGTGGTCACGACAACAGAGAATCCTCTCGCGAAGAAAGAGAGACTTCCTGCCGTTGACCAATCCTTACACCGTGACCATTTTACCAACAACCATCCCATCCACAACTTCACAGTCTTCCACAACCACTTCTAGTTACCGCACCACTCTTGGAAATCTGTCGGATGTCCAGCAAGATAGATCCGACAGGGATTTGGATGATAATCTATTCATGGGAAGGATGGCGCAAGATTCCAATTCTAATTCAAAGTATTATTTGAATGATCTGCGATGGCCTCAAATGTGGTATCTGGTAAGTGAATTTTATTTTTTTCTTCACATTTTTTTTTAAAGTAAGAAATACCTTATGATCATTTTAAATTTGTTTTTCTCGAGAGATGATTATGATAATTAAAGTCAAGAGTTGAAGAAGGAGTCCGAGGAAATGTTGCCTAGGCCAATTTTTTAGGATTAAAAAAATATGATTTTTAAAATGTATAACATATAATTTTATACAATATGTGTGGTTACCTTCATACTAATTTAACCTCCTCTTTGTGAGTGTTCTATTATCATTTGAATTCCTATCACAAACCTGATCAAAAAAGTTCACATTTCTTTCTTATCCAATATTTCTTATTCCGTTGACGCAATTCATGGATAGACTGTTTATTTATTTTGCATCCAATATAAAACTTAAACAAAAACCAAGTAATTCATTCGAAACAAATACAAAAAACTTTTAATGAAATCGACTTTCGGATTACGAGAGAGCGTACCAAGAATTTCCACTGCACAACTTTTAACGCGAAAAATGTTGTGTTAAAATGTACGTAAAAGTTGATCCATTGCATACAGCAAAGTTCGTCGCACATCTGCTCACGAGATCAAAAGGATTTCATGCTAACGGTATGGCTTACAGCTGTAAAGCGAATATTTTTACGTTCCGCGAAAGTAAATAAAGAATTTTGGACTTTCACATTTTCAAATGCAACAAAGGAAGAATAAGTGAGAAGTTTTCACAAGCGTGAAAAGGAAAGAGAGGAAAGCAGTATTTATTTTCATGTTGAAAATAAAAAAAACAAACGTATTAAAGAATTTGTGCCTTTGCAGTGATTTATCACTTTAAATATTGTCTAATTATTATTATTATGAAAAACGTTTGGTTTATAGCTCACTTAATAGAGTGTGAATTTTCTTATGGTTGAGTTCAAATCCGAGGAAATAATTTTTGAATGCCTCGCACGGCAGACTTCGATTGCTTGGTATTCCTTTCCGGGTATTGACCGTAGAACATCACTTTTTCTTCACTTCTTGGTTCGAATATCTAGAAAAAAATTAAAGACTTACAAGAAGAGAGTACAAAATGAATTAAGAAGTAAGTGTGGAAGGGTAGGACTGTGGAAGGAATGATTGATCAAATAAACGAGAATACAAAAAGCTGAAATCGGCATTGTAAGAAAAAAAGAATAGTGTGTATGAATGCCGAGAAGATGAAAGCAATGTGCAAGGACAGAACTTAATTGTAGACGGAGGTATTGGGAACTCTAGCAGAATGGCGGCTGGATAGGTGGAGTTACAGTTGCCTACTTCTACCCTAATGGAACACTTGCTCCTAAAAATACACTTAACAAACTATAAAAACAGCCCAAACTTTAACTCAGTCCAACTTTTAGTTGCCACCAATGCACACACTTTCAAAGTATCTTAGTAAAACTACACTGCTAATGCGGCAGTTTTAGACAGTGCAGTGGTTCGGTTAGCAAGCAAATTACTATCTTCGTGTGTACAACATTCATATAAACGAGTATAAAACTTAAGATAAATTGTATTGAAACTCAAACGCACAGTAGTGGCACTGTTTTAGTTTACACATTTTTATCTTAAAACCAGACTTGAGAATGTTTTGTACTGAAGGTTCAGTAGGTATGCACCCAGATAGTCAGTTGCTCCCACAACTCTATATCTAGATTGTATACACCAACGTTACTTAAGTTTTCCAATTAGCTGAGGGAGCTTATATTTTGTAAGGGGAGTGTATTCACCAACGCTACTTCACTCGACAAAATGATTACTATGTGGTCGAGCTAAACTTAGTACCCATAAAAAATATCTGTAAATATTGGATCGCATGTAGCATATTTCCATAAATAAAAATGATTTAATCTGACAGCTACTCTTTTATCTTAATTTTTTATTTGTTAACCTTTTGAATTTATTTCTAGATATAAGCATCCCATCATCATCAAGACACCCTTATTTTTACACTTTTAACGTGTCATTCAGACATTTGTTCGGCATATCCTCAATTAAAATTTTAAGTCATTCTTTATTCTGTACCTAACAAAAATAATATGATGGAAGACTGACAAAGTTTATTTACAGAGGAAATGTGAAAGTAAAAATAGGAAAGAAATGAACGAAAAAAGTATGGTTGTTTCAAATTGATGAAAATTTAAAGAATCAGATATACATAGAGTGAATATAAAAGAAAAAATAAATGTATGAAAAATTTGATGAATATCGAGCAATTGAAAGTGGTTTGCAAGCATAAGGAGAATCTGAGGTTACTCTGCAGAGACTCTGGCCACCCTAACAGAAGTGCGACAGAATTACAATTACAGTTACCTATGTCCTGTCCACTAGTAGCTTATTGTTATGGATATATTTTTTTGTCAGTTATTATATGATACTGATTGGTATGCGAAACCTCAAAGTCAATGGTATGCTTAACCTTACAGCCACTTACGAGAAGTTTACGGCTAAGTATGGTGTGCGTACGATACTCACAGTCAGTGCTCAGTGTTGTTGGTGCCTAAAGCCGAGTGCAACGATAAACTCATACCTTCCCTTAGGAGGTGACATGGCCCAACTATGAATACACTGTTATGTGTAACTTCGAGTGCAAGTATCTTGTTTGAAGTTACGAATATACATGCACCGAGAAGTTTATCCTCAAAAGTTGGGAAGAGAATTATGATATCAAGTTCCATACTGAATCAAAATTGGTCGTAGTAGATGTATAAGCTATCGCGTCGAAAGTGTGATTTGTGATTCAATTCCTAACAAAGGCCACAATTTTTTTTTTCAAATTGTTTCGATTATTTTATTTTTCGTCTTCCGATGTCGCTACAGCTCATATCTCTCCTTGACCTCCTGTAACATTCACCTCCAGCTCCCCCTGTCCTCAGCGGCTGACTTCCAACTTGTCACCTGAAGAAGCTGCGCAGCATCCCTTCTCACCTCGTCCTCCTACTTCAATCTGGGTCTTCCCATTTTTTGTATCCAGTTTGGGTTATTTGACTTCCTTTAATGGACTCCAAGCATTCAATAATGTATATAATGCACGTCACCCATCCCATACTGTACTTTATTGTATCCCGCCGCCGCCGTTCCACTAGGGTTGGCCGGTACCTCCACAGATGCGTCTTCACTTTTTTCTGTCCTTGCATATCTCTTTCATCTCTTCAACTTACATCATTCTTTCGTTATCTCATCTATTTGATCTATTTTTTCTCGGTCTTCTCATTTCCACACTTTCCTATGACATTTCCTCTGTACACTTTCTTCGTTAGTCGTTCATCATCGATTCTTTAAAGATGCCCGAACCATCTCATTGTGCTTTTTTGTACTTTCATTTGAAAATAACAAATAGATTTTTGGTAATCCGGGATTTTGTCTAATTACAGCACTATGAGCCTGAAAAGTTAGCGGTAATGCTAAATGCAAGACGATGCACTTTAGTGTATTTTCAAACTACTATATTATTGTGATGTCTATTTACTGTCTTTAGCCTGACCAGGAAGCATCATATTTATTTCCCACATCTGAAATATTCCTAGTCGTTCATTAGGGATAACTGATGTTACTAATGAAAACAATGTAAATCATCTGTACTTTGTAGTCCAAGTATGAAACTATACGTGTAAACTGAACCAAAGCAATTGAACAAAGAAAATAAACAAATTAAAGCGGTCATTTGAAGTGATGTGATATTCTACATACACTTACAACGCTATGGTTGAGTGTGAACGTAATGTTTTATACTTGGGGGGCTCTTGTAATATTTGGGTCCATCGCGCCGCCACGCACATCTGTTTGCGGTGCTTATTACATCACTTTGTCACTGTCACTCCAACTGCGGCGACATAAGACCGGAAAGGGAAAAAACACATCAGGAAACGTTAGACAAGGGGCGAAAGTAAAAAAATATATTGTCCTACCTCGATTTGCGAACTGCAATCGTTTTTGGATTAACTTTCTCGATATAGAAATACACAATAAAGCAAAAAAGTTTCCATCGTTCATCGTTTTAAACATGCTTGAAAAGACCAGCAGGTCATTATTTCGCCAACAAACAAAAAAGGGGGTGGGTAACAAAATATGAAAATCTATAGAGGCATATTTGGACCTGAAATCTCTCTGAAAGCATAAGATTCCTTATTTTTTTTAGTTTTAAAGGCATTTTATCGACACAGATCTTTTATTTTCCGTACGTTTTTGTCGTTCTTATTTATATCTCATTTGTTTCATCAGAAGATTATTATTATAAAAATAAACCAAACTTCACAAAAAAAAGTCTAAATATAAAATGAACATAAACCCAGCAACCTTTGCCGACCTTCCTCAAACAGGGGTGAGTCATGGTAACATGAATCATTGTTCACAGTAGATAATTCGCCTCATACCAACCAAGGAACTAAAAACAAAATTTACTAAAAGATGAAATGCAGACCTTAGTTGCAAACCTACAACAAATCAGGAATGCTCAAAGATACGCTACGATTTCTGAGGTATCGCTGCAGCAGGAAATAAGCGAGATGGACGGGAAATCAATTTATTTCTGTTTCGAGTCAGACAGAGTCAGACAGTTTCGAGTCGCCGCCGTCTAAGCGATACGCCCACAAATCTAAATTCTTCCCCGCGTGGTATATCAATTATTATCTTCCTCCCACATCCATCATTCCCCGCCCAGGTGAGCAAGATGGATCGGTGTTCATATAATACCCCGTGTATCACACGCGCAGTGCATCCTCTCAGGGTTGAAGGCCGCCGCTCGTGGTTAGTGACATCACTCAGATAGGCATAGTTAATACATCAGGCCAATGCTATCGTATCAAAGTGGTACTTACGGTAGTTACAGTACGGATTTTAACTCTCAAAAAAAATCCCAAATATACACTATACATTGCTAGACCTGATTGATTTGTAACCTGGCATTTCTTTTCTGTTCATTATTTTAAAGGCATCTTCATATATGTCGGTATTTTTTTTTATTAAAAGATTGACAGCTAAATCGATCAAAACAGTATTTTATCTTCAAATTGTTTTATAAATCATGTCAAAGGTCATCAATAATAAATTAACTACTCACTAAGATTTAGGCCACTTTACTTCCTACATAACCATCTCTCTATCTTCAAGGAAACATTGGCATATCTTTCCCAGGACCACTTTAGATTTCATCCGGATATTGCATTGGAGAGGACGTTATTCTTCTTGTATAAATTCTGGTACATTATTCCAAAATTTATCTTAACAATCGTTCTCTTTTTGATATACACGTATACTCCTGACCATTGTCGTGTTGGCATGTATTTTGCCTTGAACGTATAATTTTGTTTTTTATTCAATTTCATTAAATATAACGAAAATAGCCCTTTCCATAATGTTTGGGTGGGCTGGGCATGTTCTCAAGATGCCAGTCACTGGGATTACCAAAAAATAATAACCCAGAAGCAAAATGAAGAGTGGGAAAGCGCAAACTAAAGTGGATAGATGAAATGGAGAGGAATGCAGCCAGAAAATAGGCGGTGTTGGAGACATAAGTTAAAGGAAGCCAGGGCTCGGTGGGCTACAGTGCCATTGAAGAAGAAATTAATTCGGCATCACGAATGCTCAAATTGATAGGCAATAAAACAGTAATAGTTTCTGTTTCATTTGTAAAATCTAAAAAAAAATTGGCAAAAGTACATAAAACAACATTTACAAATCGTAAATTAGCTACATATTTATTACCTATAATTGAGCCATATTGGAATCAAGCGACGAGGCCTATTTTCATAGAAGGTATATCCTTAATCCCTCTACTATGTAATTCAAATGAAATGATATTTATCTTGTCTTTATTAATACAGAATGGGATATTAATCCCCGTTATTTTCCAATAAAGATGAATAATGAAGAGCTGTTTTCATGATAATGTTTCATATATATTCCTAGAAGATTTCCAGTCAAACAAGATGTAAGTAAATAGTATTTATTTATCCCAAGATGGTTCTCAATCTCATGAACTGCCAAATTTATGTTCTTCTTTTTACTTGTAAAACCTACTTAATTTCAATCCCTTCCGCAAGCCATTTTCATGGAAAGTGTCGGATCTTTGTTTCCGAAGGCAAAGATTTTAGTTTATAGTCAAGCTTGAGACCAGTCGGTAGATAAGTAAACAAAATGCTTTGCGTTCTTTGCCAGCGGGCCAGAGTTTCATCCACATGAAGTGTGCCAGATGCAATAAACCGCTTATTTTTATTTCACACCCAAAATCATTACAAGAAATGAGAACCAGCCTCCTTGAGAGCTGGGAATTCCTCACTTGAAGTTAAGTGGCTGGCGTGAGGCCGGTCAATGACTTGTGAAAATAAATAGGCCTCGTACACCGCTTTCGGGGACAACTCGGCGAGAAGTTGCATTATATGTGCAGCTTTGTTGTATTGCTTTTAAAGATTACCTCCCAACGAGAAATCATTTTTGACCCCCTGAAATTTAAATGTACAACGGCATATTTACACACTTCTAACTGAGACTTTGGCAAGACCTTCAATGTAGGTGCACAACTTGTAATAAAGCTTTATTTATTATTTTTCACCTAATTATAGACGTTTTGTTTCGATTTCGCAAGTAAGCAAAGACGTATGAAGTATAAGCTTTACGCTTACTCGGCCGGTGCGGCTGTGACACTATAGAGTTGCTCTCTGGGATCTGTTGTCGTGGGCTATCGAAGTGGGAGTTTTGATGTATCAATTACTATGAAATACATACATGTTTCTGTTTTGTAAACAAACCCACGATATACGGGTGAGCTTGCGTGCGAGTAAATGCTGTACTCCAAGTATCAAACTTAACGTGGAAACATAAACAATTTATCGAAATTAACCCTATCACTAGAGGCATTGCTTCAATTTATGTTCATTTTTGTTTAAACGCTATGGTTAAGTAGTAAGGTGAAGTTTTATACTTCGGGATGTTGTATTATTGTTCGATCAGTAGGTTCCCGTGTATTTGTTATCAGTACGAGTTGCTACTTCCGACTTGTACCGGAAATTCGATCCCTCCCTCCGCCCAGTCCATCCCTCCTACCCCTGGGGGGAGGACAGCTTCCGGAAACTGCCCTTAAATATTCTAAAAGCCTTACGGTTTCGACAAAGTGATAAAATAACACCGTATGGGGTAATTATTTCCCATATAGTATTTCAATGTACATCTAAGTATCACCTTTAATGTTCTGAATTTAGTTCTCTGTATTTTATTTATTTTCTCTATTAGATAAGTATTTCTTATGTGTGTGTATTTATTTATGCAGGTTTTTTTCCTTGGCCATGATCTGTTCTATAATAATCTATAATCTATAATCTAAGTTGCAAGGATATATTCATTTAAAGCTCTCAGATGTAAGCCCACAAACCAACAAGTGTAGTTCGCGCTTAAAAATGCTGAATGTGTACTTACAAATAAAATCCAAACCTCAAATGAACATAAGCCCCACAACTTTTGCCGACCTTCCCTGAAACAGGGGTGACATTAGCAAAGTGAACCATTTTTTACAGTATGGGTGGTCAGCCTCATACCAACCTATAAGTCAAGGAATATGAATAAAAAATTACATTTAAATATATAAAAGAACAAAACCTTACAAAGAAATCTATACAAAAAAAGTCAGAAATTTCCTATGCAAAAAATGTAGCAAATGAATACACCAACATTAAAAATCACCATTGCAGATTAGCCGCCACTTCTTCCTGTCCTTGCACACTTCTTTCATTTCATCCAGAGTCATAACCTTTTTCATGCAAGTCCTCCTTTTATTATGACTCTGGATATCCCATTCATTCGCTATTTCAGAAATTTGATCCATCCATACTTTTCTCGGTCTTCCTCTACCACGACATCCATCTATTTTAGCAACATATACTTTCTTCGTCAATCTTTCATCACTCATTCTCTCCATATGCCCGAACCATCTTAACATACTTCTTTTAATCTTCACTTTCACACTTTCCCTTACACCACATTCTTCTCTTACAAAATCATTCCTCACTCTGTCACTTCGTTTTTTCCCAATCATACTTCTTAGATAGTCCATTTCTACTGTATGGACTTAACTAATTTCCCTTTCACTCACCGTCCAGGCTTCACTTCCATACATCAAGGTTGGCACTAGTATACCACCGTGCACCGCCAATCTAACATTTTTTGAGAGATTCTGGTTCCTGGCGATGCTAGCGGTAGCACCCAGTACACACCTGCCTTTCATTATTCTTCTTTCAAATTCACCGGTCATTCTTCCATCTTTTTCAAACTTACTTCCCAGGTATACAAACTCATTTACGACATCAACATTCATTCCATTAATTTTAAATTCATAATTCATATTTTCATCATCTCTTTCAAAAATCAATACTTTCGTCTTACTTGCATTCAACTTCAAATGGTTACCTTTCAAAGCTTCATTCAATCTAGAGAGCATTGTTTGCAATTCTACTGCTGAATCAGATACAAGAACTGCATCATCTGCATACAGTAGAACACTCACTTTGCTCTCTCCTATCATCAATCCACAATCATTAAGTCGAGCATCTCTGACACACTTGTCCATGACTATGTTAAATAGCCATGGACTCATCACACATCCTTGCCTCACACCCTTATAAACTTCAAACCACTCACTATACTCACCATCAATACGAACACATGCCTTACTATTTTCATAGTTTGCATGCACCGCACCTAGGAGAGCCCCATTCACTCCGTATGCTTTCAAAACATCCCATAACATACCTCTGTCTACTGAGTCAAAAGCCTTTTCCAGATCTACAAAGGCCGTGAACAGCTTCCGCCTCACCGACAATTGTTTTTCAACAAGTTGTCGTAGAGTAAAAATCTGATCAACACAGCCTCTACCGGCCATAAAGCCGGACTGTACATCGGAAATCCTTTCACTAGTAGTCAGAATCACATTTTTTATAATCACCTTACAGAAGACTTTTCCTGGTATACTGAGTAGACTGATTGGTCTGAAGTTCTGACAGTCTTTTTTGTCCCCTTTACCTTTGTAAATGGGAACAATGACTGCCTTCCTCCAATCCATCGGTACTACTCCTGCATTCACACAGAGCTTACATAATTCGTACATCCAATCTATCACACATTCACCTCCTGCTTTCAACATTTCACCATTTATACCATCAAACCCAGCAGACTTCCCATTCTTCAGACGTGAAATAGACACTTTCATTTCTTCTTTCATAATATTCAATTCATTCGCTTCATCTATCTGTTCATAAATTCTTCTTTCACCCTGACCAAAAATTTCTTGAAAATAGTTCTTCCATCTCTTGCATACTTCTTCATTCTCCCATACCATCTCACCGGCAGCACTTTTGACTCCCGGAGTGGTCAATGCAGAAGATTTATTTCTATCCGCATTGATCCACCTCCAAAATTCCTTCCTACTGTCGGTGAAACTTTTGTTAATCCTTTCATCAATCTTTCTTTGTTCATTCATCTTGCTTTCATAAATTATATTCTTCGCCATTCTCTTAGCTATCTTAAATTCCTCTTCTAGCTTTCTATCATTTCTATCATTCAACCAATTTTCGTAACACTTTTTCTTAACTTTCACAGCTTCCTTCACTCTATCATTCCACCAGGCATCTCCTTTCAATCTTCCACCTTTCGTTACCCCACATGCTTTTTTAGCGCATTCAGTCATTCCTTCTTTCAGATCTTTCCACATACTTTCAATATCTTTTCCACACACACTCTTCTCAAGTTCACTCACACTTAAAATTTTGTGGAGCTCTGATACGTACTTCTCTTGCACATTTTCTTCATTCAGCCTTTCTACTTTTATTCTAGGCAATCTTACTTTCCTCTTGCGTTTCTTCTTTCTTACTTCACCAATCATTATTTTGGCACATAAGAGATAGTGGTCACTGCCTATTTCAGGCCCCCGGTAGACACGGCTATCTCTTACGGCTCCTCTCAATCTTTCATCCGTTCATTTTTTAAATAAAATTTTTGTATTTTAAACTATATCCATACCTATGTTTCCTATATTTTTGGTCTTTTTTTATTGATATTTTCGTTTTTTTATTGGTATCAGTTTTGTATCACCCAAACGTTTTCTTCTTTGTCAATTCGCTATTCCGTAACTACTAAACTAAAATTCACAGTTATTTTTATTTATGTTTTAAATCGAATCGTAGTTGAAATATCCAACGCTTAGGATTGTTCATAATTCCAACCCACATTCACCTCAATAAAAGACCATCAATTTATTTTCATTAATATTCACTACAATTTTCCTCATTCAGTGGAAAGAGTGTCAATATTTACTTTAAATTATTCGCGGACAATGTTTGTTTATTGTGACCCGTCCCAAGAAGAATGTCGACCATTTTCTGTTGTTCCCCTAAACATCTGATTTACATATTTTCGATATCACTTGTATGGCGAGAATACGAATGAGCCGGTAGGGTGAAGCGCCGTATTTTGGCCGTGGTGGAAATTTTATTCCCAGCTTCTTCTCGCAGCCGCTGGCTACTTTAAATAATGTTTTATTTATTTGTTCGGGCGGAATCAAAGAGTCCAAGATGTGGACCTTTTACCCTGCTGCGTTTCAAACCGTCAAGTTTTATTATTTTCATTTTATTATTTATGAATATATTCATCACTTGCTATTATTATATCCATTTTTTACATTGAGCTGGAAAAAAATGAAGTATCTTTTTAGATATTACTCAAAAACTTGTACATTATGTGCATTTGTTTTTATTGCTGGTTACGTATTGCACTCTCCACGTATTATTGTGTTATTTTAATTATACAAATATTTTTTTTATTAATGTGTTTCATAGGCAATAAGTTGCCTGCCTTAGATACATCTGTGTCCTGTCTCATGTTTTCATTTCCTTTTTGTCTCATAGGTACATAACGCAACTAAGCTACACCTATAGTAAAACATCTTGACGCGTTATGCCAGAAGAGTTACGCATGTGGCGAGTGCATAACAAGTCTTATTGTTTTTTTTCATCATTTTTCGTTGCACTTTTTATGACTACCATATCTGTAATACTAATAGAAAAAATCTCTTGTCAATGAAAAAATGTTTCTTTGCAAACGAAAAGCTTTCTTTTGCAAAGAAATTAAATAAACTTGGGCGATTTATCCATAAAAACAAATGAATTCCACACGTCAACTTGCATTGATAGTCTTCAATTTACCATAACATATATTTTTTTCTACTGAAAAAATAGAATCTCTGTTCAATATATTTTTTAATACTAGTCATTATTTTACCTTTCAAAAAAATGGTGTAGACTGGTGCATCCGCATCGCGACTTCAAAGCCATATTTTTTTACTATTTACATTTTCAAAATGTACCCTTACTTTGATGTACCTTCTGCAATATCGACTAACGAGAGCTCCCATCGTTTCCGAGTCACAATTTTTAATGCACGATTTTCCATCACGATACATATTTGAGCCGTATAGAACCAAAGGCTGCCACCTGAGATTTTTCATAAACAATTGTTAAATCTATAGAAATGATGAGTAAATGAAACTTTGTGTTTTCATGTATTTGTCTTATTTAAAAAAATATACTAGATTTCCGTCTTTGTTTCTGTACGTCTCATTTAGTAACATATATTGTTCATAATGAATAAATGCAGAGCATAGTACTCCAAGTATAAAACTTTGCGTTTAAAAGCGTCCAAAGCATTTACAAAAAATATCTAAAAAGTGAGACTCTCACTGGAGGCGCTGTTTTAGTTTCTAAACAATTTTTAGTTGGCGCTAAGGTTGAGTTTAAGTATTACGTTTTAAACTTGCGTAAAGAATGCTGAATTCCTCATTTCTCTTTGGCCGCCTCTAACTTTGACTGGAGCGGAATGTAGTTTACCAAAGTTCACCCATACTGAGAAGAAAATTACACTGATGTAACGTTTTTCAAAGGCCTGAATACTTCATCATAGTGGTGTGATTTTTCCACCCTTCTTATTTTTAATAATTCAAATTTCGAATATTGAAAATGTTAAATTTGTCTTTGATATAATTTTCATAGAAACTGCGCACCTAGTTTTGCTTATAATATGTAAATTTTATTTGAAACAAAAATGCTATTTTCTGTAAACTATCCTTTATTTTCCTTTAAGTTTGGATTGTTCAGTTTTTGTTGAATTTTTGAGACTTATACTAATATTGTAATAAGTGTTCACACAAACCTTTTTTAATATCTTGAAAAAAAAAATTTGGTATCTTGATAGTTTTCAAGGAATCTATCTGTAGTCTAGTTATTAACACTGCAGACTTGTGATCGGAATGTCGCAGGTTAGATTCCCAGTCGAGCACAAAAAAAAATTCATTTAATTTTCAAGATATGCTTGTCGGTGGATCTAATATGTCATATACCTAAATAGTCCATTCAGCCTTACAGAAACGGCTCGGAAGACCAAGCTCGTAGAGGGCTGAAGAGTGATTCTCACCAAATCATCGATAGTATAATCTATCCGAAGATCTCATTAATTTCCTGTTTTTATTAATGGAATTCCCGAAATAGCTAAAAAAAAAAAAACTACGTCACAATATCGGGTATTTGAAAATTTCATGTTTCCAGTATCATTTATATAATTACCAGTATAAAAATCTGCTCAATTGATGTAGAGGCATTTTTGTAAGCTATAGGCACATGAAGATTCGAACAGGGTTATTCCCAACTAGCTGATTATTAAATCATTGTTTTTTTGTATGGAAAATTCATGTTAGGTGGCTGTTAAACCATGGATTTGCTGTGTGTAAATAACACCGAAAAGAGTTTTTTGCCAAACCGGCCGTTGATAAACATATCGATACTTGTAGTATTTAGCTAACATCGGTTTCTCAGATAAAAGCACCTTTTACCTATTTTCTACGAAAGAAAACACTCAAAAAGGATAATAATCGTGTAGTTTAGAAGTTTTTCATGAGCACTTCTGTATAATTAGTTCACTTACGAAGAGAAGTTACCTACAATATTATTTTTATCTACGATTTCTCAATTCAGTGAATCAGCAGTTAAAGCACTTTTTCAGTTTTACCTTTAAGATGGTGATATTCTAATTAAAGTAATCTATTAACTAAGCTTGTTTTATTTTTTTAATTTCAACTAACTGTTTCCTGCCACATCTTGTGGTGGCTCGTGTGGTTACTATTACTTTATCATGCTGCCATTCTGTTGGGGGTGGCCAGTATATCCATTGAAGTGTCTCCGCTGTATTATGTCTTAGCACTCTACTGTTAGTCTAAGAATTTTCCTGTCATAAAGGGAAAATAGTGTAAGCATATTTCTGCTCTCATTTCCTTTATTGCTCCAGTTTTTTTTATATAGAAGATTAAGTTGGCATGTAAACAATAACTCATGTAAGTTTCATCGTAATCTCCTTATTAGTTTACGAGTCCATACAGGACCAACGTATATATTATCGTATCCGTTCGATTTTCTGAGTTTAAATTTTGGTAAATTTTACAGTAGTTCCGTGAGTCATCCCTTGAGCTGCCGTCGCTTGGAAGCACGCCCGACTTATTAAACCTCCTTTGATACCTTTCTGCTTTTGTCTTCAAATGAAATATTATCTGAGATATCTGAAATATAATCTGGCTCTCTGTCAAATGATTTATTTATTAATATCTGTATTTTCCTCTTCCCGGACTTCAATGGAGATATTTCAGATTTAATAATTCATTCTTCGACATTCACAGATTTAATACTTCATTCTTCGATATTCAAACTTTAGTACAGAGGTTCCCAAAGTGAACTTTTTAAACCCTGAGTTCGACACGCTGGAGGTCTATGAAAAGTCTATGAAAACTAAACTGCATATACATTATACAGGTCACCTTCTTACCGGGTTGTCCCCCTAAAGGCGTTGTAAAACAAGTGGAACCCATTCATTTTCACGGGTTAGCAGTGCTGGGAAAAAGTTACACATAGTATTATAACGAATCGTAAGCACGAAGTAAAAGACCATCGAGCAACATTACAGAAAATAGGATTTTTAAGGAATTTAGAAAGCTTATATAAGTTACAAGAGGAAAAAAATGGTATATAGAAAAAAAACGGTAAAGAGAAATCTTGCCTATTGCTCGGTTGGTAGAATGCGTGCGTTCCATGCCAAAGAGCTAGGGTTCAACCCCCGCCAAGGTTGTCTGATATAATTTCCCGTTTTGGTGTGCATCACAAGCCCAAATTAAAAGTACAAGCAAGGCTTACTCAGCCATCTTAAGAAATAAAAACCAGCCTCCTCAAGAACTGAGAAACTCCAACTTCAAGTGAAGTGATTGGCGTAACTCCAGCTCTTTTACCTGTGAAAATAAAAAGGTTCCACACGCCACATGCGATCCCTTCGAGAATAACGCGATGTAAATCAGCACTATATATGCAGCCTAGTTTCGTTTGTTGCGGAATAATACTTTGGGAAGCTCTGTTTTAATATTTCACTCTTCGATATTCCTTTGGTTTATCTGTACGAGTAGGTATAACTGAATGAATGGGCCCGAATAGGAAATGAGATTTGGGCGTTTAATATTAATTCTGTTTTCGTTTAATACTGCCACTCCTGATTGTATCTTGTTTATATCGTTTCATATTTTATTCATCCCATTCCATTCCACTCCGCGGTCCCCTGCCAATCTGTTTTCTTGTCGTCTGTCATAGACATCCTTTACATTTAATCAGGCTTTTTCAAGAAAATCTATGAGTTTCAATGAATAATGCAGCTTTGAATTTAAAAAAAAGCGCACATGTATTTTATATCAAAGTATGCAAACATATTTAAAAGCGACACTTACACTAAGATTTAATAGAATGTTACCTTCTTAAATCGTTGTTTGATATATTTTATACTTGTCGCATGAAACCTTAGAAGAGGCTATGGTCGTTTGAACACTTTTTGACCTAATTTTGGATATTTTCAATTTCAAACAAATTCCTCGTTGCTTTGAAGCTGGTTGAACCTTTTTTAGGCTCTTGATATACGCACACTAATTTCCCCACAAAATATTAATAATTGCAACCATCTTCCACTTGGGGTGGCCAGAGCGTTTGCAGAGTTGCCTTAACTTCTTCCTAACCATACACACTTATTTCAGTTCATCCATGCATTTCGAAATATTTGTAACGTTTTTGACCCGTAATAAACCATACACTTCTCTACAATCCAAATATTTTCAATGGTGTAAAAACATTCACAGGCTAATTTTTCCTGTCTTCTTGTTTTGCAGAACCGTGGAGGAGGACTCGACATGAACGTGGTCCCAGCATGGAGGGAAGGCATCACCGGCAAAGGCATTGTCGTCACAATCCTGGATGATGGGCTGGAGAAAGATCATCCAGACCTTGTCGCCAACTATGTAAGTCATATATTAGCTTTAAATTTCCGTTCATTTTAATCTTTCTTTCCTGTTGTTTGTGTAAGAAACTGTTTATTGGGAAGTAATATCGATTTTTAGACTTTGATTTTGCCACTCTTAATGATGTGAAGACAGTTACTTAAAAATTATAAAATGCCTATTTATCTTATTAGTGAAATCATTTACATCCCTTATTTATGGCGGTCGTCGCCGAAATTCTGGGAGTAAGGGGGACATTGAGGGAAGCTGCACAAGACAGAGTCCTGGAAAATTGTGGTGCGGGAGGTTATGAGCCTTCTAAGTTTGTGAGCTGGAGAAAGTAAATTAAAGTAATATAATTTTTGTAACAATTTTATCAAAAAATATCACAGCGATTGTCGCATTAAATACATGCATCCGCTGTGTATAGGAATTCCTTGCTATTGAACCATTTGCTTTAGGTTTTTCAAGAAAGTTCTTTGGAATCCTCCTTCATTTTACCCTCAAATGCACCTTAGAATACAAGATGGAATATGCAGATTCTGTCTTTTCTCAGCTGCAGTCCTGCAGTTTTTTTTTGTAACATTACATTTTTAACTATGAAATTTTGATTTAATACGTGATATAGATCGCTTTCGTGAAATTGCTGTAGAACATGTTTTTTTATAAATCTTATTCTACACATTCTTTGATGTAGTTGTATATTTGCTTTTCAACAGCAGAATTTTAGCACACATTCGGTGTGCGAGCTACAGAAAGGCATTGAAATGTAAAGTCGTGCATTTGTCACTTAAACTTTTCCCTAACAACTGCTTCAGACTTCAGATATCACTAGCAGCGCACTGCTGCTGAAAATCTCATACATTCTCCAACAAACTACATTTAGACTCTTTACATATTTTCGCCAAACATATTCATGAAACATGCTGTTTTATATTGTCCTCAACCAACCTATTGAATTTGTTGCATTTTTATAACTGATTTTCAATCTTTTGAAGTGCATTACACATTTTTATTTATTTTTATTTCTGATTTAATTTTTAATTTCTAATAAAACATAATCTTGGTCTTTAAGGTAGTCCGAGAAGCTTCTAAGAAGCATTTCGTATAATGTATGAGCAGAAATAATAATGTGATTTTATTTTATTTCCTAAACCTTTTTGTTTCACACTAAACACGTTTCAAGCAAAGAAAGATACGTGAGTCTTAGCTTCAAGTATAAAACATTGCGTATATTACATTATAGTGCAAATTAATAAAAATATGAAAACTTATTCACTCACTTGAGGTGTCGTTATGTCTTTCATATATTTCCCTATTTATGCGTTCGAGGGAATTTAACGCAATGTTTTATGCTTGCAGTCATGGAGGTATATACATATATGGAGGGGCTGTGAATGTGATTTAGTACCAATCGTTAGTAGTTCTATATATCGATGCTTGCAGTACTTTAATGTTTTTCAACATTCAATATATGTCAGTTACTGTATTGTATCAAAAAACATTTGTTTCTGTATCATTTTAAGTAATTTCTTATACAATTAAAATTTTATAAAAATAACATGACTTAACAAAATTATTTCAAAATTGAAATAATAATGAAAAAAATAGTTTTCTGCCGAAAAAATGGCATAACTATTCGTACATATGAGTGCAATATTATTTTACAAAAGACATTCTCCGAACATGCAAAAATTTACGTAGACGTGCAAGATGTTCGATTCTGCAAAGTCGTCCTTCGACTCTCGGATCTGCAGTCATTCACGATGGATGTATGCATCATGCATACATGCATGCGCAAACCTGCACGTCTTGCCTGATTCCTCTCCGCGTAGCCCACTCAAGAAACTGTCACACCTCTACTGAAAACTCAGTGCTACGCTGCGACATGTCTACGACAGCTTAGTGTCTACAATGGAGGTGTGATGCTACGATTGCGATGTGTTATTCCTTATACACAGTTATGACGTTAAAAAAAAAAAATATTCAAAAGACTTTATTTTTATCACGTTGAATTCATAGCTTAGTTACTTGAGGGAAAACACAGAATAGAATATATTTATTTTTTTATATTTTGTATTGTTTGTGTATTAACATTGTGAAAATTCATTTTGTTTCAATTTATAATTTTTGGATGAAATTTTTCAAGCAAAACACTGTTTATTTAGAATATATTTAATGGTTCGTGTAGTAAAACTGTGAAAATTCATTATTTTTTCAATTTCTTTTTTTTCCTTTCAATTTCTAACGGGGCTTTGCTTAGACATTTTAGTCGTCGGTTGAGCCCACGCTTTGACAAACAACTGGTGGCCGGTCTGGAAGTTTCATCGCCACGGTCATTCTTACCTACCGAATTTTGTAATATTTGTATGAAAACAAATCAGCTGTACACTTACGGCCATCTTGGATTTACAGGTCTTCATACAAATGCATCATTAGTTTGTCAAAGCGTGGGCTCAACCGACGACTAAAATGTCTAAGAATAGCCCCGTAAGAGATTAAAAGGAAAGATAAGTTATTGTTTGCCCGTAATACTGTTTATTTTAACTTTTTTAATACACAAAATTACGAACGTTTCCGGTCCTAAAACCATCATCAGGTATGATTTGGAAAAATAAGTAAACCTTTCTTGTTCACTCAATTTGCAACTTCCGACTTTTAGTAGAGAATTATTAAATATCAAAGTCCTGCCATTTTCCTTTTTAAATTCTCATCGAAGTTTTAGTACTTTTTATACGCTACTTACCGCGTATACTTTTAATGTTTCGCCGCAGCATTTGCGAGGCTTCCTCCGCTCTCTTCATGTGTGCCCAGCGCGACGTTCTCCGCTAACACGGAAAGGCTCTCCTTGGACGGAAGCGGGCGAAATGGCGAGCGGCTTCCTGCGGACTGCGACGGAATATTGTCCGCTCAAATAATACTTTTGTGGTGACCTTTTCGCTCCGTAAATTCAGTGAAAACTTTTCGGCTTTTATTTAAAGAGTGCTATAGTCACAGTGCGACTTAAACTATAGTGGTTTATTTGTTTTAACTCTAATTAGCATGGTGAACGGAATCTGCAACGTAAAAAAGGCGTATTAAATTTAGTTACACATTCAATTACATACTTAAATACTTGAAAAAGGTATTAAGTTCCATAGTGGTAAAACTGAGAAAAAAAAGAATATAAGAATTATCAACAGAAAACTCTTTTATGGAACTCACATGGCTACTATTTGGAACTATAACTTTTTTTTACCGTGCGTGGTATTGAGTGCCTTCTTGAAATTTACAAAATCAAACTGGCAACACGTTCACGAGGTGTTACTAAAAATAACATCTTGTAAAAACTTTAAATCCTTGCTTAGTTAGGAAAAAAATATGTTAAAAAATTGTGGCTTTGCTTATTTTTCAGATTTGATTGCAAGATTGCAAAGATTGAAGAAAAAAAAAACGTAAAAAACACTCATCTGCCTCGCGAATTTGGTGTTTCAGTTGGATAAACTAAAAGTTATTATAAAAATAATCTAACTTTCTTAAAATGTAGACGCAAAAAAAAACGCAACTAAGCTACACATATAGTGTAACTTCTTGCCGCGTTATCCCCGAAGGGGTCGCATGTAGCGAGTTGAACCTACTTATTAGACGATTATGTATTAAAATTATTTTCTTGCACACTTAACATTCATCCAGCGGCTTATTATAATACATTTTAATCGACGTCAATTACAAATTAAAACATTAAAATTTACCTCCATTATACATCGTGTAATCTTTCTCACATGAATATTTAACATTTAAAATCCCCGTTTGCAAAATACGAAAATCTCAGTCGGTAATGAAAATTCCTAAACCCGATCTTCTCGTGCAAGTGTGCTGGGGGGGTTCAACTTAAACCTGGCGTATTAATTAACCGCTCTCTAAGAGCAGGCTCAACTCGTCAGTCTTCCTTCGTGAATCACCATCGCATTTCCCACAAATTTTCATCACAGCCAAAGCGCAAAGAGTGCGCTATTTGCTGAAACCACTTTGTGGATCAACTCCAAGTTTTAAATGAAATCTATGTAACGTCAAACTGCACCTATAGTGAGCGTTTGAGTTTCTATACATTTTTGGGGAAACGCTTTGGTTGAGTCTAAACGTAAAGTTGTGAACTAGGTAGATCATGTGTGTATTATGACGTAACCGTAGATTGGATTTAAATCTCATGGTTTTAGAAATGGTATCACCTAGTTTATACATGTGTCCTGCCTAAGCTCTGAAATAAACAAATCAAAACTTGCTAACATGTCATGAAGTCATCGTAGTTTATTTTGTAAAACTATTGTAAATAGTATTTTTTTTTTACTTTTGGAATGTTTATGTTTTGACGATTTCTTTGAGATTTAGAAATCTTTTAACTCTGATTGTAATTTTCAAGTAAAGTATCGGAAACTTTTCAGAAACAGTTATTTTAAGCTTCAGCTATCCTTAACTACTAACACAGAATCACAATTTAAGAGTTTAATATGTCAACAATCAAAGGAGACCCTGTATATATTTTTTTTTAATTCAATCAAGACATAAGCATTAAAACTGTAAATCTGTCGCCAATGTACTTAAGGGTAGGGAAGTGAAAGCCTCTGTAGTGTTTCCTCAATTTCTTCTTAACCTTGCATACCACTACCAATTTATTCATATCCATCCCCTTTTTCATACATTTTCTTCTGCATTAATTTTTTATGTCTCATTATTTCAGTAATTTCATTATAATTATTTTTTATAGTTCATCCTCAAAAATAAACAACGAATAGAGTTTTTCAGAATATATTGAGTAAAAGTTAACAACATAATATAATGAGAGACGTATAAGGCCATTTTATATACTTTTTAAGTCATTTCTCAAACGCTGCCAATTCGCAAAACTTTTCGCGGGGCAATAAAGGTTTTCTCATCACGAATGGTTCTTGAACAAGGCCTTAAACTGCCAAGTATAAAACATCACGTCCAAGCTTAACCACAGCAGTTTTCTAAAAAGATTAACAAACGAAAGCAGTGCTTTTAGTGTGTGTTTTAATTTTAATATATTTGTCAATAAACGCAACGTTTAAGTTTGTTGTAGTTTGATACTTGGGGTACAGTATCGCGAATTTCAGGCAAGGCGAAATTATTTCTCGGCCTCGTATGTGATCTTTCTCGCGCAAAATTCCCACATAAGCTCCAACTAAATCACTACCCAGAATATCTAACTACAGTTCTGATGACTTTCGACCGAAATGTATGGAAAAGTTTAATTAAATTTCACCATAAAAGATGTTAAGTATTTTATGCTACATGAATTATTTCATGAAAATGTTCTGAAAGTTTTCAGTTTGATAAGTCAAGATATTAAATGAAATTTAATATAATTGTGTATTTTTGTAAACGGTTATGTATTCATATGAATTGTGTAATAAGAATACTTGAATGATTGTTTTTTATTGTTCCTTGAATTATCGGTTGTAATGAGGCTGACCACCCACACTTTATAAAATTGTTTCACATTTGCACAAGATCACCCATGTTTCAAGGAAAGGAGACAAGAGTTGCAAGAATTAAGTTCATTTGAAGGTTAGGTCCTATTGATCTACAGCGCCATACGCGCCAACTTACGCGTGTTTGCTTGTGAACTTCCATTAATATGAATCTCAAATATTAAAAAAAATACTAGCATGTTGCATTGAAGATTATAGGTATCAACTGCTTGTATCGATTTTACTGCGTTTATCCGAAAAAAAATGTTATTTATTAAAGTAGTCAAAAAATGCAAAACATTTATTAGTTCATGATAAAAATGTTTTTAAATTTAAATAATAGGTAGGTTCGTAGAAATTTGCAAAAAAATTGAAAACAGTTACTCTTGGAACTTAATTTTTTTTAAAGGTTATATTTATTACAAGAAAAACTAGTATAAACATTTTTCATCAGAAAACATATGGACCTAGATATAATTTTAATATAACGAGACTGCCATACATCTCTTTTCATCATGACATATACAAACTATAATCTCTTAAGGTTCACTGAGCTCACACCCTCAGATTCACTAGGCTAGTGGGTACATCCTTCCGTGCACTGCACCCGCATTCCACCCTATAGCAGAGGGTACGTGGTTCGATCCCCACTCCAACTTCTCGATTCTCTGTTTACTTTTTAATGGTCCTGGAATGCCGCCAAAGTGAATCGCTGCGTGCTACGATAGCGAGTCCCAATCTCTAAAGATAAATCCTAGCGGGGCCTCGCAGATTATATTAGAGGATTTTTTTGCACTCTTTTTGCAACGTCCAAGCTGAGAAATGTTTATGCTGTGCCATTAAAATTATTGCTAGATAAATTGTCAACTTCATTCCTTAAAAGGCTGGAATGAGGCTGACCACTCATACTGTAAAAAGACAAACTTTGCTCAATACCATCTGTGTATTAAAAAAAGGTAAAGCGTTGCTAGCTTATGATTCTAGGAAGATTTTTCAGTCTTAGTTGGTTGGCCGACCTACCTTGGTTGTAAAAAAATGGTTCATCTTTACCTATGCCACTTCTGTTTCGAAAAAAGCAGCGGCAGATGCAGGGTTTATGTTTCTGTGACATTTCGAAGCGCAATTTTAAGCTGGCCTACCTGTGTGCGTGCATTGAATATAAATCTTAATTGTTAAAATATATTTGTACCTTGGAGTGTATCACTGTACCACTCGTAACATGCGTAATGGTGAAGGTAAGTATAATGGACACGTCTCTGACCTGTAAGTTATTTTTTTGTCGTTGTATTGCTACAGACAGCTTCTTATTTATGTATTTAAATAATCAATAAAACTTAAATAAAATTATTGTTTCACTAGTAAGACCTTAAAAAGAACAGACCACCGATGAAAAAAATAAAGCTTTGTATGAGCGTTTGACACTTCCATACAGAGTGGATTCAAGGTGCACGCAAACAAACTTATTACAAGGGATTCATTGCTTTTTAATAATTTAACAGCTTTTAAAAAAAGCGCTCTGCGTAACTCAAAAAGTAATAAAATATAAATGCGGTGACTATTAATGCGAAAACGGCCTGTGAAGGGAGATTTTTAGCGAACGAATCGAATAATACTTTCAAAGACTTCGTTGAAAATATGCAGCGTAGAAAAAGCAATTTTAACCGTTCATAATCGCTCTTTGTGTCTCCAAAATGGTTTCAAACTCAAAAGGAGTCCGTTTCGCGCCGCCGCGGCCTTTTTCGATGCTGAAATTTTAATAACCAAAAAAAAAATTCGAAAAAGGAGGTCGCTCGTAAATTATGGTCCCCCTACACCTCTTTTACGGTACGGTCCACGCCAGCAATCACAGTTTTAATTTCATCAACCCAGATTCTGCAATATTTTTGACTTTGGTTCATATCTTTCTAGCTGAATTTGAAATAATTTTATCACTATCATCGCTTATGTATAATTTTATGTTTAAGGCATTTCAAAATGACCGAAAAAAAAGACGGTCGATCTGCAATATTGACTACCAGAGCTTTTCATTTTAATTCACTTAATTTAATTATAATCAATTGATTATGTGTATAATAAATTCTGTACTTCAACTTTATTGTTTGTGTTTTTTATTAGCTCCTAGTCTAGCCTCATTTATTTTTTTAAGCTTAATTGTTCTCAATTTCAACGTATTACACACATTTCGTTTTTTTTTCTTGAGTGACAGGGTGAGGAATGATTTTGTAAGAAAAGAATGTGGTGCAAAAGAAAGTGTGAAAGTGAAGATTAAAAGAAGTTTGTTAAGATGGTTTGGGCATATGGAGAGAATGAATGAGGAAAGACTGACGAAGAAAGTATATGTTGGTAGAATAGATGGATGTCGTGGTAGAGGAAGACCGAGAAAGGTATGGATGGACCAAATATCCGAAATTGCGAATGAATGGAATATCCAGAGTCATAATAAAAGAAGAGCTTGTATGAAGAAGGTTATGACTCTGGAGGAAATGAAAGAAGTATGCAAGGATAGAAAGAAATGGCGGTTGATCTGTGATGCTGGCGGCTAGGGTTTGTTAAAGTGAATTTGGTTTTATGATTTAGTTTTTTATGTCCATGTATATATTGTTATTTTTATTCTTTGATTTTAAAAAATGTAATTTGTCATGTATGTTCCTTGACTTATAGGTTGTTATGCGGCTGACCACCCATAATATAAAAATTGGTTCACTTTGCCAATGTCACCCCTGTTTCAGGGAAGGACGGCAAGAGTTGCAAGGCTTATGTTCATTTGAGATTGGGTTTTTATATTGTAGGTCCACATGCGGCATGTGTTAGCGCGAAATTATACATATCTGCTTGTGGGAATGCATTTAGTATAAATCTTAAATGATATATATCTTTGCAGCTTAGATTAGATTAGATTAGATTAGATTAGATTTCTTCGTTGACTAATAGATTGGTATTAGGCTGACCTCTCATTGTATGATAAATAGATTAGTGAATCAAAGGGAGCATTCATATGGAATATGTATGTACATATATTCCGTTTATTATACTTAAAATAGCCCAAATAAAACTACTGTTTTCGAGACAAAATGACCGAATCTTGCAACAATGTAAAGCACAAAATATCGCAGTTTTTTTTTAAACTCAAGTGCCAATTTTTCGGCGTAGACCCCGCCGCACTCAAAACGCCAGGAATGAGAGGAGGAAGGAGGGGGGAGGGGTGAGTCATTTGGAGGCTCTCCAAAAATTCTGTCTCAGACGAAACAAAACAACCCCCTGTGTATATTTTCGCACAACTATTATCTGGGATGATTGTATTGTGCGCAGCAGTTTTATTCTTCCTCTTAATCGCTTTATCTTCAACTACTCTGCAATATAATGTCACTGTGTTTGCGGAATTTTTCGCAAAAAGGAAAACAATTGAAAATTTTCAGTTCCGGAAAAGCGGCGGAGCGTTTTTTTCGTTTTGTATCGTAGCTGTAGGTCGTTAGCCTAGCGATTATAGCGCCCGCATAACCATCTCTGAGTTGGGTTTGATAACGTAAAAATATAAATTCCGGAAAATCAGTGAAGTACTCGGTTGATCGTGCAGTGATTCTATCATATGTATATCAAGCAAGGAAGTTGGGCTTAAGTACTGAAAAATAATATTAATTTTAATTCAAAAGTAATACTGGAGAAAACAATTAATACAAAAAATGTTCGATAATAATTCATCGATCAAAGCACTTTCTTAGTACGTGTGGACAATTGATTATATTATATTTTCTCGTTTTTCAAGGATTTTTTTCTTTCAGAAGTTTTCATCTAAATAACTCTCATTTATGCTTTTGAATCTGGGCGCCTACAATAAACATTATATTCATTCATAGTGTTGCATACCAATTTCTTTCATACGTGTAAAATGCTATAGCAAAATATTGCTTTGCATTTGCAGCAAACGGGTCGTATGACGTCTTATTTTTTTAAATTATGGATTGTGGGCGGTGTCCTTTTAAAAGTAAGGCCTTCAAATTAAAAGCTACAAGTCAACCACACTTTGACACATTTATAAATTTTATAGACTATCTATCAAACATTCTAATACATACACTGAAAGTAACTCGCTTAAATTTTCTTAAATAGAAAATTTAAACGGCAAAAAGAAATTCAAGTAAAATAAAATCTCAAAACTAATTTTAATGAATTTTCTTAATCTTTTTGGAAGCTCAGTTAATTATCTTAATTTTGCATCCCCTCTTGCATCCTTCTCTCCAGCAAAACAAAGGGTATTTTTACGGCAAAGCGAGCAAAAAAATATCCTTTCTAGCATTTTTAAATAATCCCTAGAAGGTGTCGACTCGAGGAGCGTAGTGTTCGCTCGGCCGAAATGAATAAGTCAGACGGATAAGGAATTCCAGTCTCTGTGACCGGCGTGCACAAGGACTACATTTGAAGATTACTCCGAGATAAATCGGGCGCTGCTTTTGCATATAAAAGTCACTTTGCTAATAACAATGCTCAGCACTCGCATATATGAATATTTAACTCGTGTCTATGTATAAGAGGAAAAATACTAAAGAGGCTTTTCTTGTATTTACACTCTAAAATTCTTTATTTTTGCAAGCTGTTTTCAGTGCAGTGATAATCAGTTTTCGCTTCTGAAAGTTCAATAAATGACGCGTGGCTTAATCCTGGATAAAGTTGAATTAAATTATAATTTAATAATTAAAATAAACCCGTTTAATATCACAGTTACTGTAGTTTCATTTTTTTCAGTTTATATTAAACATGGTTTCTCAATTCTATATTGTTACCATAGACCTTTACTCTGGTAAGGTGTAATGATTGTTTTCCTTGAGTAGCAAGAAAAACCTCCCTTTCAATTTAAATGTTTGACATAAAGTTCATCCTTTTCCCTGAAAAAGTAAAGTAGGTTTTAGTATTTTGGAAGAACTCGGTGGATTTTTTTTGGTAACTATCGGATATCCAGAATTTGTACTGGAAAAATAAAAATGGATTTTTTTGCTGTCTTTCATCTCTTGGGTCCTACATTTAAAATTAATGAAATTATGAGTTTGTAGTTGCATTTGAATTACATATTGAATATACATTAATAACAAATTATTTTGTGCTAGCATAAACTAAAGGGTTTAATTTTATGTTAAAAATTCAATGTTTAATATATTTTGAAAGGTTTTCATGCCATAATTTGCTCGCAAAAAGTGATTTGAATGAGTTGGCAAATATCCGAGAACACCTTTACACCTAGTTAAAAACGTTGCGTTAACTCCCTTTGATTGTGTTAATGTTTTTTATTGAAAACTTAATCACTCACTAGGAGTGTTGTTGTATCTTCCATACATTTTTCTATTTACGCGATCGAAGGAAGTTTAAAGTGTTTTATACTCGAGGTTCTTGTATGGAAATTAAAACAAACAGTTGAACAACTACTCCCGTATATGATTAATGAAGGTAATTAATTAAAAATGTTTTACATTTACGGCGAGAGAATTAAGTGTTTTGCATTTAAAAAATGAGAAAATTGAATTTTAATTTTAAACTTAAAGAATTGAAGATTTTGTTTCTAAACTTATTACTAAATCAATTGAATGCCAATTGTTTTAACACGTAATTTTTGTCGTAGATTTACAATAAATAATATAATAAATGGCGTTTTTATAGTACAGTATTTAGAAAATATGAAAGAACATAAAAAAAAATCTTATACTGAACTTCTTTTTAACTTCTAGAAAAACTTAAGTTCTATCAGTTGCTACAAAGTTTCAAGTCAAGAAAAAACCATTTGCTTGTGAGTTATATAAACTTAAGTGACCGGTTTTGATCGACGCACGTCAATTGTTATTTTAAAAGTAAGCTTTTTTTATTATGCTGAGAATCAAAACAAGAACCTTTTGATAACAATTCTGGGGCGTTCACCACTAGACTCCTAGAAAAAGAAGGTAACAATAAGACCTGCAATTAGCTCGAACCAAGGAACTTCTGATATCGAACTTTGAGCAATACCCACCGTACTACATCCGGTGTATTTCTCACAAGACATGCTTAAAAGTGGAATTTAATTCAATCTTCCCATTGACTTTCCTATAAGTTGTTAGTTCTTTTTCATGAATGCTTCTTAAAATAACCCAACAATAAACACAAACAAAAATCCTCGCATAACTTAAATATTTATTTTAATTTTTGCTTTCATGCCGTGATGAAATACTCTCACCATTCAGGCTGGTCCTTCGCAGGCTCCAAAACAAATTAGAAGCCATTCATCAAATGTGAATGAAGTCCCTTCCACCCTTACAGTCATATCACAAGGCAGGGTTGTTTCAGTACCCCAAGCACAAACTTTACTTCAAAACTCAACCAAAGCGTTTACCAAAAAAACATTGGAAGTTTAAACTACGTGACTAGTGTGTGTTATAATTTTTGCACACTTTTGACATAGTTGAGTTTAAACGTTATGTTTTTACTAAGGTTTCTGGTTTTGTTTGTCTTCATTCCCTGAGGAACGTTTTATTCTCGGAAATAAACTCTAAAGTTTTCCGCTATCTCTAGGGAAATGTTATAGATGAAAGTACAAGAGTATGTAGGCATATGCCGCAAATGAATTTGTGATGGTCGGGTAGTGAATTTTCTAATTTGTTTTAATGTTGCATGAACCTTTCTGAAATGTTTGTACAGAATCTCAACAAAAAGGCTTTCAGAAATGAAAAAAGTGAACAAAGAACCTGTAATCTAAACCTCTAAACAAGTATTTGTGTAATTAATTTTGCTGTTTTAAAAATCCAGTAATCAACACAAATATCATTGAGGTTTGGCATAGATATTGGAAAAATCTTGTCTGTTTTATTGACCTACCTCGCCATTGACACTGACTGAAAATACATGGCTCATTTGCTGCCTTGAGCCATGGGAATTTACCATACAGAAAACAATGAATTTATTGATAGGTATATTTTGTAAACATCACTTCTAGAATTAATATCACCAATTTCTTAGAAGACAAACCTTCTGATAGTTTACAGAAAACTGTACAATTACGTATACTTTGACAGTTACTTAGATGAAGATATTAAGTCAACCTTTGCCTGTTTAATAATAAACTTTGAATATAAATGTGTAATAAGGCCTTATTTTAGTGGAAAATATTAGGCTTCTGGTCATGCAAATTTCAAAGTTTTATCACTCAGCACAGAATCGAAAACACTTCAAATTTATGCTGAAAAACTGTTATAAAACTCAAGCATAAAGCCCTGATAACAGCTGCTGTCAGATCACAACATAACAAGGGCCGTGATATTGCAAAAGATTTATGCACGAAACTTTCCTCAAAGGCGCCGAGAAACAAAAAGCCCGCCCATTCTTCTGTTTTATCTGCATTTTAATAGTAAATTATACTCGAAAATAATTTCCCAACAATCTTGTTGGCCTCAATATATATAGGGCTTTTCATCTGAAAACTTTTTTCAACCATTTTCCATCGTGTCTTAAAATATTGTGTCCCAAACTGAGACTTCTCCATAGCTCATAGAGAAAATTTGTACATAAGTTTGAATTGCAATTATATTTCTGAGCACTTAATTTGAGATCTGTAAAAACACAGTAGCGGAAAAAGCTTAAAGTTTATATGTCAGAAAGTAATTGTTAAATGAATTAAGTAATTCCCACCGATTCAATTTCAAGTTGCAAATAAATCTGGTATTTGTCTGTTTTTTTTTTTTTTGGTCCTCAAAGAGTGCCGGCACAGCAAAAATAGAAAGATAAAACATAATGTGCAAGATGCAGAATATATTGAGTAGACGATCACGTGTGTGGTCAACCGGTTGCGAAAAACAGTTGATGAAATTAAACATCTGGAAGGAATAGAGTGGTACAAGGTTACACAATACATAGAAAAAACATTAAATAAGATGAAACAATTACAAAACTATTACAAGAAGAAGTTTGTTTGTTTAGTGGAACGCTTGTAACTACAACAATGTAACTTGTAGATATGTTATTTAAACTATCTGCTCGTACCACCATCCTTACACGGCCGCATGTCAAAGCGCATCGCAAACAGCTGGAAACTTTTAATTATTTTACTCTATTGTTTAAAGCTTTAGAACAAAAGCCACAGCATACATCGCAGACAGTCTTACTCATGAGTTTTGGACTCTTCGTTACTTTATCATGTACTTTCGTGGACTCAATTGTAATCACATCAAAATTTTATTGTAAGAGGTGTAAAGAGGCTTTAATAATGAGTGAAGAGGTTTAATATGTGTACCCTATTTAGTTTAAATAATGAAACTTTTTGAATTGCGGCACCCGAGAACTGAGATTGCGATTTGTTTCACAGCCTTAGAAATATAAACCATTTAATCAGTTGTAACAGTTGAATCAAAATCACATCACATTATCATCATGCTGAAGTAGTCCGTGCAGGCATGGGCGAAACATCCGGAAAGTTCCAGTTCTAGCTCCCAAAGATCGTCAATAGATCTAAGAAAAAAATTCTCTTGTGGCAAAAACATAGACATATATTGGACTTAAATATAGACAGCATAATATTCTAAAATCTAGACAGAAGATTTACCCATAAATATGTCTTATTATGGCGTAGACCCATGCATAAACTCTGTACATTGTAGGTCCTTCCATTTATGTATATTGTAGAACTTACATTATATAACTGACTTTATGCTTTGTAAACATCAACCTCGCATAGGCCCTCTACTACAATCTAGACTACACACGAAATAACGTTACACATGCGTAGAGTCAAAATCATATTTATGATGGTTCTGTACGTAACTGTAATTGTAACTCCGTTGCACATTCCGCTAGGGGGGGGGGGGGCAGAGCCTTTAATTTTCCTTTATTTTGCCTATCTTTGCATCCTTCTTTGAATTCATTCATATCCTTCCCCTTTTTCATACATTTCCTTCTTTAATATTCGCTTTGTACATCCCATTCTTTTAAAATTTCACCAATTTGATCCAGCCATACTTTTCATGGTCTTGTCTTTCCTCTTTTTTCTGTTTAAAAGCTTTGTAAGTCTATTATCATCCATTCTTTCTACATGTCTAAACCAGTACAATATTATTGACCGAAAAGGATAGGAATGTGATGTTTTTGTAGACTATCTACCGTATTCTAGATTAGTAATAAATATTATTTATAAATTGATATTCGAAAGTTCCTTACGATAAAAAATACAGTAAAAATAAGTAAATATTAGGATTATTTAAATGGTCAACGCTGTTTTTGTGTGAATCGCACCTTATGAGACCTCTGCAAGCCCAGTCGTCGCTATAAAAGCAGCAATTTTCAAGCAAATCCAATTGTTGTAAAGCTGGTTGATCCTTAATTGACTGGTCTAAAATACGAGTAAATGATCACGATTATTTATTATTCTCAGCAAAGAGCAGATATTGAAAATATATATTTTGTGCCTTGCTAAAAAACGAACATTGGACCTTTTTCGCGAGTTTAAGGCTTTACGGCATGTTTTTTTATTAACAGGAGATCTTTCCTATATTCCAGTCTTGATAGGATTATATTTGCATAGATTCTGAACTATGCATTTTCAAGTCATTATACACCATGCACTCATTGGCCTTCTACAATATTGTATTAATAACGAGTCTTTATACGTGTTTGCATATGGGAATGCTTTTCATATGAATCTTATATGTAATAAATCATTGCAACTTAGATTAAAGATAGTACATTCTATCTATAATCTATAATCTAAGCTGCAAGGATATGTAAGCATTTAAGGCTCATATAATGCATGCCCACAGACAGGCACATGTAGGTTCGCGCCTACACATTCTGCATGTGTGCATACAAATAAAGAAAACCTCACATGGACATAAACCTTGCAACTCCTGCCGCCGTTCCCTGAACCGGGGTAGCATTGGCAAAAGTGAACCGATTTTTACAGCACGGGTGGTCAGCCTCGTACCAACCTATCAGTCAAGGAGCACAAAAATTTTTAAATGATATACAGAAATTCATAATGAGACACATTACAAATTAAAATTAAAATAAAGTAAAATTAAAATTAAACTTAATATTACACTTAAAATTAATGCCCTAGCCGCCATTGTTGCAAATCAACCGCCATTCTTTTCGGTCCTTACATACTTCTTTCATTTCATTCAGAGTCATAATCTTTTTCATGCACTCTCTCCTTTTCACTTTCATATACTTAGAGAACCTTCTCTGAGACTTCCTATTTGTATTTCAAAACACGCTTGCCTAGACAATCTACGGTACTCATACTACGGAAATATTATTCTGGCGTAGACCCTCTACGCTTCATGTGACGTAGCTCAGCGTGTTCGTAGACTACATTAAAAATATTATCAGCTTGTCTCATTCCCCCTCTACGAGTTTATGTTTGCGCCCGAGTAATTACTGTACACCAAGTATAACACTTTTAGTTTAAACTCAACCATTACGTTTTACAAAAAAATATTGAAATTAAAAAGCATATCTAGTGATCTTTTGAGTTCTCAATATTTTTTGTGAAAATTACATGTTGGAGTTCAAACGTAGAGTTTTATTCTCGGCGTACAGAATGTCTACGGCCGTGAAAGCACTTTACCGTGGCAGCTTTTGCTACGCCGCATAAAGCCACTATGATTATTAGTGGAGAAGATCCGGCTTCCTGGTTTTATGTTTTACAGCATAGTTAACACACTCATTTGTTTTTACATTTTTCCTGTTTATTTATTGCATTATGGTACAATTTTAAAAATTAACATCTCCTTTGATTCAAAATCAACATCAAATGCCACTTTCTTAAATTTTAGTATCGGTAATAAACCTTCAACTTGGCTAAGCAGTCAAAGGAGATGTTATCCAGCCTACGATTTACCAAATGTCACTGAGTCGAATTTTAGAGCCGTTACACACTAGACGCATTCTGCCTGGTCTGTCTGAAAAGTTCCTAAATCTTTCTGTAAACTATTTGACCACGCAAGCTTTTCCAGTTGAGAATTATACCTATCGTTTCAGTAGAGTGCGTCTTGTTTCGTTGTGCCATTGCTTTTAACTTTTTAAAAGGTATTCCTCTTCTTGTAAAAAAAAGCTTTGTATGAGCGTCCATGCACTGTTAGTCTTTCTGACACATACATACAGAACGGTTGCAAAGAGAGTTTGAGCTTACTTGATCCATAGGTTTCACTGCCCTAATTCTTTCATTCAAATTTTTCATTTGATTTTTTCAATAAAATAACACAAATGTTTTAAATACTCATTTTATAAACGAATACAATAGTTATTTATGCCACTGCCAAGATGACTATCATTAGATAGTCTTTTTAACACGAGTGCTAGTTTGTGCCATGAGGCACAGCCGAATGGCACAATAGAAAGCACGAGTGTTACAAAGACTAATTACGTGCAGTGGCATACAATACTTTTTCTACGACCATGAGAGAATTAACAAAATAGTGAATAATAGTCATTATAATGTACTCGTCCATTTGAAGTAATTAAAACCTTACCTTTGTCAAAACGTGTGATTTATCATTCCCTTCGATTATCTAATCTAACCTAAGTTGTAAAAATAAATTATATTTAGGTTTCATATTGAATTCATGCCCACAAGCCGACACATATGTATAAGGTCGCGCTTTTACATCCTGCATATAAGCTTAAACATTCAAACCCAAAACTCAAATAAACATATGCCCTGCAGTTGTATTGGCAGGTGAACCAAATTTGTACAGCATAGGTGATCAACCTCATACTCACCTATTAACCAAGTAACTTTTTGAGTTTGTTTATTTTTTGCGGTGAAATTTTTTGTATTGTTTTCCTTTCAAGCCTTTTATTTTCCATTGAAAAAAGGAAAGCTTTATTTGGAGCAATCCGATAAATAAATTCGATAAATTTTAGCACTATTAACAATTTTTATTTGACTCTACACATAAAATAAACTTATTTATTTTCATCTGAACAGGGCTGAAAGTCTCATCACCACGGTAATTCCTACCTACCGAATATCACTAATATTGTATGAAGCCTAATCAGCTGATCGCTTGCGGCCATCTTGGATTGACAGGTCTTCATACCCCCATACAAGGTTGACATTTGAAATTAAAAAATGGTTCCAATTCTGACAATGCGCATGCGCACATGTTCATTTTAACACGGTTACCGGTTGCATAATGTAACATTATGCAACGGGTGTAGAAATGTATGGCATTGTGATTGCGTTAGCCGTTTTGTAATTAGTAAATTACCAAATGGGAGTAGAAAAATAAAATTGTGAACTTTTGTCTTCCTTTTAAAATAATTTGTTTTCTACTTCATCTTCCACACTAAAGAAAATACTTTTGTAAAGTCAGAAATTCAAACTTTTATCGATAACTTGTTAAAAAAATTGTACATAAAGCCATGATTGAAGTTTAAAATTTCATTGAATTTTCCACCTCAGCCAAGCCATGCTACGAGCGGGCTGTAAGTGGGTTTTGTAGGTGTAACACCTCAAGTATAAATCTTTTCGTTATTACTCAACCTTAGTGGTTACCAAAAAATGTATGAAAACTTAAAACAGTGCATCTAGTGAACGTTTTGTTTCCGTTTTTCTTGCTAAAACGCTAAATTTGAGTGAAAACTTAAGTTGTGTTCTTGTAGTACCAACACCTATTATTTCCTGCGAGTATCGAGTGGCTCTCGTAGAGTAAACGAGATGCTCCAACAGTACTGGATTCCCAACCATTATGGAAATGGCAATAAAAACTATTGAGAAATAATGAGGTGGGAAATTACCTCGTGAATAAAATGAATGTTTTAACAATTTCAGTCTTCAGATCGGGATTAAAATCGCTTTAAATGAAAAGTGTTTCAGTTTATGTTTAGGTTAGCCATTTATTGATTTATATAATATAAGTTATATCACGGGTCCCTCTTCAATGATTATTATCAAAGTCGTGTGTCTACTAAAAACAACTCTATTGTAACGTTTTTATATAAACTGAATTTTTGAAATTTGACTTTTCATTTACTCCACACGCAGAATAAGATGAAATTCACATACAATGAACGCTGTAGTAAAGCTATCTACGGTGATGTGAACAAGATCATATTTCTAAAAAAAAAACATTTTTTACTCTCTAGAGTGACTTAAAAATACAAACATACATATATCTATGACTTTCAAAAAAAAATCCATTCGGTTGCTAAGAATCAGAATTCACCTAGATCTGCGTCGTTTCACTACCTAGAGTATTTTTTTAAATTTATGATCTGTTTTCCGACTCCATTTCCAAGTAGATAGATATAATTCTGGGCTCATTTATGATTCGAAAGCAAATGCGTCAATCTAGTATTATTAATAAAAATTAATGTAGAAATTATTTTATGTTTCCGTATATTTATCTCCTTTTTGAAAATTCTAGATTTGCCACCTTTTGGTTCATACGACTCATATTTAAATTTTCTTTAAAAAAAGTACAAGTTCCTCTCACTCCAGGTCTGTTTTACTGCCTCCGTTCTTCGAACAAAGAGAACACACGAACAATGAAACTTTAAACTTTTACCAGCTAAGCTTTTGCAAGCGCAACTTTTTAACCGAAAAATCCTTAAATAATCGATGTGAGTACATAATCTGATGCTGGAGCTTCCCTGATCCAGCGACTCTCCACTACATATTTAATGCTCCTTGTAAACTTGGATATTTTGTAGTCTGAAAGTTTTTAATGAATTTTCCATAAATAAAAGTTTAACGTAAGACTTTAGGGTTACACCCACATTTTAACAAATTTGTAAACATGTTACAATGTATAGTTAGATGTAACTCTACATTTTTATTGTTTCTATTTTGATCTTGCACGAATTAATGAAATACAGAGCATACCAAATTAGATTGTTTTTCTTACATACATAGGGCAACTTTTAACTGTGTTATGTCGAATGAAACAGAGCTATTTTCATTTTCTATTTTTAAGGGGGCTGACTTTACGTCAACCACTTTTCTTGAAGTTCTGGCTTACCTGCTGTAATGTTTCCCCCCTGGCGAAAAAGAAGGTAGTCGAAATTATTTTCAGATAAAAACATAAATGACATAAAAATTGCGAAATGAAAGGCAGTTAAGTTTTAGTTTGTTAGTGAAAGTAATTACATGCAAGGCGATCTCTTCTTTGTTGTAATTCTTACCTTTGCGCGTCCACCTGTAATTAATAGGTTCATGGCTTTTACAGCATCTTTCTGTGACCACCGGTCATCTGAAAGGCACTGCAAAATGGACCTTTATTAGTTATTTCAAGGAAAGGATTCGGATACACGCGGCGTGAATCTAAGATTTCGACACCCTCGTCGATTAAGTGACTCTAATTAATCATGGCAAATGGCCCCAACGGCCTTTTGAGTACCTCCTCCAATTCCCCTTGTACCCTACCCAACTTCTCCGTATGGTAATCTTTTGCTGCAAAAAACCACGGGACAGGAAGGTTAGTCTGGATTGTGTGTGTTCAGCTACAAGTTACTGCAATAATGTTGGCTCCAAGCAAACTCCAAGTACATATGATCAGAGATCATGGAACACTAATCCAGCTGAGTGAGCCCAGATCATTTCAGGAACTCTCGTTGCGATCAGAAGGTCAGGAACATATCCGGTTGTATTTGGCCAGAGGCCGGCTGCCAATTTTCAGGAACTTTGTTGTGATCAGGAACATATTATGACCAAGGTCACTCAGCGGTTTTCATATTCAACTGCATTAGGTACATCTGCGTTATTCTTTGTGTATCTCGATATGAGATTGCAGGCATTTCAGCTTCAGCACATACTGCAGAGTTGTTTGTTTATAATTTATTTGTGAAATTTGTATTTTACTAGCTTGGCCAACCCCTAGTATGATGGATGTGTAGTGGTGTGTTTGGAATACATTTTCACCTTCAGATGGTTTACTTTCAGGCCTTACTTATAGGTAATTCATGCAACATGCAAATCCTTCATAATCATTCTTTCATTCTCACCACCTCAAGGAGAGCAGCATTCCGTAATGTGTAAGAGTGATTAGGTAATTCTGCATTGAATGTTATAGTTTTTCAGGAATTTTCCTGAAACTAGGGTCTTCCCGTGACTGTGGAACGTTCAACACCAGACCCACATTTATAAACTACGACAAAAGGTCCCATCATCTTGCAAACCTATGCGATACACTACCCACCGGACAAACTCGTTCAACCGTTTTCCACAACAAGGGAAATTTCAGGAAGGACCATTCGGTAAGGAAACGACATTGGGAACGGCTGACTTCAGGAATCAGTATATCTCGAATGCAAGCGAACCAAACATTTCTTAATTCAATATAACATTGCAGAATTCCAGCAAGAGAGAGAATCTAATTTAATTCAAAATGTCAATAGTGGTGTGTGTGTGTAGCGTTAGTACATAAATGACAGCGACAGTAAATAACTACTTTGTCGAAGATAAGAAGAAAACCTCCCTCCGCTTAGTTAAGTCAATGAATCTCTGAAATAAACTTATAATTAACAATTATGCATCGATAAGAAAATAAGTAGGAAAATCTTTCCCCCGCACAGGTAAGTCGATGAATCCCTGAAAGTAAATATTTATAACCAAGTACACAGCGATGAGAAACTCTGAAAGAAAACACCAACATAAAAATGAAATAAAGTAATATGTTCAATGAAATTTAGTTTTAGTTTAGTGGATTTTTAGTTAATCTGTTAGTTTAATCAAAGAAAACTCAGCCCAGGAAAACAGCTCAGGAACAACTCTGTATTATACGTAAATAGTTAATTTTAATTTTAAATAATGAAAGGCCGGATCCCAATAAGAAATATAACCACTGCACTTTTCACTTCACAATAATAATGCCAAATTAAATCAATAGAATTTCCGCGCTTAATATTTATAAAAGTTATTATTTAAGTTTGAAGTTCAAAGATACGTTTTTAAAATGTTCTGATTAATATTCCTTTAATTGAAAACTTATTATTTGAATTTAGAGGAATGAAATTAATTATTTTTTTAGTGTTAAGAAAACGAAAAAAACATCCGTATCGATCGCCAGTCAAAATCCGAGTCCCGAGTTTATTAAAAATTAGAAAATGATAATTATTTTTAGTGTTTATAGAATCAAAACACATCCGTATCGATCGCCGTGCAAGATCCAACTCTCTCATCCCTTGCAACGTCAGGGGTGCATCTCCTTCCTCTCCTCCCCTTGAGATCTCCTTTCCTCCACCCCAAGATCTGCCGCAAGTCTTAGCGATATAATTATTGGTTGAAAAAGAGAGAACTCTACAATTTCCCCCAAAAATTTAGAAAAATGGCAATCTTGTTATTTTGAGAAATTTTTCTCAAGGTTCTCGTCCACTGTTCAACCAACAGGTCCAAGTTGCCCCATATATTTTTTTTTCTCTCCCCAAACCTTTTTTTTCATAATCATACGCGCCCAGACCCGATAAGGTGTCGCATAACGCATGTGTGTAACACATGTGTCCTTTCGTTTCCACCCCCAATCACGGGCCCACTTGAAGTCATGCTTCATCCCTCAACCCAAAGAATTAAAAAAACCACTTGGACTATTTAGTGAATATGCCTTACACAGGGATCCAAGATTTTCAATTAAACCATGTTCGTGCGTAAATCATTGAAAACGCATTCGAAACCAAAATTTTAGTTCTGCCATACAACAACGCAGGCAAGTAACTAAAATTAAACAATAACCAATTGTCCCAAATTTAATGTACCTGACACTCAACTATCTTTACAATGCAAGTTGCAAAGATGTACCAATACCGAAGATTCGAAATTAATGCACGCCCACAATCAGACGCACGTTAGTCCAGGCCATCACACTTCGTGTGTGCATCAACAAATCAAACCCCAAATGTTAAAAGAAACTTTTACCGCCACTCCCCGAAACATAAGTGACATCAGTAAAATAAAACAACCTCGACCGTAAGGGTGGTCAGCCTCATACCTGTCCACAAGTCAAGGAACAATGTCAAGTATATACTTAACTAGGATTCACCCTAGTTTTAGTTTTGTATAACCATTCAAGGTAGCGTTTTATTTAATATTAAAATTAAATTTACGTCAAACAAACGCTATTCAACCGTTATGAGGCAATATATTCCCCCAAAACTTTAGCACAACTGTTACTTTCAACAGATAAAATAGTTAACCCAAATAGCAAATTATCGAAATGGAAAACACCATTCCAGTAAAATAAATGCTCATTTGAAACTTAATTGAGATAACATCTTAATATATAAAATATTAAGTGTCTAAAAAATTACAAAATTTAAACCCGGTTCCCCCGTAAGGTCGGGATGATATTATGCAACGCAAGTGATCGTTCAACAATCAGTCGTCACGGCATAAAATCTTATGGCCGACACGACATGGACGCATGAAATAAAATAAAATAAAAAAATAACACATTAATATTAAGGGCCGCTCCAAATTTCCTGGGAATGAACAGATCAAGGGTCCTGTGTACAAAAAATCCCACCCTTGTTTTAAGCGTTATTTCTTTCACGACCATAAAATTTTATTTCTTGAAAAATAAATTGAAAGATTAACGTTCCTCAGAGTTATTGGTTCCGAAAAAAAGACCACTTCACGCACTCAAAATCCATAATTTAAATCCCTTTTAGTATTTTTGTCGTTTGAGTGAACTATTTTTTTTTCTTCCGTCCCACGATAGTTAAAATAACACGGTATCAAAATTTACGACTTTTTAGATTATTTCTACCCCAATCTCTTCACACATGTGCCGACCCAAATTGCCTCAGTTCCTTTCCATTTTTTGTTTGCATAAAATCTTAGCAACAGTGACATCACTTCGTGTCCAAAAAAAGGAAACTATACCATGCAAATAATCAGATTTTAGATGAAGCAATAAATTTGCTGTCTTGACACTGAAATTGTCAATTCCAGAGATACATTGCTTAGTTTTGCCACCCATTTAAAGAGCCGCTTCCCCCCCAAAATTATATACCCTTATTTTAATAAACTTAAGTGTTAAGCTCTGTTTTAGTGTGTTTCCACACCTCAAGAGCTTAGTGAGTCTAAAATTTAAGGCAAAGTGAATTTACCTCACAATACACATAATATGATATCTCACAAAGGTTTAATATTGCGCAAAGTGCAATAACCTGTTTCACATAATAACAATTTATCATCTCATCACAAGATGTAGAAAATTCAAATGTTCAAAATAAAATTAAATCGGAAAGAGGAAAACTTCATTTCAAGTCCTAATATAGGGTGAAATATAAAATAGCATTAGAAAGCAAGAGGCACGTAAAACATGTGTAAGGTAACAAAGACGACGCCCGTGATATTACTTCAACGTTTATTTTTATTTTATTTGAAAGTGTATTAAGCGGACTAAACATTGCTTTATTATTATCCGGCGGTATGTTTACTTCTAGTTTACGTAAGTTACTTGAGTTAAAGTTTCTTTATTCTTTAACAAAAAATTACTGATTTTAAAATTTACACAAATTATTAAACGCAATAAATGTATGAGAGATACTTGTATGACCTCCCATCCTGGTCACGGCACCAATTGTAATGTTTCCCCCCTGGCGAAAAAGAAGGGGTCGGAGGAACGAACGAATAGTCTCGAAAAGAAGCACGAAAAGAGGGATTTTTCCTCCTAGGTTAGGAGTGGAGCGATCGAAGGCGCAGGGAGGATACCCTGGAATCACCAGGATTCAAGTGCAACAAACCTTCTTTGAAGGAATAGCACTAGGCTGCTTCGATTCTTTTCCACCCTTCAGTTTCAGCTGCTGGAAGAGCAATCTACCCCTACCGAGGTAGTAATTATCTTTGGCCAATTATTATGTGATCATCTAGCTAAGGGTAGGACTCCTCGTCGTGTGGAAGATTATGAAACAGAACGTTGTGTAAATTTTTTGTTTTACCGTTTCAAAATCTACTTTAGTGGCAAACCCAAGTACTTTTTGGGAGGTGTACCCCTCATACATTTCTACCTTTTTATAAGATTATAACGAGTATTGATTTTGCGTTTACGCGATCAAAGATGAGGTAGTATGAACTACAATTATTTTTAAGGCGACGAGATTTAAGCGCTATTAATTACGGAACGGTCTTAATGTGTGCGAGTTTAATTAATTGGAATATAAGGTAGTCGAAATTATTTTCAGATAAAAACATAAATGACATAAAAATTGCGAAATGAAAGGCAGTTAAGTTTTAGTTTGTTAGTGAAAGTAATTACATGCAAGGCGATCTCTTCTTTGTTGTAATTCTTACCTTTGCGCGTCCACCTGTAATTAATAGGTTCATGGCTTTTACAGCATCTTTCTGTGACCACCGGTCATCTGAAAGGCACTGCAAAATGGACCTTTATTAGTTATTTCAAGGAAAGGATTCGGATACACGCGGCGTGAATCTAAGATTTCGACACCCTCGTCGATTAAGTGACTCTAATTAATCATGGCAAATGGCCCCAACGGCCTTTTGAGTACCTCCTCCAATTCCCCTTGTACCCTACCCAACTTCTCCGTATGGTAATCTTTTGCTGCAAAAAACCACGGGACAGGAAGGTTAGTCTGGATTGTGTGTGTTCAGCTACAAGTTACTGCAATAATGTTGGCTCCAAGCAAACTCCAAGTACATATGATCAGAGATCATGGAACACTAATCCAGCTGAGTGAGCCCAGATCATTTCAGGAACTCTCGTTGCGATCAGAAGGTCAGGAACATATCCGGTTGTATTTGGCCAGAGGCCGGCTGCCAATTTTCAGGAACTTTGTTGTGATCAGGAACATATTATGACCAAGGTCACTCAGCGGTTTTCATATTCAACTGCATTAGGTACATCTGCGTTATTCTTTGTGTATCTCGATATGAGATTGCAGGCATTTCAGCTTCAGCACATACTGCAGAGTTGTTTGTTTATAATTTATTTGTGAAATTTGTATTTTACTAGCTTGGCCAACCCCTAGTATGATGGATGTGTAGTGGTGTGTTTGGAATACATTTTCACCTTCAGATGGTTTACTTTCAGGCCTTACTTATAGGTAATTCATGCAACATGCAAGCGAACCAAACATTTCTTAATTCAATATAACATTGCAGAATTCCAGCAAGAGAGAGAATCTAATTTAATTCAAAATGTCAATAGTGGTGTGTGTGTGTAGCGTTAGTACATAAATGACAGCGACAGTAAATAACTACTTTGTCGAAGATAAGAAGAAAACCTCCCTCCGCTTAGTTAAGTCAATGAATCTCTGAAATAAACTTATAATTAACAATTATGCATCGATAAGAAAATAAGTAGGAAAATCTTTCCCCCGCACAGGTAAGTCGATGAATCCCTGAAAGTAAATATTTATAACCAAGTACACAGCGATGAGAAACTCTGAAAGAAAACACCAACATAAAAATGAAATAAAGTAATATGTTCAATGAAATTTAGTTTTAGTTTAGTGGATTTTTAGTTAATCTGTTAGTTTAATCAAAGAAAACTCAGCCCAGGAAAACAGCTCAGGAACAACTCTGTATTATACGTAAATAGTTAATTTTAATTTTAAATAATGAAAGGCCGGATCCCAATAAGAAATATAACCACTGCACTTTTCACTTCACAATAATAATGCCAAATTAAATCAATAGAATTTCCGCGCTTAATATTTATAAAAGTTATTATTTAAGTTTGAAGTTCAAAGATACGTTTTTAAAATGTTCTGATTAATATTCCTTTAATTGAAAACTTATTATTTGAATTTAGAGGAATGAAATTAATTATTTTTTTAGTGTTAAGAAAACGAAAAAAACATCCGTATCGATCGCCAGTCAAAATCCGAGTCCCGAGTTTATTAAAAATTAGAAAATGAAATTAATTATTTTTAGTGTTTATAGAATCAAAACACATCCGTATCGATCGCCGTGCAAGATCCAACTCTCTCATCCCTTGCAACGTCAGGGGTGCATCTCCTTCCTCTCCTCCCCTTGAGATCTCCTTTCCTCCACCCCAAGATCTGCCGCAAGTCTTAGCGATATAATTATTGGTTGAAAAAGAGAGAACTCTACACTGCTCACGAGAGGGGCATATTCTCATTTCTTCTGAAGACTTTAGAGTAAACTTTGTCGTTTCTATGATTTTGGGGTTTGAAATAAACACACTTGGTAGGATCGAACCCTAGCCTTCTGGCTTCAAACGCAAGCAAGACTGAGTTCCATAAAAATTAATTCAATAAATTGGCTTCATTAAATGCAAGAGATATGAAACTGCATACGTAGACTCTATTTCCTGCCTTTAATGACTCCTAATAAAAATAAATAGTGCATTCCCATCGGATGCACAGTAAGCATAAACGATCCCAGATAATCGAGGCGTAGCACAATGAGTGTAAGCCGCTATTGGAAAACCATCGCATGATGCTAATGGTTGCAATATAATGTTATGAATATTAGCTAATTGCAAGTAATTTATGAAGAACAGGGCTATTCGAAATTATAAACCAAAAAACATATTCAAGATATATATATTTCTTGTAAGTGTTAAAAAAAACTGACAATTTGCACTGCAGGAGTACAACAAGAAGATAAATCTACGTATCGTCACAAAAAAATCTTATCCGTGATTTGAGAGGGCCCTTGAGGTGTGATACACAGAAAACCACGTTTTTTTTTAATTATTGTACCTTCTGTGTAAATAATCTTTTTACATATATCGGATTCTGTATGAATTTAAATCAAGTGAGAGAAACATACATGATTGTAAATTCTGAACTGAACATATTTTTCTAAGTCACTATCTAATCATTTTTTTTATTAGAAAACACGATTTGGACCAAATTTTCTAATAGAACAAGCTTCTACAGATTATGCGTTATATATATAAATATAACATACTCGTTCTTTCAAATTTCAACTTGATTTTCAAATTAGGTAAAAAAATAATGCAAATAGATTTAATATTTTTTATTTTCAACGCTGAAATTTTATTGGTCGTGAAAAACTTCTTTATGGAATTTTTATTTTAACCGTTTCAAATTCTTAGGTCGGTAAACAATATTTACAGAATTTGAAGCGGCTCATTTATTTCACCTCACATTCACTACTAAAAATAATCAAATGTCTAAATCCACACTGCCTTATGAAAACGATGACTTTTTGTCATCCATCGATTCTTACAACTGAAAATAAAAATACGAAACATCTGTAAGCATCAAACATTCCTTGATTGTCGTAGCACCATAAGTCACTTTGTATTTAAACAACAGTCAAACAGCCACAAAAACTGACACTAGAGTACAGTTTTACAGCGCAATAAACTTGAAAGTTCTCGTAGTTTTATCCTTCCTTGCAAGATCGTCCCAGGCATTCCGCCCGGTATTTAATCAATTATCTTGATTCTTGGAGGATCTTCCGCAATATAAAGAGTCAGGAAAAGTCTTTCTGAACTCCAAGGATAAAACTTAGTAACGTTTCACCAAAAAGTTTTGAAACTAACACGCCAACAACGAGGCGCTACTCTTGTTCTAAAACCTTTTTTGGGAAACGCTGTGGTTGAGTTTAAATGGAAAATTTTACACTTAAGTTATTGGACTTTACTGACGCAGGATAATGCCGAGTCACCGTTTGTAATAGAAGGGAAATCCTCCGCAAATAAAAACATGGGACAGAAAAAAAGATGAATAAAACCCCCGTCCATTGGGGAAGAGTTTCTTTGGAGAAGAGTATAAGGACGGCTTTAAACTTTACGATTCGACTTTAGGAAATAATGAAGATATTTTTCTTTATCAGCCGTTTTTTATCCTTTGCTAGATAAAACCCTCTTTCTTTTCTTTGTACTTAAAGTTTTTTCTCATGTAAGCGTTACTCTTTGAGGGTGAATAAGTACTGTTTTGTAAGTTATATCCTCAAAATAAATCAAATGTTTTGGACTCATTTATGATACTTTTACAAATCTCGATTAGTTACTTAATTATCAAAAGAAAACAAAATATCTACGTTGGTTGTAAAATGACTAAAAAATGGCTTTCACTGTAGAGTTTTAGAGCTTTAGAGCTTTCCGGAATCTGTTGCTGAAGAGCGAAAGCTGGAGCTTCTGGACGTTTCGTCCATGTCTGCGATGCGATTCTTTAGCGTGATGATGAAGTAATGTGATTTTAATGCAACTGTTTCATCTCTTATTAAAAATGTGTATTCTTGATTACAAACTACGAAGAGAATTGAAGGCGACTGACTTGAGGCTGAAAAAGAACATTACATTTTATAAACCGTGGGCAATTTTGGAGGACTCAACTTCAAGTTGTATCAATATGATAATTGTAGATCTTCATAAAAAATAAGGAATTAGGAGTTGTTGATACCGAGATTAATTTATAGTTAATGAAATACTTTGCTTTCATATGGTTTATGATCCTCATTTCATTTGCAACCTCTGTGGTATAATTTCCTTGCCCAACTTCCCGCAACCTCTTCAACTTTCATATCATCTTACATCGTGTTTGCGGCGAGTTAGTCTCTCATATTACATGTTCTAGTAACTCTCTACATGGCGCGCGGTCTACGTATTATCTACATACCACCCCAGAGATATTATACGTATATCATCCCGAGAATGTTTAGTACTTGGGGTACATGACGTCACATGACAGCACATCACGGCAACTTTTAACAACGTCAATTAACAATACCTTAAAACATAATGTCGGAAGGTCTTTAGAATCGGAAAATCGCTTAACGCAACCAAAGTGCACATAAACTGCAATTTTTTATTGCGTTGCTTCCAAAGTGGTCGTATGTGGCATCTGGAACCTATTTACTAACACGGGTTAAGAGACCGGCATTACGCTGAGCACTTCATTTCAAGTGGAGACTTCCCAGCTCCCACTAGGTCTGGTTTTTCATGTTTACGTAAAACGGAAATTACGCGCAATTATTATACGTCTTATTTTTAAAACAGTTTTAGCTATTTGTTCAATATTTTTTGCATTAAGTACCTTCATGTTTATTTAATCATATTTCCTACCCCAGGTATTGATGAAATCCCCAACGAACTAATTAAATATGGAGGTGCTAATGTGATCACAGAAATTACAAAACTGTTCAATAAAATACTTGAACGTTCTGAGATACCAAACGAGTGGAGACTGAGTGTAACCATACCAATATTCAAGAAAGGAACAAAAACTAACCCGGAAAACTACAGAGGAATATCCTTACTATGCACCACTCAGAAACTATTCACAAGTATCCTAAGGACGAAATTGGAAGAAATCATACAGAATAGAGATGAACAGCAGGGATTCAGAAGAAATCGATCAACAACCGACGCTATATTTGTACTCAAACAAGTAAAAGAAAAATCAATTGAATACAATAAGCCTGCCTATATGTGTTTTGTAGACTTAACCAAAGCCTTCGATAGAGTGCGCCTAGAAGACGTTATAGATATCATGACTCAAAAGAGCATACCAAAACCAATTATAGAATCCATCCACAAACTGAACACACACAATAAAATGAGGATAAAAGTAGACAATGAGCTTTCAAAAAAAATACCAGGTGCAGTCGGCATACGACAGGGAGACAGTTTAAGTCCATTCTTGTTCAACATCATCATGGACAAGATGATTGAAGATATCAAATCATTGGAATTGGGCTACTCTCTCGGAAAAAAGAAAATCGATATTGTATGTTATGCAGACGACGCAGTCCTCATAGCTGATTGTGAAGATGACCTCCAAAGACTCCTACACAAATTCCACATATCGGCGCAACAATTCAACATGAAAATTTCCATAGAAAAGACAAAAAGCATGGTAACTTCAAAACAGCCAGTACGATGCAAACTTGTAGTAGACAATAAGACAATAGAACAAGTGATGCGATTCAAATACCTAGGCGTTGAAGTATCAAGCAGTAGTGACCTTTACGAAGAAGTCTCGGAACAAGCAAATAAAGCTGCCGTTGTAGCTGGATGCTTGCGTACTGCTGTATGGAGAAACGAACACATGCTGAAAGAAAGTAAAATGAAGATATACAAGACCTGCGTTAGACCGATAATGACATACGGTATCGAAACCAGAGCCGACACCACGAGAACGAAGAGTCTCCTACGAACCACCGAAATGAAAACTCTCCGCCCTATCGCAGGATTGACCATGCAAGACAGAATACGAAATTCCGAAATTCGGAGGATCTGTGATGTCGAGGATGTCGTGCGATGGGGTAGAAACAGAAGACGTTACTGGAGAGATCACGTCGAAAGAATGGATCCGGTGAGAATGGTGAAAATAGCGGCAGACGAGATACCATCAACCAGCAGACCCCCTGGACGACCACCAAAGAGGTGGAAGGGCAGCTGGACATCCGCGTCCCAGGAGTGAACCCGAGAATAAACAGGACCTAGTCCTAAAACAAGCTGAAGAAGAAGAAGATATTTCCTACGAACTGAACACAATTTCGTAGCATTTTATTAAAAATCCAGAGAGTTTCTGTGTACGATCTTCTAAGATTTTTTAATACACAAAGGGTTATTTTTCAATGTGAAATAAATTGAATTGAACGAGAGCACATACTAAGAATCAATAATAAATACAATCCCGTATTGACGAGCGGAAAATTACTCGGAAAATAAAATCATATTATATTATTCAATGAAATTCTAAGAACTCCATTTTGAAATATTTATGTTTGCATGAAATAAAATAAAAATACTATGCATAGAGCGGAATAAACAGTGATCGATCTGCTATGTTGGCGGCTAAAAGTTTAATAAATTATATTAAGTTTTAACAAATTATAAGCCTTCGCCCTAGCAACCCGTTTTGAAGTGAATTTTTTGACGTTTTGGAGTTTGCCGAGTTCATTGTCATGTTATTTGTTATAGATTTTCTCATTTATGTTTTGTTTGTACATAGTTTCATAAAATTATTATTTTTGTTCCTTGACTCATTGGTTGAAATGAGACTGCCAATTTTACCCTTGTTTCAGGGGAAATCGGCAAGGCTTTAAGGAATAAACCCTAAAACATATGTTCACTTGAAGGTATGGCTCTTCTTTGTCAGTACGCATAACACAAATCTCAAATGAACATGAACCCTACAACTCCTCCCCTTTTTACCTGAAACAAGGGTGGCATTAGCAAAGTTAACCATTTTTCACAGTACTCATACCAACTCACAAGTCAAGCAAATAGACGAACATTTTTTATTTATTTTTTTAAATTGGAAAAAATGAACGGTTTTTAGAGTTCTGTAGAATATCGGTCCTTAGTCGTTTGAATAGGCCACTTTTTAACCAAAATTTCCTCTGTTTGTTACAGGACCCCCAGGCTTCATATGACGTAAACAACCATGATGAAGACCCCATGCCGCGCTACGACCTGATAGACTCCAACAGACACGGCACCAGATGTGCTGGGGAGGTGGCAGCCACGGCTAACAACTCCTTGTGTGCTGTGGGTGTGGCCTATGGAGCTAGCGTTGGAGGTGAGGCTTCAATTCTGTAAAGCTGTAATATAGTCTATGGTAAGAAGTATTTGGCAACGCTGCTCTCTGCAACGCTGGTGGAAGTATTCAGTCGGCATTACAAGTTACATGTAGCCGCTGTAGTAGCTAAAAGACAAGTAGGTACAAGTAATAGTTATAGAGAGAAACCTGCTGAAGAATATTCCCTTCATTTTCAACCCTGTCTTGCTTTGAAAATCTCTTTTGCTGACGATGACTCAATATCAGACGCTTTGAAGTCTGTGGAGGGATATTAGTGGATGGATTGAATCGGCCAAAAATCTACCATACAATGTCTAGATAACACTGAAGCTACCAGATGCAAGACAAATCTACGAAAAATTTACTTCTTATACCGTTTGAAGAGCTCTTTATATCGTTTTGAACTCGCGGCTGTGAACATGGAGAGTAAGTGTGCTGGCCAAAATTCGATATAGGACTCATAAGTATGGCAATTTCCCCCCTTGAAGTTTAAAAGCGTAATTGTGTAGGAGAAGATAATTTACAAATTTATATTCTTGCCCAAGAACAAAGTATTATCAATATTTTACGGAATATTTAGCCAGTATTTAGAGATTAACTGGTTAACAACTGTCAAGAGTATAAAGGTGGATCTACTAAATCTGTAAACGTCCAAAGCACTAACAGCTTTTCATTACTGCCTACCCGCCGTGCCTCATATTACACTATCCTCAGTATAAAACTTTAAGTTTAAACTCAACCATAGCGCTGACCAAAAAATGTATGTTTACTAAAACATCACTTGTAACGAGCGTTTTAGTTTCCATGCATATTTGAGAGAAATGCTATGTTTGCATTTGAACGTGATGTTTGATACTTTGGGGTACAGACCTTGCTTGAATGCTCTGTGTGTTTTGGGGACAAACTTTGTCACAGATTATTCGAGCTAACGACCTCCAAATAACGCCCAGCTCCGTCCTGTCAAAGCGCAGCGGTTACTGGACGACCCGGTCAACTACCTTTGTGAATGAATCAGTCCAGAGACGAAACAGCAGTGAAATAGGGGTTATTTAAATTTAGCAGACAATAAAGTCTGAAATGTGATTGTTCTTATGAATAAATTAAATTTAACATGGGTTTATTTATTTTATTTAAATTTCACGGACTATAATTAAGCTTTAATAAATAAAAATGTTACTATATTATAATAAATGCTATTATCAAATTGTTATCTATTATCAGGTTGTAACAGTGTTCAAGTTGATGATACAAAGGCTGGTTGATAATTCAAATTCAAAGAATGGCCTGGGGTGTGAACTATTTACTCAATAGGAACTTACCCTTTTTTAGCGCCTTGTTATTAATTAGAATCAGCCAGAAAAAAAATTGAACGCTAAATATATTGTGTAAAAAGAAAAAAAGGTTCACGAGAAATAATAAATTTCAGCTTGATTGGTTGAAGGGAAGTGTCTCATTTTCACTTACAATGTTTCCATGAAATTTGAGAAATGAAAAATCCATGAGAAAGCCAAAATTTGTTACATCGTCAACGTTAAAAAAGCCGTAGAGTGAACTTCTACTAGGGTAGATGAAAATATATAAATGGGAAATACGAAAATTTGTAACATCAACGTGGAGCAGTAAAGTAGGATAGTAATAAAGAAAATACTCGAAAGAAGTCGCAGAGTGAACTTTGAAAATTTGGATTTATTTTCTCAAAGCGAATGCAAACTGAGTTATCGGGTCGCAAAGGCGTCTCAATCACAAAACGCCGTATCCACGTTTTGTGTCGTGTACACAGAATTAGTGAGCGGGAACGCCTGGGGCAGATACGGCGTTACAGCCTGCGTCGCGTCGTGTCGTGGAAATCCATTTGACTTATTGCTTTCTATCTGCGAAAGGACGTATTCTAATCAATGCTTTTCAATAGGAATCCTGCTCCGTGAGAGTAGAGATGAGAAAATAGAAGAGAGCATATGAATTGTGTATTTGTTTGGAAGTTGCATGTTTAGTAAGTTTTCTCGAAAGGGTAGTAGATAATATTGTTTTACGTACTTTATTAAAATTATGATTAGTAAAAACCATAACCCGTAATTTAATAATACGCAGTATTAAAAAACGTAAGTTGAAAATGTATGATGTGTTCGTTTAACTTTTTTGAAAGTCTATTTTGTTGTTGATATGTTTGTTTTAGTTTTATAGAACCTAAGGTGAAAATACAATTTTTTTTTAAAAACGTGACAAATATATGGAAACAGAAGGATTTCCATTTTTTCATATTATGAATGTTTTATATTGATCTCTCTATAGTCTAAGTTGCAAATATATATTTACATTTAAAATTCATATTAAATGCATGCCCACAAACAGACACGTTTAAGTTCGCGCTTACAAATGCTGCATGTGTACATACAAATCAAAAACCAAACCTCAAATGAACATAACCCCTGCAACTTTTGTGGACCTTTCCCGAAACAGGGGTGGCATTGTCAAAGTGAAACTTTTTTAACAGCATAAGTGATCAAATTTCGGAAAAAAAAAACTTGCCGCATTTTCTCTTATAAAATTTATTTGTCTCTCGTCTGGTAAAATTGGTGCTTCCATGGTGATTTATTTGAAAGTCATAAAGTGTTTAAGTGTAAAAAAAGCAAAAATTTTAATCACTTACATGACTACGTGTTTCCTCATTTTTCCTATATATTTTTTTCTTAACAAATATCTAAGCACTTTATTTTGTCGTCGCAATACTTCCTTTAGATTACAATTACAAATGCTCTTGAGCACTGTAGCAGCAGAGTCCAATTTTAGATTTAGTGCTGTGGTAATATTGTATACGGGCTTATGTTGTGCTCAGAGCATGTCGTGTCTTTGAACATATCCCCATTAGTTAGTCAGCCTTGCTTGTCAATAAAACAGCTGACGCCCTCCTCCTTGCGATATCGCATACGTTTCCAAAATTTATCTTAGGTTGGTATGCGGCTGCATGCTGTAAAAAATGGTCCACTTTACCAATGTCACCCCTGTTTCAGGGAAGGACGGCAAGAGTTGCAGGGTGTTTGTCCATTTGGATTTGGGTTTGTATGTTGTAGGTTCACATGCGGCATGTGAACTTATACGTGTCTGCTTGTGAGAATGCATGTAATGGGAAGCCCTAATGTTACATATCTTTGCAATTTAGATCTTCACTCTACTAAAGATATTAACCCCTCGGTTTTTCATATCTTTTGCGAAAACGCCTTTATTTTTGTCTCTACTTAAATACCCCATTTACTCGATAATCTTGTAATTTTGGTCCTTTCATATATTCTTGATCTTTCTATACGTGGAGATTCTCTTTTACCATTAATTTTTTCAAATAGCTTAACAATGTCCATAGGTAGATTTCCTTGTTTCTAATTCCCCACTCTTGACTGACTCATATTTATCCTGTTGTGTATTTTTTCTTATTCAGTCAAGTTCGTACTTAGCGTTTAATTTTTTTTGAAAGAAATATGTGTGCAGTGAGGTACAAAAACAAATTTCATATTTCCTGCTATTCTCCAGTTTCGTCCAACTTAACGACTGGTCAATCAATCGAACTGGAGACTACTCTTTTACAGTGCTTTTAACAATACATTTGTTCCATAGCTGATCTACGGATCATTGATTTTTTGTATGTGAAATTCAGTTTTGGCTATGCATGAGCAATGGCTTTGCTGTTTGAGAATAGTACCGAATATTGTTTTTTCACGTTATCTACTGTAAAAAATGGTTCACTTTGCCAATGTCACCCCTGCTTCAGGGAAGGTCGGCAAGAGTTGCAGGGCTTATGTTCATTTGAGATTGGGTTTTTTATATTGTAGGCCCACATGCGACATGTGTAAGCGCGAAATTATGCGTGTCTGCTTGTGGGAAGGTTTTAAAATAAATCTCAAATGATACATATCTTTGCAGCTTAGATTAAGATTAAGATCTCAAGCTCTAATTTCTTTTTCAAAGACAAAATAATGAAAAGGTGATATTCATGTTGTGTGCTCGAAAATTAATTTTACTATAATTTATTATTTGCTTGTGTCGAGAAGCTGAAGAGATCTGTAACATGCCGTTGTAGCATATCTCTAGCATTAGTCTGACTGCCTTCAAATTGATAATTTAACATTGGGAATTTCCAATGGACGCGGTGTAGAGAGTAGGTAGTATGGAAGCATCATGTCAAACCTTAAAATAAATTTTCATCTAAAATAGGCGTAGCTTCACAGCACCAACTGTATTTAACAGTGCATAATCTATAATATATAATCTAAGTGGCAAAGATATATTACATTTAAAATTTATATTAAATGCATTCCCACAGACAGACACGTATAAGTTTGCGCTTAAGCTTGCCGCATGTGAACCTACAATATAAAACCCTATCTCATATGAACATAAGCCCTGCAACTCTTGCCGACCTTCTCTGAAACAAGAGTGACATTGGCAAGGTGAATCTTTTTTTTACAGTATGGGTGGTCAGCCTCATACCAAGGTATTACTCAAGGAATACAAATAATTAATTACAGTTAATTATAGAAAACAAATAATCACTAAACAATAACACCATAAATAAAATCTATAAAACATGTTCTATAAAAAATAAGTATTGAACTCTTTGCTCTATTATTAGAGCCCCGAGTATAAAACATTACGTTAATCTCACCTCGATTACGTAAATCAAAAACGCATGTAATATACGACGGCACTCCTAGGGAGTGATTTAGTTGTAATACATTTTTTTACTCTGGCACACAATGTTTCAATCTTTATTTTTGTCTTTATCATAATAAATTATTTATATTTTGTATTGTTTGTGTATTAATAATAATAATAATAATAATATGCGTTTATTCCAGCTTAGTCATGTGGAGGGTGCAATACATGACCAGCCATAAAAAAATAATACATCAATAGAAAAAGTACATAGAAAATTACAAAAATGTAGAAACATGAAAATATGTGATGAAATATATGAGAAAAAAGAGCAAACAAAATATATAGTTAAACAGTGAAAGAAAAGAGAAATACATGTTCATTGTACATTAGAATATCAGGAACATATTAAACAGGAAAAAAAAGGCTACGTAAGCTTCATGGGGCTTCCACACGCTTGCCAACCCATCTCAAGTCAAGCGCACAGTGTGTCGTCTAGAACATGCTAGCTAGACAAAATGAGTCCATCAGACAAAATTTTGTCCAGCTAGCATGTTCTAGACGACACACTGTGCGCTTGACTTGAGATGGGTTGGCAAGCGTGTGGAAGCCCCATCAAATTCCTTGCCCAATGACGCCATATGCCCAACTCCCATTTCAGGCCTCTGATTGCTACGATCAGAGAGTTTTCGATTCAATTCTGTCTCTGAACCCAGCCATTCGGGTTCGCAGCAACCCATTCCAGGAGGGTAGTTGAGCCGCCACAAACATCCCAAACATTTCAAACAACAAACATATTAACACTGTGAAAATTCATATTGTTTAATTTGATAAATTTGGATGAATTCAAACAAAACACTGTTTATTTTCACTATAGTGTAAATAAACAGTGTTTTGTTGAATTCATCCAAAAATTATAAAATTAAATAAATTATTTACTTCAAGAATACTAGTTATTTTCTTCTAACATAAAAAAACACGGCACTGTAATACGACCTATTTTTTCGCAACATAAGCGAAATTGTTCTCATATGCTTCATTCTTATTCAGTCAACGTAACAAAATAAAATAAAAGTAAAATCCAATGCTTGTCATATCAATTTTCCGAAAAACATTTGCGATTTCTTTTTTCACGTCACACGAGTATATCGACGTAAATGTTATTTCTTATTACGCACATAATTTTTGTAATATATTTTTATTATGAACTTATTTCTTTAAATCGTTTATGATCATAAAACGGATTACGCGTCTTTTTATCCCATATTTTCTTCATCAACCCAAGTGTATACTTAACGATCAAACTCAACCGCAACCCTTACCAAAATATATATGTTAAGTATAACAACGCCTCTAGTGAGCATTTTTATTGTTATACGTTTTTGGTGAAACGATTAACTTGATGTTTTATACGTGGGGTGATAGGATACAATTATCCTGAATTGATGAAATCCACTCTAGCGAATATTTGCTTCGTATTTTCTCTGATCGAAGAATAATAAAACGATTATTTATTGCAAGCTTTGCATTTAATAGCTCATAGAGAACAAGTTATATCCATTTCAATATCATTCGATGAAGAAATCTCTACAGTATTATCTTTTGAACCCTTAAAATATAAGAGGAAAGAAAAGAAAACATAGGGATGGTTTCTTTATATTTTTAACAGCATTTCTCATTCTGTGAAATAACATGGAAATGACACATATCAAATGAATTCGAATTGTAACTAAGATTCAAATTGACTTATTTTTTTCAATTATAAGTCTTCATTTCAAGGTTACCTGAATGCAATTTTACTTATAGGTAGAAGCACGTACCTATATGAAATGCACGCTTCTCGCTTGTAGTTAGGCTACCTGCGGATATTTTAGAATATATATTTAATTCTAAAAATAATGTAAAAAAATGAAAAAACTTAATGAATACAGTTGTATTGAGTATTTATTTGAAATCATATTTCCCTTGACCATGATGTTGGTATGAGGCTGCACCTCATGCTGTAAAAACTTGGTTCACTTTTACCAATACCACCCCTGTTTCCTTTTGCGACCTTTCCCTGGAAAGGTCGCAAAAAGGAAAAGGCAAATTCACTAAAGCCAGCAGAGGAGCCATGAATTGGCTGTTTGTGACTAGCACCGATTGAATATAAAGTTGGAAAAAAATTATCTTCTTACATGTCAACTTTCAAAAACTTTGACTGGCAAGAAAAGTACACATGTAGCGCATGGGATTTTTGAAATTTCTCAAAAAAATCGGGCGCATTACGAAAATTTCCCCCGAGTCGCGGCCGTCCTCTTTTTCACAATAATAATACATTACTCGGAAAATACGGCGAGTTTTCGCGCCAAGAATAATTTATGTCTGGTGAATGAATGTCGGCGAACACTGAGAGAGGGAAAAAGTAAGAAAAAGTAAGCTGCGTAGGTACTTATTGAAATTAAAAATGTCGCCTGCGGTTCCTTTCTTCCCGCCTATTTATACCCTGTTCTGTTACTTCGGTAAAAATTTAGGACCTTCAGCTTTATAGAACAGGCTTTTAATATATAATGCTTTCATTCATATTTTCTAAAAAGTTTATGAGAGCTAAGTTGGGAAAATTAATAAAATGAAGTAATTTATTTCTACCCATAACAGGTTGGGAATCTTAATTATCTTTGAACTAGACAGAGGACTTCTTAATTAAAGCACGCTATGCCACATCCTCTAATAAGAACAATAATTTTATAAAGTTTCTTAATTATATCAATGTCAATTACACAAACAAGACCCAGTTTATATAATGCTGAATGGACTTTAGGTGATAATTGTTGTGCTTGCGAGAGTTTTTCTTACTTACGAGTATTTAATAAGATCTTCAATGGACAATGAGGTGTTTGTTTACAATTTGCTTCAATTACAATACCGCACTTATTTGATTTCTTCATCACAGACTAGAAGGATTTATTCAGTTCACTTCACAAGCGAAAGTACCCACTGACAGATGAACGACACAATGTTTAATACAACAACCACATTAAATGTTTACTTTATTCGTTTCACAATTACAATAACAACAATACACAATAATATTTATAATCATGATTTACAACAGCTTGTGGCTCTCTAGCCAGGGAAGCTTCTTCTATTTTTTGCATTCTTTTGTTTTCCTTTTTTCATTCAAATTCAAATATAGGAATGTTCCATTCTACTAAACAAATAAATTCATCTCGTTACATCATTGATTTAAATAAAATATATAGATGTAGTATTAGCGTATATATCCGATCCACATCATTGTTGCCCTAAATCATAGTGTACGCCCCATTTGCAATCAGTTGTTTACCAAGCGTCGGCAAGGAAACATCGAGGTACCTACATGTAAATTGAAAACAACTATCATGCGAAGATAGCCTGACAGTTTCATCAAATTTTCAAATTTCCCCATATAATAGAAATAAGTTAATTTAATGAAATAAAACTCATGATAAGCGCGTGATGAATTATTACAAACAAAAGCATACAGTAAAAAACCACAAAATATAAAAAAAACTCAGTTCTTCATACTTATACCCATTATTTGACGATAGATTTTTTTTTCTTATATTAGACGCATTAATCGTATTTTTTAAGGTTTATTTAGATATAAATACAAAAGAAATAAAGATATTAAAATGTAAATAAGCATATAAGACAACTTTCAGAGATGCTCCTTTAAAATAACGGAGAAAAAAATCTGCTGATATTCATAAAATTATCAAAAAATACTCTATTACATAAAAGTAAGATACAGTCAGTAATGCGTCTTTTTTGTTTAAGTTTTTTTTTAGTTCCTACACAACCTTAAATATAATGCACTGATTTTTTTTTTAAATATGAATTTATTCGTATTAAGTTATTTTTCCTTACATTTTGGGAAACGTATGTTGTGAGACGTCAGCCTCAGCTGTTGTGTTGTCATGGAGATCAGAAAGAGACAGAAACATAACAAAATTTCTAATGTTTCTTTCTCTTTCTTTCTACAATTTTGTGGCACAACCGTTTGTATAGGTAAACACTCACGCGCTCCATCTATGTATATTATTTATATCGATGCGTTACATACTCCACCGAGAATAGAACTCAGACCTTCGAATAACGAGTCCGTATTGTTAAACACTAGGCAGCAGACAAATTAAATATGTTTTTTCTTGTTCCAGGTGTTAGAATGTTAGATGGAGACGTAACAGATGCTGTGGAAGCACGTTCTCTCAGCCTGAATCCTCAGCACATAGACATCTACAGCGCCTCCTGGGGACCAGATGACGATGGGAAGACCGTGGATGGACCTGGAGAGATGGCCACCAGGGCTTTCATTGAAGGAGTCACCAAGGTATGATGAACACTTTTTAATTGCATTGGTTTCTAACATTCTCTTATCTTTTTTTTTCAGAAAAACTGATGGTACAAATATGGTTTTATTTTTTTCTTCACTCTTACTACACATTAAGGTGGATCGCTGTATGTATGGAAAAAATTAAAAATCATTTTTTCGTAATTGCGTTGTGCAGAACAGTTGCTCTATGGGGTGAGTATCTGATATAAAAAATAATCTTATCAAAATATTAATTAATTATACTGCCCCAAGTCATCAGAAAAATTACAAAAATACATAAAACTACTCATTTTTACCCCTGGGTTTAAGAATCAAGTATTAGATAAAATCAAACGAAATAAAATTTTGTTTCTTTAAAATGAATGAAATAGTTATTATTACGTGTTTGGTATCTTGTAATTTGAGAGGGGTGGGTGGAGGCACCCCCTAACTTTGTTACTCCGCGCAGACGCGCGTCACCAATTCGGTGCTCTCAGAGATGTAACTATAGTTGTACGCTACTCATATTTTTTGCGCATACAAATTTGCGAGATATCCTAAGTGTATTTTTGATATATCAGCGTGTTAATGCAACAGATTGGCTTAATTTAACTATGAAAAACATCTTAAAGTACCGATAACTGAAAAATATTCGGATTGATCAAAGAACTAAAAAATAAATGATCATAAGGAGTGTTGATTTGAAAACTGCTGCGGGAAATTAAAAAAAAGCTGAACCGGAAACAGAAATATGAACCATACGAAGAAAAAGCTACAAGTTTATTGCCAAATCTGTCTGACCTATCAACTGATGTCTCTCAACAACCAGTCTCAACAGTAATAGAAAAACTAGCACTTCAGAGAACGCTACCTCAAACTTCGTATTCATATTCATTAAAAAATATTGACCTTGGCATACTGGAAAAACCTGTGGATAAATTTGGCATTTCCAATAAGGCTGAAGCTGCTCTTGTTTTGGCAACAAAGCGTTGGTATTATTTCAGACGACAATTTATCCACAGTTTTCGATCAAAATAAAATTAAAAGAGCCCGTGAATAGCATAGAACTAAGTTCAGCGGTGTGACCATTGATTCTGATTACTAAGATTTGGGTTTATACTTTGATGGACGTAAAAATAAAACCTTTAATATGGTGGATCATAAGAGAAATATAATTAAAGAGGAGCATATTAGTTTACTTAAAGACGCAAGGTCACAGTACATTGGTCATATTTCTTTAAGCACTGAAAAAGCAGCAATAATAACATAAAAAAAAAATATGGATATTTTAATCAGTAAAGATATCAATGTCATCCTTTTTGCTGTAATCAGACGTGATAGAACTATTGTTAATACAGATGGAATTGGTAAATTTATTTCAAAAAAATTAAAATATCTAGTAAAACCGCTGCAGGATGTATTTGTCAACTCCATGCCAACGAACTGCCGCGCCAATTATTTAAATATATGGATGGTTGTACAAGTGGACCAAGAAGTTACTCTGAACCCATAGAAAAGGTATTAAAAAGTTGTGAAGAGCTTCCAATAGTCTCGTTTCTAACTATCCAATGTGATCTACCTATTGGACGAAGAATAACTATAAAGTCTGGATATTGTTCTCAAAGCTTATTAAAAAGAAACCCTGGAAAACTAGTGCATTCAAGATGGCTCACAGAATACTACGACTTTATGTTCTTTTTTTTTAACCATCTGACAAGCTGTTAATATTATCAATTATATAATGAAAGTGGATGCTCTTATGTGGTCTTACATTAAAACTAACCACATTGCATTAATGGTGCTAGACACTTACACAAGACAATCTAGCTATCGCGATATTTGACAGATAATTTAAAGCAAATACTAAATCCTGTTATACAGAGAAATGGATATTTCAATCATCCAAAAAACGAACAAAAGACGAACTAATCTCAAGCCATTTCCATTTTCCTTGCTACACGTTAGCCACTGAAAGATTAGTAAAAATTGTAACAGAAACTTCAGCTGCATGTTTGCGGTCTTATCAGAAGAGATGAATTCATTAAAACAAACATGGAATCACAACAAATAATGTTTTTTTTCAATTTAAAGAAAGATTACCAATTCTCTTAGAATCACTTTTTTCTAGACTTCTGTTGATTGCCATTTTTTCATTTTTTTTGCAATAAAAGGGTATTTTTTCTATCATTTATAGAAAATCATGCTTTTTGCTTAAATTTGAACTTCATTATACTTCAATTCTTTTTTTCTTAATAAACCAAAAAAAAAGTTAAGTATAATAGCAGTTTTTATGATTTTTATTAACTTTTCGAGTCTTTGGGGCAGTATAAGATCAAATATTTCGACCTAATGGTAGTACAATTTATTGTTTGTATTGATATAGAGCAGCTTTTGCCAATAACGCGAAATCGAAATTCTCAAAAAAACGATTTCGATCCACCTTACTACACATCCAATATGTTTAAACAAGTATAATATTGAGTTAATTATTATTTCTATTAATAGAGGGAACATCGAATCTTTTTGGTTACTATCTCTTGAGTATATCTTTGCAACTTACACGTCAGATTTTTGCTACTTAAAATTTGACATTTGTAAAAAGTACTTAAATAAACGATGGTAGTAACGAAGATTGTATGAAAAAATAATCTTTAAATCAATAATGTTTTTCATATTTGATGTCAAAGCTTACCAAGGACTTCAGACGATGGTTTTGTATACAATTTCTTCTATGATTTATAATGTTCAATTTCCATGTCTTCTTCATTTTCATAATCCTGGCTGTATAAATAGGCTTATTAAACCAGAAAAACATACTGACGGTTTTGTACACCATTTTTTTGTATATCTTGTATATTTGTCCTACACACAAATATAATGAAAACATCCCTTATCAATATTGCTACATCGTCTTCCCCCTAATCCTCAGCAACAGGGATCTGCTTAGAGACAACAAACTCCAAATGGTCCTGGATTAATTGAATGATCATCTACTAGCGATGTTTGCTGGTTCTTGTACCATACAGATTTCAGAAAGACCTCTCCATTCGTGAATAATCCCTTTGTACGTTAACGTGTCGTCCGAAAGTCAAATCAAAATATTATCTGTCAGATTTTTGCGAGCAAAATATTTCGGAAAACGAAAAATAAATTTAATGGAAGTTATCATATAAAATATAACTCCAAATTTTATAAACATTTTTGTTCTTCTGCTGGCACTTTTATAAAATAACCACCTTGACACTTTCTATGGATTTTTGTTGAATTGACGGATATGTTGACGTTAGGAAGGTTACCGATTGACTAAATTTAGAGTTTTTGAAAATACACGCGTTAACGCAATTTATGTGAATCGAGGCATTATTATCTTAGACCATCTAGTGACTTATATTTTGATGTTTGTAGGTATTATTATATGTTGTACAGGTTCATAATCCTTGATAATCTTGAAACCCACTCGCCACATACGAAACCCTTTGGGGATAACGCGGCAAGAGGTTACACTGTATGTGTAACTTAGTTGCGTTTTGCGTTGCGTGCGACTTCCTTGAATGCAGATATTTCTCTTTTCAAAAAGAAAAAAAATACATAATCTCTTACATATGAAGAATTAGTTAACTTCTTCAAAATTTTAACATGCGAAAAGCCCATCGCAGACAAAGGCGAAACGTCCAGAAGCTCCAGCTCCCACAGGCCATGTCAACAGATCGCGGAAAGCAACTTTCTCTAGCATAATCTGATAGCAGTAAGTGCAAAAATTTTTACGCATTCATTTTTACTTTTACATTTTTTCCGTCTCTTCTGTCGAATGAAAATCGAGGCGAACGAAACTTAAGGTTACCGAATACTTATGAAAGAAACTTCAATATTGCCGAACAGACAGTGCCTTATACAGGATATAGGCGGAAAATGGAAGAGGAGGGGGGAGGAGCTGGAGAGGCTTATCCTTCAATTATTATCAACAGCCTTAAAAGCTTTCCCGATACTCATGTCGGGAATTATTTTTAATTTTTTCCTCTTCGAGTGAACGCTTTTCCTCTGTAGGGATTACGTTGTTTTCGTTTTTGGATGAAATGACGCTACAAAAAAACTGGATTATCTTCAAGGACTTTATTATCGTCGGTTATAATTATAATTGGGGCTTGTAGCATCAATCAATGTAATTTATTTATTTGTATAACCTGAACGGCTGACAAGCATTTTTACATTTGAAAATAGACAGAAAACCTTAAAAACTCAATTCTTAACAGGCTATTGCAAACCTACAACTCCAAATTTAGCCATTTGGATATATTTTATTTTTGAACAAAAATTTGAACAAAAAATTAACAAAACCAATTTTTTGGGTGGTGTAGTGGTTGGAGTGGTAAATATTGTTACAATATTATATTTTAAATATTAATTTACTGCTTTTGCAACTCTTTTTTTAATATGTACCCTTTTCCTAGTTTCTATATCCTTCTCATCTTTCCTATCCCTTTTGCTCTTATGTAAGTTTTTATGTTTGGTTTTTTCTTCTCTTTTGACTTTTTATTTCGTTGGAAATTTATTGTTTACTTAGTCCGGTCGATAGCTCAGTAGGTAGAGTGCTCGCATTCTACCCCGTGAGCGCGGGTTCGAATCCCACCGAGGAGGGTGTCAGAAATGATTTCCTATTTCGGTGTTTGTTTCAAACCCCATAATAAAAATACCGGCAAGGTTTACTCAGCCTTCACAAGAAATGAGTACCAGCCCCCTCGGGAGCTGGGAAACCCCCACTTCAACTGAAGTGGTTGGCGTAAGGCCGGCCCCCTTACCTGTAAAAATAAATAGGTTCAACTCGCCACATGCGACCCCTTCGGGGATAACGCGGCAAGAAGTTACACTATATGTGTAGCTTAATTGCGTTGCGTTTTTTTTACTTAGATTATAGCTATTACTGGTTCTGATTTTGTTAAATCGTTTTGTTGATACTCACTTTTTATTTTTGTTTACTGTATTTTTACTCTTGTTGCTATTCTGGCATATTTTTTTTGTTACTAATTTTTTAAACTGAAAAACTTTAATTGTCCTTATATTTTGTTAACTGCAATTCTTTATGTGTCATTAATATGTGCTGTTGTTTTTCGTATAATAAAAAATAAAAATAAAAATTGGCGGACACAAGAAAAACATACTAAAATTAAGTCACTTTAACAAAACACAGATTTATAAAGTCTGGTAAGTAGTTAAAAAAATAATAGGCTACTAATATATAATCTTTTATTTGTTTTTTTGTACATTTACCTACTTATTTTGTTTATAAGCAACATAGCTAAACAACTTTAAAATTTCTGTTGGTAGTCTTACGCACCGGTTTACGTGACAATGGTTTACAGAAACCAGTTAGAAAATATTCTGTAGTTACTTCCTTTTCAACCCGGTCGGATGGGTAACGTTACATGTTTTTTCACGGCTATTTTGTGCTGAGTAGAAAAAACAATGAGAGGAGATGAAATACATATTCCATCGCAAGCTACCAAAATGAAAGTTGTGTAGTTTCCCACTTAGCCACCGTTCATTTATCTCAATGCGTTATTACTCTGTTGATGACTGTAAAAACATGCTCTTACAGCCATTTTACACTAGACACTTTCTGCAACCATTTTGGCCGGTGTGTCAGAAACCAGTAGCTTATGGAGATGTAGGAAAGCTTTCACACAGTTAGTCCGGGAATCCATTGACGACCCGAGCAGAATACGTTATGTTTGAAAGGGCCCTTACTTCGATTATCTTTAAGCCATTAATTCTTTCTTTCTTTGTCTCCAGGGTCGCTCAGGCAAAGGTTCCATCTTCATCTGGGCTTCAGGGAACGGAGGTCGCGACCACGACAACTGCAATTGCGACGGCTACACCAACTCCATATGGACCCTCTCCATTAGCTCTGCCACGGAGAAGGGAGAAGTACCCTGGTACTCCGAAATGTGCAGCTCTACTCTGGCCACCACCTACAGCAGTGGATCTCTGCAAGAGAAGCAGGTATGATGATGAATGACTTTTTGCCTTTGGCGCCAATAAAATGGTCGTAACAATCTTAAGGGCCCTTTGGCTCTTTGTTAGCAAAGTTTTTTATTACCCTCTTTGGAAGGTGCCGGTGAGTTGGTCCATTGGCAGGTATAAAATTGTCTAATGTTGACATTTCGCCTTCTTGTATCAAACTCCTAGGAGTTCACCTAATCAATAAGTCAATAACTGTCTACCAATGGAAGCAAGGAAAGCCTTAGTAATACATTTGTGGTGTCAAAAATAGACTACTGCAATAGCTTATAAGCAGGTCAACCAAAATGTCAATTGAATACGCTACAATTGGTCGTCATTTGCACAAGCGCCCTTGGAGCGACTACATCACGAAACGGCGCTATAAAGAAATCGTCAACTCATGATCATCAGGTTGGCTGGTGGTTTGTTCCAGGCGACTGGCTCAGCTACCCATAGCTCCTGTCGGCGAATTTTAAGTTGTTCTCCCTTTTGGGCTGTATGGCCTTGTTAAGAGCAGTAGAGGCATGTTTTCATCATCTGTAATTTGATACTTGTATCTTATCATTGGACGTACTCTATATCTCCTAAATTGTTTACGCTGGCCCTGGAGAATATTTTTAAAATGATGAATTGGGACAACAAAGGGATCAAAATTGATGGAGTTTACCTGAACCACCTCCGTTTTGCCGACGACATAGTGCTTATAAGCAAAGACATCGAAGAGCTGAAGAGTATGATCAAAGAACTGCATGAAACCTCTCTGAAAATTGGTCTTGAAATGAACATCAGTAAAACAAAAATTATGAGCCCAACAAACGAAAGCCTAAACATCAACAACAAACACATAGAGGCTGTAAACGAATATATCTACCTTGGACACAAGATCAAAATGGGAAAGCAAAACCAAACTGCAGAGATACCCAGACGAATAGGATTGGGCTGGGCAGCTTTTGGAAAATTAAAGCACATACTCGAAAATAAAGACATCCCAATGAAACTAAAGAGAAAGATCTACGAGACTTGCATCCTCCCTGTGACAACATATGGCCTAGAAACCATCTCGCTAACCGCAGTGAGCGTCCATAAATTAAAGTGCTCACAACGATCCATGGAAAGACGGATGTTGGGAATAAGTCTTAAAGATAGAAAAAGAAACGAAGACATCAGACACCTAACAAAAGTCACAGACATCATGGATCGTATTGCAAAACTAAAATGGCAATGGGCAGGCCATATGGCAAGACGAGATGACAACCGATGGGCAACGAAAATCCTCAAGTGGCGACCATGGGAAGATAAAAGAAGCGTCGGCAGACCACAAAAAAGATGGTCAGATGACATTGTTCCAGTCGCGGGGCGGAAATGGATTCAGAGGGCACAGGATAGAAAGGAGTGGAGAAACATGGAAGAGGCCTATATCCAGCAGTGGAGAGATGGCTAAGGAAGAAGAAGAAGACTCTAACCATTTTTGAGAACATCAAGTTTGAACCTAATTTTTGGTTCATTAATAATGATATGTACCAAAAATTTCTGAAGGAAAAGGAGACAAACCTGTATCCAGTTCTAAAAAAGTTTGTCTGAATTGACTATTCTTCTGAGGGTTATCAATTTGTAGCAGAGGTATTCAGTTTTTGAATATGTACCGTATTGAGTGTTTATCGCAAAAATATTTCCAGAAGCTTACAGAGCTTTCAATAAATAAATCAATAGTTTAAAATTCTAGAGAAGCTTAACAATGAACTTCGTACATCATTTAAAATTATAAATTTACTCGGCAGGCAAATTTCATAGGTCTATGAAAGTGTAGTAACCATTAGGAAAATATTTGTTTGATTTTTCCTTAGCAACCCGTCACAGTTTATTTGTCTGTAAGTTTTTCTGTGTCTATTTTTTGGGGCGAAATTTGAATACATCGTAATACTCGTTTAATAAATCCGATCACCAAGGTCACGTAATGTCCTCTCACCAACGTGACATTTAATTTCATTCGCTTTTGTAACTTCCTAAAATATCGGTATGTATCTCCACATTCCACGCGGAGACATTTCGCATTAAATTCGTCCCACTAAAAGCAGATTTCCGTCCGGCCACATTTAACCTCGCCCTGTCATTGTGTAACAATTCAACTTTCCGGTGTGTCCCAGCGAGCTTCAAAGGCCCAGCCCGCTAATAACTGACAACAGTGTATGTAGAGTGTAGACCGCCGCTCTCTCCCCCATGCAAGCTTCTGCTTATTCTGTTTGTCGTGTGTTTGTTTGTGTCGGTTTAATCTGCTTGAGGGAAAATGGCCTACGTCACTCGGGCTCTCTGCAAATTGAAAACTGTGAATTTTGAAACTTGGCAGCGATGTGAAGAGCCCCTATGTCACTCCAACTAATCGTTTAGGAAGATAATGGGTATTCACATGTTGTTATATTGTTATACCTTTCAGAAATTAAATTGGAAAGAACATGATTTTTTTTGAAAAGCAAATGATACAGAAAATATTTTTTTCAGATGCTTTTATTAAAAAAAAAAATGAAGTTTATAAAAATTAGAAGAAGTCTCATCTCGAAGAAGTGTCATCTGCATGTTACTTTCACAAACATTTATTTTTATTTTCAGCACATGAAAAGGTTATTGTTATATTTCTCAGGCATAGTACCTAACGTTTTTTTGTCTTTTGAAAACTTAACGAGGAAAATGATACGATTTAAAAAAAAACATTGCACTTTTGCTACCATTATATTAGTTTTCCTTTTAACATTGTTTTAAAATCCCTGTTTACCACGAATCTCAAAACTAACCTTTTAAACCACAGGAGAACAAGCAAACCGGTCGTGGAATTATAATATACTCGCCGTAATCGAATACAAAATTGTATGTTACCTATTAAACGAATTTGATTTTATTGATGCCCGAAACTGATACAAGCAAAATCATATCTGTTTATTTAGTCTAGCAAACAACATCTAATTACTAAACTTAGTTATAAATTGCCATGGATTGGAAAATTATTTAAATACCTTGATTTATGATCCATCGCTACGGACTAATTCTCTCAAAATTTCGTATCATTTTTTTAGTATATTAGGTGGAATTTGACTCTGATATCTAGCTATGTAATAAGCTTCATATGCCTTGTTACAATACTCCTTCGCTTACGAATTAACGTACTCGTAAATACACAGACTTTATAAAGCATACAAAAAACGAATTCACGGCAAATTCAAATGGCAACATCAAAAGCAGTTGAATATATCAATGTCTTGCATTTTTACATTTCGATTTACGTGTTATATTTGTTTAAGGTGGTGACCACGGATTTACATCACTCCTGCACATCCACCCACACTGGGACTTCGGCATCAGCTCCACTTGCAGCGGGAATTTGTGCCTTGGCTTTAGAAGCAAATCGAGATCTCACCTGGAGAGACATGCAACACATCGGTCAGTCTTGTTCTATATTTCTTCATTGCTTTTTCTGAGGTCCAATCTGATTTGGTTGATCTTGTCGATTTTAGTTGTTAAAAATGTCAAAGTTTCTATTTCTGATCTGCATTTCTTCATTGTAGAGTTATAACACCAAAACTCATCTGTCTTTTTTATTTCAGTTGTTCGAAGTGCCAAACCTGCCAACCTCTCACCCGTCGGTTGGAAAACTAATGGGGTTGGTCGTAATGTGTCCCATTCTTTTGGTTATGGACTTATGGATGCATCAGCTATGGTGCGACTTGCTAGAACCTGGAGGACTGTTCCTCCTCAACATCGTTGCGAAGTCTCAGCTCCACATCAAGACAAGTAAAAACCGCAGTCTACACTTGTGCTGCCATCATAACTTTTGAACAGATCGTTGTATTGTATTTTTTTTCTCGTTCAAGGTTGATTCCACCCAAAAGTCAAGTTGTCCTTCAGTTGGCTGTGAACCAATGCGTTGGTGTTAATTACTTAGAACACGTTCAAGCTAAAATTTCATTAACTGCAGCTAGAAGAGGTGATCTTCAAATTAACTTGACTTCACCAGCTGGGACAAGAGTCACTCTTTTGGCTACTAGGTAAGAATTCCCCTATCGCTCTGTGTGTATATTATGTAAATCTGGATGGATTTTATTGTATAAATGTTTATCGTTATAGGTCGCATGATGTATCAAGAGCTGGATTCAATTCGTGGCCGTTTATGTCTGTACACACCTGGGGAGAATCACCTTATGGAATCTGGCACTTAGAAATCCATAATGAAGGAAAATATATGGGTAAGAACTTTATTTTTTGGAGAAAGATCCTCATTTTATTTATGTACTTCCCACCCATTTTAACAAAACTAACCAAAACCATTCTTCAAATACATCTAATTTATCTCGAGAAAAACAACCCTCTAACTATACTAGCTGACTGCAATAAGCTCATTAAACTCATGGTTTACTAATTGACTAATTATATACTAACTGGTTCCTGTATGTTACTGTACAATGCTTGCTAACCCGGTTGTGGCTTCTCCAGGCCGCGCTTCTCTCCAAGACTGGTCACTCATATTCTACGGCACTGCAAGTCCAGCTGATAAGAACGATCCGAGTCCGTACTCCAACATGCACTACAAAATAAACATATCCCAGTCATTCCTCGTGCCATCAGTCCCCAGGCAAGATAAAAACAAAATCAAAAACGGCAACAAAAATCAACCAGCTGTCAATAACGTTGCGCCACCATTTGTGGTCACCGGAACGAACAATGCTAGAAAGAATAAGAATTCTAAAAACCAGCACAGAAACTCACAGAAGAACAAAGCGTCTGTGCGACAAGGAATTGATGCAATCTCTAAGGCTGCTAATAATAAGACTTCATCCTACAGTAGACAGTATGAGAATCGTAAAGGACCACAAAGGCAAACTGACTCGAGATTATCAGTCACCTTGTCTAAGCCCACTTTTGGTAGGTTGGTGACAACAGATAAGACAAAAGTAGAAACAACAACGTTGCCTTTTACAAAAATATTCAAAGCAGATAAAACGACAAAAGCTTACAAAGCAAACAATTTTGATACGACACTGTATCACACGACAAAGATACAGAAGAACATATCAAAACAACCAAACCTTGATGTTAACACCAATTTTAGATCCAATGGTAAAACTACTAAGAAAGCTGAGTATAAAGACATGGACTATGATTCTCAGTACACTAGAGCTTATCAAAGCACAATGGATTTGTCGACCAATCCTCCAAATTTCAGAGGAATAATATTCATTGATCAGCCACCAGACGGCCACGTGGCAATGCAAAACTCCAAGATGCCCTCTCTGTTTCAAAAGTACAACAAGATTCAGCACATTTATCCAGCGATTTATCCATACCCTAAGGTGGAAGTCGTTGCCAACAAGCCTTCAAGACAACACCCACCACTCTCACAGTTCCACCCAGATTCTTACTTAGGAGGACACTTGCAAGATCCGCTAGACCACGATATGGGACGGTCCCACCACGAGAGTGCCATCGCTTCTGACAACAAGGGTACAAACGATGCAACTAGTAGAATTGGTTTTCTTTCATGGCTGCAAAAACCATAGCTTTTATAATTTGATTATTATTTATGAAACACTTCTTTTCCAGCACTTTTTGTACATTGTGCAATGCATGCTGGTTTTTTTTTGTGAAACATTAATTTATCATAGTTAATTACTGATCTACTTCTGTTTTTGTTCGTATTTTATTTGATCAGTGATTCTTGCTATATTTTACATTTTAAGTTATAAAAGCGGAAATCTTTGAACTTTTGAATTATCATTTATCGCATGATTTTATGTATACGTATTGTCATTCGTGTCTGTGAATACAACATTCTTTATTCTAAAGAAATATTTCTTTTAATTGATTCTGTCTGTCTTTTTTTTCTTATTTTAAATTATATTATTTTTGTATTGTTTTTTTTTTTATTATTGTACTATTGCACAACAGTTTTTTCATCTTTTAAACGGCTATTCTTTTTAGGTCAACTAACCAAATGGGACCTGATATTTTATGGAACTGACGTCCCCGCCCAGGAAGGTCGTCCTGCTGATCCTTTTGGTCCACATGGAGAACTTGGGGCAGGAGATGGTGAAGGAGAAGCCGGACAGCACAATTCCCTGGAAGCCAAGGTCTCTGAAAGATGGAGGGATACACAAAAGGTTAACATGAGCACAAGCTAAAAGTAGTAGTTCCTTGAGAAAATTTAGAATCATTTGGAACTTAGCCCTTAAACGAAGCGTAAGATCATATTGAAGTTCAGCAACGTTTGGTAAGATGGTCTGAAGCGGCGGTTCCTTCAACAGTTGGAACATTGTACAGCTTCGACTTTATTAGATCAGAAATTTAGCACTGGGTAGAAGCAAATTGGTACATTTGAAAGTGCATTTGATCTAGGGCCTTACATTAAAAATTATATACATAGGAGTACATACTCATTTCAAATAAATGAATGTTGACACAAATATCATTTTGGACCATTGGTATTAATCTTAAACCTTAATATAAAGGTTAGATGTATTTTTCACCATGTTGCCATACCTTGTTTGGTATGGAATACTCAGCCCTGATAAAAACCACTGATTTAAATTGCTTCGTCAAATGGGTAAAGTCAATCGGAAGACAATTCCTTTACATGCTTGCGTTGATAAAGTGCAAAAAGCCTCCCAACTAGAAGAATTCAATGAAAATTATTTTTACACATCTTTGTTTCTGACTTTTTTTTGTATAGATTTCTTTGTAAGGTTTTGTTCTTTTATATATTTAAATGTAATTTTTTATTCATATTCCTTGACTTATAGGTTGGTATGAGGCTGACCACCCATACTGTAAAAAATGGTTCACTTTGCCAATGTTACCCCTGTTTCAGGGAAGGTCGGCAAAAGTTGTGGGGCTTATGTTCATTTGAGGTTTGGATTTTATTTGTAAGTACACATTCAGCATTTGTAAGCGCGAACTACACTTGTTGGTTTGTGGGCTTACATCTGAGAGCTTTAAATGAATATATTATCCTTGCAACTTAGATTATAGATTATAGATTATTGTTGTGGATTTGATATGTGTTTTTGATGACGTTTTTGTTATTTTTTAAGGTCCGGGACGACAAGAGCCAGGAGCAACAGACTTCCACCTTCCGCAATCCTCTGAACAAGCTCTCGTCGGGCTGCCTGAGCCACGCGGGTCTGCAGTCTCAGCACTGCATAGGTTTGTGCCTCATAATTCTAGCTTTGTATTACTCTATCACCGGATCTGCAAACCATGGATCCAGCCACCGCACCAAGCGTCCAACCAAAAAACCAAAGCAAGACCCCAGACTACAAAAAATCTCAAACAGAGACATTCAAAACGAGAATAGAAGTGACTCTGTGTATTCAATAAGTCCCGTCGACTTCAAAGCAATAGTTAGCTTGAATAAAACAGTCTGCCAAAATTTGACATACAAAATTATTAACTTAAATCAAGTAACCAGTAAATTAAGTTGTCATTATTTTAGTAATCTAACATGTATAAATAATTCTGATGATGTTAGTGGCTGTTTAGTATTTATCTTTTGCCTTGACAACGCTGTGTTTGTTGTTTCAATCAATGTTAGCAGCTTATTTGATGGACCGACCAGTTCATTTTCTGGATCAATAAGAAGAGTCGCTTTGCCGGCGTCCATTGATTGACAGCAAAGCTCCGATTAGATTTCCCCTTGGACCCTTGGGGAAATATTCCAAATATTGTACCAGCTGACCGCCTCATTCTAGAGAATTCGATTCACATATTGATCCACGTGAGTCTCTCTCGGTATATTAAATAACAATATTATTGTGATTGAATAATATTTCTTACTATTAGTTAGATAATTTGAAAATGTGATCGTACATAATTATGGACACTATTCTAAGAATAACAATCATTCAGGATTACTTTTAAACGAGGTGTTACTTTTTTACTGTGGAATTTTCCATTTAAAAAGCTTTTCCGAGTTTCTAACTAAAACTGATTTTATTTTGTGATTTTTTCTATTTATCTTATTATCATACACACTTTATCAAATTCTGTTTTATTCCTTTTATTGTATGTGATTATTTTAGATAATTTAATTAGTGCGGCATTTTTCATTAAATATTTTATATTTAGTCAATTATTTTCTAAACGTAATACCTACATTTTTTTGTAAATATATAAGAATGAAATTATCCTTATAAACTTCATTTTATTTCATTTACAATTTGTCATTTGCCAAAAGGAAACAAAATCGCAAAGAAATAAAGGAAAGGGTTTTTAAGCTTTACCGAAATAACCTTTTCCATCATAAGTTTGAAGATGATAAATCATTATCATGTAAGCTATACTCACATTAAAATATCACATCATGTGAATTCTTTTGCGATATTTTCTTTCATATTTGAAGGGATTACTTTACTTAGGAAAATGATTATTTTATTAGTTATGTGATATTCCTTTTACTCTCATTTTTTTCTTTTAATAATTTTCCTTAAATAATGATTGAGAGTGGAGATAACATTCTTCTAGAAATGCCAAATTTTCACAGATGTACCTAGTTTAATCAAAAGTGAATTGTGAATATTTTTCGCAAAATATTTAATACCTGTACTTATTCATCCATCCACTAATAACAAATACTTAAGTAAAATAAATCAAATTTCCTAAAGTGTGCACATTTACAAAATGAAAATTGATCTTTTAAAGTGTTAATTAAAGAAAACTTTAAAAAAATAACGTTTTATTTTCACGAAATTGAGTACTTATGTTAATAACGCTGGAGCGCTTCCAACAGTCGTTCAGTCATTTTCCAACCGGGACTAACATGTTGTTTTTTTTAAGTATTTTTTACTTAATATTTAAAAACAATTCATGTAGTATTTAGGCTAAAAGGTACTTTACGTCAAGTGCAATTAAATGTATCTTTGATATCGTTTTAAAAAACGGTAATTTTACCTTTTGCAGCTTTTTAACGTAATTTGTGGATTTTTATGTGATCAATTTTTGCATACAAATCAATGCAAAAATATTAATTTTAGATAAACGTGTAAAATAAATAATTATGTAAGACTCTGTGAATTGCAACAACAAAAAACTGTAATTTTTTAAAGTATACAAAATATCATTTGGGATCTAGTAGAAGATATTTTGTATCCTCACTGTTTAATTTTCTTTACTTTAAAATTATGGAATAGAAAGAAATAAGGGTTACTTCCATGTTAATTAAAAATCAAATAAGTTATCAAGGTCATGGATAAAACGTCCTGTAGGAACTTGTTCTAAACTTGTGTTAGTTGTTAATTTCTCTTTCTTTGCTTTCATACCATTATACAGTTTTTCTTATACATCACACAAAATGAGTAACATTTTTAGAATATTTTTTTAACACTTAAAACAGTACTTCCACAAATCATTAGCCAATTTTTTATTGTTAATTAAAAATCTTTATATTTACAGCACTTATTTCTCAACACACATTTTTAATATTTTGTACTCTTGAAAGTTTATTTTTATGTTAAACAATATTGTCAAATAAATATATTATTACAAACTTGCATAATTTAAATAAATTAATAATAAATAGTGGTCATTTTTTATACACACCAACATTATTATATAAGTAAAACACAAGTTTTATTTTACCAACTTATTTGAATAAGTCAAATTTAAATACATATCTTTTACTAATTATACATATTTTAAGGATCATTTAATCTTATTAATAGTGCAATTTATTATGTTATAGATTTTGTTTTTCAATTCCTACTACTTTTTTTTGGATAGTTTACATGTCTGTACTTAGTGATTTTTAAATTATTAAACAAAATGTAAATATTTTAAGTATCGGCATGATCTTATGAGACGATATGGAATTTTTAGCTTCATACTATATGAAAGACTTGTTATGTATGTTTGTGGAAAGGTTCACTTTATTTTTTGTGATATTACAAATATTTTATTGAATTAAGTGATAGGGGGAGTAGGGGGATTGAAATCATTGAAAATCATTAAAAATATGTTAAAGAGTCAAATAGTACCAACAGCGGCAATCTCGTTTTTGTTTTTTAAATAAATGTACGGAGGTGATGACAAAATGATTTCTGTATATTTATCGCATTTTCCTATAAAATTCTAAACTGCCGCCATTGATATATATTGACGACTCATATATAAAAGCATTTTTTGTAGACTTGAATATACCTAAATTTGACGACAGATCTGTTACGATATGTGAATAACAAAGTCAAATGTTTTAAAATTATAAAAAAAGATTTTCGAAAAATTCTTGATAAAATTTGTAGGTTTTTTGGACCACTTACACCAACAAAAATAAATTTAATTTAATATATTTTAAGTTCATAAAATTTTAAATATTTTATCGATGCGTTTAACGTTTATTATTCGACGTTTTCCTTCATTATGAGGAATCAACTGATAACAACATAGACAGAATGAATAATTTATTCTTGCTTAAAAACCTTGATCACGTAAATATGAAAGTTCAATTGAAATAAACGTACAATGGTATTATTTTTTTCAATTCAGATTTACGCGGATGTCGACGTGTTCATATTGTAACCTTACACACAGTTATATTTTGCCAAAACTTTCAAACGTTCAATGAAAATTTACTTTTTAAGTTATGGAAGCATGGCTTTGCCAATACCTTGAATATAGACCCGAAAAGTGTTAATTTCTATTATAATATCGTACCAAACTTTACATCAAATGACAAACAAATTGGGCATTACTCTGTCATTCAGATCTCTACAATATTCCAGTCGTTTTTCACAGACCCCTATGGTTCGCCCCAACTTGCTTAATTTTAAGTCATGTATATTACTATATAAAAAATGTAGGTAGCTAAATTAAATCGTAAGTTTGTATAACAATTTCCAACCAATTATACCTACCATTGTAATTAATAACTTAAAAAATAAAATACTATTTAATTTAATCCATAGACTTAAGTAAGATCCAATACAATAAATTCTTAAAGCTGATGAGTGTTTATTTTTAAATTAAAAAAATCAACTCCTTCAAATCATTGTACGATTTTTTAACATCTTTAAATATCCCCATTTTGAAATTATCTTTATTCTTCACATACAGGTAGCATCAATTTCGACTGACACTTTTGACTAATCAGTGGAGATTGATATTTTTTTTGGTTAATTAAAAATTTCAAAACAAATTAGTATCTGAGATTCATTATAGAACGAACGTAATGTAAATATTTAATGATTTGAAGGCGCTGAATTTTGTACATGAAAATAACCTCCTGTAAAAATAAGCCCTTAGAATATCATTTGAATATATTCTGTAGATTTTGTTATTTATATTGATTTTTATGTGATTATGATAATATAAAATAATACACACTTAGTCAAACCTACTTAAAATAATAATATAATATTGTATTTATCAAGAAAACGCCTGTGTCATTAAAAACTAAATGATTTGTAAGCAAGGAGGGGATCGTTGTAAGTCGTGGATAATGATAGTGAAGGATGTTACTTGAAAACTGTTTGTAAAATATTACCTTCAAAAGACTTAAATAAAACAATAAAAATGTGTAATGTTTTAATACATAAAAACGCTCGTACTGTTTTATTACCAATGCTCCTTTTTATTTAAATTTCTCGGATATTTATTTTTTCAACAACCTTTTTTCACCCCTTTTGTAGCTTAAAATTTTAAATCATTACATAAACTCCCATTGAATAGATAAATGTGTGGTTGATACCTTCCTTGACTTATAGGTTGGTAGGAGGCTGACCACCCATACTGTAAAAAATGGTTCACTTTGCCAATGTCACCCCTGTTTCAGGGAAAGTCGGCAAAAGTTGTGGGGCTTATGTTCATTTGAGGTTTGGATTTAATTTGTAAGTACACATTCAGCATTTGTAAGCGCGAACTACACTTGTTGGTTTGTTTGAGATACATCTGAGAGCTTTAAATGAATATATCCTTGCAACTTAAATTATAGATTATATACAACTGCACCCATATTGAGTGATGATTAATTTTTCATACATTTTTTCTACATATTTACACGAGCTCAAAGGGAGTTAATGTAATCTTTATAGTCAGGGTAAAGATCTCATGTTTTTTTTACTCTGAAGCTTTCGAAAATACTTAAACTTTCCAGTTTCTCTCATTTTCTGACTTAGATCTCGTTTAAAACATGTCTACAAACAAATACAGAGGAACAGTTACAGTTTCCATACAAAAATATATATTTATCTGTTGAAAAATACTAATCTGTATGTTACCAATATCTTCATTTTCAAAGACAATATAAGCGTTGTATTTTAATAAACAATATGAAAGATATGATAGAACAAAATATATATTTTAAAAACTTCGAAAAGTCGAGAGCAATATTTATTAACATGTATTCTGTTTTTTTAATTTTATTCTTCAATTCTTCTTACTTTTTGCTTCAACTTATTCCATTAAAATAAGGGTAGCAGTTTTCAATATTTAAGTGCAAATACAGTACAAGAGCTTTGAAAAATCTCCAATAAAACATATAAAAGGGCCAGCAACATTCAAAGAGTCTAAAGTCTTCAGAAGGATTGGGGTGAGTTTACTTTTTACTTGAACTAATCCACTCCCTCATTCCTTTCTCGTTGTTTTTTTTGCTTCTTTTTAATTTGCAAGATTTGTTGTTACACAAAGAAAAGAGAAAAAAATATTTTGTAAAGACACTGGGTGTTTTAATTTACTTTAATTTTCAACATGAATGAATGAATTATAATTTAAAAACGTTTTTTTCTGCTTGAAAAATGGTGTTGTATTTTTTTTTTTTTTTGGCAATCATCTTTATTATTTTATTATTTTTTTGCTTGAAACTGTTTTTTCTTAAATATCCTGATGCAAGACTTTGTTTATAATTTATTAACTTTGATTTTTACTTTATATTTTTTATTGATGATTTTTCCATATTCGCATGTATTTTTTCATCACACATCAATGCATCCTAGCTTATGGTTTGATTTTATTAACCTCAATTTTCCAAATTTTATTTTGAAAGTTTTAATTTATTTTTTCCTCCACAGAATGTCACCAGGCTTACTTCCTCTACGCCGGCAAATGCTTTGAATCGTGTCCCGAAAAAACCTTTCCCAGCCGCACCTTCGATCCAACCCCGCATCTTGCAAAACCAAAAGAAACAATCGAAATGGCTGAGGAATACAAAGCTCCACCTGTTTCCACATCGTTGCGGAAGAGATCTACCAGAAAACACCAGAAGAAATCAAAAAGAAGTAACCCATTCATCGATGAAGACTCTAAAGAAATTTCAAGCAAGAGTGCTGTAGTTTCTAGAAACGTAATGAGACCAGAACCACCGAAGATCTGCATAGATTGTCATTACTCTTGCTTTACGTGTTCTGGGCCGTGCAACTATCAATGCCTATCATGTGCTGGTGATGCCGTAATCTTCAACAAGACTTCAGGCATCGGAAACATAAAAGAAAGCTATTGTTACCCTTCTCAGTTACTTCCAGAAATCCAAAACACCACATGGTTGTACAGATTATACATCATTTTCTGTATGATTTTGTTTATTTTTGCTGGGGTCGTGTCTTATTTTCTGATTTCTTGTTTGGTTAGGAGATTTGGACTCTGCAATAGCTGCTGTGAAAATAAAGATACCTTAGCTTCTGTTAGTTACAACAGACTTGGTAATGTTGACGAGTTCAAACCTTCTGGTAAGAATCAAGACATTGAAAAGGAGATTCATAATGCGATGTATGATGTGAGTGAGTCTGACAGTGACTTTGATGCATAATCTATTTTTATAATTTAATTTACAGCCATGTCTTAACCGAATTAAACCAGAAAAATTTAACCTACCAACAAGATTGATTGACTACAATGATGTTTTACTAGAGCCAATAACTACGTTTACTTACAAATTGATTCAATCACTCAAAAGTCGCATTCTTTTGCTTAACACCATTGTCAATCAGAGATGACTGTGTAAAGCGAGTATTTATCTATAAGAAAAAGAAAAACGTTTTAATATGTTTCATTATAAAAAAAAATCCATGCTGTCAAAGAACTGTTGTAAAATTATAACACGATTTTAGGGCCTGTTGCACCAACCTTCAATCAATATTTGATTAAAACATCAAATTTGATTGCTTAGTTCTGTTAAGGACCTCGGTTAAATATTTCTCGAAAGTTGGTAAAAATGTGATGGAATTTAAACAGGAAATATGATTCACATCAGCTGACTTACGTATATGCAATCAATTATTTGATTTGAAAGGGAGAAATCACACTTAATTTTGATTTTCGTCTGATTGGAGTTTGGTGCAACAGGCCCTTCTGTAAAGGCCTAATTGAAGGCGGCACATAGACAAAGACAGAAAAGTTTTGACGTCATTTGTCCAGGTTTCTGGGACGAAGGCTTACTTATATTTTGTTATTGGTTGCTAAGAATCCTAGTACATCGGGGATGTTAGTAAGTGTAAACTTGCGATGTTAAATTTTTTTGGAATACCATATTTTTTTTTTTATTTAATTGTGATTTGAAAAGTAAGGGAACAACTTAGAATAAAAAAATGTGCCTTTTTCTTATACGAACGTCCATTATTTAAGCTAATTTAACACTTACAATGATGGTTGTTTTAGTTTTAAAACAATAAAGTTAAATGTGTCATATGTATTTATTTTTGTAAATAATTTTAAATATTAGTTAGTTCAATTAAGTTCCTAAATAAATGTTAAATTGGGTACTTACTAAATAAAACTTGGAATTAACTTAGGCTCAAAATATTGTTACTTTAGGAAACAATGTGTTTTTAATAATTCAAGAACAAATTGTAGGTCTCGCTTTTTTTAACGTGTGTGAAGAAAATTCAATATTCCCATTGTGATTTTTTTTGTTTATTTAGTTTTTGAACTACCTTTATTTCCATTTGCAGGTAGTCTGTTTTAACAATCGTTCTTTTTTATTAATCTCCAAACTTCATTATTTTAAAACTGTAAATGTAAACTGTTAACTTTTAAACTCGATTCATGTATGTTATATCTACGTGCTTGTAAGAGAAGTTGATTCATTATTTTGTTTTATATTTTTCTTATTTTTCAATCTATCATGCCCTCCTGCAATCTTATATACTTGCCTATGGACTTAGCACATTAAAAATGTGGTGTCACTTAACTGGGCTTAAGGCAGGACAGAGAGTCACAACTTCAATACGTGTTACGTTAGTAATTTGAAAATACCCTAATGTACACCATACTGCATTGAGCATTACCGCCAGCTGCATACGTTTCACAGAACTGCAAAATATTAAAAGTTCTGAGAATCTGTTTTTTATTTACCATAGTTGACGTCACATAGCAGAGGGATTTTTCTTTCTGTGCAGAGTCCATTGTATCAAATGATTGTTTGTTTCTACGGGAATCCACCCATCTATTTTTTCTCGTCCAAGAGAATTGGGTTACCATGCAAGATGAAAATATAGGGGGTATAGAAACTTCCCGTATACATTTTTATTCATATCATTTTTTATGTTAATAAGTTGGCACTGAATAAAGTAGGTCACAATTTTACTTGTTTACCAAAATGAGGGCATAGTACTCCTATACATAAGGTCCATTTTGTTATGTCATTGACTGAATATTGCGTTGTCTACATAAATAAATTAATATTAAAATATGTGTTGTTGTTTTATTTTATCTGCTAAAATATGGAAAACAAAATGACAGTTTACAAAGCGCAGACAGACAAAATGTTTTTTCTACTCCCATTTGGTAATTTACTAATTACAAAACGGCTAACGCAATCACAATGCCATACATTTCTACACCCGTTGCATAATGTTACATTATGCAACTGGTAACCGTGTTAAAATGAACATGTGCGCATGCGCATTGTCAGAATTGGAACCATTTTTTAATTTCAAATGTCAACCTTGTATGGGGGTATGAAGACCTGTCAATCCAAGATGGCCGCAAGCGATCAGCTGATTAGGCTTCATACAATATTAGTGATATTCGGTAGGTAGGAATTACCGTGGTGATGAGACTTTCAGCCCTGTTCAGATGAAAATAAATAAGTTTATTTTATGTGTAGAGTCAAATAAAAATTGTTAATAGTGCTAAAATTTATCGAATTTATTTATCGGATTGCTCCAAATAAAGCTTTCCTTTTTTCAATGGAAAATAAAAGGCTTGAAAGGAAAACAATACAAAAAATTTCACCGCAAAAAATAAACAAACTCAAAAAGTTACTTGGTTAATAGGTGAGTATGAGGTTGATCACCTATGCTGTACAAATTTGGTTCACCTGCCAATACAACTGCAGGGCATATGTTTATTTGAGTTTTGGGTTTGAATGCTTAAGCTTATATGCAGGATGTAAAAGCGCGACCTTATTCATATGTGTCGGCTTGTGGGCATGAATTCAATATGAAACCTATATATAATTTATTTTTACAACTTAGGTTAGATTAGATAATCGAAGGGAATGATAAATCACACTTTTGACAAAGGTAAGGTTTTAATTACTTCAAATGGACGAGTACATTATAATGACTATTATTCACTATTTTGTTAATTCTCTCATGGTCGTAAAAAAACTATTGTATGCCACTGCACGTAATTAGTCTTTGTAACACTCGTGCTTTCTATTGTGCCATTCGGCTGCGCCTCATGGCACAAAATAGCACTCGTGTTAAAAAGACTATCATTACTTGGCAGTGGCATAAATAACTATTTTCTATTATAAAAAGAAAAGAAAATCATTATTTTTATGCAAAAAGAGAATATTTTGATTTTCAGAACCATGATTATTCCTTGACTTATAGGTTGGTATGAGGCTGACCACCCATACTGTAAAAAATGGTTCACTTTGCCAATGACACCCCTGTGTCAGGGAAGGTTGGCAAAAGTTGTAGGGCTTATGTTCATTTGAAGTTTGGATTTTATTTGTAAGTACACATTTAGCATTTGTAAGCGCGAACTACACGTGTTTGTTCGTGGGCATGCATTTGAGAGCCTTGTAATGTGAATCCCCAGAGCCTTAGGATTCACATTACATGCATTCTCACAACCAGACACGTACAAGTTCGCGATTGCGCATGCCGCATGTGAACCTACAATTTAAAAATCAAATCTCAAATGGACATACACCCTGCAACTCTGGCTGACCTACTCTGCAGCTCTGGCCGACCTTCCCTGAAATAGGGGTGACATTGGCAAAGTGAACCATTTTCTACAGCATGGGTGGTTAGCCACATACCAACCTATAAGTCAAGGAATATATACAACAAATAACATTTTAGACATAAACAAATGGATAAATATTACAATCAAATACAAAATTCTAATTTCTAATCTAATCTAAGCTGCAAAGATATATATAATAATACTAGCAGACTGACCGTGCTGCGCACGGTTGTCTGCTAGGCCCTTCGGGCAGTGTAAGTCTGGCTTCGCAATAATTTTTCCTCACACCTCCTTCATAGTAATTAAATGCTTTAAGAAGTAATTTGAAAAAAAAATTGCGGTAAAAGGGTTATTTAGTTCTTTCATGTTCTGAGTATCTTGTATGAAGCATGAGGTATGAGGCTGACCTCCCATACCTAAAAAAATGTTCACTGAAGGAATGTTTCTCTGTTCCTGAAAAGGTCGGCAAAATTGCAGGGCTTATGGTCAAGAGAGGCTGAAATTTTTATTTGTAATTACACATGCAGCGTTTGTAAGCGCAAACTCACTCATGTCTGCTTGGGGGCATGCATTCAATATGAATTATAAAATGTATGTATGCAACTTAGATTTATATTCTAAAATTAAAAACATCAAGTGCCACAATTATATGTTAGCGTGAAAGAACATTTGCCAGCTTGTGGGTGTGCATTGTATTTGAATCATCAAAACTCTTTTTGCAACTTAAGATTATAAATTAAGATAACCGTTGTTTAAGGATTTTTCAAACCCAAACTCCTTGACCTAAGGGTTAGTATGAGGCTTACCACCCATATCGCATAAATGGGTTCACTTAACTAATGTTCCCCCTGTTTCTGAATAGGTCGGCAAAAGTTGCATGGCTTATGGTTATGAGAGGCTGAAATTTTTATTTGTAATTACACATGCAGCATTTGTAAGCGCAAAGTCACTCATGTCTGCTTGGGGGCATGCATTGAATATGAATTATAAAATGTATGTATGCAACTTAGATTTATATTCTAAAATTAAAAACATCAAGTGCCACAATTAAATGTTAGCGTGAAATGACATTTGCCAGTTTGTGGGCGTGCATTCAATTTGAATCATCAAATAACTTTTTTTGCAACTTTAGATTATAAATTAAATTTAACATTGTTGAAGGATTTTTTAAACTCAAATCCTTGACGGATAGGTAAGTATGAGCTTGAATACCCATATCGCAAAAAATGGTTCACTTGACAAATGTTTCCCCTGTTTTTGAAAAGGTTGGCAAAAGTTGCAGGGCTTATGTTCATTAGAGGCCTTAATTTTAATTTGTAAGTTCACATGCAGCATTTATAAGTGCGAACCCACTCGTGTCTCCAGGGGGGCATGCATTGAATATGAATTATAAAAGTTATTGTGTCTGTGCAACTTAGATTATATATTCTAATATTTAAAAAAAATCAAGCGCCACAACTATATGTTAGCGTGAAATGACATTTGCCAGTTTGTGGGCGTGCATTCAATTTGAATCATCAAATAACTTTTTTTGCAACTTTAGATTATAAATTAAATTTAACGTTGTTGAAGGATTTTTCAAACTCAAATCCTTTACTTATAGGTAAGTATGAGTCTGAATACCCATATCGCAAAAAATGGTTTACTTGACAAATGTTTCCCCTGTTTTTGAAAAGGTTGGCAAAAGTTGCAGGGCTTATGTTCATTAGAGGCCTTAATTTTAATTTGTAAGTTCACATGCAGCATTTATAAGTGCGAACCCACTCGTGTCTCCAGGGGGGCATGCATTGAATATGAATTATAAAAGTTATTGTGTCTGTGCAACTTAGATTATATATTCTAATATTTAAAAAAAATCAAGCGCCACAACTATATGTTAGCGTGAAATGACATTTGCCAGTTTGTGGGCGTGCATTCAATTTGAATCATCAAATAACTTTTTTTGCAACTTTAGATTATAAATTAAATTTAACGTTGTTGAAGGATTTTTCAAACTCAAATCCTTGACGGATAGGTAAGTATGAGCTTGAATACCCATATCGAAAAAAATGGTTCACTTGACAAATGTTCCCCCTGTTTTTGAAAAGGTTGGCCAAAGTTGCAGGGCTTATGTTCATTAGAGGCCTTAATTTTAATTTGTAAGTTCACATGCAGCATTAATAAGCGCGTACCCACTCGTGTCTCCAGGGGGGCATGCATTGAGTATGAATTATAAAAGTTATTGTATCTGTGCAACTTAGATTATATATTCTAATATTTAAAAAAAATCAAGCGCCACAACTATATGTTAGCGTGAAATGACATTTGCCAGTTTGTGGGCGTGCATTCAATTTGAATCATCAAATAACTTTTTTTGCAACTTTAGATTATAAATTAAGATTACCGTTGTTTAAGGATTTTTCAAACTCAAATTCCTTGACTTAAGGGTTAGTATGAGGCTTACCACCCATATCGCATAAATGGGTTCACTTAACAAATGTGTCCCCTGTTTCTGAAAAGGTCAGCAAAAGTTGCAGGGCTTATGGTCATGAGAGGCTGAAATTTTTATTTGTAAATACACATGCAGCATTTGTAAACGCAAACTCACTCGTGTCTCCGAAGAGGAGTGCATTGAATATGAATTATAAATGTTAATGCGTCTATGCAACTTAGATTGTATATTGTAAAATAATACTTTAAAAAAATTAAATGCCGCAATAAGTACGGTTTCATATAAAAAGTTGACCGAATCGATCGTCATTATTTCTAAAAAATACATGTTATAACTGGTTGAAGTATAATTTTGAAATAAATAAAGAATATAGGTAGGTACTCAACGGAATTCAACCGAAAAAGAATCGACTTGGCAATGGCAACGATGGCAACTTTGAAGCCTATGTTGAAGTGCTGGAAATTTATTTGAAATTCGAATGTCAAAATGAGTTTTGTTTCTCGCATAGGTTTTACATAAAAAGGTGTTGTGATTGATCATGTTTATTTATTTAAAAAACAACAATTTAAAATCTACTAATGATGAGGAAGCACATCCCAAGTCCTGAACAATATTTGTTGTGAATATGACGTGCATCTGTTTAGGAGTTCTTCAGTTTGAATGCCATTAACGCACAACTATTTTGTATGGGGAGGCCGTTGCATTTTATAAAGATAAGGGATAATATCTATAATCTAAGTTGCAAGGATATATTCATTTAAAGCTCTCAGATGTATGCCCACAAACCAACAAGTGTAGTTCGCGCTTACAAATGCTGAATGTGTACTTACAAATAAAATCCAAACCTCAAATGAACATAAGCCCCACAACTTTTGCCGACCTTCCCTGAAACAGGGGTGACATTGGCAAAGTAAACCATTTTTTACAGTATGGGTGGTCAGCCTCATACCAACCTATAAGTCATTAAGATTTATATTAAATGCATTCCCACAAGCAGACATGTATAATTTCGCGCTAACACATGCCGCATGTGGACCTGCAATATAAAAACCCAATCTCAAATGAACATAAGCCCTGCAACTCTTGCCGTCCTTCTCTGAAACAGGGGTGACATTGGCAAAGTGAACCATTTTTTTTACAGTATGGGTGGTCAGCCGCATACCAACCTATAAGTCAAGGAAAAGTATAAGTCTAATTTAAAATTTACAAATGCAATGACCATGCAATTAAATAAAATTTTGAAATTTTTAGTTTGTCTGAATCTGTTTTTTTTTCAGCTTTTCAATGTATGCCTGAAAAAAAAAGTAACCAATCCTTTAAAAAATCAGAAGAGTACATCACATAAAATAACACAAAAACCAATAAATGAAATGAAAAAAAAATCCTTTGTAAAGGACAAACTCAAAAAGTCAACAATAACTGTAGGTAGGCTCGTTACGGAATTACGTGCACAAGAGCAAACAGAGTGTTGAAAGGCTCAGAGCTTTTTCACAGGGATCCCCGTTGATTCGTAGAGGCTGTGGCTGGTTGTTATTTGCCTCTACGACTGGCGTAGACGGCTTTCCTGCTACTGGCTGGTGCATTCGTGTGCCGCATTTTAATTAACATTTTGCATTTATTGTGAGGCTTGTTTTCGTTCAGTGCACAAACCTCGCTAAAGGTTATTAACTGCATCAGTATTCTTTTTTTTCAGTTTTTTTTTCTTATTTACCTCACGTACAGGCTTCAGCTTAAAAAAAACCTTTTCTCATTTTCTCTTATTATTCATATCAAAGATCACGAAATAGTAAAATAAGTTATTTAAAACATTTTTTTTTTTTTTTTTTTTTTTTTTTTTTTTGGTGCACAACAGGTTGCCCTAATTACAGTGCACCCTCACAGCCATCAACAAGCTGGGAGGAACTCTTTTACCATACTTTTGAAGGTGTCTACATTATATTGAAATATATCTATTTTTGACTCATTAATGAGTTTGACACTCCGAGTTAAAGGATGCTGTGCCAAGACATCGGTGCGGCTCATTGGTACATGAAAAAGATCATGACCTCGCCCCCGATTATAGTAATTTGGTACAAACAACCTGAAACCCTCCAACAGGGTGGGACTGTCTATTAAACCATTGATGACTTTATAAGTGAGCACCATCAGGGTCCCGTTGCGCCTAGTTTCTAAGCTCCTGAAGCCAGTTTCCCGAAGCAGGTCCTCATGGTGCATGAACTGAGGGTAGTTTCCCTGCGTTCTCATGAGGAGGTACCTCAGGAACTTCTTCTGGAGCTGTTCTAACATATTAATGTACTTCCGCTGATGAGGTGTCCACACCTCAACAGCGTACTCTAATTTAGATCGAACGACGCAGCTGAAGACATCCGCCATCGCCCTGGGCTCTGTAAACTGTTTACAGAGTCTAATAACAAAACCCAGAAGCCGATAGCATTCGGTCGTCAACTGCGTCATATGGTCTGAGAAATTCAGTCCGGGATCAAAGACAACTCCCAGATCCCTAAATGAGGTCACACGAGTTAGTATTTGCCCACCTATACTATACTCATGAAAAGTGGGATTATGAGATTTAGTGAAGGACATGATAACGCATTTCTTAAAATTTAAGAAGAGTTTGTTTTGCTCAGCCCAAACTGCTAATGCGTTCAAGTCCTCCTGTAATTTTACGCAGCATTGAGTGTCTATAATCTTTGTATAGACCTTCAAGTCATCTGCGTATAATAGACACGAACTATGTTTTATGATGCTTAAAAAGCATTACCAATGAAAAGAAATACTTTCAGGAAAAAAGTAAGTTATGTAAGGAGATAAGTTTAAGCTGCAGAATCCCTGCCAACTGAATTTCTCAAATGTAAGTAGATGTGAAAGGTTTGTAAGAATCTCTAATTATATAGGTAACAAATACTATACACTCACGATGGACTTTCAATCATAAAACACCAATAATATCTGTGAATTAATAAATTAAATGATACCTTTGGGATCTTCATCTTTAAACGAAGTTGCAAAGATGTATTACATTTAAGATTCATATTCCCAAAAGAAGACACAATATCCTCAAATCGTCCTGTGTTTATGTTTTAGAAGGACCTATAGCACATGAACGCTCATACAAAGCTATATATTTTCTCAAGTGGCAGAAGCCATAAGTACAAGCAATGGCACGACAAAACAAGAACCTCTATGTCAGAGCCGTGCCCCGCTATCATACCTCTGGTGGTACTCTTTGTGGGATTGTTGATAGATCACGAGTAGGATATGTATAAGTTCGCGCTTACATATGCCGCATGTGGACTTACAACAAAAAATAACAATCTTAAAAGGACAGAAGTCCAAAACTCTTGCATACGTTTCCTGAAATAGTGATTACATTGGCAAAGTGAACCATTTACTACAGTGTTGATGTTCAGCCTCATACTGCCCGTTAGTCAAGGAAAATTTAAGAAAATCATCCAATCAATATAAAATCAGTCCTTTGTAGGTATAGCAGTCACATTTGTACATCACCCATTTGTTATTTAAAGATTGTTCAAAATAGAAAAGTTTTGCGTTCGACCATTAAAACATAGAACAACTAATTATTTTATTGTTTCCGAGTTAAACCTTCCTTGCCCGGATTAGTCAGTCTAGACGGAATAAAGTCGAGTCTTGCTTCATACAAGTCACTAATAGACAACATGAGACTTAGAGACTCGCTAACTTTCCTATATTCCAACTTGATTGCGGTTTTACTCTTATACCTGATTTCCCCTACATCTCTTATAGTCGCTATTTAAAAATATTGAATACATGCATGAGCATTACTTGTTTGTAAAGAAAATTCACTTCAAGTGGCAGATAATATACGAATGTGTTGTGTGTGGGTATCACCGTTTAATTTGCAGGCCTTCATTATGAATCCGAAATGACATTTTGGCCGAGTTTTGAAAGTCAAAAATCAAATGCCTAGTAGTGTATAAATGTCTTTTTTGGCAGCTGCGTTATCATAAGTGTGTATTTTTGTTCATATAAAGTGTTGTAGTTGTAACAGAGCAACTGGGTCTTTCTTGTAAAATTGTCGCTGACTGATTCACAAAAAAAACGCTCACCAACTTATTATTCTCGGAATAGTATGTTCATTTAAGAGAGTTATTAATAAGATAATTTAAAAGATCTGAAAGCTGATGCTCCGCAGTTTTTTTAAAGAAGTTTTTCACGATTTTTAAATCAAGTAAATCACCTTAGACCTTCTTTCAAGTATATTTAAGTAATCACAGTAATGTTTTATTTTCGAGATGGGCACATCTTTTCATATATGAAATTTACTTTCTAGAAATGGTGAGTTTTTCACTTAAAAGCACGTTTTTCAAAGCATAGTACCAAACGTGTAAAAAATTTCCTCTTTATTATTCGCTCCAAAAAAATTGGTGCCTTTAAACGAAAAATAAACCCAAAAATAATTGATAAAAATAAACTTTATAATTCAATCTCGCTTCTTCAATATTATTCTGTTCGCACAAAGTCAAAAAATAAATTTTCAAACAGCTTGATTGCGTCTCGCAGATTTCGACTTTATAACAATATTTCGTCCCTTGGGAAAGTTTTCGCGCAGATAATTCACTTTATTTGTCATCAAACTGCAAAACTTTGAGATATCATTATTCCCTCTCAATCATTGTGTCCGTGTAGCGTCCACAGCCTTGAAACAAACACAATACGATGAGATTTTTGAAGCAAATTTTAATTGGATGATTTCATGATACTGTTTTCAAAGTACCAAATAGAAATTAAAATTCAATGCATAGTACTTAAAAACATTAAGTCCAAAGGAAATAATAAACTATTCAAAAAATAAAAAGATAATACCTTACTCGTGTATTTCTTTCCCAGTTATCTGAGTTTGATTTATTAACATTGATAATCATTAACATAAATAAACAAACAACAAATAAGAGTTTTAGGCTCACACGGCCGGCTGATGATACTGGAGTGATGTTTTTCGGGATCTGTTGCCGTGGTCTGTGGGAGCTGGAGCTTCCGGACATTTCGCCCATTTCTACGATGGGCTTCTTCAGCGTGAAGTATGATGAAGAAGCCCATCGTAGAAATGGGCGAAACGTCCGGAAGCTCCATCTCCCACAGACCACGGCAACAGATCCCGGAAAACATCACTCCAGCATAAACAACAAATATATTGAACCTTGCTTATTTATCGTTTTCCCCCAATTTTCTTGTTTTAATTTTTTGAAAATAACAGTAAGGTCCACATATTCGACATAGACAAAAAAGGGGACTTCAAACGACCGGGTTGCCAAAGCAAAGGTTAAGTAATTTTGGGATCCTAGTAGTAACACAGACGCGTGATGTGTCCCCGTGAAAAAAAAATCTAATTGATTAAAGAGTCAATTATTTCTCTTTTTGTTGTTCCTTAGAATGGACAAAGCACAAATTTGAATTAAGATTTTGTTTTTTGTCGGGAAAACCTCCCTGTTGTATGAGACTAAGGTCCTTAACAACCAAAAACAAAATATTTGCCTTTTCCTGAACAACCCGACCGTGTGACGACAAAATTTTGTCGATGTCAATTCATGTACGAGATTCAATATCAAAAATAAAACTATCGTTCTTAATACTCGTATTTCATCTTCTTTTGGACATTAAGGGAATTCCATTACTTATTGCTCAAGCATACTAAATTATTCGTTGAATAAGTTAAGCGCTGTTCAAGCTTGTATGGGTATCGCTCCAAACTTTTAACTAGCTGATTCATTAGAGTTTAATTTGTTTTAAGCAAATTTTCATATTCTTAACAATACTTCGCAAATCCAAAGTTATATTGTTTATTTAATTTTAATTAGAATTCCAGACGGGTTTTCAACAAACCCACCCAGAGTAAGTTTTTTTATTAATTATTCAATGTTTTGAAAAGACGCACGTTTTTCTTTAGGTTTAAATTTTATCCTGTCGCCCTATATTTATTTTCAGTGTTTAACTTCAATGTCAAACATCCAAGTGTTTCAATGACTGCACAAATACTAAGAACAACAAAATTGTGCTAAATAATAATTTCTTATAGTTCAAAAAATAAAATCGTAAGGCTTACTCAGACTTCACGAGAAATAAAGCTAGCTTCCTCGAGAACTGTAAACCTTTCACTACGACTGAAGTAACTGGTGTTAGGCTGGCCCCCTTACTCGTTAAAGTAAATGGGTTCCGTAAGCTACATTTGACCCCTTGGGGGACAGCACGGTAAGAAGTTGATCAATACGTGCAGCTAAACTTTTTGCGGTTGCTCAGAACCTTTGATACATTTGACTAGACGAAAAATTTAAAAAAATCTGCATTAAAATTTTGTGTCGAGTAGTCCACTGTTGTTTTTATTTAATGTACAAATTACCTTGATACAAATTTCAGTAATCAGGTAGGTGCATGAATATTTTTGTTCTTCTTCTGTGACTCTGCAAACCAATTTTTCCTCGATCACTAAGAACCACCTGTATCACATTTCCAAACCTCCTTTTTTGAGAAACTTTGGTCCATAAGCCAGAAACGACCAGGTTTATATAATCGCGCTTAATAATGTTCCTCCACCTTCTCAGAGGGTCCTAACACCACCAGAATGAAGGCTCCAGTATTCTTCAAGTACATGCCAACGATACTTTTCTTTTAGTCAAAGCTTGACACGAAATCGTAAATTGTCGTCTTGATTGTCTATCAGCGACGAAATCCATTTGAAACTTGGGGAATGAGTGTCTCGTTTCAGTTGAGATACATTTATTGGTGCGGCGAGGCGGGGGACGAATGAGTTTTGTTTTTACTTTATACGAGTTGCCGACGCGTTTTTTCTGCCGTCATGTTTGTCTCCCGGCCGAAATAAGCGTCACTCACAGTTTATTCCGTGACGCGCTTCCGCTTTTCTCATTTCCTTCAAAGTGATAATGTTACTTTGGAAAACAAAAAGGGTCCGACCCAGAAATTTGTCTTTGTTTCACTCTCAATTTGTTGACAATAAAACAGGAACAAAAGCATTGAATATTTGATTATTTTGGTACAATATGTTTTATATTTTTGTCAAGAAAAAAATCTTGCTGATTTGTTCAAAATGAAAGTTTTGCAAATATACAGATTTTTTTGACATACCAGACAACAAGTTAACTTGACTATTTATTACATTTCGTTGATTTTTTTTTTATTTTATTAGAAGATATTTTACACTCTCACAAAATTTACTTTAAAATTGATGGTCAACGATCGTTTCAAACTTTCTGCATAAAGTGATCTTACAAATTGTTAAAAATTGGGTTGAAATTCACAATTACTACAACTAAGGTAGCAAAGCTTAAAAACTAAAGTAGCAAATAACTTAAAAGTGGCAAAAGTTTTAAACAGTTTTTTTTTTAATAATACAAAACGAAATAAAATTTAGAAGTCACGATTTTTCTTTTCGATAAGTCAGACATAAAAAGTAGATAGCTTAAGTCTGTATTATTTATTTGGAAAAAGATACAACACACAATTTATCACGTATTAATTTTAAACCAAAATCCCTTTGTCATAATTTTACATTTCAAATTCACAAAATGAATTAAACAAGTTACGGTAGGTGACAAAAGGAATTATCGTATTTTCACTGAATTTATTAACTACGTAGTGAACCGTTAATTTTTATTACAAATCTGTAATCCCGGTGTGGGAATTATTATAAATAAATCCTGAAAATAACGTGGTATTCATTTTATTTTCATAGGATTATTGCTAAATGTAAAGTTACATGGTACTCATGTATGTTTAAGTACCTACAGAGTGATATTTATATTTGTCTTGATGAAATACATACATCGCGTTGATATTTTATTTTGTTCCACGTTTACAAGCTTTGTTAATTTTCCACGCTACTACACATTGACAGTTAAGAACTATTTTAAACATGAACCGGTTCTGGCATATAGAATTGACTCTGCAAAAAATAGTACCATAATATGGTGGCTTAGTTCACTTATGTTTTTAAAGAGACAATAAATATAAATCTTTGGTAGAATATTTCTTATTAATATTGGAAAAATATTGTTTAATTAAATTGGAAAATGGTTAAGTTAGTTTTTTTGCTATTTTATAAATTAAGTCTAGAGATTTTAGAAGTCGAACGTCATTGTCATTTCAATTCTAAATTGGAACAATTTTGTTCAACATTGCAATTTTATGACTAGTAATCTTTTTGATGTCAAACAATAAATTATAAGAATCCGATACAAAAATCATTGATTGTTTTGTATAGTCTAACGTTTATAAAAAGATCAACAATAGTTGATAGTAATGTAACGACAATATTTTCAATACTATTAATGTATCCTTTAATATGGTAAAATAATATTATAGTGATTTTCTAAATGACATTAAAATATACTTAATTACTAACTAAAATAAAATTATTGAATCAATTTACATTATGTGTGCTTTAAGTTAATTATAAATTCAATTAAAATTGTGCGAATTCCCGATTTTCTTTATTACATTATAAGGGGTTTTCAGAATTATCTCAATTTTGTGTCCCTCGTTATTATTACAGGTAGTATTTTATGTCCTACTAGTATATACAAAAGTAACCGTAGAGGTTCTACGCTACGAAGGACCGGTCTAAAAGGTCTACGAAGTATATGGTATATTCCTAAAAATGTTTCAAGGTTCTGCACCGCTTACGTTCTTATACTCGTATTACCATCAGTCAGGTTATACTCCAAAAACGTTCTTGACCAGTTAAATATATTTTCTGTGGTAGGAGTATATGCCGTAGAATGCAGATCATATACGCCGAATAGGTTCTACTTCTAGAGTACTCTTCATCGGCAAGGTTTTATTATATTTTGGTTGAAAAACCACAAAGTATTTCTATTTTAATTTGTATACTCGTAGAGGGTTTATATTGTAGATACTCAAATCTGCCGACACTACACCAGTCAACTAAATTATAATCAATAATCGATTAAATTCATGCCTACAAGTAGACACGTGTTAGTTCGCGCTTACACATGCTGCATGTGCACTTACAAAATAAAGACCCAAACCTTAATTGTATTAAAACCCTGCAATTTTTGCCAACCTTTCCTGAAACAGGGGTGACATTTTTACAGTACAAGTAGGTAGGCTCATACCGACCAATAAATCTATTATAGGAATAAGCTAAAAAAAACAGTATTTACTTAATAGGTGCCGTATAATTTCTACCCCATAATAATCTACACCTAGGTGGTCTACGCTGGAGAGATTCTACTGGGGGTTTATCGATGAGATGGATGTATTCTGCCCAGGCTCTACGCTAGAGAGAATATACACCATGTGGGGTCTGCTCTGTAAAAGGTCTTCGCTGTTAAGGTACAGCGCCACCGTAGATGTTTCGGTGAATTTGCATATTCTGGACAGAGTTCTGAAGCCAAGCTATTCATCAAGCTTCCATACATGCCGAACTAGTATATCGCGCAACCAGATGTCATTTGATTATAGAATGGCAGCCAAGCGGTTAAAATCACACATTTCCACATAAAAGATAAACTTTTTTATAAAATCCAGTGTAAAGATGAATTCCTTGAGCATTGGCATCCCCAAAGGCATGTTTAATTTAAATCTTCACGTCAGCAGGCATAATTTCCAATGTAACTGTTATTTTTAACCCTTTTATTTTTTACTTTTTATTAAGAGTTTTGCGCGAATTAACAATTTTACGAAAATAAAAACAATCTTATTCTCAATGCTACCTCTTTGGAGATGAATCTATAATGTGAGTTAAAAATATATATTGACAATAATGATTCACCGAAAATGTATACTCGCAAGAATTATATATAAGTTCACTCTTACACATTATGCTCGAGTAATTGCAAAATGAAAATCAAAATCTGAAATTGACATAAATGGTGTAACTCATCCAGCTTTCCCTGAAACAGGGGTGGCATTGCCAAAAGTGAACTAAGTGGTCACAGCATAGGGAGACAGCTTCATACCAACCTATTAGTCAAGAAAATAAATAAAAATGTTCTGAATGTGTTACATTGATAACTAGGATTTTTGCGATGCTCGTAAGTCTCTACAAAAAATAGATCAAAGATAAAATTTTTTTTTTTTTTTTTTTTTTATTTGATCAAATTTCTTATTACATTATACATATATTTTTAACAATTTTTTTTTTTTTTTTGCTTACCCTCATGCTGAAAGCAGAATGCTTGTGCGCATGCAGGGCGGGATACTACTTAACATTTTTTTTATTTTTTTTTAGCTACACATATTTAGTTAAATATTATTAACATATTATACAAATTACAAAATATACATATTTTTTTAACAAGAAAACAGTACCTCATCAAAAAGAGACTTCGCTCTTGTGTTAGATGAGGGATGCCTTAATCGAGCTTAAAACATTTTACTTAAATACAAATAATAATACAAAAAATAATGTGTCAGGATAATGAAAAGGAAAGCAAATGTAAGAAAAAACAAAATAAGAACAAACAGTAGTATGAATCAGAAAAGAAAAAAAAGAATAGCAGCGAAATATAAAATTAGTCATGATTAAATACAAATATAAATACAAAGGATACAATTTAATGTTAAGCGTACTTAAAAATGGAAAAAAGAAAAAGCAATAGAAAAGAGAAAATAAACAAAAATCAAAAACATAAACAATAATGAATTTTGCTCTAATCGAAGTTAAGCATTTCTCTGCTTTGTTCACTAAAGTATGCTTTTATTTTAGTCTTAAATGTAATCAAATTTTGTATTCCTTTAATATCTGGCGGTAAATTGTTAAAATTAATTACCCCATGATAGATAAAGCTATTTTGCGAATGTTTTTTTTCAAATTTTGGAATTTTTAAATCATATTTATATCTTATTGAGTGACTATTTAGAAGGTTAAGGCTTTTTTTATCTTTTAAAATTTGCAATATACTATATTTTTTATATATGATGTCTATAGTGGGAACATTGAACATTTTGAATAAAAGTTCTGACGGATATGTCGAGGGCTTTTTTAATATTATTTTAATTATTAGTTTTTGGACCACCCTTATGGGGTCTATTATATTAGAGTATGATCCTCCCCATCCAATTATACCATATTGCAATAAAGATTGAACTGTAGCGTAGTAAACTCTTTTTAGGATATTAATTTCCAGAATATTTCGTAGTCTTATGAATATGTAGATACATTTCCTAATTCTTTTAATTAGTTCACACGTATGTGTTTTCCACTTTAAATGTTGATCTATGTATACGCCTAAGTATTTTATTTTGTCTGTTGTATTAAGTGTTGAACATATTTGGTTACAATTTGATTTATCGCATTTATTTTGGTGGATAATTATTTTTAATTCCAGATTTGTTTGAATTTTGTTTGTAGAGAAAGGGACAATGCATGTTTTTTCACTATTTAGTGTTAGAAGATTTAGATCAAACCAGTGTTTTAATTTGTTCATGTCCATATTTGCCTTTTCACTAATCATCTTCCAATTTATATCTTCTATTATGATAACAGTGTCATCGGCATATGATATAATTTTACCATTAAGTTTTTGAGTGAATATATCATTGACGTATATTATGAATAATAGTGGACCTAATACTGTTCCTTGTGGAATGCCAAAATCGCTTGATTCTGGTTCGCTGTATATTTCGTTTATTTTGACGACTTGCGATCGTTTTTGAAGATAGCTTTTTATCCAGCTGAGAGCATTATCTTTAAAACCAACATTATTTAATTTATTTATTAATTGTTTATGCGAAATGCTATCAAAAGCTTTTTTGAGATCTATGAATATACCAACACACTTATAAGATTTGTCTAAAGATTGGATGATGTAATTTGATAGTCTTGCTATTGCATCCTGAGTGCTTCTATTCTCCATGAAACCGAACTGGTTTTCATGGATAACATTATTATCTTTTATGAACTTGTTAATTCTCTTTTTAGCTATTTTCTCATAAATTTTTGCTATGTTTGAAATGACAGATATTGGTCGGTAATTAGTTATGTCTTCGGGGTTACCAGATTTGAATATTGGAGTGACAATGGCTTTTTTATAAATCGACGGAAATATTCCAGTTTCAAAACTTTTATTTATTAGATGCATTAGAGGTTTAGATATTAGTTTTTTAATGTTTTTTAGTGTGTTGACGTTTATGCCATCAAAACCTGGAGCAGATCCTCCTTTCATGTTGTCAATTGTTTTTTCAATTTCTTCTTCTGTGCACATTTCAAATCTATCAATTTTGTTCACATTTAAAATTGGATCTGTTAGTGTATTTGTGTGTGTTGGGATAAGTTGGGCTAGATTTTTTCCTACGCTTTTGAAATAATTGCTGAAGATGTTTGCGACTTTGTAAGGATTTGCCTTGCAGTTTATAATTGAATTTTCATGGGTTATTTCATTTATAACACTGGTTTTTTTCCCCCCTTTATCCAATATTTCATTAATGACGTTCCACACTCTTTTGTTGTCGCATTCGCTATTTCCCAATTTTCGTTTATAGTAGTTTTCTTTTGTTCTTCTTATTAGATATGACAGTGTATTTTTGTAAGACTTATATTTTTTAATTAGGTTTTCATCGTTCGGTCTCTCAATGGTATATTTATAAAGTGTTTGCTTATGACGTATTGATACTATAAGCCCATGGGTGATCCATGGCTTAATCGGTTTAAATTTTGAAAAGTTAGTCTTGGTTAAATTTTTTGTTGAATCGTTTATAAATTTAGAAAATTTTGTGTTAAATATTTCGTTACAAATGTTGACATCATTACAGTTGTATAGATCAGTCCAAATTTCATTTTTTAGTTTATCTTTTAATGTGTCTAAATGCAGAAATTTTATCGTAGATTTTCTTTTTTCTGTCAAGTCAGTTTCTATATTATGTGAGTTTTGAAATTTGTACTTGAAAATACATGAAAAGTGATCTGTGATATTTGTTTGGATTACTGCAGATGATATATTTCGAAAATCTGTGATATTTGTAAACATATGATCAATGCACGAAGGTCGTTGGCCTTGCATGTTCCTAGTTACGGAGTTGATGCAGGATATATAGTTAAGTTCTGCCAGCATATTGAGATAGTTGTCTTTATCTTGTGACGCGTAATCATCGGCAATATTTAAATTTATATCTCCTACAATAATACTTCTTTGGTTTTTGAACTTAAGTAGAATATTTTTTAATTCATCAACAAACTGCAGTAATATAGATGCATGTGTACGGTAAATAGCGATAATGTTAAATTTTTCATTTTTTGATTTGATTTCAAAGTGTAATATGTTTGTATTATTCACTTCATTTATTTCGGTCACTCTTATTAGTTTACATCGATTTGATAGGAATAGCGATATTCCGCTGTTTTTATTTATTCTGTGTTTTGTGGAGTGGTATGTATATCCTGGCATATTATAATTTATTTCGCCCGCGCTGTGTGTTTCAGTCAATACAAAACAGTCCGTTGTAGTATTTAAGTTTTGAGTGGTTAGTAAAAATTCATCGAAGTTTTTTTCAATGCTTCTAATGTTCATGTGATAGATTATGAGAGAGTTATCGGAGATATAGATTTTTTTAAAGTTAGACTCATCGATAGAGTAAAAAATGTGTTCATCTATATTAATACTCTTATCTATTTCACTACACAAGAAGTCCTCCATTTTTTAAATTAATAAAATAAATAAATAATTATAAATTATTATGTTAGTAGGACAGAGCGTGGATAATTGTACACTGTATGGATCCATATTATCATCAAAAAAAAAAAATATTAAATCATAATTGTATACACACATATTAAAAAATAAAGAAATAAAAATATAATTCGTTTAAAGTTTTGATAGGTATTAGAAGTCTGTATTGCTAATCTGTCTGTCTCTAGCCAGTGCATACGCTGTACATACTTTAGAGTCTGTTGCTAGGTGGTCGAACGCAATGTTTACATTTTTTTCGTGTAGATAAACACAATTAACACATTTTACTATTTGCGATTTGCATTCACTTACTACATGATGATCTCCGCATTTTACACACTTTTGAGTTTCGGCCCTACAGTATTTCCCGGGATGGCCATATCTGAGACAGCGTGTGCACCTCGTCACAGATATGAAGTCCTCTGCCCTGCAGATGCTCCACATCAGTTTGACCTTGCCTCCCGCGAGCTTCTCCCGTGTCTCCCTGTCCACCTCAATAACTAGGTTCCTGTCAGTGCTGCGGCTATTTTTGAAGATGAATAGTGGCTTTAGTGCATTATTATGACTTATGTTGTTTTGAGTTCTGATTATCTCAGCGCAGTTTCTTAAATTTACGTCCTCCGGGACGGATTTCAGAATAATCAGTGGTAGCTTTTTATCTACAATTTTACCTTCAATATCAGGTATGTTATTAATTTCATTTTTTAAAGTCTCTGTGTCCTGTCTTGTTTCACAAAAAATAGTTACTTTTTGTTTGTCGTATATTAGTTTTTGGATTCCTATCTTGATATTTGCAGGATTAACGGCTTCTTTAATGACGTTTTTTATTTTTATTCCTGTAATATCATCTTTTTTTGATTTTATTACTATTTTGTGTCCGCTGTTTTGTTTGCGGGTTCCGTTGACATCTGTCTTCTTGACAATGTCCGCCATTGTGACACTTCCAGTATTTCTCTTCTCGGGCATCCTTGCTCCCATCTCCTCCAATTTGGCGACCTTAAGACTAAGGCTTTTTTTTATCTCTGCCATCTCTTCGTATAATGCATCGATTTTGCTGCGGAGCGGCCTCAGCTCACGCAGCTCAGCCTTGATCTGGCGCAACTCCTCCATGAGCTCTGTATGAGGGGACGGTGTAGGTGCAGGAGATAAATTTGCTATTTCAGGCGTCGCCTTCGCTTCCCTGCGGCTTTCTCTTTTAAGCGGCATATTCAATTTACTATTTTCTATTAATGTACACTTATGTTGAGTTGTTTTGATCACTTTTAGTATATTTAACTATTTTTTCTTTGTCTCAAGCACTCAAATCAACACTATTATTGTTGTATCCTCGAATGACGATGAATATAATATACTAGATATTTTTCTATCAGTTTCCCCTTCCAGTAAAGATTTGTGATAATCGTGGCATTTGTTTCCTATAAAATCTGAACGAAAAAATATTCCCAATCTATGCATTGTTGTAAGATTCCCTACATATTAATCCACTCAATATTTGCCGGCACTCCGGCCACACGTGATGGCAAAGTTTTAATATAAAGTGTCTGCGTGTTCCAGCTAATGGCACTGCTCCACACCCCAACCATAAACTTCACGTCAAAACTCAACCATAGCGTCAACCAAAAAATACACTCTAACTAAAGCACTCACCAGCCACGCTGCTATAGATTCTTTGTATTTTTTAGTTAAACGCTATGGTTGTGTTTTAAACGTAACGTTTTATACTTGGGGTAATGCAGCATCGTTTGACCTCCCCTCTACACTTTTTACATCACAAAACTCGCGTGAAATATTCGCCTGGCTAAAAATGTGCACTTCACAGGTTCATGCAGATGATTGGAAAATATAGCGGCCTCTCCAAGTTTGCATACATTAAAAAAGTGGAGCGTTGATAATATAGTGAATTGGTGTTTGAACGGTTGATGCTATTTATTTAACTGAAAATTAACCCCGTTAAATAAATTGTAGTATGTGTGTACTTGATGCTAGATATCGGTAAAATGGTAGAAATTTCATTGGCATGGTATTTTTATAGAACAAAAACACCGTACCTATTTGTGGCGCCCTCAGAGTGGCAATGTCACAAAAAAGCACCAATGAAAAAAGCCATCTAACTCATCATCATCAAATAGGTGAATGTACAAAATGGATGTATTTTTAATCTTTTTAGTAGTCAAGTACGTAAAAACCTACAATCTCTTCGAATCAAAAACCCCAACTAAATCTAAGATCATTTGGTTTGGGTTTTACATTAAAAAAAACTTCTTACCGGGGCTCAAGTATTTTTTATGCATATTATTTCATTTTCTTTTTATCCAATTACTGTCCTTCATTAATCCTTTAAGTGATCTGTTTTTCTTTTCAGGAACTTTGTATGACTTCAACTTGGGTATCTGCAAGACAATAAATATGCTTTAAAAAAATATATATTTGTAGAATATACAATGGGCTTTTCCGTGTGAACCACCAAAACCTAAAAATTACTTATATGAAAATTTCTGACACATAGAATAGTTATCCACAAAATTATAAATTATCCATAAACCTTTCAAAAGAAAAATTACCTGTATTAGCTTTCGTATGTACTTTATGTGTGGGGAATTTATGTTATTGCTGTTAATTTTCCCTATTTTTAGGGAATAGTCTCAAGCACAAGTAATAGGCTTTCTTTAGCTGAAGCGATTCACTCAGGAGGGCGGCGTATTTTTTCACCGCTGCAGATTTATCGTTTTCATTTCACCACTATTACAATAGTTTAGTGGCTGTCACATCCTTCTTACCAACCAAATGGCCCTGTATGGTTTATTCATGTCCTAGGTGGACGCACAGCAAGAGACCAGAATTCATTACATTGCGTACCTTGCCTGTGTAAATATATTTCTAGAGGTTTCGCAAAGAAACCTCTAGTAAAATAAAGTTTAGTACCACTGTTTTACTATGAGTATGTTGAGAATTCATGTAACTTTTACATAATCAACACATTATTTTGCCCTCGGTATAACCTTATATGAAGACATTTACGCGAAACTACTGGAAAATCAATCTTCTGAAATGTATCTTCAACACGCTAGCTTAGCTATTCTCTTACACGTAGAAAAGAAATCCCATAGCTGGATTCCAGTGAATACAACTATGTTGGTTCCCCTTTTGTTGTTTATCTGAGTAGGTACAAACATGTACATGTGTATGCGACAACACACACGTTGGGAAATGTGTTTCGCATGCAAGAGACTGTGGACAAATATGGGCTGCACGGAGCGAATGCGTGAGGGAAGAGAACCTTTGTGTGGGTGACGTACAATTTATAGCGTAGGCCTTTGAGAGTTAAGCAAAATAAGCCTGCAATTTATTTTGCGCAAATATTTTTGTGTATGTTTCATTTAACCAAAATGACTGTTGCTGCATAGAGTCGGAATGAAATGTAAGTTCCAAATTGTTAGATGTTCTCGGCGGGTAAACGTCACATGTCTGTGCGAGTATGGATTTTGAAACATATAACAAAATATCAGTTTATATTATGTACGTAACTTGTATGATGTAAAGTGTTTATTTTTATTGTCGGTCACGTATAGCACGCTCAATATTGGCATTTATTATTTAATAACCTCTGCATGGTTTCGTATAATATGAATTTTGTATAGTGTTGAAGTTTATTTTGGTACCAAAGCGATCGCATTTGTAAGAGAAATTATATAGGAGACATTTGAATACGTCAAAAATACACTATAAATATAATTAAGTTTTTTAAAACCTTTACAGAACTGATCAATTTGTTCTTCAATCATTTTATCACAGCACAATTTAATAAAACCAATTTTATCCATAACTTTGTATTCCTTTATTATTGTAGACGAAAATAACAAAATAAAATTTACCATTATAACAACCTACCCTAAAGTAAAGACTTGTAATAACAAGTGGTAATTTCAAAACTATTCTAATCACATTTTTCAGAAATAACAAAGGTAATATTTATTTCACCCACGGACCATACTACAATACATTTCTTATTGCAAACATAAATCTTATTGTCCCTACAAAACTATTCACCCTCCCTGCGCGAACAAGATGAGACCATAGGCTCATAGGACCTAGGGGAAGATCTCTCTCACTAAGGGTGGAAGAGAAATCTCATCAGACGAAATAACTTCCGCAGATAAAACAGGTGCTCTCTATACCTTAACTCCGAGTATAAAGCATTGCCTAAACTACCCTCGATTGAAAAAATAGAAAAATGTATTGAAGATACAAAAGCACCTTAAGTGGGTGATTTAGTTTTCATACATATTTTCTATTTACGGAGTTTACACAATGTTTTATACTTGGGGTACTTTTGTATAAAAACTGCACACCCTCATTATTTTACCCTCACTTTATAAATTGAATGAAAATAGTGCTCTACAGATGTTTTCCCCTTTTCAATTTCATTACAGAAATAAGAAATGTGTCCAATATCGTTGAGCTTTATTTTTATTTCGTTTAGCTACAAAAAACAGTAACTTTTCCTTTGACCAAGCTCTGAAGCTAACAAATTAAGTTTGAACAGAGTTCATTTATGATTTTAAGATCATTGAAGATGACATAGTTTTATATGTAGTTGCAGTTGGTATTTTTTTTCCACACCGTTACAAAGGTGTTTGTACCAAGTCACACGAATACAAGCTCATACAAAATGAGAAAAGATTCAGGCATCTTTTTATTGCACAACATCATAATGGAAAATATATAAATGCTTAAAAAAAATTATCCAGTTCGTTTTATCAATCAAGAGACTGACCCCCGTATTCACGATCAAAACTGACTTAAGTGCCTAACTCAAGCGCTACACTAACTCAAGGGTCGACATTCTGGAGCGTTTTGTTTCACAAAGAACACATAAGTATTACTTGGTCTAGTGCCCTACCCCCAGGAGACGTACAGCCAGTCATTGGCTCTCGAAAAAACCCAGCTTTGTTATTGGTCAGTAACTTCCAACCAATATTCGGCGTACTTCACTCTTATCATAGCCGCTTCTTTCAAATTTCAATGTCATATCAGCTGTGCATAAAACTTGACAACAAATAAGTACGTATAACGCACTTACTAATTTAAGTAAACCGTAAGTACGAATCTGTTTGTTTACAATTTCTATTAGTTTTTTAAAATACATTTATGTAATATCCAATGTTAAGTGTTTTGATAGATTTCAGCGCCAAAAAGATGTTGTTTTCTCCAGCGGAAAAGGAGCTGCTGGTGGCTCTGATTAAAGAAAAACCTGTAATAGAAGATAAAATAACAGATCGAAGAAGTTGTTGGCTTTGCAACCCTCAATGAGCAACGGCAAAATTGTATACAGAACGACGCATTTTTTCAATCAAAAACGTCTTCTAAATTTTTCCTCTTCGTAATACGTAAATGGGTCTTTACAGTCTCTGATATATTTTCTTGGGACACTATTTTTGGACAAAACAATGTTATTATACTCGTTGATGTCGTCTTTATCGTAAGAATTCATTATTTTATGTAAATAATTCACAACCAAACAAAAACTGTGCTGATGAAATGCGGCGGAATATTTTGACAGTTCATCTGTCATTGCAGTATGGTCGTAGATCATACTAGAGAATAAGCCTAATTCTGATGGTCAAACAATGTAAATATACTCGTCAAAACAATGTTAATACACTCGTAAAAATCGTTTCCATAGTAAGAATTCATTTTTTCATGTAAATCACAATCAAACAAAAAATGTGATAACAATGAAATATGACGGAATATTTTGACAGCACTTAGGCGTTGGTTAATATACCTGTCGACCTTACTTACCTAAGTGCTAGTTTTTGGAGCGCTTGAGCGCTACTTTTACCTTAAGTATTGTTCTTGAAATGAATTTCCCCAATCTAAGCGCTTGTTTGCCCTTAAGTTAGTGCCAGTTTTGATCGTGAATACGGAGCTAGGTTGATCATTATGTTTTGCTTATTTAGGCCACTTCCCAACCTCTTATTGCTTTGAATTTAATGTAACATTAGAGTCACATTCTGGCGTACATATTTATCTTCCGCTATTTTACTAGTACTGTTTTTTTCCAATACTTGAACTTAATTTACAAGTTAAAACTGTTTTTTTACATCCACAAAAAAATGTCTTCATAAAGTATTTGCTTTCATAAGGTTTAGATTTATTTTCCAACATTTTTACAACTCAGGCAGTTATCTTTACCTTCAAGCAGGTATTTCTTATTTGAAGTTATTCCCTCCCACAGCAGCGTCTGTGTGTTTTTACAGAAAGCGACGTATCTCCGCTAGACAGGCAGGTCGCTAATTGAGTTATTTAGAGCGGCAACTCCTCTCCCTGCTGCAGTCGGTTGGTTTCTGTCTCTCGGAAGGCCACGAGGAATTCTTTGTGCACTCAACAACTCGCGGGCTTATCAAAGATCTCTCTAGTTCTCTCCCTTCTCTTCCTCTCCCATGCTACAAAACCTCGGCGGCTTGCACGGAATGCCGCGCACTCTGCTTACAACATCATTCCGCACCACTAGTAGAAATTTTGCTTCTACAACCAGGTGATAAGCGAATAAGTATGAAAAGAAACGTAAGTAAAATAACTGATAGAAATTTAGTGTCTCAAAACCCTTGGCAACACAACCCTACGCAGCTAACAACCCTGGAACAAAGGATCCTGAACGCCACATCATCTGCGGCACTACAGCAAGTGTCATAACTCATAGACATCTAGATTCACTGAAATCTAGGGAGCACAGAATTTAGTACAAAAAAGGTAATAAAAATATTTTATATGATGGGGCAGAAAAAGTGAAAGAAAAGTCGTTCCCTCGTTCGAAAAGGAAGACATTTTATGGGATTCAAATGTTTACGTGTGAATTGAAAGAGGCTGGCAAAGTAAAAAATAACGATAATATTCAAAAAAAAAAAATGTACACTCAACAAAAAAATGCACAAGTTTAAGATCGGTTGTTCAACCTGCAAGACTTTACATGGAACTGCCGCAGCATATATGAATGAGCTGATATCTGTCACGAACACAACCATACGAAGGTAAACTCTTAGGTCAGCTAAACTGAGACTCATCTTTCTGGATAACCTCACAAGGAAGCCCCAAACTACTTTTTATACGAGCAAAATTTCTAAAAGCGATTAAGTCACACCTTTTATTTAAATCTTTTGGGCAAGCGCCTTTGTAATGACACAAACATAAAGTGCACTAACCAAGTATTTTTATTATTATAAAGTCAAAACTCAAGCATAGTAGCCATCGATAAGCCAGCCTATAGTGATAGAATCTTACCAACAATGGTTGTGAAGCAAGCACTGTGTCAGACCTAACACATAATTTATTGATGGTCAACATTCATGGAAATTTCTAAACATTTAAATGGAAGTTAGACTAACTAAAAGTGTTACGATCATAAACAGTTGGCTTTAGTTCCACGTGGTAGTCCGCAGGCGCACGTCCACAATCTATTACATTATATACCGCAGGAACTAGAACTGCTCTCCACCACGTATACACACATGTAGGTACACAGTATGCAGCACATGCTCGTATGCATTGTTGCGAGTGCACATCCCGGGAGGGGCTCGGATGTCTAATTGCATTCCAGCGCCCTTCAGTGCATCAAGCACAACGGCAGACCATCAGATTTCTTTGGAAATTCTTCCATCAGAAAGGCATGTGTTCTTGTGAACGACATGATGATCGGTGATCTTAGATAAAAGTGTGCGAAAAAAGTGACAAAGAAATAGGCTTACGATGACTTCATCATCACACAGTTTGTATAAATCCATAGACAACAAAATTGTGATATCACGCAATGGGTCGGGAAAAGATAAACAAATATTAAATTTTTGGTTGCTAGTATATGGAAATTTTGTGACGTTTGCCCGTCGAGAAATCATTAAAATTGAAAAAAAAAACGCTTTTGCTATATTTCAACACTTTTGACAGATCAAACAAAGTCACATTTCAAAGTTATGATAAAGAATTCTTATCCATCGTAGATGGTCGTAGAAAATCATATGTAGCGTGGTTGATTTTAAATTGCCAGAAAAAAACATTTTTGGTCGGTTACTTGAGGTCTGTTAAAAATCTTTGATAGATGAACACACAAAAGGAAGACGAAAATACAAAAAGCGATGATAAAAAAAACATTAAAAAGAAGGCACTCCATGCTTGATTTGTAAAACGGATTACGAGACTCTGGAAGATTTTATGTACAAACTCAAATTTCAACCGAATATAAACCATATCAAAAATTATATATATTTGTTATTTTGACAATGCTATTAAAATAAAATGTAATCTTTTAAAATAACGCACTGAGCATACTCACTTTAAGCTATCGACTGACAGTTTGTGTGGTCTAAGAATTTGGGAAATAAATAGAATGCTAAACATAACTACGTGCATTTGAAAATTCTTGAAATGTGGATTTATTTGGTTGATTGTGAGAATACTTTTCCATATGGTATTGTAAGGAATTTATTTATATAAGCACATGTGTGTTTATACACAAAGGTATATGTGCTACATTCACATGGACTCAGGTCTTATCATCGGAAACTGGAAACGCGCTGCGAGGCAATGCGATCCATTTCAAATATTTCATTAAATAAATTGACAAATACCGATGCAATACAGTCCCACATCATTCCATACCACAATGGTGCAGGATAATCTAGATTCTGGAACGAAGAAAATCTAAAATAAACTGAGAACTTGTATTATCATTACTTCACTAAGTAAGTATAATTCTACGTGAGAATAATTGTTTTATGAAACATCCTTTGATAATCCAAATATGTACACTTTCTTCTTTTAGCTTTTCATAAAAAAACCATGACTCTTCCATGGAAATTCTTTTAGAATATTGAATGGTCATCTAACTTTGGTTGTAGAGCAGCATCAAAAATTATTGTTAAAAAAAGACAAGTGATCTACTTCACTTGGTCTCAACAACGAACTCTTGAGGGTTATTTGAGTTGGATGTGATCAATAAAAGATTCGTCTTTGTTTCTTAATCAACATTTTTTTTTACAATATAACAATTTACGATCTACGACAACTGATCTTTCACTTTCATATTGACGATTATGATTTGCCTTTTTCTGTAGTCCCTTCATAGTTCGTAGAAAATGCAATACCATCCATAAAAAAATGCAAGCTGTAGAGAAATATGGTTCCAGCAAAATTGACTGTCTGGTCTAGATATAAATCTACCTTACCCGATGTGTTCAATCAAGATGGCATGTTTAACTTAGTCAACCTGCGTAGAACATACAAAACTATGTATTCACGTATTCACGAAGAAAGTGTTGGTGAATAGGAGCACGAGTCTTTCTCGTTAAACTCTCATAGGCCGAGATTAATGTCAAGGAATGTTTTTAAAACAAACGTTTGGATTACTGGGGGTCCTAAGTGGGCATGGAGCTACGTGAAGGTTGACGCTTTCTTGGAATTCCCGCCCAGCTAATGCTCCAGGGTTCCACGACAAATCGATCACAGACAACTCGTTCACAGACACATCGGTCACAAGCAATTCGGTCACACGACAGGTGTGTCTACACAACTTTTCGATCAACAACATTTCAGTCCACAGACAGCCGCCTCACAGAAAACTATCATTTTTTACCAGGCTTGTCGGAAAGCATTTTTTACTTTCTTGCTATAGCCGAAGGCTATAAAGAAAGTTATGATTTGGTGTGAAAAAAAAATTTCGAGGTTTTGACGGAAATGAGTTGTCCTGGTGCAGGACATGCCAAAAAACACTATCTTTCAAAAACGTCCGTCTGTATGTATGTATGTATGTATGTATGTATGTATGTATGTATGTATGTATGTATGTATGTGTGTGTGTCACTTTCCAAAGTATAAGACCTAGAGATACCAAATTTTGGCTACATCAACTTTTTTGGACATATATTAAGTATGAATAACATGGCATTACACCAACTTGAAAATTCAAGATGGCTGCGATACAAAAAAAACATAAAATTGCACTTTTCTCAAAAACGGCTCCAAGAATTTTTCTTAAATTTTCAGAGTTGCCATTTCTTAGTTTTTAACTTAATAAATTAGTTATGGCAATACTCTTACTAATCTGTGTCTATGGGCTGCCATATGAAAAAAACAAACGATTGTGATTTTCTCGACAGTTAAGGGGTCAACAAAAATATAATGTTCTACAATATTACGGACAACATAAATTTCTACAAATTAACAAAAAAAATTTTTTGAAAAAATAAATATAAAGCACCGTTTACACGACCTGAAATTTTAAATCGAAAATATTACAAAAACCTATTAAAATGCAAGATATTTAAATTTGTTTTAGATTTGATAGAAAGAACAAGCTTATCACTTTAATTCGTAATCATTTTTTTTTTACTTTTTTGAAAATTCAAGATGGCTTCCGAAGAGCTGAAAATTTAAAATTCGATTTTCTCAAAAACGGCTCCGACGACTTTTCTTAATTTTTTTGTGAATCCATTTATATAATAGTGCTATCTAATAATTATAATCATTTCTTCATCATAATCTCGATTTAGGGAGTTGCCATATAAAAGAAAAAAATAATGGGTTAATAAAAAAATAATGTAGTACAAATGTAAAATAATAATAATAACCTATATATTGCCATCATTATTTTTTGCAAAAAGTGAATCAAAAGTATAGCCGCCATACAAAGTGAAAATTTTCAATACAAAATGTATTAGCAATTTTCTTGGTAGTCAAAGGGTTAAAAATAGATAAAAGGCTGCGATTCTTAAAATTTTATAAATACCAATAATAATCAGTCGTTACTTTTTCAAAATATAACTAAAAAGTTTACCCACCATACAAAGTACTAGTTTGCATACAGAAGGGTTCAATGACCATCTATAATAATCTAGAATATAAGTTGCAATGAAATATAAACATTCAAAACTAATATGAAATGCATGCCCACAAACAGGTATGTGTAAGTTCGCGCTTACGAATGCTGAATTTGGAATTACAAATTAAAACCAAATCTCAAATGAACATAAAACTTGCAACTCTTGCCGACCTTCCTTGAAACAGGGGTGACATTGACAAAGTGAATTATTTTTTACACTTTGGGAGGACTGAGAAATGCGAGAAAATTGAGATAAGACTGAATGAAAAAAGAGTGGAGGTCGTGAAAGAATTTGATTATCTGGGAAGCAAGTTTGAGTCGAATGCGAAATTGACGAAATAATTGGAAAAGCGCGCTAGTAGAGGAAGAAGTGTAATGGAAACGATTGGAAGAATTGCAAGAAATAGGAAACTTACGAAGAATATGAGATCGGCGGTCCACAATGGCATATTGGTTGGTGGAAGTGAGGCTTAATGAATGTGAGCTGAGTAAAGTATGTAAGTACGGTTAAAATGGCTTACCTGAGAGCATTGGCTGGAAAGACACTGAGTGATAGAGTACGTAATGCTTGAGTGATGAACGAGTGTGGTATAAAAGAGAATATGAGAATGAAAGTACAAAAAAGTACGATGAGATGGTTCAGACATCTTGAAAGAAAGGATGATGAACAACTAACGAAGAAAGTGTACAAAGGAAATGTCAGAGGAAAGCGCAGAAGGGGAAGGCTGAGGAAAGAATGGTTAGACCAAATAGGTGAGATTGCGAAAGAATGGATTCTGCAGAGTGAGAATAAGAGAAGAGTATGTATGAAAAAGGTGATGACAGCAAAAAGTGGAGGCGCATCTGCGGAGGTACCGGCCACCCCTAATGAAACGGTGGCAGGATACAGTACAGTACAGTACTGAGGTCAGCTTCATACCAACCTATGAGTCGAGGATCTTTCTTGTGTAATTGGTACTTTTTCAAATAAATCAACAAAATATTTATATTCATTTAAGTATTTATATGCCTATATCCATATTGTACGAGTATGCAGGTACACACCGCGGTGGAATAAAATTGATTTATTATTGATATATTACATTTTTATTGAAACGGCATAAGCTGGTAGATGATTCTAGCTGTACATACGTCATACAGTGGGTAAATTTTTGCAAGAAAGTCGAGTACAGATTCTGTGCAATTTATTTTTTTTGTGATGGAGCTGTCTGTGGACTATATATTATAGTATGTGGCCGAAATGTCGTTGACCTAATAGCCTATCTATCTATAATCTAAGTAGCAAAGATTTATTAACATTTAAATTTCATATCAAATGCATGCCCACAAACAAACACGTGTAGTTCGCCCTTACAAATGTTGAATGTGTACTTGTGTAAATGTGTACAAATAAAATCTAAACCTAAATTTAACATAAGCCCTACAACTTTTGAAGACCTTTCCTGACACAGGGGGGACATTAGCATTGTACAGTATAATTGGTCAGCCTCATACCAACCTATAAGTCAAGGAATTGTGGACAAGGAAGTCGTGTGGACAAACAGTCGCGTGACCGAATAGCCCGTGACCAATCTTGCCCTTCACAGGTCCCCTTAGTGCTTGTTTGTACGTACACTGCTCCAATGTGTCTTATGAAAACTGGAAATTGATTTTTTTTTTTGTAACCAACTCTCACATAATCGTGTCTTACGTTTTTTTCTTAGCTCAGATTGTGTAAAATGTGATCTTATAACAATTTCATTGAAAGTTAATCTTTGAATCAAATGGTAGATAAGACAAACAAGCACTGAGCTGGAAGTCTCATCACCACGATAATTCTTACATATCGAATATCGGTAGGTAAGAATTACCGAATTTATAAATAATTATAAAAAATTATAAAAAACACAGAGTTTTATTTTCACAAATTGAGTTTTTATTTCCACCTCAAGTACTTTCGACTTATTCACGTCATTATCAAGAGTATCCTCTTGATAATGACGTGAATAAGTCGAAAGTACTTGAGGTGGAAATAAAAACTCAATTTGTGAAAATAAAACTCTGTGTTTTTTATAATTTTTTATAATTAGTTATAAAAATGAATTTTCACTGTGTGAATACACAAACTTTAAAAAGTCTAATTACCGAATGTCGGTAGGTAAGAATTACCGTGGTGATGAGACTTCCAGCCCTGGGGGGCGCAATATGTCTGTGGGCGAGTTCTGTTTGACCGATTTGTCGTGACACGATCCCAGAGATGTGCGGGCCGGGCATTTATTATTTGGACAGAATAAAGGTCGCGCTGACAAATGGCGACTAGGACCGACCCTTTTAATAACCCGGCGACTAAATAATAGAAGAGATTTGCCAGTCAGACGGCCGGAGTAATACCTGCCCTTAATCTGAGGACTTTACTCCGAGCATAACACATTTACGTAAACTCTCTTCGGTTGCGTAAATCAAAAATGTATGCAATATACGACGGCACTCCCAGTGAGCGAATTGCTGTTCATACATGCTTTTGATTTACGCAATCGACCGGAGCTTACGTAATGTTTTATACTCGAGGTACATATACGTATAACACGTCTTAGTACATGTGCGTAAGTATCTGAAACAAGTACTAAAATATTAACGTTAGTATTTCTGAGCTGGTTTATTTATTTACACTCAAACGGTACATATTACATTCAAAATGGAATCCGAGCATTTCAATGAGACAAAAAATGTGACGTCACATGGACGTACTAATTTTAAATCTGACCACCACCTTCCTGGATATCTTTATTTTTGTCTTATTTTATTAATTCTAAGCTACACGTACAGTGTAGCTTAGAACTTGCCGCGTTCTGCGCATCTGCAGTGTCGCATGTGGCGAGTGGAACCTTCATTTTTACAGGAATGGGGGCTGGCTTTACGCAAACCACTTCAGTTGAAATGGTGGTTTGTCAGATCCCGAGGGGGCCAATACTTATTTCTTGTGAAGGCTGCGTAAACCTTGCCAGTATTTTATGTTGGGTTTGAAAAAAATATTTGACACACCGAAACGTCAAGAGTGATATACATACGTTCTCCCATACAGGTTATTAAAGTATAATTACCTAACTGTGTAGCTATAATAATTGTAAACGGAAGGTAAATGTTTACTTCGAAACATTATTCAATACTTACGATTTCCAAGTATTGTCAACTTGATTTCAGCACGTAAATTCACTACACATTTCCGGTATTATTCTCAAACAGCAAAGCCACGGCTCATCCGCAGCTTACAGTGAACATTCTATACAAATAAATGATGATCAGTAAATCAGCTATGGATCAAATGTTTTGTGAATAGCTCTGCATGAGTCACGCTTAATTCCGTGTCAAAAACCATGGATTGAAGTTTCCATAATCGATTAGGGCCTTGCGGTGATCCCCCGGCATCTTGGGACCCCAGTCCGCAGGCCGTAACTTGGTTACACAGGCCCAAAACAATTAGGCCTTCCGTCAATTATTAATTACAAATTGTGAGCCCGACTTCGCCTTCAGAACAGAATGTATTAGTGGTCTCCCATACCTTACCTGAATTATTTATTAAGTGGACTGTGCAAATACCGATGCTTGCGAAGCAAACATTCTTCTTCATCTATTCCGCATCTTAATGACTTCTTAGTCTTCCGCTGTAATAGTCTATAATGTAAGTTGCAAAGATAGGTTAACATTTGAAATTTTAAATAAACTAGGGGCTACGCCCCTGGCTGCTACGCAGCCCAACCCCTTAACATTTGGAGAATGTGTATATTGCGCATAGTTTACTCACGTTAAAATTCGTAATATTAAAAAAACATGTAAAATAAAAACATGCAGTTTTTGTAAAAGAAAATTTAAATTTTGTAGGCTTTGATAAAATAAAATTTACGGAAGCTTACCATTCAAAAATTAAAAGACACAGGGATTATCCCGCATTGTAAACGGTTGTACATACTGTTATAGATACATCAATAGTGTATGCAAATCTTGATTTAATATCAATATTTCTATATTCTCATTTGCCCACCCTATGATCTGTCATTCATCGGGATTATCATGCACCGTAAATGGTTATAGATTTTATCAGAATAAGTTAATCGACACTGTTAGAAAATATCGATTCGATATAGGAAGGCACATCGATATATGGCTGCCATTAAAAATGTATCGGAAATCTGATAGATTGGTATGAAACTGAACCCCATGCTGTATACACCTAGTTCACTTTTGCCAATGCCACCCTGGCTTCCGGGAAGGGCGTAGGGCGGTTCGTGTGAGGTTTGTTTTTTGTGCACATGCAGTAAGTGTAAACACGATCGTGCTTGCTTGTAGGACTGCATGTAATATGAATCTTAAATGTACCATACCTTTGCAACTTTCGTTGAATCATATGTTGGCATGAGGCTGACCACCCTGTAAACAATGATTCACTTTGCGAATTTCACCCCTGTGTCAGGGAAGGTCGCCAAGAGTTGCAGGTCTTATGTTCATTAAAGATTGGGTTTTTTATGTTGTTAGTCCACATCTAGCATTTGCAGGCGTGAACTTATAGGAACGGGTCTGCTTGTGGGAATGCATTTAATATGAATCTCAATTTAATATATCTTTGCAACTCAAATTATATAGACCTAAACTAAATAATTTCCTTGACTTATAGGTTAGTATGCGGCTGACCACCCATACTGTAAAAAATGGTTCACTTTGCAAATTTCACCTATTTTTGAGGGAAGTTCGGCAAGAGTTGCAGGGCGAATGTTAATTTGATATAAGGTTATTATGTTCTAAGTCATCATGGGGCATGTGTAAACGCGAACTTATACCTGTCTACTTGTGGGAATGCATTTAATATGAATGTCAAATGTAATGTATTGTGCGACATAGATAATAGATTATATAGGTATTAGGTAGTAGGTATATCTCTCAAAAAGCTTGTACGTATTTGAAAATATTTGATGAGAAAAAATAATTACTGACAATTTTGTTGAAAAATTATATGCAAAATCTTCTTCTGCCATGATCTGTATTTCTAAAAACTGGTTATTTATTAGAGAACGCAAAATAGATCGATGAATTGCATTCCTTTCAAATTTATTAAAAAAAAGGGACAAAGAAAAAAAAACAAAAACAAAAAAAAACAAAAACAATCTTTCATCTCCAGGCCCGAACCCGGGTCCTTCTGCATCAAAGACGCGGACGTTACCGCTAGCCCACGACGCCCTTGCGGGGTAGTGAGAAAATTGTTGTACATATTCAGAACGTTTTTCCAGGCATATTTATTATCGTTTACTGTTATTTTCGCGAACTACATAATGTTCATCAGTTTTTTTTTGTCAAAAATTATATTTGTTATGAATTGAGTTAATGTTTAGCGCCTCTATGTTCTAATTTATGTACATAGTTTTGTATGTACAAAATATTTGTTTAAAAATAGGATAGCGCCTCTATATAATTACAGTTTCTATACATAAAATATGAGGTTTGTATTGTTTAAATAGATTTTATTTTCACACACTGCCGAGCAGCCGGTTTAGCGTAATCGGCTAACCCACCGGGTCGCTCGGCGACTCCGCCCGGGAGGCGTGTTCCCATTCCACGACCTAAAAGGAATGTTCACTCAGAAATGCACACGGAAGTATCATACCCTAAGTCTGCCGTTATTGTTTCTTAACTTTTATGGTCTTAGCAAAAAAGTGACAGTAATGAAAAAAATCAAGCATGTTTATTAATTTTTTATCTTAATTATAAAGTTTAAACAAAATATATAACTTAAAAATTGCGACCACAAAAAAATATTTAAAAAAAATACGTTTTTTTCACTTCTGTAGCTACTTTCTCGTGTGTGCTATGTTTTGGAAATATTTTTTTTCATTCTATTTATAGAACTATACATTGTCTAGTGTAGTATCGAAACCGTTTTTTTATAATGTCAATAGTTTTTGAGTAAATATGGAAAAACTGAAACTACTTGATGAATTAAATTTTTTCCGTGTGCTTGTCTGAGTAAACATTCCTTTTAGGTCGTGGAATGGGAACACGCGCCCGGGAGGCGTCTTTCCATTCTTAACCTGCGTTCGGCGACAATTCACGCTGAAGTACTGCCGCGCACATTTAATTAATTATCATGTTTCAGTTTTTTCATATTATCTCGAAAACTGTTCGCATTACCTAAAATATTTTTCAAACACTCTCTAGACATTGTATTATTCTATAATTATGAAGAAAAAAAATATGTCCAAAATATTAAACAACAAAATTATAAGAAAAAAATGTGAACAAAAACGTGTTTTTTTAAATATTTTTTTGTAGCGTCATTTTTTAAGTTTTATAAAATATTTTAACTTTAAAATTTAGATAAAAAATCAATAAACACGCGTGATTTTTTCCATTAATGTCACTTCTTTACAAAGGCCATAAAGTGTAAGAAACATTTTTCGTGTGTGTCGTCTGTCGAAAGGGGGGGGTAGAATGGAAAGACGCGCCCGGGAGATGCGGGTTCGATTCTCGCGGCGAGACATTTTGAATGTTTAAAATTTGAAAGTCGAAGCGATTGACGACCAAGTAGGACATTATAATAAAGGATGCATGCCCACCAAACCGAAACGAGTAAGTTCGGGCTTATAAATGCTGCTTGTGTATTTACACATTAAAACCCAAACCTCAAATTAACTAAGCCCTCCAACTTTTGCCGACCTTCCGTGAAATAGGGATGGCATTGGCAAAGTGACCCATTTTTTACAGTATGGGTGCTCAGTTTCATATCAACCTATAGATCAAGGAATTGTCATCTAATAACAGAATATTGATATAATTTTATTTGAGGTTCTATTAATTTAATTGCGATTTAAATTTTTTTTCACAAGATTTCTTTCTCACAAAATCGTTTACAATACACTCTTCACGCTCTTCTTACAGTGGTGTTCCCGTTACAATAATCTAAACTACTAAGTCTCTCTCACAGAATCTTTGCTCGTATACGAGTATATATGGGCGGCAGAGATGATTCTTGCATGTTCTCGAACATGGTAGCTACTACCACTAGGATTGTTCGACACTATACCAGATTGTTCGACATACACCAGCGTTCTTAGGCTCACGTAGGTACAAACCCATACGTTCGTAACAATATTAATTAGCCTTCGCCCTAGCAACAGTGCGACGTCACCCTTTTCTATCCATTTCGAATATGCAGACTCCATTCAGATCCCATTCCTTGACTGATAGGTTGGTATGAGGTTGACCACCCGTACTGTAAAAAATTATTCACTTTGCCAATGTCACCCCTGTTTCAGGGAAGGTCGGCAAGAGTTGCAGGGCTTATGTTCATTAGAGATTGGATTTTTTATATTGAAGGTCCACATGCGGCATGTGTGAGCGCGAAATTATGCGTGTCTGCTTGTGGGAATGCATTTAATATGAATCTCAAATGATACATATCTTTGCAGCTTAGATTTAGATTTAGATTCAGAATATTTTTATTTCTAAAACAATGTGTCTATCTTGAATCCGATTCCTGATATCTTGAATCCCATGATATCTGAAGCGTTTACAGTTCCGCCCTTAATTATGCAGCTATAGGAAAAGAAATGCAGCATCGAAATGCGGCTGCATGCTTAGTGGTGTTTTTTTGGAATTACAAATTACAGTGTGACATGAACAAGTGCGCATTCGGGATCAGTACCACAAGTATAGAACTTTGCGTTAATTCCCCTCGATAACGTGAATACAAAAAAATGTAAGAACACTAAAGCACTCACTACCAGTGCTGTTGTTTCTTTCATACATTTTTCTATAAACGCAATCGAGGGGAGTTTATGTGAATATTTTATACTTAGGGTGCACAGGCCGCGATAGATGTGTTCGTGCTTTTGATTAATAATGCTTATATTGCATGCTCCATGTGTACAACTGATTGGAACGGTCAGGGGCGTTAAAAGGGGATAGCTTTTAGCATAAGTTACGTAGGCACCAAATATTTCACATATCCTAGCTTCTTACTAGTTAGTCTCTGAACTGACAAATTTTAGCTGTTTTAGTCAATAAAATTGGAAATACAGAGAGTTAGATTATTACGTCATGCATTACTTAAATACATAAAAAAAAGTTTTTGGTTCTGATTCAAAGCCAAAATGCGTACTCCAAATATAAATTTTTGAATACACTTTATTTGACTATGATATTAGTAAACAGCTTGATTTTAATATCTTTTTTTTTATAAAAATATGTACTTTTATTTACACGTTTTCTAGGAAAACCCCGTTAATAAGAATTGTAACATATCTGAACTCCCGCATTAAATACATTTTTACCGTCATAAATCTCCTTGAGGCCAGTCTGGTAAAGATGGAGTATACAAAAAAGTGCATCATCCACCTGTAACGTTTCTATAATCCTATAACAAAACAAAGTTACTCTAAAGATTGAAACTTTTACTTTCATGGTCAGCATTAAATGACAAATTCTGGAATTCTTTCATCAGACCATGTTATATTGCAGCTGCCGACGTTTTACTTCCACGTGAGGAAAACATTCTCAAGGCTTGTTGTCAAAGAGACTATTATTTTTTATAAACACTCAAATGTTACGGAAATGCTAATTAAAATGCATCGTCTTTGGACAGCTCTCCTTGGCGTCAAGTACCTTGAAACGTCCCTGCCAAGTCATTATGGCACACGCCTGTCCTCAATAACAAATACTATTACCGATTGAGCACCACTCTAGGGCGCCAAATGTTCCTGCGACCCTCGATATTCAATAATATAATATTATCCTTGTCCCTTCAAAAATCAAGGGGATGATATTTGAGAGTCTTTTCAGTGGGGGAAAAAATCATTAAAAATAAGTATATTTACCCAGAGAACAAACATTCCTTTGTCGATACCCAATCGATTTATTTTATTAGTAGGTATCCAAAATAATGTGTATTTACTTTATTTTAATCTATCCTTTGAGCAAATATGCACAATAACAACAATATTTCATTTGACATTTGAAAAACAAAAGAACTCTGTTTGTCCTGCATATTTTATTACTTGTCGTTCCAAATTTGAATTTCCTAAAATGTGTTCGGTTTGATGAGCACTCTTTTTTAATTAAAATATTACCTAACATAATCAAAAATATTTCAAGGTTAAATTCAACAACATAAAAAAATGCCTCAGATAAATGTGTTTTCTAGTGAAATAAATTTATTAAGAAAATTAATGAAAACCAATTATTTAATGTAATTTAACAGTCTGCTAACTTTGTACAATGAAAAGTTTGTGTAGGTACTTATTTACCTGATGAAAATATTGCGTAATTTCTTACTTCACCAGATGTACTAGAAAAAAAATCGTTTCGCAAACTTACTAAGCATTATATTCGAAATTTCCAAAATAATTACTTTTGAAGTTTTTGCTCAATAGCTGAATTCATTATTTTAATCCATGAAATTCATTAATTATTTATTATACCGAAGCTCTTTACTTTGCTCTGACGTAAATGCTTGAAGTTAATAATTCATGTTCGATCAATATTGTTCAAGAATGTTATACGAGTACATATCGCACGTTTAATAATAAAGAGCAATAACTCAAAAAACATGAATGTTGGGAAATTACGTTTGAAGTTCAGAGAGCCAGTACAACTTGTATGGGATGAAAAAGGCGGCTGATGCTTTATCTCGGTCATCTTCGTCCAAATTGAACGGCTGTCGCATTCTACCTATTCTTCTCGCATTGTTCTTACGTTTTATTACAAAATCTCGATTTTCCCAATTTTCGAGTTATTTCTCTTAATTATTAAACGTGCGATATACTGACACCATATTTTAAATAATAATGATACATTTAGACAGTTTGAAACACCGATATTAAATCTATAATCTAAGTTGCAAAGAGATATGTTAACATTTAAAGTTCATATAAGATGCATGCACAAGCAGGCATGTGTTAGTTTGCGCTTACAAATGCTGCATGCGTACTAACAAATCAAATCCAAACCTCAAATGCACAAAATCCCTGCAACTTTTTCCGACCTTCCGTGAAACGGGGTTGACATTGGCAAATTGAACCATTTTTTACAGGATGGGTGGTCAGCCTCATACCAACCTATTTTACATTTTTCGGCACAAAATATGAAATACACCAAACATATGTAACGTTTCCCGGCTGGGTTTCTATCGGAAAAACTGTCTCCAATAATGTTATTGGTTTCAAGAACTCCAGTGATCTAGACCTCTAACGCCTGCATACCAAAAAAATCGGCATTGGAACATCCGTTTTGGTTTCATTCTTGCCTTTTCAGTAGTATTATTTTATTCTTATCATCATACCTCTAAAATGTACTGTATTTTTACAATCAACTAATTTAACCGATATTTTTTTCCTAGAACTCAAAGGGACGATTCGACGACGGATTCCTTGACATAGTTTGGTATGAGGCTGACCACCCATACTGTAAAAAATGGTTCACTTTGCCAATGTCCCCCATGTTTCAGGGAAGGTGAGCAAGAGTTGCAGGGCTTATGTTCATTTGAGATTGGGTTTTATATTTAGGTTCACAAGCGTCATGTTTGTGTCTGCCTGTGGTAATACATTTAATATAAATCTTCAATGTTAAATATCTTTGCATTTTAGATTATATTGATTGTAGATGCCTCTGACATGAACTTTATTTTGAAAATAAACTTAATTAAACTCGTATTTTTCCCTAATATAACGGGCGTACAGATTTTTATGATTTAAAAAAAGGGTCTAGTCACGGAAACTCCATTGCGCTGATTGTACAATTTTAAACGTTTTTGCTCATAAATCTTTGTGGAGCAGGTAGGACAAACAAAACAAACTCCGAAAAGTGTCATGCGGACTTTAACCCAGTTTCTTTGTTGTTTTATTTTTGAGGTCAAATGCAAGAGTCGCATATTTTCAGACTTCGTTATTTATTTTTGACCAATACCTTCTCTTTTATTCTTCTCAGTTTACCTGTCTTCTTCTTTAGAGATTATGACTCTGAATGAAATGAAAGAAGTATGTAAGGACCGAAAGGAATGGCGGTTGATTTGCAACAATGGCGGCTAGGGCATTAATTCTAAGTGTAATATTAAGTTTAATTTTAATTTTACTTTATTTTAATTTTAATTTGTAATGTGTCTCACTATGAATTTCTGTATATCATTTATAATTTTTTGTGCTCCTTGACTGATAGGTTGGTACGAGGCTGACCACCCGTGCTGTAAAAATCGGTTCACTTTTGCCAATGCCACCCCGGTTCAGGGAACGGCGGCAGGAGTTGCAAGGTTTATGTCCATGTGAGGTTTTCATTATTTGTATGCACACATGCAGAATGTGTAGGCGCGAACCTACATGTGCCTGTCTGTGGGCATGCATTTCATATGAGCCTTAAATGCTTACATATCCTTGCAGCTTAGATTATAGATTATAGATAGATTCTTTTGATTCCTCTTATTCTTTTTCATTTGTACGGTTATGTTTTGATGCGGGTTCTATTTAATAAAAACCGCGGTTTTTTTATTTTATACAATTTATTTTAATCACTTTCGGTTCAGAGTTACATTTGCATAGGGCATAAAAGGAATTAATAAATAACAGTCCATTGCACAATCTCATTTAATGAAATTGCATGAACTTGTATAATAGCACACACCCTCTACAGTCTTCGTCTATAAAAACAGTTTTCAGTTTAAGATGAAAGTATTTGTAATAATACATTTATTAAAATGTGAAAATTGAGATCTAAAGTATAATTATGTACAAAGCAAATTACTGTCTTTTCTAATGGCATTATTATGTGACAAAAATAATTATGGCCCGCCCTGTTTTCGCGCCATATGTGTCCATCCGGTCTACCAAACCTCATTCTTCACCCTTGATGAGGGAGGGTGCGGCCAGCTCAAATATTATTACGCGGAGAATTTGTTTTTTTTTTTTTGCAATAACATAGCACCTTTGTCACTTGCAATTCATTTAATCAACACGGCACTATATTCTTCAAATAACTATATAATGTTCTCTTTAAATGGTGTATAATTGCTCTCTCAAAAAAATATCTGGGGTGATAAATATAATCTATAATCTACGTTGCAAAGATATGATAACGTTTAAGATTTATATTAATATATTGATATATTAAAATATTGATTTTCCTAGAATTTAAAGGGACGATTCGACGACGGATTTCTTGACATAGTTTGGTACTTAAGTACATACCCACAAACAATTGTAAGTTCACGCTTACAAATGCTGCATGCTTACTTACAAATTAAAATCCAAACTTCAAATGCCGAGCACCTCTGAAACAGGGGTGACGTTGGCAAAGTGAAATACTTTTTACAGTATGGGTGTTCAACCTCATGCCAACCTATGTCAAGGAGTAAATGAGTGATAAATCACTTTTTGGGTGAAATGATGATCTGTTCAGCATACACCAAACATCCAGTATTTCAACCTTTATAAGACTGCAAAGGTTGGGGTGGGCTGATTGTTTACAGAATGCCAGGCTTACGGCAGTGTGCCAGGTGTTCCGTGATTCGGTCATCCGGGAAGAAGAAGAAGAGAGAGAAGGCCCAAACTGAGATGGAGGGATGAAGTGAGAGGGATGCAGCTCAGCTTCTACTAGTTGCAAACTGGAGAACTGTATCGGAAGGCAGTTGAAGTTGAAGGAATTAGTTAAAGGAAACCAAGGCTTGAATTGGGCTACTAAACTAGATCATTTACGACAAACTCTATTTTTTCAAACAATTACTTATGAGCACCAAAAAACAACATAATTGTTCGTTAATGTGTATTTACTTGCGAGCATTTTAATTTTTGTCTTTCTACCTTTTTGTTATAAAGTACCTACTCATGAAGAAATGAAAATAAAAATATGTAAAAATATGAAAAAAACTATGTAACATTATTGAGATTTTTTATCAAAATCAGTTTTCACTGTTTCTAAAATACTTGACCGTTTCATGAATTTACTGTTTCAGTCGTTTTTGCAAAATCCATCGTTTTATCACTCAAAATCCACGCATTTTTTTCGTCTAATGATGCCGTAATTTTGCGATTTATTTACCTTAACGTAGCCTTAAATAAAATACTTTTCACAAGTTTTTTCCAAATCTTTTATCCTGCTCTGAAAAGGGATTTAAAAAAATCATATACTTTCATGATTAATTTGTTTACCCAAAAAATGTTTTTTTAAATACTTTGGCTAATGTCTTATTTTCCTTTACAACACACTTCATTTTTATGGCGCGAATAAAAAAACATCATGCATCGTAATTTTGTCATTTAATGTCCGCTATAAACATGAAAGATCTGCGCATGCTACGCAAAATATCAAAATCTCCGAAAGGGCATAAAACGCTTCACAAAATGTTCCCAAACAACTGATTTGGTTTGCTTTTTACGGACAATTAAGTCAAGGAAGGAAAAAATAAAAAAGTGCCTTGGAAAACATACATTTGGATAAAAAATATGCGGTTCTTTTGAATAAAAAATACATCGCATATAATGCATATCTATTAGGGTGGGCCTTACTTTATAAAATCATTTCTAGCCCCTACTCATGTTCTATATAATATATCCTATCTAGAGAATAAAGACAAATATAGTTATTATTAAAAAAAATGATAGATGGCTCTCCTGACACTTTCTATTACAAATTTATGAGATGCTTGTTTTCTACATAGTGAAATTATAAAATATTAAATATTGCTGTTGAAAATAAATGGTCGAATCTTTGAAGATGTATGTTTAAATTTACATTACACCATCAGTCTTACTTTCCTTCTGCTATACACTAAATAATCGTATGTCACATCTTGTATTGATCTCTTTTCCCAGCCTTATCAAGAGGAAATATTTAATGTTATGCACCGCATAATTTCTTTCCCTGTTGATCGCTTTTCCGTAAGATCGGCTTCGTGTAAATTTTTTGTTGTTGTTGTTAGAAATCGATTTTCTCTACGACACCATCATACTGAATAATTTTCAGTATGGAATAAACATTTCTTAATTATCTACTTGACTTCTTTTAGTACGGACCGTAAATTAAAATTTTGGATTGCCTAATGCGAAACCGAAAAAAAAATTTAAACACCGTCCTAATCTTTTTTTGTTCCCATAAAATGGAGGGCTGCTCCCACTAAGCCTCATTTTTATATGTCGTGTTCACAATTTATTTTTCTGTCTCTGCGAGAGGTTGCGTTTTAGATTATTATTTGCGGAACAGGCGGAAGCTTTTGGGAGAATTTGGAAACAAAGTACTCTTGCTGCGTGATGTTTCAACTTGATGGAAAATTGCCTGTTTTGACATTCTGTTGTTACGGCCTACTTCCCCTTTCAAAAAATGATGGAAATAAAAATCTAGAAATGAAGTAGTCAGTTTTATTGAACATATTTTTAGCTTTTGTGTCTATTCATGGAATTTGATGTATTGCAAAAGCAAAATATGGATAGTAAGTGTAATTCGCCAAGTGAATTGACTGAAAGGTTAGTATGAGGCTAACCTCCCGTTTGTTTGGTTCATTTTTGCCAATGCCACCCCGTTTCAAGGAAGGCGGCAGGAGTTGCAAGGTTTGTGTTCATGTGAGATTTTGCTTATTTGTATGCACACATGTAGCATGTATAGGCGTGAACCTACATGTGTATGTCTGTGGGCATGCCATTAATATGAGCCTTACATGTTAACATATCTTTGCAGCTTAGATTATAGAATTAAGAAGACATATGGTGGAAAAGAGACCTTTGATACATACTTATGTCAGGTTTTCTTACAAACAAAAATAATACGAATAGGTTCAAAATAAATGCAAGCTTTTGTGAAAAACAAATATATAAAGGTGTAAAAAGTTTAGGAGGGATAAAAAAAAACATAATTATTAACATAGAAAGAAGGAACCAGAGTAAACAATAGCTAAGCCTTAGTCGAATAAGCAGAGTATGTGACAAACAAGCACTAAGGGGACCATACAGGGTCTGAAACACAAGCGCAACTAAGCTACACAGATAGTGTAACTTCTCGTCTGCGTGATCCCCGAAGGGGTCGCATGTGGCGATTCGGGACCTATTTATTTTTACAGGTAAGGGGGCCGGCCTCACACCCATCACTTTCAGTTGAAGTGGGGGTTTCCCAGCTCCAGGGGGGGGGGGGGGGGATGTGATAAACAAATTTAAAAATTTAAGCAAAAGAAACCGGTAGGTATGTCTGTGTAAAAAAATCGAGTGTAACAAGCATTTTTGTTATAAAAATGTTGTCATACTAGCAAGACATATTTAAATTATATTTTTATCGGATGATATTTTAACATTTTTATTCACGCATACATGAAAGCAAAATGAAAAAAAAAATCCCAAAAAAAGACGCATCCAACCACTCCGACATAAATCTTTCACTGGAGATTTCACCCTTAAATTTTTTTGTTTTGTTTTTCAGGATATATTTTTTTGTTTCACCCCCTTTTTAAAAACAGATCAAGGGTTGACACATATATTTCAGGGCTTTCGCAAGTTTTCCATTCAGGGCTGGCAGTTGTGTGGAGAATTTAATTTCCGGGAATTTTGACCCCAGCGAATGGGAAATTATTAAATTCCTTGTATTATTATTATTGTTACTATTATCATTTCTCGTATATAATATATTGCTTCCTGTTTTGGCGGCTCGTTGATAGTAATAGCGAATACCTTTTGTAATCGAATAAACCGAAATCACATAAATTTTCTCGGTACAATTCGCTCTCTAGAGTCACGTTAAACGTCATATAATAGTTGATAATAATTCATAAGTCCCTTATTTTGCAAGTAAGTTAATAAAATTAAAATAAACGAGTCTTTTATGTTCTTCAACGATACAATGTGTAATATGTCATTAAAACATGTGACGAGAAAGAATGAAAAAATCTACGAAAACACTTTGTTTAAAAATACATATCTTCTTCTGAATATTATTAAATGAATAAAATTAAAAATACATTCTGTATCTTTTAAGATATCCATTATCTTTAAAATACACTTATACAGTTAAAAATAACCTTTAAGAAAGCTTTACATAAAAGAAATTGCTACTATCAGTTACAACGTTTTTTAAAACAAAACCTCTCGGTAAACGAAAAATCTCTCGTCAAAAGCTAAATCTCTCGTTGAAAGCTGAGTTGCCCAGATTGCGTACATTGTAAAGTCCAAGTGTCGAACTTTATTGAAATCGGAGTCCCGTGGACAAAAGGGGTCCGGAGAATATTTAAGCGGAGGCGCTCAAAATCGACACGGAGCCGGCAAAAAGTAATTCCGAAACCACAATCAATCCCAAACTCTAAACTTTGCTTTCATTAAGTGAGGACCTTTTTCATTAGCGCCAGGTAATATCCGTAATTTATTTTTCACTCAGTGAAATATTTAGCTTTGGTTAGCTCCTGTTAATCGCTAGTGGAACGATGTTGTCTGTTTACTGAATCGGTTATTTGATTAAGCATTATCAGTTCAATGAACTTCAATAATGAATCAGTTTATGAATTTGCAACTTAGATTACAGAGATTGAATACAGCTTATTGACTGATAGGTTGGTATGACGCTGACCCCCAATTCTGTAAAAAAAAGTGGTTCACTTTTGTCAACGCCCCCCCCGGTTTCAGGGAAAGGCGGCAGGAGCTGCAAGGCTTATTTTCGTGTGAGGTTTTGTTTATTCGTATGCAGAATGTGTAGTCGCAAACCTACATGTGCCTGTCTGTGGGCATGCATTTAATATGATGATGATTATTTCTTTATCAGCGCCGTTTCGTAACTCAACGTCATTCCAAGGGCGCTTAGTATTTTACTGGGTGAAAAAGTGTGTCTTCATCCTCCTCTTTAGGTCCTCAATCGTCTTAGACCTCCAGATTTCTGGTGGTAGTTGATTCCAGGTCGCAGGGCCGGCCACTGCGAAAGCACGGTCTCCGAAAACAGTGGCAATTTTTCTTCTAGGTTCATTTAGCAGGGTTTCCGCTCCGTTCTCAGCTGATCTTAGTGTTTGCTCCCTTGAGCCCAGGACTTTGGAGACAATCAGCTCTTGGATGTAGAAAGGAGCTGCATCATGGAGAGCTTTGTATGTGATAAGGCCAAGTTTAAATTTGACGCGTTGATATGAGTCTTAAATGTTAACATATCTTTGAAGCTTAGATTATAGATTATAGAATATACCTACATACGAGTAAGTATTATTGGGTTATTATTTTATAAGTAAATTAACGCCTCGAAAGGACAATTTTTATGGTCTTTTAACGCTGGCACTGGGGAGTTTCTTCCCGGTATCTGTTGCTGTTGTCTATTGGAGCTGGAGCTTTTGGAAGTTTCGTTCATGTCTGCGATGGGCTTCTTCAGCGTGAAAATAATGATGATGTGATGAAACTGGTCTTTTAATAATAAAGACTGTCGTGCCCATCAGAACTTAACGATGTTAGGTGTGTCATTTTTTTTTTATTTAAGCCTCAACAGGTTGTGCAATGATAGGAAAACAATACTAAACTTAGGTTAAGTCTAAATTTTATAAAATCAATAACATAATCAAGGTTTTGTTACCAATAAAACCATTACCAGTTTTTCTTTTGTGATCTCTAAATAAATAAATAAACTATTTTGTCGACAAAACCATACATTTTATTATGGTTAAAACGCATCATAAACTAATGTTAAATAATATAAACAGAAATTTAAAAAAAAACTGCATCAGATATTTACTCTGCTAAGTTAGTTCTCTTTTGAGTAATTTATGAGACACAAACGTCATTCATAAATTAATTAAATATTTACGTACTAAAATTCCTTATTTTCTACGACAAGATGTGAATTTATGACTTCACCTCTGCTTTGCTTAGCATAAATTTCCTCAGCTGCATTATACATAAAGTGCATTTCATTAAATTAATTACCGTTACCCATAAATTGTTGATGGCTTCACCTTTGGGAGAGAGCGCCCTTAATATAAATAAATATATACTTATAATATGATTCAAAAGTTAAACATTTCGAACACTTTTCCTAATTAGATTCCGGTCCGTAAATTTGTGGTAAACGCTTTGGACTTGGAGTCGGAGGAGACGGAGTCCAAAAATAATAGTCAAATATATTGGGTTGTAACATCAACCTAACCTGAAATTGCTTTTTATAATGATGGATGACTGAGCTCTTGATGTGGGATTTCCACATAAACAGCGCTTATCAAATGAATCAGCCTGAAATTAATTTATTTTTAGAAGATTCAAAATCAATGAGTCCTCGTCCCGCTCGGAGATGTAAGTATGTTTTTTAAGGCTGTTGGTGATGAATTTAACAACCAGTTTCAATCCTGATGAAGAGTAATGGTAGATTATATAAAATTATAATCTCTCTCTCTCTCTCTCTCTCTCTCTCTCTCTCTCTCTCTCTCTCTCTCTCTCTCTCTCTCTCTCTCTCTCTCTCTCTCTCTCTCTCTCTCTCTCTTGTGTTAATGCACCAACCATCTGTGGCACCAACCATCCAAAATATTACGAAAATTATAATGTTAATGAATAAAACATGTATTCAATTTTTAATGAGTTCGTTATAGTTTACTTTTGTTCATTAAACTTTGTAACTTATAATTTATTTTCATCATATTAATCCTATGTACTGTGCTGCAATTTTGCAATTAAGAACAGACGTTTCAGTTTTGATAAAATTTTCATACAGTAATGTTTCATTTATTAATTGCTCTTGCCCACAAATTGCATCGTAAAATTTAACGAACACCACGAGTGCACAATGCTTAAACCTGTCAAACGCAATGCGCTGTGTAGAGTATTTCACGAATAGTTTATGCATCGAACAAAAAAACTAAATGTAATGTTTGCTGGATGATTATTTTACTGAAAAATAATTTAAGGTACTATTTTATTAGAGGATGAAGAAATTAGAGAAAAAACAGAGTGTAATGGTTTGATCATCTTGAATTTATCGATGATGAACGGCCGTCAAAACGGATTAATACAAAGGAATTTTATATGTAGGCATTGAAGTGTAAGAATGAGGAACGAATGGATGGAACAAATAAGTGAGATCACAAATGACTGGAATCTGAAGGATTCCCTTTAGAAAATTGAGAATATCTTGTACCTACAGATACAGTGTCTACAGGCTCTAAAGGCTCAGGCTGTCTAAATGGCTCTACAGCCAAATGGATAAACACTCACCACATTACACCGCAGTCATATTTTAAATAATAATAATAAGATCGAAGCTCGTAGAGTTGTCAGAAGGAAACAATATTGGGTTCGAGAATGGAAAGATTTTATAACTGTAGATGAGCTTTCTTTTGCTACACAGGGCCAAGAATATTTCTTCTAAGTGGTCATCAACATGAAAAGACCCGACAAGGTACATGGAGAAGATCAAAGACTAAAAGAACAAGCACCAAAGTTATATTTTTCCACGGCTTGGTTTAGTTTTCTCGGTCTACCTACTTGACATAGGCGTCTCTGCTCTTCATGAAAATTAGACATCACAAAGAAGAATAAGTACTTTTGCAACTGCTAATATTATTGCAGAATGGTGCAGTTATGAATCACGACAAAGCACTGCTCGGCATGTGAAGTTAGTTGAAAATATCTCCTCGTTTAAACTCCAACAAATCGTTTTCCCAGAAAAAAAATGAAAAACTTAACTCTCAAAAGAGGCAGTGTTTTAGTATTCTTGCATTTTTGAAGTTAAGTATGATCATAAACTTGGGGTACTGAGACGACTGGAAGTTTTCAAGTGTCGTCGCACGAATGTGAGCCGGAACAAAAACTAGGTGGAGGATGATTTGTTAGTGCATCACAAAGTTGAGGCGGGAACTATGTATGATTCATCATAGGGGTTGGAATACTTTGTTAACATACATATCAACATAGACGGCAAATCACATTTTTTCATACTTTAAGAATATATTGTCCACAAGCTTTTAATATAATTATCGCATTTAAATATTAAAGCAAAGCAAAATCAACAGGCTACTTAATTATAGAGGACTTGCTAATTTTCGAAGATTCGGTTTCATTATGAACGAAGTATGAACCAATATTAAGGCATAGTTAGTGGTTTCCCTTTTTCGTCGATTTAATTTCTCATTTAACCATTTATTTTTTTCACAGAAAATACAACAGCTGTCCATTTTACCGGAAAAGGTTTGAACACGTTCTCGGAGGAAAATATTTTCATATATTTTGAAGAGCAAGACAACCTTTCAAATATGGTGTACAGAAAAAGGCCAAAAATAAACTAATACAATGCCTTTGGGGTTTTAGGCCAAGCCTGAAATGCAGTCAGTGGTATTCGCTAAAATTTCATCCTACTACATATAATTCACGGATTATTTTTTTGGTATGGAGAACTCAACTTAGGCGGCAGATATACCATGGATTTAATGTGTGTAAATAACTCTATATGCACAAGCTTTAAAAAGCTTCAAGATAGTCTGAAATTATGTAGGTAAGTATAGATTTTTTACATGCTTGTTACCGTTAAAATGCTATAATCCAAAACATCTTCAACATGATTTCCACTTCATTACATTCATATTCATATTTCAATCCTTGTTTCACGTCTTCTTTTGTAACATCCACTCTGCTTTAGTACTCATTCAGGTACTTGGATAATATGTTTCGCTCTAATGAAACAGTCACATAATTTGAATACTTTCACGCTTTGCGAAAACAATGGCGAAAGACATTTACAAGAGACAAAAGATAACTTTCAATAACACATTCAAATTCAACTCTGACTGCGGGCAGGGGGTGTACGTGAATTTAAACGAAGCCTCACAAAATGCAAAAGCTGTCAGTTTAGAAGACGTGGCAACGCAGCATAAAGCTACATTGATATTAGCCAGCATTTGCCTAACATTTTTATGCTTTAAGATTGACCAAATTTCGAAACAAGATTATAGTTTGGTTGGGTTTGGGATCTGACGCAGCATTTGTATATAATAATTGTAGTATAAATTATTTAATTACACCAAATACTTGTTGCAAACATAATGTTTTTATTGTCGTTATTCATACCTTCAATGAAGACATTTATTGAGACAAAACTTGTACGCATCCTTCATGAATGTATCTATCAGGACAACCGACAGGACGTAGATATTCATTCAAAACTTTGATTTTTTCAAGTAGATATTGCCAGCACTCACTTTTAAATATCACTTCCCGTAACGTTTAGAAGTGAAGTACAAGAAACAAGAAGAACTTTCAGGTCAGAGACGTACCCACTTGACTTGCCTCTAAAAATAACTGCAAAATGATTAAAACCTAATTCAATATATTGGGTAGCACTCCTTTTAAATTTTAGGTTAGATAAAAAAATAACGCAATTACTTATATTATGCAGACAATTAAATTATCTAAAAATGTTCAAAATGCAAAAAAAATACGTATCTTTTGTTTTTAGACAAAAGTCTAAAACTTTATTTTAGTAGTTCTTTCTTATCCTTCAGCAAGAAAATCTCCATAGAAACTGAATAAAGAACCCAACGAAACGGTAAGAGCCCGTAAAAAAATGTTTTCTCAGACTAATGACTTATTTGAAAATCTGTCTCAAATTTGCAAGGTTGCCAAATTTCCTTTCAAAGCTTACAACAATTTAAGTCGATTTTGACTTCCGTATCTACATTCAACACAGTTGCCGCGGCGTTGAAACAACAGACGAAGAACTTTCTTCTTGTCGATGTTTATCTTTGACGGCTTAAGTGTGAAATATAATACAAGTTTTGAAGCGCCACCCCGTTTGAAATATTATTTCGCATGGACCACGGCGTCCTTTGTATCCGCATGTACAAAACCCCGAGCAGTTACAATCGCTTAAAAAACTTTGACAATTTATCATGCTGTGCAAACTTTAACATATTTCATTTGGATGTAATTATAACCTGTGTACCATTGTCTTCCATGTCTATTATCTAACATGCCACGAGAAAATATAAAACACTACAAATAATGAAAAAACTGATGACGGTACGGGATGAGAATTGTCAGAATGTGAGGTTATGTCGAACAAAATAATGTAGAAAGGGGCAATGTATCGTGTTGAATACTACAATGTATTCCAATTATAACATATGAAATCATACCTTCATATCATTGTCTTTCAAATTTCACAATATTGTAAAAAACACTTCTAATTGCAATAGTTCAAAAAGAACTGTAACATTTATAAATATCTTAGAAAGTGAGGTTATGTTTAATCGAATAATTCGGGTAAGGGCAAAACCACGGCAAAACTAAAAACAATAAAATTTAAACGCCTTTAAAACTGAACTCATCCAATATTTGAATTTGTCATTTATGCGCATGCGTATGCGCTGTCATTTGATGGGATACAATTTTAGAAAACGTTCTTTGATGCTGGTTCATACGGAATTTTCACGATAACGTGAGATTTTTCGCATAAATTAGAGAATCAATAGCCGTTAGGATTTACTTTTTAATTTTGTTTTTTTTTGTTAAGTACTATACTTGATTACTTTTATTAATAAATACTCGTACCTACCAAATAAATTTTATTTCATCAAAAATTCTCAATACCTTTAATTTATCTATCTATAATCTAAATTGCAAATAGGCACATATTGACATTTAAAGCTCACATTTAACGCATGCCCACAAGCAGGTGCATGTAAGTCGCGCTTACACATGCTGAATATGTACATACAAAATAAACTAAACCTTACATGAACATAAACTTCTTCTTATCTTGCTACTCTGCCACTTTTCTTTAAACTGGATTGGCATTGGCAAAAGTGAACCAATTTTTTACAGCATGGGGGGTTAGTCTCATACCAACCTATAAGTCATCTGAAACCTGAATCATATCTGATTTTTGTATATCCCATGTACCTATCAGTATTAACATGTAAGATTCATGCTTCACGCACGCCCACTAGTAAGCACGTGTAAATATATCTACCTATCAATAAACTTAATAACGATGTCATCAATTTTTTTTTTTTAATTGTACTTAGTAAGAATAATAATGTATTGCCAGATGGCAAAAACAAAAATGTCACATGAATCATGTTGTCAGGTAGGCACATAATATTTCGCACCCTTATCAAAATGTACACGTCACATTCCATAAAATCTAAATTATTGTCTCGAATTTAGTGCACGATTGGCATGACAGGGAGAATTCCCAAATGGCAGACGCGATTGATGAAATTTGGCGGAGAATAATGAATGACAAAGGAAAATTTCGGATCGCCAAATTTGACGGAAAGTCCTTTGAAACGTCTGAACGTAAAGCGAGCGTCAGTCTAGACTTGATGGGTCAGAATTTAGACGATCTTCAATGGAGGATAAACATCAGAGGGATCTTGTTTTGAACTGTCTTCAGTCAGGAAAAGCGAAATATGTTTATCAGGCATTTCACAATTATTAATTATTTGTATTATTTCGATACCTCAAGAAAATAAAGCGTTCGTTATTTAATGGGAAACTTAGGTTTTTATCAGAGGGAGCAGTCAAATTAGTTTATAAAATCTTTGAATATTTAATTTAATTATTAATAGCCTTAAGGTTTGTACGAAGCTGTTTACTCATAGGTTCTGCAAAAATATATCACTTTTACCAATACCAGCAGGTCCGTTACAGACTAGACGCATTCTGTCGGGATTGCCTTTGGGTTGTCTATGGATTACTGGTTCAAAAATCAAGAAGCGTGTGAGGATGTATGAAAGCTTTCACACAGTCTGCCTGGTAACCCATAGACAATCCGGGCAGAACGCCTCTAGTGTTTTTAAGCGCATATTCCGAAAAGAAAAATCTTGCTTGACTCGTTCCTTGCATAAAAAATAACTAAAACTGATTAAAAATAAATAAAACGGGCTGAGTAAAAAATGTATAAAGCAATGGCATCCTTTGATAGAAAGAAGTTTAATTTTTAATTTAGATGACAAAAATATATCTTCGTATAGGATCAATGGACTCATAATCCAGGTAGATAGATATACGTGATTTTTGTGTTCAGTTACAATTTTTCTTATTATTCACGAACTCTTTTCTTTCACATAGTTCAAAATAAGTTCACTTCAGGAATAAATTTCTCCCCGTACCTCCTTCATCACTTTCACGATAAAATACAAATTCCTCTCAATTTCATCAGGATATTTTAAATTCCTGTCAACGTCATCACTCCGAAATAAACATTTCGTATAAATTTATTTTCTTCTTCATCTTTTTGTGACACCTTTTGTGAAAACATTTCCTCGAAACATCCCCTCTTGGAGACTGAATGACATCTCGAAATGAATTCCGCACATCAATTGACATCTACAAAGTTATTACGTCACACGGCTGTGTTCTTAGGGCGAAGGCTAACTAGTATTTTGTTTTTGGTTGCTAAGGACGATTCTCAAATATACCCGTGTCGTTTCCCCAAAGAGTTTCCCCAATTCTGATTTAATATTTTGTGCTAACTTCATTCTTTCTCTGTACTATATTTAAGATAGATCGCACCGGTTTCTACAAGTTTACGCTCGTAAATATAAGGTTGTAGATTAACTACACGGCGTAGCACAAAAAACCGTGTATTTTTTTTACTTTGTTCTTTGCTAAGTTGAAAACTTCATCTGCCTTTACCAAATAACCAATCACAAAGTCTCACACTCGTACAGCCTTACAACAACTGGCGCTGACTAGCGACAAACAAGATACAGGGGACTCTTGGCATGTGATTCACACAAAAAAAAACACTTTGTATACTTGATAAGTGTTTTATTTTGTATGAATCCTGAAGTAATGAAGTAATGATTTCTGAATTTTTTAATTTGTTAACATTTTAATGGAATTATTAAGTGAATTTTCATTATATTCACATGATTTCTCTTCATCATCCCACATTGGACGCTGGACGTTTAATCTCCTCTGCCATCGATCATTTCATATTAATGTTTTGACAGTGTTCTACACAATATAAATTATTACAATATTCCTCCATTTTGGATAGGACATGATGAATCATTGCATGGTTTCCGGACGGACGAAATGCGAAGTGAATCAAAACTAGCTGTGTTACCTTCTATGCAAGCTCGTGCATCGCGTAGAGGCAAACACATTCCAGAAAGAATATTTTGTTCTCTGCCTTAAAAATAAATTATTCTTCTTCAATGGCCCTACAGCCCGTATCGAGCCTTGGCCTCCGCTATCTTGAGCCTCCATCCACATCAAAATATTTTTTTTTTAATTTAAAAAGTTAGAAATGTTTTCTTGAAAATGGAAAGAATATTTCCAACAGAATTTCCCATTCAGCTGGGAAATTCAAATATGTGGATTTTAACCTTTTTGTGCTAACTTTTGTCTCTAAAGATTCTCATAAGTGTATCATGTGCATTCAGAAAGTCTCTAAACAATGTGTGCAACAGCTTTACTTGAGAGAATGCTGTCTCAAAGTCGGCTTATTTAACTTCAGACTAAAAAATCTTTAAAAAAAATTCACGATGTACCTTTATTCCGTCGAAAGTATCCAACCATAAAATGTTTTCAATGTTTAAAAAAAGTTTAACTTCTGAAATGGTTTTTGATACAGAAAACTTTGAAATTAGTCATTTTCCTAAAGTTTTCAATAAACTATGAGAATGAATCAAAATGACAGGGTATGTGACAAAATTCGTAAAATAAATCTTTTCTGCGCTGAAAGATATTCCTTTGTTTTTACAATTCGGCAGAAAGTTTCCGCTTTTGATCCATTGCATAAGTTTTTCGAAGCCAATACAAGTTTATACGACCGATAAAAACGTAGGCACAAAAATATTTATTGAAAGCAAACTTTTGCCTATGAAATTGATATATTTATTGCCTCCGATTGCCTATAAAAAATCCTCTAGTTTGTTTTTTGTATTTGACAATTTTATGCATACGTAATGTGAACGTTTTTTTTTTGGAAACAATTTCGAGCGTTGCAGAATCAAAACCGGTTATGTAGCATTCTTTCTCTGAAATGAAAAAAGTGCATGGAAATGAGCGGAAAATGATTATATATGTTTTCATATATTTAGCTCATTTCGAAAAGAATATTTGATTGCCGCGTTTGATTATGAATATAATGCTTGGGGGGCTAAAAAAATGTTACTCGTTGCACTACTTTCGAAAATTAATCAAAACAGGTCCTCAGAAAATTACACATCCTGAACATTTTACAGTTGATTTCCAGTATCTTTTACCGTAGTCTATTGGAGCTGGAGATTCTGGGCGATTCGCTCATGATTTCAATAATGGGTTATTACACCACATCGCTGAAAAAGCCCGTTGAAGACATGACCGCAAAATCTTAAAACTTCAGCTCCGATGGATCAAGGTAACAAATTCCTGTTAACAACCCTCAAGCGGTAATAGCAAAAATAAACTCACGTGCTTTTTTATTATCCCTAATGACTTTATTAGTTAATAAAAAATAAGTTGAAATCGGTGAGATGTCTTTCTTTTTTTTAAAGGTATAACCATATAAGAAAGCAGGCAAGAAAATTTTACAAAAAGGATTAAAAAAGAGTACCTTACAGAAAGAAAAAATCTTAAATTAACGAAATTCTATTCATGAACGCGTAATAAAAAAATGATAACAAACATTAAAAGTATAAATTAGCTTCTTCGCATTTCCGGAAGCAAAAAAAACAGCAAAAAAATATCTTGACGCCCCAGTGTTAACCGCAAACCATTACATACAAGAATAAAGGCCGAGTCTATACTAAAGTAGGTAATAAATGTACGGCCTTCATAATTTATTATGGTGCCAAGTGGAAAGCGGAATTTAAAAAGCAGACCCCGGTTTTTTTTCATCCACACAACGAGCTTGTTTATGTTCGTATGTGAGCCTTGAGTCAACGACTCCTATTAATACAAGTCTTATCACGTGTGTGTGACGTCACTGCAAGTAGACAAAGAAAACCTAAACAAATTTTCAACCGTACAACTTCTTACAACACTACCAATATTTTACACTGAAGATACGTAGCGCTATACCAATAACTTGAATGAGAGTTCCCATTCGTAAAATAACGTATTTTACGCCATTTTTATCAATTTTATCTTTGGGTGAGTTAAATCCAAGCAAAACAGACGTAAAAGTAAATTTTAATCTTGAGAAAAATCGGTATTATAAGCAAAATTATGAGAATGAATTTATGAAAATATTGTTGTCTTTGACAAGGTTAATGCATATTCATCAGAGAGCAGTACCTGCCAACTCAACAGGTGTCGGTAGATCTAACCGTGTTTATTTAAAATTTAAAAGCAATTAAACATGAGCGTCCGTAAAAAGCTAATCGCTGTATATATGTTTTCCATATAGAAGTGTACTTTTCAGTGATCAGCTGTTTACGCGCCGCCATGTTTTCTTACTTGCTATCTTCAAATAGATAGATAAAACCTCCGAATCCCGTTTATTCTGCAGGCCCTGGTCTATCAACTTGATAGGAGGTATTGCTTAGAGATGCGTAAATTTTGTGCTGATTATAATTTCTAACTAAGTTGGTTTGCTTCAGAACGTTATTTTAACGATATCACTAAAAAAAGACCAAACATTTATAGAAAAAATAAAATTGTCACCACAACGGCTTGTTTTAAAACCAGTGAGTCTGACAAAAAATGGAAAAAATTGTGAATTATATTGATAGGTTGGTATGAGGCTGACCACCCGTGCTGTAAAAATCGGTTCACTTTTGCCAATGCCACCCCGGTTCAGGGAACGGCGGCAGGAGTTGCAAGGTTTATGTCTATGTGAGGTTTTCTTTATTTGTATGCACACATGCAGAATGTGTAGGCGCGCACCTACATGTGCCTGTCTGTAGGCATGCATTTCATATGAGCCTTAAATGTTTACATATCTTTGCAGCTTAGATTATAGATTATAGTAGAGCTACGATGGAAGCAAATGGAAATGTTCATTTCAAAGTGTGACATCATGGCACAGTTTATAAAATTGACACCAACTGGCAGCTCATAATAATGAATATCTTTTTACTCATGCTGGTATATTAATACATTTTTTTAATACAACATTTCTGTATTTCATGCTATACAATAACATTTTTCTTATTTGATCATTTGTATGTTCTTTGTTTTAATTTTTCCGTATGCTACTCATTATTTCACTTTTTCATAACCTGTATATTTTGTAGGTTTGGTCACGTTTTGAACTTTCAATTTTTTAAGAAAATAAAAGACATCACACTCTTGCAAGAAAGAGAAGAAGTTATAAGTTTCGGGAAAAAAAATCAATCAATATTTAAAATGGGTTTTGCTTGAGTATTGGCGCTATGTAGCGACGACCAAGCTTGTAAACACCTCTGCAGCACTACAACAAGTGTAATAGACCCCTCAAGTCTCTGAAATGTAGGGAGTCTCCCACACAGGATTTCAATTTGTAAGATATTGTTTTGTGTAATAAAATTAGTAGAAGCTAAAAAAATTACGTTTTATTTAGAGAGAAGAATGCATATATAAAGAGAAACAGTAAGGCCCAATTTTTAGCGAAAAAATCATTGATATTTTAAGTGACACACTTATTCCGTTTTGGCAATACAATCAGTAGAGGCTGTTTGTTTTAAAGAAAATAAAAACACCACGTTCCATCTAGAGAGAAACAGAGAAGGAGAGAGGGAGGGAGAGTCTCGTACGCAAATAAACCGTCAGCGGTTTGATTAATGATTTGCTGGCGACTCGCGGCGCCAGTTTAAGCCTCAATACGGACGCTCTGACCTCACAGGCAGACATGGAGAACCAGCGGGATCGTAGACTTCCCATTTCCTTAAAATCCTTAAAATAGTGGTTAGTACGCCGAGTATAAAGCCTTCCATAAACTCCCCTCGATCATGTAAATACAAAAAAGTATGTTAACAAAATTACTTATTAAGGGTGCTGTTGTGTATTTTATTCAAGTTTCTAGGAATTAATGTATTGTTACGATTTACTTGAGATCAATTTAAGAAAAGTTCGATTAATTTATTTACACAATTTAGTTTAGGAATCACTCACATTTGGTTCACAACTAACTTTTGTACTGGTCAGGTCGGCGTCTCTTAAGGCTTGTTCGCACAAGGCGACTATTTTAGTCGAGTACTGAGTAATTTAGTGGTGGGCGGGGCCACAGAGTATGTAGGTTTATAGAGAGCGGTCTTAGAACAAAAAAAATGTAACCAAGTAGTATTATTTTTAGATAGCGCCAGTAACTACCCTACGTGTCTAGACAATACTAAATACTACTTGGTTACATTTTTTTGTTCTAGACCGCTCTCTATAAACCTACATACTCTGTGGCCCCGCCCACCACTAAATTACTCGGTACTCGACTAAAATAGTCGCTTTGTGCGAACAAGCCTTTATACGAGTCTGCTTTCAAAGCATCACGATCTCTATTTATAGGAGTATAAGGGTTACTCCGGTATACATCAGACCATGCTAAAATATTCTTACTTAGAAGCTTTGAGTAAACACCAGTAGAACTATCTTAATATCTATATACATCTAGAGACACATTAATACAAGTATGAAAAACACACAGACACACAATCATAAGTAAACGTACACAGACATCTAATCACACATTAGTAAAGGTATTGTAATGTAAAAAAATATGAAGCTATTAAAGACATTACAATCTTAAGCTGAAGGTTTTTGCGTTTAAATATATTTCACATGTATCTCAGTCAATTTTTCCATGTTTAAAAACTAGCTTCCTCTTTTGCAAGGCTGAATGATTATTTTGGACTGGTCTTATAAATAAATCATGCACTTTAAGACGATAAGTCTACAGATATAAGGAAAAGCTTTAATCCAACAGAATTTACCTACATTAAAATAGGTGATAAAAAAAATTGACGTCGGAAAGAAAATCAATATCAAGTACTTGTTTCTTTGACATATGGGAAAGCTCTGTTTTTTTAACTGTAAAAACAAATAGCTCCCGAATAAACCAACAATGATTTTCAGGCTGTTTTATATCCAGCTCACATGTGAAAAGTGTTTTTCTCTAAAGCTGATGGTTGGCTATTGCTGGCATTACGTTAACCACCCCAAGTTCTATAGCTTTTCCTTCTTCGGCTTTTTATTCCTCCCATCCATTTTCTCATTTGTCTAGCTGGCAATATTATTCTCTCTCTTTGTTTACGCTGCCACAATTTTATTTAACGTCCGATATCCTTCCGAGTAAAGAATCTGCCTCGAGAAAACTCTAAAGAACGAAGCCTGATATTTTTAAACCGAGTACAACTTTATGAAAATTCTACTAGACTTAATTTAGACTCGGTTTACAAGTAATGATTTTTTTTTACTACAGTTTAGTAACACCACAATTTTTAAAATACTTGTTTATGAAAATAAGGGCCATATTTTTATTTTCAAAACATAATATATTAGTAAGTAATAAAATAGTTTATATGGCACATCTTCGTATTGAAAGAATATCCAATCAAATCTGGTCTCCATTGAAAGAGCTTTGAAAAAAATTGTGTAATTTTTTATTGTTAAATTAAAACTGAAATGACATGTGTTACAATTTTTATAGATCTTTAGATATTTGACGAGCAGTTATTGGAAAGTTTTCTTTATTCTCGACGTTTCGTTAATGTCGTAGCCAACGTTTTAAGAAAGTATCTAGTTGTGCGGCGATCAAAGATGAGGTTTTTTATTGTTGCATTTATTCTTCGAAAAGAAAATAATATTCGGTAGATTTGTCGAAATCTTAATAAATCTTAAATCTTAAAATAACTTAAAAGCGTGAATTATATCTTTCGAGTTTTCTTTAGATGTGTTTACAATTATGTAAAAAACAATTGAACTCATAAAAAAACGTGTCACGTAAAAATAATTATCTTGAAAAAAAATGAAAATGAAAGAATAAGCCTGCTCAAGGACGATTTAAAAAATACGTTTCCAAAAATAAAATTAACATGCTTCAGTCGCGATACAAAATAATTGTTTTGAAATTGGTTGGGTACAAAATCAAATTAATTTAGTGTCGAAAATATCATAAAAAACAAAACCGAGTATTTCCTTACGTTTTTTTTTTGTTTCTTCATTTTTAATTGATACTGGTTTTGGCGGGAGAGATTTTACTTCCCCAAAGGGCGATGCGTGAAGGCTGAAAGCTTTTCATTATGATTTTCACTTCGTATAAGTGAAAACACGAAAAAGGTAAAAGTGATACATAAAAATATGTCATCTGTCCAAAAATGAGCATCTACAATTTGATATTCCGATTAATTGTCTAAAATTGTCACAATCTTAAAATACTTTTTTTCTCGTTTGTCAACTTTCTATGAAACTAGGGTCCTTAGCAAACAATAACCAAATAATTGTAAGGTCATACGTTTTTCTCCTAATTTTTTTCAGTTTCTAGACAAAAATGTAGCTTCCCTTGTGGTTGGTTTGTGGAGACGGAGATAAAAAAAATAACAGATCTGCTACAATATAATTTACATGACATAGATATTATATAATTATTTGACCAATAGGTTGATATGGGGATGACTGTACAAACTTGCTTCATTTTTGCCTATGCCACTCTGATTTCAGGAAAGAGCGGCAGAAGTTGCAAGACTTACAAAAATAAAACAAAACCTTATAAAATATTTATGTGAGGTTTGGTTTTATTTTTGTAAGTGCACAATACACTAGCGTCTGAGACCTCGAAGACGAGACCCACGCTGCTGGAACTGCGGACAGCTGGGCCACCTTAGCACCAAGTGTCCCAAGCCTCAGAAACCCAGAAAACAGGCTGCGGAAAACTAGAAAGGGTTAATGGGAAGGGGCAACCGTTGACCCACGCTGGAGAGGCCCTGAAATCTGCTGCTACTGTCGCAACCGTGAGAGGAAAAGCCAGCAGCATTTTTATCAATGGCATAATAGATGGAGTAACTCGTGAACTACTGGTGGACACGGGAGCAACCAGGACAATTCTGAGACGCGACATAGTGGCACGAGGTAAGCAGATTGCACCAACAAAGTGGTCTCTGCACACCGCCACGGGAGAGTCAGCACAGGTGTATGGGGAGACGATTGCCACCTTCCAAGTTGGCAGCACCACTTTTGATCATCGGACGTTGGTGGCCAACATTGAAGAAGACGTTATATTGGGAATGGACATACTGGACAGATTTGGGTGCAGTTTAAATTTAAAGAAAGGGTCCATTAAAATTGGAAATGAAGAAGTCATCCTGCAAAGACGGAAAGAACTGGCTGCACGTGTTATCCTAGCCAAGAATACCGAAGTGAAGGGGCGATCCGAGATGATAGTGAGTGCCCGCCTGGATTCCAGTAGTACAAATGACCAAATCTGTATGATAGAACCGGAGAACATGGACAATGTTAACAAAGGAGTCATGGTGGCAAGAACAGTGATTCGCGCAAAGGAGACCATTCCTGTCAAGATCATGAATGTGAACAGCTACCCAGTTAAAATGAATGAAGGTTTTGTTTTGGGCAGATGTGAGAGGATAACTTCCATTGTGCAACAGATGACAAACATGTCATGCGAAGGAAACAAATTGTCAACACAATTGGAAGCCCTGGTCCACGACGCTTCCCAAGGTCTAACCGAGGAAAACAAACGGAGAGTGAGGAGTTTGATCTGCCGCTACCAGAACATTTTCGAGGACTCTAATGGCCGTCTGGGAAGAACCAAGGTAGTGCGACATAGCATAGACACCGGAGAAGCGAGACCAATAAAACAGGCTCCAAGAAGACTACCCTTTGCAAAGCGGGAAGAAGCTGACAAGATCATCAAAGACATGAGCAAGGATGGCATCATAGAACCATCAAGTAGCCCTTGGACATCCCCGGTGGTACTGGTGAAAAAGAAGGATGGTACCACGAGATTTTGTGTGGACTACAGACTGCTCAACGATGTTACGAAAAAGGATAGTTACCCTCTGCCAAGGATTGACGACACCTTGGACACATTGGCAGGATGCACCATTTTTTCCACATTGGACCTGAAAAGTGGCTACTGGCAAGTTGAATTGGATGCCAAAGATAAGGAAAAAACTGCATTCTCGACTGGATCTGGACTTTGGCAGTTCACCGTGATGCCATTTGGCTTATGCAATGCCCCCGCCACGTTTGAAAGGCTGATGGAGAATGTGCTGCGAGGACTGTCATGGGAAACCTGCCTGGTATACTTGGATGACATAATCATCCTGGGAAAGGACTTCAACCATCAGTTGAGAAATCTGGAGCAAGTTTTCGGGCGACTACAAGACGCTGGACTGAAGCTCAACCCGAAAAAGTGTAACCTGTTCAAGAAACAAGTAAATTACCTGGGACACATAGTTTCTCAACGTGGAGTTGAAGTTGACCCTGCCAAAATCAAGGCAGTAAGAGACTGGCCCGTGCTGAAGGACAAACATGAAACTAGGAGTTTCCTGGGGCTGTGCACTTATTACAGGAGGTTTGTGCCAAGATTTGCGGACATTGCAAAACCGCTCACCAAGCTTACGGAAGAAAACACTCGCTTCCATTGGAGTGATTCCTGCGCACAAGCATTTGAAGAGCTTAAGGGAAGATTAACAAGTGCCCCCATCTTGAGCTACCCACGAAAAGATGGAAAGTTCATCCTGGATACCGACGCTAGTAATGTGGGGATAGGAGGCGTCCTTTCCCAAATACAGGATGGGCATGAGACTGTTCTGGGTTACTTCAGTAAAGTGCTTTCCAAGCCAGAACGAAATTATTGCGTGACCAGACGAGAGCTTCTTGCCGTGATAAAATCAGTGGAACACTTCCGCAAATACTTGTACGGGAGAAAATTCACACTACGGACTGATCATGCTGCACTGGTTTGGCTTCTGAAATTCAAAAACCCAGAAGGGCAAGTGGCTAGATGGATTGAAAGGCTCCAGGAGTATGATTATGACTCCGAACATAGACCTGGCACGCTTCATCGAAATGCGGATGCATTATCCAGACGACCATGCGCCAGTGACTGCAAACATTGCAGCAAGATGGAGGACAAGGTAGCAATTGTCCAAAGGACGACCACCGAAGATGAGGACTGGCAAGATGAAAAATTGGCGCAAGACCAACTGAATGATCCGGACTTGAAGTATGTGATGGAATGGGCGCGAGAAGGAGAAAGGCCAACCTGGGAAAAACTCGCCCCCTTATCACCAACTGTCAAGGCTTATTGGGCTCAATGGGGATCCATAGTGATAGAAGGAGGGTTTCTGAAACGAAAGATCGAGAAGGAAGACGGCACACTTAGAAGAAAGCAAACCCTCGTTCCGAGGAGCCGAGTACCGGAAATCCTTGGACTGCTGCATGGAGGAACTTCTGGAGGACATCTAGGCGTTAAGAAGACGCTGGAGAAAGTGAAAGAGCGATTTTACTGGATCAACTGCAGCGAAGACGTTAAAGATTGGTGTCGAAAATGTGTAACCTGTGCAACGGCCAATGGACCGCAAAGGAAAAGGCGAGCACCAATGCGTCAGTACAATGTTGGCAGCCCCTTTGAAAGAATTGCCATCGACATAGCTGGCCCATTTCCTACAACTGAGAAGGGTAACAAGTACATCATGGTGGTGATGGATTACTTCAGCAAGTGGGTGGAAGCTTACTCAATCCCTAACCAAGAGGCCGTAACCGTGACTGAAGTTCTAGTTACCGAATTTATCAGCAGGTTTGGCGTACCCCTGGAATTACATTCTGATCAGGGAAGGAACTTTGAAGCTGCTATCTTCCAGCAAATGTGTGAGCGGCTAGGGATCTACAAGACCAGGACCACTGCGCTACATCCACAGTCTGATGGAATGGTGGAAAGGATGAACCGTACCGTGGGGAGGTACTTAGCCAAAGTAGTGTCCAGCCATCAGCGGGACTGGGACCGACATCTGCCTTTGTTCTTATTGGCTTACCGGTCGGCTGTTCAGGAAACGACGAAGAAGACTCCCAGCAGCATACTGTTTGGGCGAGAAATGCGACTTCCTTGTGATCTCAAATTTGGCTGCAAACCAGGTGAAGACCTAGCCGGAGAAGACTATGTGACAGACCTTCGCAGGAGGCTGGATGACATCCATGATCAGGTCCGCATGAACATCGGGGAAGCCAGCGATCAAATGAAGGAGCGCTATGACACCAGAGCTGACAGCATGGGGTACAAAGCTGGTGACTGGGTGTGGCTTTTTGACCCCAAGAGGCGCCAAGGATACTGTCCGAAACTTCAGCGTTCCTGGGACGGGCCGTACGAGATCTTGGAGCGCATCAACGATGTGGTCTACCGCATAAAAAAGAGACCAAACGGAAAACCAAGGGTCGTGCACTACAATCGCCTCTCACCATACCTAGGCGATAAGGATGACCAACCAGCCCAAAAAGTACGACAGTGCGTCGCATCCGAAAGATCACCAGCCTTTGAGACGTTTTGGGAGAACGCGAAGGCAGGGCAGAAGTTTCGCCATGGAGTGACCACAGAAGTCCACAAGGACTTATTTGAGGTCACTAGGGACCACACACTGGCATGCAGTGTACCGGAAGATCTAGATATGTCTAGAGGAATTGCACGGGTCTTCCGATACAAATTCGGAGAACCGCAACCCTCGAGCAGCCCGCAAGGAAGAGCTCTGAGACTACCGAAGGGGCGTCAACAAGCATACTGCCTGGTTGTCCCGGATTCCAGCAACCTGGAAGAGGACTACAAGGCATTGTGGGACGGCCTTGTTGAGCTGCGTGACTACATGTTGGAGGATCAGCAGGCGCGTCTGGCAATACCGAAGATGGGTGGCGGCCGCGCTAATCGAGACTGGCGGATAATCCGGAGTATGATTGAAGCAGTGTTCTCGGGAGTCGGCATCAGCGTCATGGTGTGCTGCGAGCAAGCGCAGCCGAGAGCCAGTGGGGAGAAATCCGTGGACTGCCACTTCTTCCTGACCACAGGGTGTCGACGTGGATCAGCATGCCCCTACCTACACAGAGTCAAGACTGTTCCGGGACGAAACAGTCTAGGTGGGGGGTAGTGTTATGTAAATATAAATATTGAAATAAGTATGGGTAGTTATAGTTATAAGAGTCCTCATAGGTATAGGTAGGTAAGATCGATAATTATGTATAAGTGTAGAATTCTCTAGGCTAAGTAGGTATTTGTTATAATTATTGGAATACTGTATTGCATTGGTAGGTAGGATTTTGGTTGTGTCTAGGTAGTACGTGAAACATCGAGAAGTAATAATTACTCTGGAACCGTCTGGCGACTTTAGTTCTGGATCATACTGCTCTGAAGAGTATAAAGGTGCGAATGGCCTGCAGAGCGGGCCAGTATCATAGAGACTTACAAACACATCGAAGTCATCTGATCAGTGAACCAAAACCAAGTGGAATAATCGAGAAAGTAGTGTGAAAATAAATTTTGTAACTGTGTAAAATAAATAACTATTGAAGAAGACCTGTGTATTTTTAATTTGAAGACAATTGAACCCTAATTTCGTAACAATATGTATCTATCAGTATTGTTGCAACACATGTTGGTGTATGATGTTATTGTTGAGCAACATTGTTGCCTAAATGCGTACAATTCTGTGCTGATCCTAAAGTGCCAGCAAGAAGCAATTTATAGATGTCAAACAGGTACTACTAGGGAAGCTGTTCCCGAATAATCGGCATTACTTCTCATCGGCGCAAAACCTATTTGCACTACCGAATTTATCATTTCTTACATTCAACGCAACTAAGCTTCACATATAGTCTAACTTCTTGTCGCGTTGACGCATGTGGCGAGCGGAAACTACTTGATTATTTTCACATATGTAAGGGGACAACTTTACGCCAACCACTTTTGTTGTAGTGGGAGTTTCCCGGCTCTCTAGAGGGCTGGTGCTTATGTCTCGTGAAGGCTGTGTAAACCATGCCGGTATCTTATTTTGAGTTTCAAATAATCACCGAAAAGGGAAATTATTTCATCAAATCAATCACCCTCGGTAGGAATAAAACCCCTGTTCTCACATTCTACCAACTGCCAACAGCTATCTACTATGAAATAATGAACTTTTTGTTAATTTCGCATTGAATGTTAATATGGAAATTTCAAGAACTCGACGCCTAAACTGTCCGTAATAAACATCATGGGCGTACATGGAATCATGTACATAAGTAGTTTATACACACAAGGCGAGTCCTCTACCCGTCCATGTCCAGTGACATCCCTAGTTACAGATAAGGGATGTTTTAAAGTCACCCTTTATCACAGCTAAACACTAAATATAGGAGCTCACTAATTTACTAGCGCTGAGAATGCTTTAAGTTTGGTTGACTTTGAACAAACAGACTTAATATTTGTACAACGCAAATGATTATTTTTTGTGTGACGTGACTGTTCATCAAACTGGCTCTAAATATTTTAAAAATACATTGAACAAAAACAAAAACATCAAAATGGTACATGGCATCTACTTTTGTCACAAATTAAATATTCAACTTCATACTTGTATATCTTCACAAATGTAGCATCGGTTTAATCTATATCAGCTTTCATAAGTGGAAAATAACAATAGGACAATTTTTCTGTTGGAGAATTAAGGATTTGTTCTATCAAAACGATGAATTCAACCCGTGCTTCATGTTAACCATTTGTTTCTTCATTTCATAAATTTGGTGATGTATAAAAACTATGACGTCAGAGTTTGATAGTAATTGTACCCATCTCAAGTTTAGTATTATCTGTGTGGCTTTAGACACAAATCAGTCAGTACTGGCGTAGCACAGGGCAGATGGAATGCGTAGCACTAAATTCGGCGTAGCCAGTCTATATCCTAGACATAGGCAGGGCTACCAACACAACAATAACATCAAATATTTTTATGATGAAAAATCACTAAAACTTCGTAAATAAATATTTTGAGAAATTTGACTCGTCAATGTATAAAGATTCTCTATAAAGTGAATCCTTTGAAAGTTTACGTAGATCTCGAGTGAATTGTTTCAACAATTTTGAAGATTGTCCATAATTGAAAAATACTGTGCACGAGTACATCATTAATTTTCATACTCAATTTATTTTACAGGTATCACATACAGACGAAAAATTCTGTAAAAATGAAGAAAAAACGTTCAAAACAATTCTTAGAAAAAAATTATGATTTCAAATTAGACTTACGGTATTAATATTTATATTATCCTGAATTAAAATGGATTTTACAAACTGTCTTGCAGAGATGAACAGATTCTGAAGTTGTATCCGATGTCACCACAACACGTGTCTTACCTACGACAAATAAATTCGAACCAAAGTGCTGGAAAAAAATATTGTTGCTCGTGATTAAAGATTGTAGGTACATGAGGAGATTTTTGGTGGTGAACGGAATGGATTAAGCCTGCATTTTGCATAGGTACTAAATACAAGTATAGACTTATCTCAATCCACTCAATTCTTGGTTTTAAAATTTCAAGGTTTTTTAGGGAAAAAATCATAGGATTGTATTTCAAAAATACATTACTTCAAAAATACATATAAGTCTCTTTTTCGAGTGCAACATTTTATTGGAGAGTAAAGTACCTAATGCAGTTTGTCTTACAATCTTGTTTTTGGAGTCTTTAATTTGTTGTGAAGATTTTGAGGTATTTAAGCTTGGTGTATCAACCCTGTTAGTAAACACAGCACCATTTATTTGCCTCGCAATTGGACGTCCACATTTGTAAGGGCCGCACACATCTCGGGCTTGTGCGTAATGTGAATAAATGGCAACCAATTATTCTGCCAATAAACTATGTACGAAATGTCGGCTCCTCAAATACTTCGCTCCTTTATCAACTGCTTAAGATAAGAAATATCTGCTCACTCTACATTACAGCTTATATCATTTATTTGATAATAGTCCAGTGATTATCTCCTTTTTTAAGTTTTTTTTTTACTAATCAAACGGCGCGGCGTACATGGTTTTATCCCGGAAAAAAATAAAAAATAAATTTGATTTTAAATACTCGTATTGGCATTATTATTTATGTGGCTTGATCAAAACATGTTTTAAAAGATCGAAAAAAATTGATCACATGAGATGGTGCACATCTCTTGTTTACACTTATAGGATAAATGCTTCCGATTTAGGCCATTGTAGACGATACAGTGCTTAAACGAATTTATCTTTAAAATAAACATCTAAAATTGAGAGTATATTTCTATTCGAATTATTCTTGGAAATCAAAGCAATTTTCATATTTTATGTAAGACCAAGGCCATGCTTCACATTCTTAATATGGATATGGTGAATGTGCATGTTGCTGCAAATAATATGCCAATGCTCTATTGAACGGCCTGTAACTAGGTCTAGCTGGAGTTGTCACTGGCTAGCGACGACCATGTTTGGAGAGAGCTCTTGAGGTGCAATTTACGCGATTATGAAATTCATCAAACAAATCAAGGAAATATCTTATGTCCGATCAATAACCCAATTGATACAAGATTGCGAGCAAAACTGGAAGGTTTCAGTTTTCAAATCCCATCAAGATTATCAGACATGATTTCCTGTTTCAATCTCAATTTATTGTCCCGGACTTAAAAATTAAAAAGCTAGCTCAAAGCTGACAAGCTCACCTGTAAACATTAATTGGTTCCAATCGCTACATGCGATTCACTCGGGAACAACGCGCCATGAAGTTGCACATGTAATGTCTAGTTGTGCTTTTTTATGTTTTTTTTTTTACTTGCATGGATTTATTCTTAGAAATATTTATAATACAGCTCAAAATCATATATTTCTGCAATATCAGCGCACATGCGTAGGTTTCCCAGTCAAAAAAATGGACCAGAGCCAAGTATGGCCATAAAATGTATGCGAGTGTTTCGTAGTTAGGTTCCCGCCGAAAAATGACTGAGATAATTACATTTATTTATTTGCATGAAGTGCACTCCATAAAGTTGCATAATGTTCCCTAAAAACTACCACTCAGCATTCGACATTCAACGTTCAAGCTTGGCAGCATTTACTCTAAGGACTTTTATAGTGTAGGTTCAGTTGTCGTAAAAGAGAAACCTACCGAAAGAACTTTAGACTCATTTTATTCAAGAGCATGTAAATTATTGCTCAATCAAGATTCAATGTAACCTTTAGGAGAGATCGTTATACATTAGAATGTGAATTACATGCACAAGCAGGCACGTGCATGGGAAAATACATTTCAGAATTAATGTTTCTCCGATTCTTTTAAAATAACTCATTTAAGTGCTAACGATGGCTCCAATTGAACTTAAATTTTGATAAATAATTATAAAAAATTATAAAAAACACAGAGTTTTATTTTCACAAATTGAGTTTTTATTTCCACCTCAAGTACTTTCGACTTATTTACGTCATTATCAAGAGGATACTAAATTACAAAAATAAGACAAATACCATAGAGAAATAAAATAAAAATAATGATTTAGGTACGACAAATAGGTACAATAAGGAAATGACACATAATATAATTACAATATTATATAATGAAAATTAAATTTTGAATTTATCAAGATTTGTTTTATATATTTGATTGTATTAATTGCTTGTACTCCTTGACTGATAGGTTGGTATGCGGCTGACCACCCATACTGTAAAAAATGGTTCACTTTGCCAATGTCACCCCTGCTTCAGGGAAGGTCGGCAAGAGTTGCAGGGTTTATGTTCATTTGAGATTGGGGTTTTTATATTGTAGGTCCACATGCAGCATGTGTAAGCGCGAAATTATGCATGTCTGCTTGTGGGAATGCATTTAATATGAATCTCAAATGATACATATCTTTGCAGCTTAGATTTAGATTTAGATTTTAGATCGTTTTTTTCTATATTGCCTACCTTTTAGGCGCATGTGCCTATATGGGGTGCACGCCCCGGTTTATAAGTGTTCATCTCTGTAGAATTCTCTCTACTTTTTTATCGTAACATACCCCTTCGAATTCCTCACATCCTAAACTGTTTCTTAAACATTTCGTTCATTTAAAATCACTATGTTTGCGCATGATTTACACGGTTGGACTGATCTGTCCATTTTTCCAATTTTTTTATTCACCTTTAAAAACATTTTTTTTCACTTTTCTTTATCGATACACTTTGTCAGTCTACCATCCTATTTCATCCTTTCCACGCATTTCATAACATTTTTTGGCACTTTATATGTTACAGGAGAGATACAGAACCAACATTCAAAAACTTCATGAAAAGTACCATTCAAGAATGCTGAATGTAGAGCAAATGTGTGCAGAGAATACAATGTGTCGTAGGGGTTGGGCGAATATATGAACGATAAAATTTTTGGCTTTCCGAGTCGCATTCCTCGAGCATTAATTCAATGAAAAGTCTCTGTCGTAAATCACCCAGTGTGCGCTGCACCCAAAAAAATTTACTTGATTCTATAAGGAGAGCCCTTCCGCATGGAGTGATATGCATTTTTAGCGTTTGATAGTTTTACGGATACGAATTTAAAAAATATATTTTGTTGAGAAACTATTCAATGTAAACTGTATTTATGGTCGTTTGATGTATTTGACATTTCAATTAAAATTAATTAAGAGGATATACATAGGTATGTGGGTATATTAGAGAAACTCCTGAGTGTATTTTTGGTATGGTAACCAACTGTCTCAGGAAGGTTCTATAAATAAAGTGAGGATGGTGAAAGATTGTCAAAGAGTAAGTTAAGTCAAATATGTGAGAGAGAAAAGGAGCAAAGGAAGACTGAGAAAAGTATGGCTTGGTCATATTGGTGAAATTGTGAAAGAATGAAATGTAAAAGAAGGTAATTTATGTTAATGTGATCTGTATTCGTGTATTAGAAGAGGTATGAAGAAACATATAACTCTGCAGAGACTCTAGACACTTCTAGCAAAATAACAAAAGAGTTACAGTAACAGTAACTCAATGTATTTAAAAAAGACATAGTACCGTTTTCAAAGCAACATCTAGTTCAGAGAAAATTAAACATTTGAACTGAATGTATAATTTCAATCATACAAATAATCCTGCATTTCGTAAAATTGTTACTTTGCAAATGCCTGATTGTATCTAAACATTATGCATACCAAAAAATCTACAAATAAAAATTCCACATCAGTTTCTCGAAGCTCTTAGTAGTAAAAATGCGTATTGAGCAACAATGATAAAATTTTGCATGAAACATTGGCAAAACAGCGAGCTGGTAGATGTGTCATATCGTGCATATGAGGTAAATTGTCGTATATTTCATGTTACGCTGTGAAACATTGAATCATACGCTTGCATATTTAAGAATAACAATTTCAAAAAGACAGGGACTGTAACATTTCTATAATTTTCTTCAGGGTTCAATCAATATTCCAATAGGTCTAAATGATACCAAAGAAGATTTCTTTGTCGAGAAACTAGAGATAAAACTGATAAGGCGGACAAATTGATAAGGTGGACAAATTTTTAAATATTTTTTTCTCGGCGGGAAAACGTCACTCGTCTATGAGACTTTGATCCTTAGCAAAAAATACTGAAATACTTGTTAGCCCTTTCTCTAGCCCGCCGTGTGATGTCACAATTTTGTTGTCTATGGAATCTATTCCAAGTTCATTATTTAATTTTCTTTGGCTGATTGATTCGTACGAGGACCACCACCCAAACTGTAAAAATGTTTGACTTTTGCCAACACCTCCCTGTTCTAGAAAAAGCCTCAGAGTGGTCGCAAAAAAAATGTTTTCATTGGAGTTTGAGGTTTTTGTTTGCAGTTTCAATGCAGCATTTGTAAACGCGAACGTACTTGTGTTTATTTAAATAAATGTACGTACATATGTAAGTACATGAAGTGTAAATCTAAATTTTAATTTACCTTAACAACTTAGATCATTTATAACTTTTTTAACTATTTCGTTTACTTTATAACAAGCTTATAAACGAAATTCATGAAGAATCGAATACTAATTAATGCCTTATGTAGAAAATATTCGATTACAAAAATCAATTGTTAAGTCGTTCAACTGCGAAATTAAAATGGATCTAGGTTGAACCAATTTATATAAAAGTGATAGGATGTGTTTGAAAAATGAGCTCTCACATTTTTCACAAAGTTCCATTATAACTTTAATTAACAAGTCAAGCTGAATAACCTTGGGATGCTATTTGAACTCTTATAATTAAAATCAATCCATTGTTGCAGGTATTATTAATTAATATTTAAATTTCTACTACGACATAATTTTAAAGATTTATCAAAAGTTCATGAAAAATGTAGTTGATTTGAATTTTGAGCATTCCACAACTTTTGATCGAAATAAATATTATTGAAAATCGTTCTTCTCTTTTGCACGGTCAGTAAAATCCGTTTTTTTCATTCTTTAAAATAAATATCATGTTAATTTTTTGCATTTATTTCATGTGTAACTGTTACTCTGTCACCTTTGCATTAGGGGCATCTTACACTTTCAGACTCCCTTTTTTTCAATAAATTGGTGAAGAGGATTGCAATTCAGCAACTATATATTTGCCTGACCAGAAAGCAAGTCCAATTTACAGGTGAGGTCAATTTTATGTACTTCATGAAATATAAATTACAAATTACCTATTACGTCTCCTATTATTAGGGTTAACGCTAGTATTCAATGGTTCTTATAAGATTTGAACCGGCACTGTTTTATAAGAAACCAATCTCAGTCAAATTGCCACCATCTTGTCCTCTCGGCCACAACAAGTTGTGGCCGAGTCGTTCATATTTATCAATATTTTTATAAATATTTTTTTTCTTCACAATCCACTTTTGTTATCCCATATCTTTGATATAATTAAGCCAGCTATTCGCCTTGTCTTCTCTCTAATCAATAAAAAATAATTAAGATCGTAAATTACTCAAAATAATATGTTAAAAACAGTATTTATGGCAACTTTCGGTAGTTAAACATACATAACTTTTTTGCTGTGTAAAATTCCATGTTCAAAAAGTTTTGATGTCGAAGCCAATTTTATTAACTCATAAAAAATACGTTGTTCAAAGCACCGTAAGTATTTTTTTAAATTGATATCAAGTGAATCCTTTTTCAGTGAATTAAAAATTTCGGTCAAGCTTCAAAAATTCATAAACAAGCATACGTTAAGAAATATCCCATAACTCATCCGGGCCAAAAGGCAGGCCCGCCTCTGAGCAATAAATTTGTCATGAGAGCGTATTTTTTTACATTATTTTCTGAATAAAGTAGAACCTCGATTATGCGAAATCTTATTCAACCAAGGTGTGAGTAATAGAAAGTTGTTGTTTTCATTGAGTCCATTTCGTGACATTATCACTCCAAAATTTTTAATTAAGAACAGAGACATTCATGAATATAATACCAGGAAAAAGGATAATTTAAGGAAACCAAAATTCAAATGTGTAAAATATGATAAGGGCGTTTTGCACAGAGGATTGGATTTGTATAATGATTTACCTGTAGAAATAAAAGAAAGTAGAGATATTAATGAATTTAAAGTAAAATTAAAAAAATATATACGTGCAAACCGGCCTTAGCATAATTATTAATAAGTTTTGATTTGTTCATTTTTGTTTGTTTTTTTTGTTTGTTTATCTTTTGTTGTTTTTTATTAACATAGCTTAAGTTGTAATTAGCAATAGCTAAATAAAAAAAAATAAAAATAAAATATATAAATATATATATATATGTTGATAGGTTTTCGGGTAATCCCTTAATTTGCTATTTTATAGCCGACGTTTCGGATCGGTATCACGATCCTTCATCAGGGCGGTCCTTCTGTGTGTAGGGTTGGCCTTCGACTGATTTGTGATGTGTTTTGTTGCGGGTCAGTAGTCTTGAGACGTCTCTTGAAGCTATTGGTAATCTCTCGAACCACACGTGGCAGTCGGTTTCATGCACTTGGAGCCGCTACTGCAAAAGCACGCTCAACTAACACTGTTGTAGCCACACGCAAAGGTTCATTGATCATTGCTCAAACATAACTTACTACTCACCGATGAAGTAATTATAACTTTTGAAGAGTGTTTCTTATTCAGTACCTTTATCTGCATTTGAAAAGTCTTTGACTTACGTATAGCAGCAAAAAAAAAACGATGCCAGCAGACACTTTCATCAGAAAAAAAAATTCAACCTCGTGAAAAGAAAGCTTTAAAAAAAATTGTTTTTGTTGTGCTCGGCTGCAAATCACAACCTTTTGATTATGAGTTCGAAGCGTTGATCACTAGACTACGGACCGGGCATAAAATAAAAACACCGCTAAGCATAGTTTGAAACATCCCGGGTCTTAAGGCTAGTTCGGACAAGGCGACTAATTTAGTCGAGTAGCGAGTAATTTAGTGGCTAAACGTGTGCGAACCACAAAAAAATTGTCGCGTAGTTTAGTCAATGATTTAGTCGAGTCGATACATTTTACTCTATTTTAACGGGCGAGTATCGCCCCGCCCACCACTAAATTACTCGCTACTCGACTAAAATAGCCGCCTTGTCCGAACTAGCCTTTAGTGTGTCTAACTTAGCTTAATATAATATAACTGCAGTTGTACAAACATAAATAAGGACATTCAAATAGGGCTTTGCTTTGCTATACGTAAAAAAAACCGTGTTATCTGAGCTTTTATTGCCTGAGTAAGGGTCAATCTACAGTGGATCGGATAATCGTGGTTCTACTGTATTGCCTTTTTTGGGCCCAGCGTAAATCACGTCCGGAGTTTTGAAAGTTTTTGACGTCTGGGACCCCGAAACGTCATGTGCCTGGACCGCTGTTTGACGCTCCTGATTAATGAGTCCGTTTGAAGAAGTGTACGCTCTGGTGGAAGAGCCATCACTGGATAAAACGGCCTTCGTGATGAAAGCTCTTCAAAAATACAAAACAAAATCAAAATATAGGCTGAAACTGACGAGAGCGTTCTGTAAGCAAAGAACAAAAGAAGGTTGTCTGTGTGATTTCGAACATTCACAAAAGCGACGCCTTTTTGGCCGGTCCATAGTCTAGTGGTTAACGCTACGAACTCGTAAACGGAAGAACATGCGTTTCATTCCCGGAAGGCACAAAACCCTTTTTTTTTTTTAAATCGCTCTTAAATAACAGCAATCAGCAAATAAATATCCTCATATTTATTTGGTTATTTTTCTATTTAAGTAATTTACTAAGATTTTCACTTTGGATTTTGCCGCTTTGAATAAGGTAATCTTTAGATTAATCACTGGCTCAGCTTCTCTATCAAAGTTTTTTTTTACTTTAGACGCCTGGTTTTTATTAAACTACGATGTCGTTTGGCGTCCTTAGCTTTTTCCCAATTTAAATTTTCTTTTAATGATAAAATAGTGCAGGTGGTATTTTATTCCTCGTAGCGTGTTCAAGAAGTATTCTTTTTTAAAGCGGGAAAATATATTTTTGCTTTACTATACTTACTAAATAAAGGGTTGTATTATTTAGATGTTAGAAATTTATATTTTAGTTATTTTAATCGTTTATATTTGTATTTCATTACTGATTTCTGTCCCAGTTAACACAACTTGTGTATTGTTCACATAATTTTAGCGCGGGTAGGTATACTTCGAATCTCAAAAAGTTGGTGAAAAATTCAACATTTTTCAAATGTTCAATAAATATCTCGCGGACTAAAACTGCAAGAATCAAAAAGCAAATAATTCAATTTACAAACAGCAAAACTAGGTGCGGGGGATGTTTTCCCCAAGTCGGGGAAAAACGAATTTCCCCAACCGGAAGTCGTCGCTGCAGGGAATCTCGGGGCTCGTTTATTGATGTTCACAGCACTCTTACAAAATGCATCCCCACTTCTGAAGTCAAAGCGCCGGATATAATTTTAACCGGTGCTGCTCGAAGTTGGACCGACAATGCTTTGGCTTGTCAAAGTGGAGCTTAAGGTGTTTAGCTTTAGGGGTGAAATTCGCTTAGCGTGCAAGTGGATTTTAAAAAGATTTTCAAGGAAATAATTGACTGTGTTTACTCTGAAATGAACTGGTTCCGTTTGTATTGAACATTAAATTCGATAAGTTGGAGTATTTAGTATTTTATTTTAAAACTCAGGATGACTTTTAAATGAGATTCTTTTCATGGAAATATAAATAAAATCATAAAAACAATTTAGAGGGCTTTAATGGAAAAAAACATTGTAGTTTTTCATTTCATTTGTCAACTATTTTTATAAAACTAAAATCCAAGTTCAAATTAGGACCAATCCAATGCCCATATTTTTTTTTTTTAACTTTTTGGCAAATTTTAGCATAAATCTTTTTAATAATTTAAAACTCTACCACGGTAAAATCGAATGAAAACAAACAATAAGACTTGGTCACAATAAAACGTGCTTTGCCATTCAGGTATTTAGATTGGATAAAAAAAACTTACGACAATCGGTTTCAAATCGAAGGTCTCTCTATCAGTAATTAATGAAAACTTAACCATTGAACTATTCACTTTTGTAGATAATATTTTATAATCTTTCATACGAATTTTAACTTAAAAAATCGTATTTATTTCGACTCTGTTGTCCATTATTTGGTAGTGTAGATAGGCTCTACGCCATTTAATCTTAGCTCTACGACTTTCGTAGCAGCTCAATAATTTTCTTGTTTTCTGACCTTCGAAGCAGTGACAATTTGACATCTACGAGTTTTTATATTGTCCCCTAACTAGATTCATAAAAAAACGTTTTGGATTTTTCCTTTCACAAAGTCTGATCACACGAAGACAGTAAGCAAAGGACACTAGTCTATAGTACATAAACACAATAAACCTTTTCCCATGAACCCTCGAATACTATTATAGTTAAAATACTGAGTTTGTCCATTTTTTGAGGCAATTATAACTTTTCTGGAAATGAAAAGCATTTATTTGTTACCTTTCCACATATTCTTTATTATAATACGGATGGCATACAAAGAAATTATATTTTTTATTGGTTTGATATCAATTTATTTAAGAAGCTATTCTTAGCAGGCAAATAGTTTTGATACTTACATAGCTAAACAACCAAAATAATGGTTTGTACCTACTCGTACATGTACAGTTAGTGACAGATAATTAAAGAGAATATAATGCGTTCTAACCCAAACCAAAGTCACGACTTCAATTTTGATTGAGCAGTTGCTTTAAAAAGCCAACTTATCATTTTTTAAATATTTTTCCTCTGGTTCAACCTTATACTTGACCGTTTTCGGCAATATACCCTTACCAACCATCCATTTGGAATAAATTGCTTATTTTCAATGTAACTGTAAAAAAAAATTACATCTGTTTTTATTCCTACAAAACTTAAAGAACCCAAACAACATAACGGTATTTACAATTTTGGTAGTTAGTTGTACAATAGGCTAGTAAGAAGACACTGTTACATATCAACTGTCCTAAAGTACTATGTCCTTTTCTGTCTTCGTCCAAGCAAGTTACCACAAGAAGTACGCGTAGTCTTGTATTTTATGCAGTAGTATGTTACAGTGGAACCTCTTCGAGCACCTCTTATAACGAGTAATTCGCATAACGAGCAAAAAAAATATTTTGTATTGTTTGTGTATTAACACTGTGAAAATTCATACTGTTATAGTTTAAAATTTTTTGAGGAATTCAAAAACACTGTTTATTTTCACATGAATATATTTAAAAAGATTACAATCTTTAGAGTAAGTTACTAACGTTTTCGACCTAGAAGGTCATCATCAGGTATGATTATAATATAATATATGATTATAATATAATATATATAAAGAATAATCATACCTGATGATGACCTTCTAGATCGAAAACGTTAGTAACTTACTCTAAAGATTGTAATCTTTTTAAATATATTCATGTGAAAATAAACAGTGTTTTTGAATTCCTCAAAAAATTTTAAACTATAAAAAAAAAAAAAAATTAAATTGCTCCCTTAACGAGCGAAATTTCGCATAACGAGCATATGAGAGCTTATGTAGTTGGATCGATCGTATTTCACACCAAGAAGTTATGAAGCAGAGTTCGTTATGGGAGGAAGAAGAAGTAGCAGAGCAACAATCTTCTGGCGCAAAAGAGAAATGCTGAAAGTATGGGAAACTGTTTCATCGTACATTCAATGATAAGGCTTTGTGACATTTTTACTGAATTTTAAAGAGCCGGCTAAAATAAATGTCTCAAATAGTAAAAAAAAAAAATTATTTGTCATAAATTAATACAAAATAAGCTAGGTGCGATTTTCATTTTTTTTATCCAGGTTGTTACGATCATAAACAATTTACAAGTATGTAATTTTATGTGAATAAACGTTAAGAAGAAAAAATATTTCCCATGGAAGGCATTATCGTGTTTTACATTGATTTAAATGGGAAAATTTGTTTCTGGACACTCTGGAACGAATTATTCTCGTTATGAGAGATTCCACTGTATAAGTCTGGTAAGCAGAGATTGTGTACTCGAACGTAGCTCTGAATTATCTTTACTGATATGTTTGCGGATGGCAAGAAGCAGATTATCTCGTGAACGAAAAAATAATGAGAAAATAAAATACGAGTATACAATCTCAGCAGACTACGCGTGGAAGTGACTTGAGCAAAGAAGTTAACCAACTAAAATAACAAATTATTCTACTGTTTAATTTCATAATAGCTATGAATCATGCAAGATTTCTTAAAAGAATCGCCATCATATACAAGTACATACATATAAATAGGAAACGTCGATATTTCAGTGCCCCAAATATATCTTGCCAATGATTTTCTTTTATTGAGAGACGAATGTGAAATGCAACTGAGTTGCACATATAGTTTTTTTTTTTTTTTAAGAAATCCTGTGTGGGAAACTCCCTAGATTCTAGAGACTCTAGGAGTATATGAAACTTGTTGTAGTGCTGCAGAGGTGTACAAGCTTGGTCGTCGCTACAAAGCGCCAATATTCAAGCAAGACCCAGTTGCTGTAGTAAGGAACATAGACAATACATTACATTTTCATCTATCATCTACATGTTAAGTGCGCTGTGAATATCCCAGTTCAGGAATAAAATTAAACTGTGTTTCATACACCAGTTGCAATTTAATAAACATTTCCTGCTTGGCTTATTCACGGTCGAACTTTTAAGTTGTAATTCCTTAGCGGCGAAAGATACGGAGCTCGTATTTCAGGGGGAGTATAATGCGGAGCGGATATTTCACGCGGTGGTCTTTTGTGGAAGGGAACATTATTAAAATTACTGCAGCTCTGGATGCACTTTATATCCATGCAGGGCTCTCCCCTACACTATGAATACCAGCAATGTTACCCTGTATGAGTAGATATATGACTAAATAGCGACTCTAAAAAGTTCTACGAAAATCCGTAGAATGTCAAAAATTGCAGTATTTTATTTACGGAATGAGTTACCCATGTCTGTGTTTCCACCGCAATTTAACCTTGCTCTATTCAAAACCAACATCAATCGCCACTTAATTTCAGTGTCAAAACAAAGCTTACACAACGCAACACACTCCACAACTCTACGCAGCTAACAGCCGTGCAACAAATGATAAGGACATCAACCGCCATGTCACCAACACCTCTGCGGCACTACCACAAGTGTCATAGACCTCTAGAGTCTCTGAAATCTAAGGAGTCTGCCGCACAGGATTTCTTAAAAAATAAATGTTTGTATCGTAACGCAACGAAGCTACACACCTAATTCAGTTCTTACTGCGTTACCTCCAAAGGTGTTGAATTTGTGGAATCTATTTATTTTCACTCGACTCGTTGTATGCGAAATACCAGACGGCCAGCGTCTACCAGGTCGACCACCCAAAAAATGGAATCACATTTGGTGTTCTGCGTCACAAGAGAGAATTCTGGAATAAACAGTCTAAAATAAGAAGGAGAAGAACCCATATCATTGAATAGTAATTAGGAGATGTGGCATGTGGGTTTTACCTTGTCGACTCAATATTCCAAAAAACCGGCATATTTGAGAGTGCGTTGTTTTTCCTACATCAGTCACGTTCAGACTGCTGTACAACTGCTTCTGTTCATTTTGATAAAAAAAATCTGTTTCGATCCACAGTTCAGTTCATAGAATGCTTGCAACAAAGCTGGGAGAAAAGTTCGGTCCCCACCAAGGGTGTCAGAAATGATTTCCCGTTTCCACACGCCAAATGCTAGACACTTGGTAAACGTGGTAAGAAATTGAACTTTATGTGCAGCTTAGATGAGGTGAGGAAGGGTGCAAGCCAACTACTACAGTTGACAGACTGGAAAGTCGCAGCGCTAGACAGAGAGAGTTGGAGGCAAAGGCTGATGGAGGCCAAGGCTCGATATGAGCTGTAGGGCCATCGAAGAAGAAGTGTAACTTAGATGCATTTTTGCGTTGCAACCAGCGGGTCAAGTAAATCTCCATTTTTCCTCATATTTTTCTTTGTTCCCTTTAACTTTCCTTGTTTTCTATCTTGGAAAACAAGAAATTTTAGGAACCTTTCAGATATAGGGCGCGTTCCGCTTGCAGAAGATGCACAATGGCACAACATCTCCAGTAAATCTTCGCGCTTCGCTGTGCGGACTTGTACACTTAATTCCATTCAAAACAATGCCAGGAAAACAAACTAAGGATTCACTTAATGCTCTGTGCTTAGCTCGGACAATACAAAGTTAATTTAATAATGCATTAAGTGCTTAAATACTGCAGTGCAACTTGTTGTAGCGTGTAATTGCTGTGACTTCATGTATAAAAAGTAAAAAAATACTGTATTAAGTCCTTAAGTTTTTGTAAAGCATATTATGAATTGTGTTGTAAAAGATGATGAGGATAGATGATGTTTTCTTGTTGCGCCGTTAGATCCATAACCGTCTCAAGGGCGCCACGGCTCTTTGTGTAAAGCATTTTCTTGAATCCTCCTCTGAAGTTGACGGTGGGTTGTTCGATCCGCATGTTAACAGATAACTTGTTAGATGATAGTTAGGGGCAAACCCCCCCTTCAAATGAAGTGGGGTAAGGCCGGCCCCGTTACACGTAAAAATAAATAGGTCCCGAATCACATCATGCGATCCCTTCGGGAACAACGTGGGTAGTTACACTATATGTGTAGCTTAGTTGCGAAAAAAAATGTTTCTGGCCCAGCTACGCCAAAGCTACCACAAAACATATAATTTAAACTGAACTTACAGTTGGAAAGCAAATGCATTTGACGGAAGTTTGCGAAGAATGTGTCAAGGATTTGTGCGAATATTTCATTATACTCAAAAGATGTAAGAATAAAAAAAACAAATCGTTTTATTTCTATCTATTACAGTGATTTTTATTTGATAGTCTTCGTGTACGGTTAACTTCGAACTGATTATGATAAAAACCTCGCTTACGCCATAAGACGGCATCGACTTAGAATGCTCAACGGCTCTGATAGTCCATCTATCTGTATTAATATTTTTTTTTTGTGCTCACAATTTTTGTATTTACCTTAGCTTGCAAAAATTCCTATCATAATAATGTTTTCCAGTAGGTATTACAATTTCTGCAACATATTTCCCGTATTAACATCTCTGTGGGAACCGCTTTAAATTTTTGACTTGAAGTGAATCAGGCGGAAAATAGCTTACAGGGGGCTAGATGCTATCCGCTGAAATTATGTGACAAACAAAACGATAGTTGGGAGTATCGTTAGTGCAAAAAAAAACGATACCCAAATTTTTTCATGAAGTCTTTCACTCATGTGAAATTCATATGGGATACTAGATTAAAGTTAACCATTCCAAGTAACATCTTTAAAAGAAAGATCTAGGAATGAAAAACATTAAGAGACCCATCGTTTGATCCGTAGAGGCTTACCTTTCGTTATATGTTTTTTTCATTTCTCACGTTTCAGAGATCAGAAGAAGTTACACACACATATGTAACGAAACGATGGATTGCGATCAAGACCCGGGAGAATACTTTTAAGCAACTTGATAATGACTCGCCACAGATTCAATAGAAAATAAAAGGGGACGTCACACGCCGAATTGCTAAATATAGGATAAGGGAAAAGCAGACAAATATCTCTATGGACACTAGTCATATAGGTGTGGTGTTTTCCCGCCGAGAAAAACGTTATGTTTTCTATTAACTCCTAATATTACCGATTGAGTCAGTAGTAAATTCAATAAGTACACTTATAAAAATAGCCTTGTTGTCAGTAAAATCATCCAGAAATATTATATAATATTCCTCTTGCATACCGTACGATGAAGTTTTTATTGTAAAAGGACAGCATTTACATATTTCTGTGCTTTTAAAATTTTCTGAAAGAATTTCCTTCAATTTTCCTTAAGTTTTTACCGTAGATCGAAAGACTAGCTATTCCAGTTAGTTTCTTCCTTTAGAAACATGTATCGTTTGACATGTGGTATCGTCTTTCAAGTAGGTATCGTTATTTGACTTTTTACACAACCCTAGTCGTATAGCTGTCTTCTATACGGGATAAGAAACGAACAAAAAGCATGAAGCAAGAAGCGAATAGTGCCTCAAGTGCGAAACATTACGCTTAAACCATTGCATTTTACCAAGAATGTAAGAAAACTAAAACTCACACTGGAGGTGCTGTTTTAGTTAATATGTTCCGCTATGGTTAAGTTTAAACGTAAAGTATATAGGTACTAAAGGTACAGCGAAAAGAATGGTCAGTACCCCGAGTATAAAACATAGCGTAAATAATAAACCATCGCGTAAACAGGAAAATATATGGAGGATAAAATAGCGCCTCTAGTGAGTGTTGTATTTTTTTAAATTAATTCGTAAATACGAATGCGATTCCCTAACCTATCTTTTCTGGCCTTAAATAGTTATTAACATTCTTCCGACAGCGTTACAGCCAATATCGAACCTTGGTATCCTGTGGTACTAACATTATCTAATTCATCTTGTCTTGTCTTGTATCCTGCCGCCTTTCCTCTAGGGGTGGCCAGTACCTCCACACAAGTGCCTCCACTTGACTCTGTCCTTGCATACTTCTTTCATCTCATCTAATTTCATCACTCTTTTCATGCATGCTCTTCTCTTGTTTCCACTCTGTAGATTCCATTCATTCGCAATCTCATTTATCTGATCAATCCATTGTTTCCTAGGTCTTCCCCTTCCACGCTTACCTGTTACATTCCCTTTATACACTCTTTTTGTCAGTCGGTCTTCATTCATCCTTTCAATATGTCCAAACCATCGCATCACACTTCTTTGAACTTTCACTTTCACGCTTTCTTTTACTCCGCATTCATTTAGAACCCATTCGTTTCTCACTCTATCTTTCAGTGTTTTTCCTGTCATACTTCTCAGATGGGCCATTTCTACGGTGCATACCTTATTTACTTCTCTTTCATTCAACGTCCATGACTCGCTTCCATACATCAGGGTCGGCAACAAAATACAATTGTGTACCGCCATTTTCATTTTCTTTGGTATCCTTTTATTCTTCGCTATTCTACCAAACGCTCCTATCACGCATCTTCCTTTGCTGGCACGCTTCTCTAATTCTTTCGTCATCTTACCATTCGCCTCAAACTTACTTCCTAAATAGTCAAACTCATTCACTACTTCAACTTTTATTCCATTCAAATTAATTGTAAGTTCCTCACATACTTCATTCCTGTCAAAAACTAATACTTTCTTTTTCATATTAATCATTTCTTATTTAAAAACTACTCGATGACATCTATTGACCCATTGCCAAAATTTTCGTCAAGTACCCCGACGGGAATCAAACCAGAGTTGTTTTATTTCATAAATGCCAGTCAAAATTAACGTTAAGACGCTCTTGGCCATAGCGCCGATTATTTATTCAATACAAAACAAAATGTCACATCAAAAGGTACATACATTATGATAGTGTGCAGGAGATGTAAAAGTATAGAAGATAATAAAAGATGGGTTAAATGGGATAAAAGTTTCGGCGCTTCTTAACGCGCTTGGCCATATCGCTGACTTTTTCATTCATATTTTGTATTTATTTACGCGATGACTGAGTATTCACGCAATGTTTTATACTTAGTGTAAAGGTAGCCATATTGTCGCCATAAACATGTTTGCTTCTTGCTTTAGTGCAGCCGGGATGGCTGTTTTGTGTCAGCCCCTGAAATATGGCACATCGATACCGAGGGCGATTTTATGAAACTCTGAAAAGAAACTGCGAGACCCGACACAATGTTAGTGTCGTTATTTTAAATAATTAAATGAAATAAATTTCAATTTTCCATAAACTCGCTTACTATCTTAACATAAATTGTCAGCTGTGTACGAACAACAAAGATTGAGGGCAGAGGCGTTCATAGTTTTTACCCATGGGTAAGCAACACCATAACTTCGCAGAAGGTTCGGTTATAGGGTCGCAGAAGAGCAGATATTAATTATTGATCCTTACGAAAAGTGTTTCAGTCATAGGTTTCAGTACATAGCTTTTGTCACCCCTGTTGAAACAAGGTCGAAAGAGTTGCAGAGTGTATGTTCATTTGAAATTCGGCTTTTTTAGACGCTACAAGTTGAAATAAGTTAATTGTACAAAAAAATATAAAGAACACAATCTTCCTTTATTTGAAGTTCACCGTTTTATTTTCACTTTTATTGTTATTTGCAATCTTTATTATACTAGCGAAAATAAAACAGTGTTTAAATTTTTACATTGTTAATACACAAACCATTAAAAGTATAATTGAATTTATTTTAATTTAATTTAATTCATTTGATCCAGAGTCACAACCTTTGTCATATAAGCTCTCCATTTGGTATGGCTGTGGATATCCCATACATTTGATATTTCAGCTTGTCGTTAAGTATTGCGGTTTGTTATTTTCACCTTGCCAGTAAGCTGGTAGGTACTATAATTTTTGTTAGGGAAAGACAGCGATATATAAAAATATTTTCTGGCAATCTTGTTGGGAATCAAACCTAGACACCTGGCTTTAAGCGCAGCCGACCAACCAACCAAAAAAAAAAAAATCTAAAATTGCAAAAATACACCAACATTCACAAAGCGTGAATCTGCATGAAAATAATTGAAAACAATTCAAGCATATGGAAGCAGTGGGGTGACACGAGATCAAAGGCCGCCGCCTCGCAGATTGTAAACGTGGCCTCCCGCGAGTGTCACTTGCTCACCCTTGGTCTAGTTAGGCACAAGCCGAGCCTGTCACAATGTCAAGTCCTCCCGCCATAACTCACCCACCTTTTATTTTCCCGCCAACTTTGTGCGACTGCGAGCTCGCTGATATTTATAGGTGCATTAATAGCGCCGCTGGCCTCGCACGACATCCTTTTGCACTCCAAATTTATTGAAAATTTTAACCGTAGACGTAATTTTTTCCCGCGTCTTTTTGACACATAATTCCGTAGATAAGTACCCAAACAGTGCTATTCACAAAACAGTTGATTCATAACTGATCTCCAGATCATCATTATTTTCTATGGAAAATTCCCTGTAGGCCGTGGATGGCCATGGCTTTGCTGTTTGAGAATAACACCCTTAGTATACTTCTCCACCGACGTCGCTGTCAACCTAGCTCACTTCAGGACTTCGGTATCGGTTAGAAGTGTTTAAATTAAATAGGTAATGTAAGTTTTTTAGAGTAGACACAGATTTACAATATCAATAGTTTGAGTAGACACTATGAGAGTGGAGTGTTAAGAGAAATGTTACAAATTGAGTTTTTGTGTTGTAATGAATAGCTGAATTTCAAGATCATTAGATTAAAGAGGTAAAAGATACAAGTAAAAAAGAGAAAAAGTATAGGGTTTTTCGTAATAAAATTTTATCGAGCAAACTTTTAAGGATTGTGTTTTCAAGGAGTACTAGTTCTTCATTATAATGTCAATAACACGCTGCCATGTTTTGAAATTGATAAATTAAGTAGAAATATTTTATTTTATTTTGTAAAGCATTTTCAAGTTGACTTTATATTATATTTCCCCTTAATGAGTGAAAGTTCAACAGGATAAAATGAGATGGTTCGGGAATCCAGGAAGAATGTATACGGCAAACCACTGACAAAAAGAGTGTACAAAGGGAATGTCAAAGGTAATGGTGGAATGGAAAGATCGAGGAAATAGTGGACAGATCACATAAGTGAGATTGCCAGTGACTGAAATCTGCATAGCGAGAAAAAGAGAAGATCATGCATTAGGTATAAGGAGATGAAGGAATGTCGAGGATATGAAAGAAGTTTGCAAGAACAGAACAAAGTGGAGACACATCTGCGGAATAACTACCTACCCCTAGTGGAATGTCGACTGGATACAGTTCCAAGGTCAAAGTAAGCGTGCAAGGGAAAAAAATAATGATAAAATAAGCGAAATTGCAAATGACTGGAATCTGCAGAGTGAGAAAAAAAGCATACATGAAGAGAGTGATGAATGCCGGGGAGATGAAATAAGTGTGCAAGGACAGAACAAAGCGGAGACACATTTGTGGAGGTACTGGAAACACCCAGCGGAATGGCGATTGGATACAGTTACAGGTCCTTTGGCACTTTTTCAGTGTAGAAACTAGTTACCACTTACACACTGGAAAAAGCACATTTTCCAAGACAATCCTTACACTCCCCCCGGGTACATTCCCGGACGGGCTGAAGACTGACGACACGTCTGACAAATATAAATGGATCAGTCGCCTCCGCCGGGATTTGTATGCCACATAAGCTCTGCCTTCTCTCCGACAATGCCACACGACCGAACATCGCACGATTACACGCGTGCGCAGTATCACTATCCCTACAGAGGTGTGAACCGAGCGACGAAGTGAGAATAGCACAAAGTGTGCATTGGATCTAAAAAATTCCATTCTGAACGAATTGAAGATCAAACAATGTGTGCACTGTCTTACATTTACCCGGTACAATGCTTTCTTGAAATAGGTTATGAATATTTCCTTGACTGACAGGTTGGTATGCGGCTGACCACTCATACTGTAAAAAATGGTTCACTTTGCCAATGTCACCCCTGCTTCAGGGAAGATCGGCAAGAGTTGCAGGGCTTATGTTCATTTGAGATTGGGTTTTTTATATTGTAGGTCCACATGCGGCATGTGTAAGCGCGAAATTATGCGTGTCTGCTTGTGGGAATGCATTTAATATGAATCTCAAATGATACATATCTTTGCAGCTTAGATTTAGATTTAGATTTAGAATATATTGTAAACGATAAGTACCAATTCTTTCGAAGATCGGTGATCATCTTGGCTTTTTTCACTTTAGATGCTTCAGCTCTGAATGTGATTTTTTTTGTAAAACTATTATCCTCGGTTCTTCGACCACAAAAAATTTCAATTTTTTAACGTCTTTAAGTTCTTCTTCCCACAATTTTTCATGTGTGATAAGATGGAGAGGGCGGTATTTCTCATTCCTCATAACGTGACCGAAGTACATACTCGTAATCTTTTTCTGTTTAATGATTGACAGAAGTTTATTATTGGTTAATGGCATTCACGCGTCAGAAGACTTCTTCGTGGTGACCAGTCGTGGGCCTTCGTGTATCTAATTTTGATAACACCTCTAGCTGCAGAATATGTAGGTACAGATTTATTTAATATGCATCTATCCCCTTCCTTGTAAAAAAATATTGAGTGACAGCTAAATCTGATGCTGATCAAAATTAAATCTCTGACTTAATAATGTCTTTAGATCCAAACTGTAAGCACTCCTTTAAAACACTCTTCTGCTATCCAGTGCCTGTGTGAGCATCCATCCCTCCATTTTAAATAAGATAATCGGGAATCATAGAAACATTCATGCTTATCGTATTTTTTTACCTAAGTTTTAAAGTAAAGTATCACGTTGACTTTCGTCGGTAAGAACCGGAATCAATGCCCAGATAATTGAAAAGCTCTTAATTTAAGCTTAGCATGTGTAGGTACTCTATGTCGTTCTACTACTTTTTTAGGCAGGCATTTATGAAACGGAAAAGGCCCGCCGCGCCGTTTCAAATCATTGTATCAGAAACCGCTCTCTGGAAAATTGCGCCAAAAAAGGTTGACCCAGATCACAAGCTCAGCAGCGACTTGGCTCCTTTTAAGTGCCACATAGATAGGTTTACAGGTACATCTCACAAAAAGTGGTCTGAAATAAAATAAACCACTTAAATATAGCGGTTTTTCACTCGAGCGTGCACGGTTTACTCAGCCTTCTCAAGAAATGTAAGTTTTCACATCAAAATCCTTGACTTTAGTTTAGTGTAACAGCCCGTTCCCACTTTTCGGGTGTCGGATCCGTATATTAATCGGAGGTTCCAGTGGCGGAACATTATGTATGGAGCTATTCACACTTGTCGGAAACCGATTTTGTCCGAAATGTTCTGCAACTGGAACCTTCGATGAATATACGAATCCGACACCCGACAAGTGGGAACGGGCTCTTAGGCTTTAAGTTGCTTGACTTATGAGCTGTTACGAGAATAACTAACCATACTGTAAATGACACTTCTGTTTCTGGGAAAGTTGACAAGAGTTGCAGGGCTTATGTTCATTTGAAGTTTGGGTCTTATCTTGTAAGTACACATGCAGCATGTGTAGCGCAAACTCACGCGTGTCTGCTTTTGGATATACTCCTATTTTTGTAAATTAGATAAAGAAACAATAAATGATAATGCGTTAAAAGTTGTGTGTGAATTTTACAATATTTATGTGACTAGAGTCCTTGGCAACCCATAACAAAATAATATTTTGCCATCGCCCTAGCAACCCTGCCGTGTGACGTCACAACTTTTTAAACGTACATTGATGTGCCGACGTGCTAAATGAACCTAGAAGAAAAATTGCCACTGTTTTCGGAGACCGTGCTTTTGCGGTGGCCGGCCCTGCGACCTGGAATCATCTACCACCAGAAATCCGGAGGTCTAAGACGATTGAGGACCTAAAGAGGAGGATGAAGACATTTTTCTTCGCCCAGTAAATTACTAAGCGCCCTTGGAGTGACATTGAGTTACGAAACGGCGCTGATAAGGAAATCATCATAATCATCATCATCATCATCATCATCCGACCTCATTGGTCGATAACGTTGGAAGGACCTTACAAGGTAAAAACTTTTTTTTTCGATCAAAAAACTATTGAGTATTTAATCCAGTGTAGAGAGCATCTCCAAGTAAGAAAATTATTAAGTAAATTTTAACTTCATCAAAGTTAAAAACTTGATGGAAAAAAAATCTTCTTTAGTTTTTAAGAAAAATAAATTTAAACACAATTACTAAGTGCTGAAACTAATTTTGAAAATAAACGATTCCTCCTTCAGAGGGGGGTGTCTGTGTGAACCATAGCATCCCAGCTCATGAGTCCAACTTTACGTTTAAAGTCTTATCAAAAAAAGAATGAAAACTAATACTCTCATTAGAGGCACTGTTTTAGGTTCTTTATTTTTTTGGTAAACGCCACAGTTGAGTTTGAACGTACAATTTTATACTAGGGGTACTGGACTCATTATAGGGTAAATTCCTCTCTCTAGAGGCGAAGCCCAACTTAGAAAAAGTAATTAACGCCGTGCATTGTGATCCGCAGCCAACTTTCAAAGACTACGGTCGTACAATTTCATTACGGCCATAAACAAAACTATCGTTCAAACCATAGACTAGCGCTTCCTGGGAAATGCTTGATGATGTGTGTGTTAAATAGATTGATGTCTTGAATGATACTGTTACGAATATGCAGGATTTTACTTGTGCTAAGTTTGTACCTATGTGTTAGTTTAATAAAAACGCAACTAAGCTACACATATGGTGTAACTTTTTACCTGCATGTTCCTCGAAGGAGTCGCATGTAGGAATTCAGGACCTATTTATTTTTACGGGTAAGGAGGCCGGCCTCACACCAAACACTTTCAGTTAAAGTCGGGGGTTTCCCAGCTCCCGGGGGGGCTGGTTCCCATTTCTTGTGAAGGCTGAGTAAACCTTGAGATCGAACCCTTGCTCTCGGCATGGAATGCAAGCATTCTACCAATTGAGCTATCGACCTTTTTTACGAGCTTGGTCGTCGTCGCTACAAAGCGCCAATTCTTAAGCAAGACCCAGTTGCTGTAAGGCTGGATGGACCTTTGGTGACCGGTCATTGGTAAAGGTTTATGAATTTTTCCCCAGCGAAGAGCAAACTTGAAAATATAAATTGTTTTTTTTTGTGCTCCGCCGGGATTCGAACCCACAACCTTCCACTCAGAGTCCGAAGTGTTACCACTGAACTACGGATCGGTAATAATATAAGGATATGAAATCTCCAAAAATAGGTACAGGTCGCGTCATGTAAAAAGAACGCTAGCAGTCAATCTGCGCAGTAGGCGATTAATCGCCTGTACCCATGCGCCAACACACCCCCTCCACTTTTTCCCAACGTTCTTTTTACATGACGCGAACTGTATAAGCTTAGATAGGTAATTAATAACGACTTGTATTTGTTCGAGATTAAAGAAGTGTTGAATCGAATCGAGAACAAAAACTATAATTTCCTCTTAGCTATGTTGAAAAATTTTATACGCCTTTATCAAAGACTAGTCGCAAAAGGTTCATCCAGCCATACAGCATTTGGGTCTTTCTTGAGAATTGAACATTCTATAGCGGCGACTAAGCTTGCAGAGGGCTCTTGAGGTGTGATTCATTCATAAATAGCACTCACCATATAATTCAACGGAATATTTGTTTCTTTAAATGTATATATAAATAAATATATAAGTCAAACGCAGTGATTTATATAGTCACCAAGATTTTTTAACGAGTAACTTGTATAAAAATAAAGCAAAAAGCGGTATTATTTGTGAAAAGCGGTATTATTTTATGAAAAGCGGTTTTATTTGTGAAAAGCGGTATTATTTGTGAAAAGCGGAAGGTAGGTATGTTTGCATTTTTTGCATAGTACTACTATGTACCCTACGTATTAGTTCTTATATAGGTATCGATGGGTTTAAGAATAATATTATTTTCGAATACGGAATAAAATACATATATACCTTTGTATTTATAAATAAGGCTACCTGCTGAGTTCAATGCAAACATACCTACCTACCGCTTTTCACAAATAATACCGCTTTTCACAAATAAAACCGCTTTTCATAAAATAATACCGCTTTTCACAAATAATACCGCTTTTTGCTTTATTTTTATACAAGTCATTTTATAGTATACTTATCTATGATAAGAACGCTTGAAACTACAATCCACGAAGTATTATTAATTGTCAAATTTTGGTCAAAAAAAAACATCAAAAACTACTTACTCGTGCAGCACGCTTAGGTACGCGCGAACTTATACGTCTCTGCTTTTGGGAATGAATTAAATGATAATATGAATTGAGAATATCTTTGCAACCTCAATTATTAATAGCAAGTAGATTACATATTTTTAAAATACTTACTTTCACCTAGTTGCTAGCTACTGTAATGAAGACGATCCTACATATTTCAGAAAATAGTATGTAGGTACCTACCTTCCTACTTAACTTTTACATACAAAAAAATTATCTTCCTGTTAAGCTATGACTATTCTTTCCTTTACACAGTAAGCTAGATATTCCCGACGCTGTTTCTTTACCGTGGAAATTAAAAAAGTAGGAAGACCCCCGCGTTAATTGAAAATTATAATCTCATGTAAAAACACGAGCCCGGGAGAAAATTAAAATCAAATTATCCTAAGTCTAGACTAGATAGATTTCTTCTTTACTGGGATTTACAAACTTAAAATGAGGGTAAATTTCAGAGTTTTCGTTTTGTGATTATTTTTACAGTACTTTGGGTTTAAAGTGACTGGACAAGGGTGAAGGTCTAACAATTATTAATTGGGAGCATGGCAAACAAAGGTATAGAGAAATTTTAATGAAGGTTCAAGTAGGTATCTGCATAATATATATTATATTAAAAACACTTTAACATTACTTTTTTAAGTAGGTACCTACATATGAAAATTAAACATAAAAAATTTAATGCGTAATTTTATTTATACACTTTCTAAATGTTAGGTATAGCCGTATAGGTAATGGAGGTAAGCAATATCTAGAATCTATAATCTAAGTTGCAGGCATAATATGTAAGACCGCGCTTTCCCATGCTGCATATGTACGTATAAAACAAACCAAGCCCCACATGAACATAAACTTTGCAACTCCTGACGCCTTTCCTTTGAAATCTGGATGGCATTGGCAAAAGTGAACCAAGGTTGTACAGCATGGAGGTCAGCCTCATACCAACCCATTGAAAAATTCTAACATCTTTAAAATGATTGGAAGGTAGTGGGTTCGAATCCCGACGGAGCATAAAAAATATTTTGTTTTTCAAATTTCTTAGTTAAAAAAATAATCTACTTTTACCAAAGACCGGTCACCATAGGTCCCCATCCGCCTTACAGTAACTAGGTCTTGCTTGAGAATTGACGCTTTCTACGGTGACAACCAAGCTCTTAGAGGGCTCTTGAGGTGAGATTTACACAAAAAACAGCGCTCACCAAATAATTAATCATCCCAATAGTTATAATATTAGTATTACCTGATACCAAGATACGACAAAGGATATCTAAATGGCTATAATCTATAATTTAGATGGACTTAAATACCAAGATAAGGCTTCGATTCCCTCAAAGACAACAGAAAAAATGAAGAAAAAAATGCAAGAAATTTGAGGAATACAATTGTAAAGAAAACTATTAAAAATAATGGAAGAATGGGGCTTTTTAGGAATTAAAAATATAAAATAATTAAATAGTGTCCTCATTTTATTAGAAAGTATGTGGGTGTTTATTTTCTCACCGAAATGGACAAATTGTAAAACCATGCCTGCTGGAGGTATTAGGTAACAAGCAAACTTTTCCTTAGTTGAAATATGTGTTGTAATATAAAGCTGTTTTGGTATAAATCACACCTCAGGAGCCCTTTGACAGCTTGGCTGTTGCTAAAGACCATCAACTCAAAATACCGCAAAACCCAGCTGCTATAGGTAAGACTGGATTAACCTTTGTGACTGGTCGTCAATATACGTAGTTAAAATTCTCAACACTATCGCCCCTCAATCAGCCTCTACGTAATTTTCGCTCCCCTAAGAGCCCAAATCGCCCCCAGGTTGGGAACCACTGGGCAAAGAGTATTTTCGAAAATTAAATGATATTTTTTGTGCTCTGCTGGGTCTTGATCGGGCTGGGACTCGACCAGTAGAATATGGGCTGGTCATCATCTTATATTTTACATCCTCGTATATAAAATAATTAATAAATTACACAGCAAATACAACTCATTTATTTTTATTTTCAGTTCAGTATGAATCAAAAACAACATTTTTGCTAAAATCATATTTCTTAACATGTTAAACTTATTCCTTGACTTATAGGTTGGTATGAGGCTGACCACCCATACTGTAAAAAATGGTTCACTTTGCCAATGTCACCCCTGTTTCAGGGAAGGTCGGCAAAAGTTGTGGGGCTTATGTTCATTTGAGGTTTGGATTTTATTTGTAGGTACACATTCAGCATTTGTAAGCGCGAACTACACTTGTTGGTTTGTGGGCATACATCTGAGAGCTTTAAATGAATATATCTTTGCAACTTAGATTATAGATTATTATAGATTAAACTATGGTACAAAAAAAATTTAGAAATGCAATATCAAATGCATACAAGTTAGTTTCCTTGTGCATCAATATTTCAGTGAAATTTTATGACACTCAGATTAAACAAAAAATCATCGCAGAACGAGAATACCTCCTGATGATGTCAGATATGACTCTGAGAAAATTTAACCTTCACTATGAACACAATATCCATTTACTTTATTGTCAAAAAATACTATGGTAGAAGAATCAGATTGAAACCTGAAAAAGGTATACTTAAAATCCTGTTTATGATAGTTTATTTCTTTGGTAAAGAGTATGAATTACGCTGACACAACGTCTAAGCTACACAAATAGTACCAACTATGTACCTGAAGGCATGGTGAAGGGGTCGCATGTGGAGAATGGCACTTATTTATTTTGATAGCTAAGGAGACCGGCCCTATACCAACCACTTCACTTCACATGAGGGTTTCCCAGCTCCCAACGCGGCTGGTTCACATTTCTTGTAAAGGCTTAACCTTGCCAGTATTTTTCATTTAAATTTGAAATAAACACCAAAACGGGAAATCATTTCTGACACACCTGGTAGGGATCAAACCCTAGCCCTCTGTCATGAAATGCAAGCATTCTACCGGCTGAGCTATCGACCGGACTGACAACTGGCAATTTATTAAAAATCTAAAATTCGATCAAAAATACATTTTGGGCAGTAACAGTAAATCTAAGTACTTTCTATTTATCATTATTTATATTTGTTTATGGGTAGTATGTCTTATACCACTTATCCCTGTTCTTGGGTCCTCCAGGCCGTATCACTTTAGGTATGTACACCGGATGATGCTGATTGAGTTTCCTATCAAGTGGATTTTGATGCAACTCAAATGGCCTCTTCTTGGCCTCCCTAAACCTCGTGTCGTGCCTAATTTTGTAGATTGTTTCCCATTGGTAGATCTCATAGGGTAAGAGATGGCGCGGTCTATTGGAAACTAAGTGCTTATAATGCTTCTCTAGCCACTCTCTCCGCGGTTCATCTTCAATGTCTGCGATAACCTTAACATCCTTTTCTAAGTAAGGCTTCATCTCAATATCTTCGCGCTTCTTTGGTGTGTTCAAATAAAACTGTAAAAGCACTTTCAAAACATTCTCATTAAATCCAATCACTTTTCCACTGTCATCTATGCTTTCAAATAGCTTCATAGGTTGTGTTCCATAGCAAACATTCCTCAACGGATTTGTTTTGATGTTGTTGCCGTGCACAAGTAATGTGTTCAATTGATAAGTGTAGAAGGACCAGCTTTGTCCGTCTGTCACAACAGTTTGGGTTGTTAGTGGATATGTGATGTCATTGAAGGTAGAGAATCCCTGATAGCACGCCTGAGCCAACAGCCAAGCGTAACTGGAGAACAAGCCCTGTGTGTGTAATATTTCTACCATCTCTTCCGGTCCGTAGGTTTCTGGACGTTGGATGAGATGTCCTCGGGTGTGGTAAGATAACAGCCCATATTCATGTGTATCTCCAGGCCAGAATCCTGAACAAAAAATAAGCCTGTTAGCTAATAAATCAAGAAAGAACATGTGCTAATGGCAATATTGTCATTTTGATCAAAAATATGTGAGCAGAGCGGCTAACTCAAAAACCCAAATCCAGCAACTAAAATCTGTATCACTCAAATGCAGAGGTCAGCTGAATCAAGACTCAACTATTTCTCACACTATTTTTCGAACCTTGAAGGAGGCTGCTCCAACAGTTTTGGATGCCTTCAATAATAATACATCTGTTTAAAAATATATTTTTGTTCATTCTTGTTCTTGTATCCTGCCGCCATTCCTCTAGGGGTGGCCGGTACCTCCACACAAGTGCCTCCACTTGACTCTGTCCTTGCTTACTTCGTTCATCTCATCTAGTTTCATCACTCTTTTCATGCACGCTCTTCTCTTGTTTCTACTCTGTAGATTCCATTCATTCGCAATCTCACTTATCTAATCAATCCATTCTTTCCTAGGTCTTCCCTTCCACGCTTACCTATTACATTCCCTTTCTACACTTTTTTGGTCAGTCGGTCTTCATTCATCCTTTCAATATGTCCAAACCATTGCATCACACTTCTTTGAACTTTCACTTTCACGCTTTCTTTTACTCCGAATTCATTCAGAACCCATTGGTTTCTCACTCTATCTTTCAATGTTTTTCCTTTCATTATAATTTATAAATCTGCCAGTAGTCAACCTATGGTGTTAACCTACAAATTGGCTTTGCACCTTTTTAATTTGATCGTTTTACTTTCAAAACTTTGTCTAGATCACATTGTCTTCAATAATAGAGAGAACAAGAAGAAACTTTGACAACCAAATTACCCAACAACATCCTTCATTCAAGTATACTTTCCTGCCACTTGGATACTTCCAGGAAACTGTGTTTTAGTTAGTTTAGTTTAGTTCAAAAGTTAGCTGAGACTGCAACATTCTTGATATGTTAAAGAGCCACCCGAGGCTAATATATCAGACTTTTAAAAGCTCCATTTGTCAGTATTTGCTTAAATATGTGAGTATTTTATCATACCAGGTATACTGGTGCCATGTCGGAAATGTTTCTCATACGCCACAGTTCTGGGATCATACTCATAGAGAGGAACTTCCAAGCTCTCACTTGTGGCCTCATTGTATGGTAAGAATGGCTCCAATGGAAGATCACTCCTCAAAGTTAACGCTGCATCACCTAAAATATAGACACATAGCATTGTTGTGGTTACAAGTAATGATATGAGGGTTGTATGAATGGGTTAAAGGTGTAAAGACAATTCGAGTCACAAATGCAAAAATTCCTTCTATTATAAATACCAGTCATATTCCTGATGCGTGTCAAAAATTGCAAGACAAAAATTGGTTTATTTCGAGCAAATAATACGAAATGAGATATATTGGCTACTGCATCTCATCATACAGGGAAGAATGGATAATGACAAACATTATGTTGAAGGAGAACATCTTGGTTAAAGAACCTGAGGCAATAGTTTGACAGAAGCATAAGATTGTTCTTTCATGCACCGGTCTCAAAAATTCTAATTGCTGTGATGATCGTCAATCTTCGTTGGAGAATCACAAGAAGAAGAGAGAAAGGTAAATGATTTAATCTATCACACTATTATATAAGATTTTATTGTACTTTCTACAAGAAAATGACTATAACGTGGAGCTTCTACGATTCATCACCACCAAAAGTCTTGTCATAAAGCTTTGCTTCTCTGCTGGTTGCCATTTTCTTCAACAAAGATAAAGAAGCTTCAGATCTTCAAAATATGACGCATAATATCATTTACCCAAGATAAAATGAAATTATAGAAATAATCATAATTATAGTCTCTTACCGAAGAATTGCATGGGATGATCTTTACGTTCAGTCACAACTTCACCCCTTGACCTTTCCTGCAGTCTTAGGAGAAATTTATTCCGGAACTCTGACTTGGGTTTTGGTATGAATCCACCAGCAAACCAGAATGCTTCTATGCGAGGCTTGATATCCATCTGGAAAATATACTTATGTTAATTTGAAATTCTTCTCTCAGATACAAAATAGACATCATTTTTATGTGTTCCCCAAGGCACTAATTGCACATTGTTTATAAATTTGTACTGTCAAGTTGGCAATAGGAAAATGTCAATCCATCCTGGACCTGCAGACTCAATGGACATCGGTAAATCTCACCATATCTATTCAAAGATACAACGCAATAAAACATGGTTTTGTGTAAACAGCTGATACATTTTGTATGGTACAGCTATCAGCTGTTAAAGCGTTGCAATGTTTTATTGTGTTCTATCTTCAAATCTATGCGATAAGATCTACCAACGCCTGTTGAGTCTGCAGGCCCTGATTTTGTTAAGCAGTGAATACAATATTAACAATATTTTCTACAATATTAATGCAGAGACCATGCTGTTTTACTGATACACTCTCAGCATTGTTTAATCCCTGTACAAACATATCCCATTGGACTAGTCAGTTCTTGACTGGTCACGGTGAGTTTAGGGCCAGGCTCTTCCAGCTTGGCCTCTCAAGGGGGGCTCTTCAACGCTGTCAGACCGGCCATCGGCCCGATCGGATACGCGGACTTTGTGGCCAACAAATCCAACTTTGAGGCTTTTTCAAAGTTTTGTGCCAACTATGGCGAGAACTCGTCGGTCTAATTAGACCGACATTCTTTCTATTTTCTCTATTCTTTTCCGCCTCTATGGTGGTTGGCCACTTAGTCAGGAGAGCGCCTCCCGAACAGTCTCAGTAGTAGCATCTCGAATTATAGGCCTTAAGTCATATGTTAAGATGCTCAGAATCACTTTACCTTTTTGTTTGTAAATTTAAAATCATCGAGCCCTATACCCTCACGGCTATAATCTTTCAGTGATTTCTGAGACTCTTTCGCTTTGTGTAAACACTTAGGAAAGTGTAGCTTCACGGGAGGGCCTTCTGCCACTCGTATCTCACATAACTTTTGCATGCGAGTCCTGTGACACATCCCCGGATGGGATGGATATACAGGGCGTGGGTCAGTGGAGGGGAGACTGACCCTGAGAGAAGGTGTTGTAAAAACATATCAATATTCAAGTGAACAAGTTTTATACCTGAGCCTCCATTATATGTGTCAGATCTGATGACAGGTGATTGGTTATTATTCTGTTCACATGTTTTATGACGTTGGTAGCCCTGAAGTCATCTTTTTGCATTTGAATGGAATTTTCCAGAGAGTATTCCTGGTGTCGACTGTAAAATATACATCATTTAATAAGTTGTTCATTATTTGAAAAAATGCTAGAATATATGGATACGACTTTGCTTGTAACGATTGAACTCTTTTTGCGATTCAAAAAAATCCTTTGATTAGGTTTTCATGTGAACAAATTTGCAAGAATATCCTGTAATATATATGCTCTAATAGTACTACATCTTCTAATTAGAAAGATATAGTACAATAAATATTTTTCAAATCCTTTTATCTTAGATAAGATTAGATAGATATCTTCCAGTCCATAGTCTAGTGGTAACACTTCGGACTCCTAATCGGAAGCTTGTGAGTTTGATTCCCGGCGGAGCGCACAAAAATATTTATAGTTTCAAAAATTCTCAGTTGCTGTATTGAAGAATTCATTGCCCTTACCAAAGAACAGTCACAAAAAGTCCACCCAGCCCTACAACAATTGGGTCTTGCTTGAGAATTGGTGCTTTGTGGCGCTCAACCAAGTGACGAAGCGTGTAAAGTCAGGTTGATAGCTCAGTTGGTAGAATGCTTGCATTCCATGCCGAGAGCAAGGGATCGATCCCCACTGAGGGTGTAAGAAATTATTTTCCGTTTCGGTGTTCATTTCAAAATCACGGGCAAGGTTTACTCAGCCTTCACAAGAAATGAGAACCAGCCCTTTCGAAAGATGGGAAATCCCCCACTTCAACTGAAGAGGTTGGTATAAGACCAGCCTCCTTACCTGTAAAAATAAATAGATCCCGATCGCCACATTCGGGAATAACACAGCAAGAAGTTACAATATATGTGTAGTTTAGTTAAGTTTTCGCCTTGCGTTGTGTTTTGTAAAGAGTCCTTTGAAAAAACTTTAAATTCTGGAGTATAATAAAAAGTTTTGTTATCTATTTCATAAGCAGCCAATGAAAAAAAAATAGCATTGACAACATGGCCGAATAGTTTCCAATTCAAATTAACCCAACTTGTTTTTTCTCATTAAGTATATGTATTAGAGTAATACTTAAATGGATTTGGATCTGTACTTAGGTTAAGTAATCCAAGGTTGTAGTTAATGACAACAATCTTTGCTGCTCTGGATTAGGGTTTATTGGATTTAAGTAATGAAATATTGATTTATAGAACTTACTCCACTCCTTGATATTCAAAAGCAATCGCATCCTCTATTTCCGACCGAATGTTCTTGGCGATGAAGTCAGCAGGGCTTTCATACGCCACGTAGTGCTCCGGCAGCGTATCCTTTTGAACGAAATGCGTCCTGGTGGAATGCTGGGCGAACGGAAGCGACTGAATGGACAGATCATTCTCTTTCAAGAAAACTGTACTCCAACCATAAAAGCGGGGCATATTTATCTTGAATAGCTTCTCTTCTACTGTTCCTATTCCTTTGATTACTTCATGGTATTCTAAATTCTCTCTTTCTTTCACTGATGATTTTGAAGTATCGTAGATCTTCGGGTAAAGTGGGGTGTCGGTGTACTCTTCACTTTTCCTTGCAAGCGATGAGGAGTGCTTACTGAATTGAGATAGTCGAGGAAAAAGTATCCCGTAACGATTTAACCGAAACAGAGACATTTTGAAACAATTTTTGTGAATGCTTTACAAATTTCATAAATCTTAACCTACAAAATAAAATTCTAGTTTGACAGATCCCTCGACCATCTGGATTAATAACATCCAAAAAGTTTTTTTCGATTATTGTTTGTGATACAAGTGAAGTGCGCTCAAAACCGAAATGAGGTTTTCATCGCAGCCAACCTCGCAAAACTGGCTGATGTAATCATTTTATTTGTCAGACGAACCCTCATGTTTGCATTATAACCTTTAAATATTATTTTATTGAATTAATTCGCTGACTGAATCATGGAAGAAGACCTAATCTTTGATCCTTCCAAGAAGAAAAAAAAGAAGAAGACCGGATTTGATATAGAGTCCGCCTTGTCTGGCGATTCCGCCGACACCACTGTCAAGGAGGCACCCAACGATGCCCATAGGGAAGGCGACGTGGAAGATGACAATTTAGATTTGGATACCTTCGGGAAAACTAAAAAGAAAAAGAAAAAACCCTTCTTCAACTTGGACGAGCTCGAGGGGGCGTTGCCTGAAACAAAAGAGGAGAAAGTTCTCATTGAAGAATCGGAACAGCCTGAAGAGGAGATCGAGGACGATCTAGATTTAGATATTGACTTTTCCAAAACTAAGAAGAAGAAGAAAAAGAAAAACCTTGATGACTTCATCGCCGAAGACGAACAGAGCAAATCCGATAATAAAGAGAATGTGGACGACACGAGCAATACATGGGCGGGCTCAGACAGAGACTACACGTACGACGAGCTGCTGGAGCGCGTGTTCGACATCATGCGCGAGAAGAACCCCTCCATGATCGCTGGCAAGAAGCAGAAGTTCGTCATGAGGCCACCACAAGTTGTGCGCATCGGCACCAAGAAAACCTCCTTTGCCAACTTCACAGAAATCTGTAAAACCCTCCATCGGCAACCCAAACATTTGCTCGATTTCTTGCTTGCTGAATTGGGTACCAGTGGCTCTGTGGACGGCAACAGCCAGCTCATCATCAAGGGACGATTTCAACAGAAACAGATAGAGAATGTGTTGCGTCGGTACATTAAGGAATATGTAACGTGTCACACTTGCCGATCTCCAGACACCATCCTCCAGAAAGACACCCGTCTGTTCTTCCTTCAGTGTGAAACCTGTGGCTCCCGCTGCTCGGTTGCGAGTATCAAGTCTGGTTTCCAGGCCGTCACCGGGAAGAGAGCTGCCATCCGAGCCAAGACGGCTTAAGTGCAACCCTATATTTTTTTATTCTACATTTTGTATTAACTACGGTTGATGTTATTGTTTTATATCGCAATGGATGCTATAAAGTAATTCACGATCTTGAATTCCGTTGAAAGTAAAAGAACCCGCTTTTGTTGCTAGTAATAATTTGGGAAATCATCTTAACCTGTAGATTATTGGCCGCATAAAAGAAAGAATTGATTGAGAATGTATTAATCATTTGTTTAAAATCATTTGTATTGCAACTTGTTCAAATTGTGTTAACATTTTTTAAAAGGTTTGGAAATTCAGTCTGTGTACCTGATGTCAAAGTGATCACAAAAATATTCATAAAATGCCACTATTAATAAACTTTTGTCTAAATATCCTTTGGATTTAATTTGCAATGCAAAATGTTCATGTGTATTCATAGGCGAGGACACAAAGGTGCTTGTAAGTTCTCAGTATTATACAGGTTATTCTTGAAAACAAATTGTTATTAGTGCAACAGGTTGAAGCATATACAAAACATAAGAGATAATTACAACCTATTCCATTTGTCAGTAGTTCCTTTGGTGTTAAAAATCATTAAACTTATCAAGAAGGCATCAAGACTTGTACTAGGCTATCTTGGGATTTCACATGTTTATTTATTCAGTGTTACTTTGCCTCTCGGCATCTACTTTAGCATTGACTGTTAATTATGATGCCAAGGTGCCTTTAGAATTAATATCTTTTAAATATATGAACTCGTTAGGTCAACAGGAAAATTTTGTAGTGTTTTTAAAAGTCCTTAATGTAAAAGTTTGGGCAAATAGGAAAGGTGCATCAGTTTTCAACTTCTTTTACAATTCGTCACAAATACTAGGGTCTCCTCAATATGATTACTCTTTTAAATTTAATTACTCTTCTGAAAAGTTTTAATTCAAGTAAAATTAAGATATTTTTTAACCTTTTGCTTTTAAAATTTTTTTTTTATTGATTTACTTTACAATTTTCAAAATCTGCATTACACCTTTCCCTTTTTGAGCAGCGGGTAGTATTAATTCCGAATAGTTATAAACAAAATAGTCACTTTTATTTTCCATCCAATATTACCTACATAATTCCGATAGGTATTTCCAGGTTACAAAAAACAATGCACTGTTTTGGCCAACTTAGTACATCTTGAAATTTAATGAAATATGATTGTCTATAAGTACTATGTATTACTCAATAAAATTTCACATAAAATAATGTTTTTATTTCAAGTATATATTATTTTTATTCAACAGCCTTCATCTTTTCCAATTCACCCCATGAATTTTAATTAATATGGTGATAAAAAATTGAGGGAGAGAACAAAAAAGAAGTGAATGAAGAAAATCTACCAATTATTCATGATAACATCAAGTGAAAGATGCTACCACTAAAGCCACTTCCAAATTATCAAAATGACTCCAAGCCAGCCTGCTTGAACATAAAAGGCTTTAATTTGTATGTATGAACATATTTGACGTTCTATTTTTGCCAGATTTTTTTTTCTTGTGTGCAACAGGTTTCACTTGTTACAGCGCACCCTCGAAGACATCAACACGCTGGGAAAACTCTAATGCTTTTTTTTTTTAAATTGACTTAATTTGCAATAAAAAAATGTCTATTTTGGAATTAATTTATGAGTTTTATAATCCGAGTCACAGAATGTTGGGTAATGATATCAGTATGGTTTTTCGGCACATGAAATATGTCACGCCCTCCCCCACGGCTGTAGTCGTCAGGCACATACAGTCTGTAACAGGATGGGACTGTCTATTAAGCCGTAGATGATTTTATGAGAAAGCACCCTAAGTGATCCGTTGTGCCTGATCAATGAATTACATGAACTTATAAATTAACACTGCTTTGTGGCAAATGAACATTTACTGATAAGATGGATTTCATAGCAAATTTATAGCTTTCCTAGTTTTTTTATCTATTTTAAAACTCCCATGCCATATGGTTGCATTTATAAATATTGATCAAGGATATAAGATTACGGGACCATGTACAAATTGATTTTGATTTTTAATTAGAATATTTAAAAAATGAAAGGTTACAAAGTAATAAATGCCTCATCAATTAATAAAGGATAAAGGATTTTATTAATATACAAAAAGGCATGAAGTATCAAATAACTTAAGGATTTCTTCATTTCTAAAACCCCTTTATTGGAAAATAATTGTGAAGGTTTATCAGCTGTTTTTCTATTTTTTAGAAACCCAAAATATTTTCAGAACGCCAAGTTATCCTACCATTGAGTGATCTTGTCCGACCCACTGAATTACTTATTTAAATTGCAATGAGGTTGGGATATTTTTGAATTTTGAACTATTTCTCAGCGAGCAAACGTCAGTCTTGTATCGGACTGCTATCCATTGCAACCAACAACAAAATATTTGCATGCCTTTTCCTGAGCAACCCGCCTGGATGACGACATAAAATATCCATGTCAATTTTCTTGCGGACCTCATTCTTCTATATTATAAGATAATCTATAATCTAATTTGCAAAGATATATCGAACGTTTAATAATAAAGAGCAATAACTCAAAAAACAAGAATGTTGGGAAATCACGTTTGAAGTTCAGACAACCAGTACAACTTGTATGGGATGAAAAAGGCGGCCGACGTTTTATCTCGTTTATATTCGTCCAAATTGAACGGCTGTCGCATTCTACCTATTCTTCTCGCATTGTTCTTGCGTTTTATTACAAAATCTAGATTTTCCCAATTTTCGAGTTTTTCTCTTATTATTAAACGTGCGATATTATTAACATTAAAAACTAATATTATCAAAAGCATGCCCACAAACAGACACGTGTAAGTTCGCGCTTACAAATGCTGAATGTTTACCTACTTACAAATTAAACCCAAACCTCAAATGAACATAAACCCTGCAACTTTTGCCAACCTTCCCTGAAACAGGGGTGACATTGGCAAAGTGAACCATTTTTTACAATATGTGTGGTCAGCCTCATACCAACCTTTGTCAAGGAATCTGTCTTATTGTTTTTGTGTTATTTACAATTATTTGATTGGTATATAATCATTAATCAAGTAGGTATGTGAAATGTATTCTACATTAAAATTTTAATGTATTGTAAAATAAGATTATGTACGTTAGTCAACACTCCGAAGCTTTGATTGATTTTTTTAAGAAGTTTTGAGATTAGCAACATTTTTTTATTTGTTATTTCAATCGTTGCATGCGGACAAAATAGCAACCAAGACTATGGTCTTGTTCTGCCAGCTGTCGAGCTACTTATTTATTGTTTTTGTATCTCTGATCCGAATCTTTAATCAAAGGATTCAAAATTGACAGGTCATAAAAATTTGTTGTGACAGATAATTTAGACGTGATTTCTTCATTAAAGTATAATAAATAATTAAAGTAATTATTGAAATGGTAAAAGATTAATAAACTCCTATTTTAATTAGAATTATTCAATTCTATTTAAAACACAACATAACCTCTTCAAAACAGACTAGCCTGAGATTTAGATTTGTTGCACATCCATAATCTCTTCTTGGACCAATTTAATGCACTGAAAATGGTGAAATGTTGTGTTGCAAGTTGTAACAATGACAATTATGGAGATAAAAGAAAACCTGGCATTACATTTTTCAGGTGAGTAGTGTACAATGATTTTGTTCAGGCATCTGGAAAAAATGGTGTTCAAAGAAAATGACAAAGGTAAGCATGGAAGGAAGTGACAAAGGTAAGCGTGGAAGGAAAAACTGATGAACGCATGGATTGATAAATAAGCGAGGTTTTGAACACCTAGAAACTACTTACATAGAGACAGAAAGAGAAGAGAGTGATGAATTTCGATGAGACGAAAGAAGTGTGCAAGATCAGAAGCCTGTGTATAAAACATTGCGTAAGTACTCTTTTAAATACGATATTTTTGAAACTAGGTACAGTAAAAAGTGGAGACGCATTTGTGGAAGTATTGGCCACCTGTAGCAGAATGACGGCTGGATACAGTAGCATTTACAATGTGAAACGTGAAAATCTACAATTATATTCACATTGTTTTCCAATATCTAGTGATAAATTGTTTGTTTCTCATAATTTCAGATTCCCGTTGAATAGGTTTCAACGCTGTGCCTGGATTGAGAAAATAAATGTAACCAATTGGAACCCAAACAAGGTTTTTAGGGTGTGTTCGGAGCATTTTGAAGAAAAATATGTTTATCATACCGTTGATCAAAGGAGACTTAAAAATGATGCCATACCAACTCTGCTCATTAATGATCCATCTCCCCAAAATATGGTAAGAATTTAATAATTGTAAGATTTACTTAATTTAAATAAAAATTTAATCATTTTTATTTTGTTACTTTTTGATGAAGAATACATCTCTTATCATTTGACGTAAAATTTATCATAATATCAATGCCACCCCATTTCAAGGAAAGGCGGCAGGAGTTGCAAGGTTTATGATTATGTGAGATCTGGTTTATTTTGTAAGTACAAATTTAGGGTGAGCTTATATGTTTCTGCTTGTGGGCGTGCATTAAATATGAGCTTTAAATGTCAATATATCTTTGCCATGTAAATTATAGATGGAGTCTGCACATTTCACATAGACAAAAAAGTTGTGACATCACACATCAGGTGGTTGGGTTGTTAGGGCTAAGCCAACTAATATTGTGGCAATGGTTGCTAAAGACCCTAGTCACACGAACCTGTCGCATTTTCCGACTCTATTGTGTTTTTTATTTTACTTCTTCTAGACAGTTAAAACGGAAACAAAAGCATCAAATTCTGAAGAAAATGGTGCAAAGGATAGTCAACTTGAGGTAACTCCAAAAATGATTACCAGATGTTCATCCCTCATAATTAAAGACCAAAAGACTGATAAAAGGAATCCAATTTGCCTGATAGAAAAGATTGCCTCTGGAGATCATGTGAAATATAAGAAACTAAAGAAGGGACGACCTGTAGAATTAAGGACAAAACGTTCACAAAAGAGATGCAAAGAAAATAAGCCATGTGACATTTTACCAAAAGAATGTTCACTTAAAAAACAACTTAGTCCTAAGCTGACCACAAAACAGATTTACTTGAAAGCGAAACGGATAAAGGAATTAAAAGAAATTAAAATATCAAGTCAAAGTAAGTTTTTTAATGGAATTTTTAAAGCCAAGCTTACTTATTGTAGGCATGCTTCTTTTTTTGTTACTTTTATATGGGAAGATTACATGATAGACGCTATCTAATAGCTGATCAGTTTGACAACACACTTCAATGGGAATTCCTATGTGACTGATTGGTTCATGAATAATAATAATGAATTGCCAATTTTATACAGCACTGTTTAGTGGCACTAGCCACTGCAAGAATGTTTTTTATATGTTGAAGCTTGTATTATGCAAATGTGTCTTGAGCAACCTACTTGCATGCTTAGTATTATAAATTTTATTTTCAGAATCAATTTTCGAGGAACAAAATGTTTCTACTAATTATTTCCAAGAGACAACTGCAGGTATACAGCATTATAGCATTGAATCAGATATTCAAGATACTGAAGATAAAAATAAATTACAGTAAGCATATGTTCTTTTATGTGTATTTATGTAGAAGCATTTTGGTTTGTATTTTGTCCACATGCGACATGTGTAGGCACAAACTTATATGTGTCTGCTTGTGGGAATGCATGTAATATGAATCTGAAATGTAATATATCTTTGCAACTTAAATTATAGACTTAAGCTTCTGGATCTTAATACAAATTTACCTGAAGTGAATGCTTGCATTTGTTTTTCAGATCTTCAATGGCAGAATTCAGAGATTCAACCTTATCCAAAGATCAAACACTATTCAAATTGGAAGAAAACTTAGAAAATATTTTTTCTACCAAAGAGTTCTTTAGCGAAGATATGTTAGCTGATTCTGGTACTTACTTAATCATCAATCTACCAAGTACAGATTCACCAAGTGAAATATGTAGATTGTGTTTATCACCGGTTACAGAAAAAAAATCGGTGAATATTTGGGAGGATGAATCTGATTATGCAAATAAAATAAACGATTGCTTTGCAATAATCTGCCAGAAAAAAGTGCTAGGCAATCGTTTATGCATTGAGTGTGCCGTTAAATTAGATGAGTTGTATGAATTTCGTCTAAAATGCCAAAAGAACAATGAAGAATTTGTGAATAAATACAGTTCTGACTATGAGAATTTTTCAATGAAAGATGAACTTTCAAATTATGAAAATGCATCTATATTGAAAGATGACAATGTTTTCATGAAAGACAATGACATTTTCTCTGATCAGCATTTGTCAGAAGAAGTTTCAGAACATAATAATTCCTTTGATAAAAAATGTGTGAAACCGAAATCTCGAGGTGAGTCTTTAGATTTTTTTATTTGAGATTTCAACATTAAAAAAAAGATAGTTGGAGAGATAAAATTTCAAGTAAAACAAATAACATATCCTCTTTAAACAACAACAAATATAAATTGTGTATGAGTATGTGTCAAGGGAGAGAAAAATAATTTGGCTCAAATGCCTACAATGCTAAAAAAGCTGCTTTGAACAATGAAAGTTTAAGTACTGAGTCATTATTTTATTAAATCGATGATATTTTTATTGTTTTATAGAAAAATGTGAAGAAATGCCATGCCATCAATGTCCGATGATATGTTATGATGCTGATGAATACAAAATACATTTAAACTCCCACATTTCCAGACTTAGAATTAAAGACATGATAAGATGCAATGTCACAAATTGTCAGGTAAGACATACTGTTAAAAGCTGCATATTGTTGAAAATTCAAATGCTGTGTATTTACATAATTATTAAATTTTTCAGAAAACTTTTGGTACAATACGAGAAAGGCGAAATCATTTCCAAATATGTCATATCAACAATATTCCGAAAATTGATGTTTGTCCTTTTTGTGGTAAAGTTGGAAAAAAACATGATATAACTTTGCACATAGATAGAAAGCATGTCATCCCAGAACCATGTGCATTGTGCGGGAAAGCCTTCACGACTAAACTCAGTTTAATGTTGCACGTGCAGAGGCATCATGACAAGAAGTTTCTCGAAAGGATTGATTGCAAATTGTGTGGGAAAAAAGTCCTTAAATGCAAAAAGAGCACGCACAACAGAATGGTTCATTTAAACACCACTTACGACTGTCAACTGTGTGTGAAAAAATTCAAAACTAAATTTTACTTGGAGACCCACATTCGAACTCATACAGGTAATACTGTAATTATTCTCTTACGGTGCTTTATGTCTCTGGAACCTGGATACTCCCCAAAACCGACCAAAGCTTTCTCAACATCTTTGAAAGGAAATTTTTCCGCTGCATTTACTTACGGCCCGATAAAGAATGGGCGCGTGTGGCGAAGATTTGGAACTATACAACCTGTGTATAGACGTTAATAAGGCCCGGTCAATAAAAGTCAGCAGATTGCATTGGCTGGGTCATATTCATTGAATGGGCCATTGGAGCCTGGAAAAGATGGTTGTGATAAAGGACCCAAAATCGCGCAGGGCGTTTGACGTGTCCCAGCTTTTGTAATAAAAAAAATATTGACTGAATCGAAAAAATGACAAAAAGAAGCGTAGGGAAGACTGAGAAAAGAGAAGAGTATTCATGAAGGGAGGAGACGAAAGAAGTGTCCAAAGACAGAACAAAGTGAAGACGCACTTGCGGAGGGTTTCCCCTAGTGAAATGGTGGCTGGATACAGTAACAGTGACCATATCAGCTTCTTGCTAAGCCACTTTGTTGAGTCATAAATAAGTACTCCAAATGGAGACTGGTCCCGCTTGATCAGTGTCTAGGTTTCAAGGAGAACTGTTCTATTAAATGATTTTAATGTCGTCAATGTTCAATGAAATAGTTATTTATGCCACTGCCAAGTAATGATAGTCTTTGTAACACGAGTGCTGCCGAATGGCACAATAGACAGAAAGAGTGGTACAAAGACTAATTACGTGCAGTGGCATACAATACTTTTTCTACGACCATTGGCCGGTGAATTTGAAAGAAGAATAATGAAAGGCAGGTGTGTACTGGGTGCGACCGCTTGCATCGCCAGGAACCAAAATCTCTCAAAAAATGTTAGATTGGCGGTGCACGGTGGTATACTAGTGCCAACCTTGATGTATGGAAGTGAAGCCTGGACGGTGAGTGAAAGGGAAATTAGTAAAGTCCATACAGTAGAAATGGACTATCTAAGAAGTATGATTGGGAAAAAACGAAGTGACAGGGTGAGGAATGATTTTGTAAGAGAAGAATGTGGTGTAAGGGAAAGTGTGAAAGTGAAGATTAAAAGAAGTACTTATGTTAAGATGGTTCGGGCATTTGGAGAGAATGAGTGATGAAAGATTGACGAAGAAAGTATATGTTGCTAGAATAGATGGATGTCGTGGTAGAGGAAGACCGAGAAAAGTATGGAAGGATCAAATCTCTGAAATAGCGAATGAATGGGATATCCAGAGTCATAATAAAAGGAGGACTTGTATGAAAAAGGTTATGACTCTGGATGAAATGAAAGAAGTATGCAAGGACAGGAAGAAGTGGCGGCTAATCTGCAATGTTGATTTCTAATGTTGGTGTACTCATTTGCTACATTTTTTTGCATAGGAAATTTTTGACTTTTTTTGTATACATTTCTTTGTAAGGTTTTGTTCTTTTTTATATTTAAATGTAATTTATTATTCATATTCCTTGACTTATAGGTTGGTATGAGGCTGACCACCCATACGTAAAAAATGATTCACTTTGCCAATGTCACCCCTGTTTCAGGGAAGGTCGGCAAAAGTTGTGGGGCTTATGTTCATTTGAGGTTTGGATTTTATTTGTAAGTACACATTCAGCATTTGTAAGCGCGAACTACACTTGTTGGTTTGTGGGCTTACATCTGAGAGCTTTAAATGAATATATCCTTGCAACTTAGATTATAGATTTATAGATTATTAAATAAATAATAAAATAGTAAATAATAGTCATTATAATGTACTCGTCCATTTGAAGTAATTAAAACCTTACCTTTGTCAAACCCTGTAATTTATCATTCCCTTCGATTATCTAATCTAATCTAAGTTGCAAAGATATATTACATTTAGGATTCATTTTAAATTTATGCCCACAAGCAGACACATATTATAAGGTCGCGCTTATACATGCCGCATATAAGGTTAAACATTCAAACCCAAAACTCAAATAAACATAAGCCCTGCAACTACTGAAGCAGGGGTGTCATTGGCAAAGTGAGCCAAGTTTTTACAGCATAGGTGGTCAACCTCATACCGACGTATTAGCCAAGTAACTTTTTAAGTTTGTTTATTTTTTGCGGTGAAAACATCCTGCATTATTTTCCTTTCAAGCCTTCTGCTTTCCTTCGAAAAAAGGAAGGCTACAATTTGAAGTATTTTGATAAATAAATTTGATGAATAACTACACTATTAACAATTTTTATTTGACTCTACACATAAAATATATTAATTTTCATTTGAACAAAGATTGAACATAGTGGGGAGGAACTATTAATGAATTGAAAATATTCATGTAATGGCTGACGTTTAAACGTGGTTGCTATGGAAACGGCAAATAATTTAGAAGGATAGCCTCATACAAGGTTGACACTCGAAATTCAAAAATGGTTCATTACACGTAATGTTACATTACGCAACGGGTGTAGAAATGTATGTCATTGTGATTGCGTTAGCCGTTTTGTAATTAGTAAATTACCAAATGGGAGTAGAAAAAATTCATTTTAGGCAGCGGATGAGACATTGATTTTTCTGTGTGCGAATAATACCATACCTTTTTTTAATTTTCAGGAGAAAGGCCATTTGTTTGTCCCGAATGTTCTGAACGATTTATTTCAAAAGTCAAATTGGAAACTCATACAGCTAAAATACATGGAATGCATATTTTCCTAAAAAAAGGAAACCATAAAGAAAAACTGCTAATTGAAAAGTAATAATATAATGGACTGTGTTGCATGGCATGTTGTATAATGCAGGCCAATACTCTCATCAAAGATTGGGTTTAATCAAAAGTTTAATAATAAAAATATGTAGGTACCTTGTTTTTAATATCATTTCAAGTGAATTTATAAATAATACTGTATTTCAATTGAAAAATATGTTACAAAACATCTCAAAATTAAATAAATTAAAAACTACAACCAATTATTTTGCCTTGTTTTCATAAATATTTTGTGTGTAATACAATACCTTGTTATCTACCATAATGGAGTCGGAACAAATTTCAAATTACGCTGAAGTGATGTCACAGGTCTAGGTGACTAGGGTTCTCAGCAAAAAATAACAAAAGTTTAGTTAGTATTCTTCCCAGCAACCCAACCGGGTGACAAAAGCTGCCGCTTACATGCAGAAGTTTTAAGAAAACAAACAATTAAAAAATATGACTTCAACATTTTTATTAAGAAAATAAAAACTCTGTTCACATAACATAATGTAAGGTGTACAAAATTATTCTTTAGCAGTTAAAAAACAATAGAACATCATTAACAGGGCCAATATGGTAACATCGATTATAAAATACAATATTTAAAATAATACAATTTTAACAACCCAAAAAATTGCATTGTGGCCAAGTGGCATACAGCTCTAACCAAGAGTACAATCAGTAACTTAACACAGGTTTGAATTCTGGGACTGTCTTGACAATGACTTGAGCCAAATGACCTACAACGATCGGTATTTATACATTTGGATAAGTATTCTTGATTTCAAAAATGCGAAAGAAGGAGATACATCACACATTTTTTATAAAATCATGGCTCCTTGACTGATAGGTTGGTACGAGGCTGACCACCCGTGCTGTAAAAATCGGTTCACTTTTGCCAATGCCACCCCGGTTCAGGGAACGGCGGCAGGAGTTGCAAGGTTTATGTCCATGTGAGGTTTTCTTTATTTGTATGCACACATGCAGAATGTGTAGGCGCGAACCTACATGTGCCTGTCTGTGGGCATGCATTTCATATGAGCCTTAAATGCTTACATATCCTTGCAGCTTAGATTATAGATTATAGATGGCTGATATTAATTAGCACAAACTATTATTTTTTTGAGAATTTGGCTTTTGTTAAGCGGACAAGAAAGAATAAATAAAAATTCACAGAAAGCTGACTTAGAAGCCATTGAAACATTGAGAAACTGATAAAACTCAATTACTCAGTTTTGTACTAAATTTCAATCTTAATTTTTTTTTAAACCAAGTAAGTCAGTCCAATCAATGTTTTTGATGATAAATATATTGTTGTGTATTGTACGATTCTAACTGCTTACGTTTCAACTCAATATCTAGTTCTAGATTACTTCTTTCCAATTCACATAGTTTTGTTTTCTCCTCCACCCATTTTGTTATCTTTTCAAACATATTTTTTTGAGCGGCGAGCGTTGTATGCTTTTCTTGCCTTAATTTTGAATCCCACTCTGCCTCCTCCATTTGGACTTCAGGGATCAATAGACTAGATTGGAGGTGTGGATTCATTAATGTGACAAAATCACTGTGATTATTGAGACTTGAAGTAGGTTTAGGAACAAATGAACTATGTTTGGAACTCTGACCCTGTAAAGGATACAGTCCATTGGATTTTAAATTCGGGCTATAGAAACAATCAGGTACATTGGGTTTTAAGCATGAGTCCTCTAAGAGATCGCATCCACTGGGATTAGAAAGGGAATCAATATCCGGTTTTAATTCTGTAACAAAGAAAATAACAATGTAAAAGTAGATTCCTAAAATGGTAGTGCTGGTTTTAGTACAAGTACAAAACCATGATTATCTGAGCTACTTACTATGAATCGAGCCTACCTCCAATAATCAAAAACTCAAACATTACGGACTTTAACAAGTACAGGTACTGTAATTAGAATGAATGATGTTTTAATGTAGGTATTTAAGTTTAATTTACGTACGCAGTAATGTGAACAGTATGAAAAGCTAACTGAGGAATTAAAAAATATATAATAATGAATTGACGTAATCAAGGAGTGGGATTCTTTTCACGAGTCTCTCCATTCCTTCATAAGGAGAGCGTCAGCTGGCATTGCTTTATTTTACTACTCCACATAATCTAAAGCATTTCAAATATAGATAAGGCTTCCAAACGAGAAACTTTCTTTAAAATTTAGAAGCCTCTCTGCACGTTTAAGATGAATAAAAAAAATATTTCAATTCGCCATCAGGTATGGCAACCTTGAAGTGCAATCAGGAAGCGATCTCAGTTAAAGCGAGCTTGGACAATTGAGGTTTTGATGTATTTAACAATATCTCACCTAGTTCTCTGTCATTGTTACAGGATTCTGAAGAGTCCTTTGAAGCACCAATAAGGTCCATAACTTCAAGTTCTAATTGATTTAAACCCATTTGATTTGATACCAGTTTACACTTCAATAACTTCTTTATATTTTCCCATTTCTTCTTTATAACGGCAACCCTTCTGGATTGATGTGTCAATGAATTGAATTCGTGGCATATCATTAACCAATATCTCTTTTTCTTCCTCCAGGTCAATTGATCACTTTGCCTGCTCTCAACAACGGGCATGTATTTTTTAATTAATTTGACCAAAATTTCAGTGTCTTTCACAGAGAAATTCTGGGAGCGTTTCATTGGTGGTCCTTTGGATTTTCTGGAATACCTCGGAACTTCATCCATGTCCATCACAAAGCCAATTGGATAATTCATGATCTGAAAAACAATAAGATATTTATTAAAATGAGTGAGGGTTTAATATAGTACATCTTACAGTGCTGAACACAGGGAGGTACTATGTGTTCAATGAAGTTTGCGCATTGGCCATAGACAACAAAAATGTGACGGCACATGCCCGGCTTTCTAGTGTAAAGGCTAACTAAGTAATGTTCTGTAAAAAAAGTCACTAAGAACCCAAATACACATAGGCGAAATCCCGCAACCTTGCCTGCAGAGAAAAATTCTAATGTACTTAGAATATCCGTTCTGAAAACGTTCCAACTACATTAGTGTGGTTTTACATCCATCGTATTTCAAAATTTCTTAGACAGACTGATGTCACAGGTCTAGGTGACTAGGGTCCATAGCAACCACAAATCTTTTTTTTTTTCATTAGCAATCCAGCCAAGGAACATTGTATTTTTGTTGAGTAGTTTGTGCCCGCTCCATTATTGTCCAAATCCAAATATTGTCTTCATACTTTATCAAAGATGGATTCCCATCTACTTTTAATGATGGAAAAAATAATTCAAATACATTTAAAAGTCATTAATATTCATTAATGGTATAAATAAAAGCAGTGACAGAGTGAACTAACATTACAAAATGAAGGCTGACCCTTGGATTCTTAGACACATTCTTATGACTTGAAAGTCATAGACACAACATTTTGCGATCATGTTTTCTGTTTTTCTACCCCGAGAGTTTACTGTTAATTTAGGATCTCACAGCAGGCAAGGACGGTTTTTTTAATTAAGAAAGGAGATATTAAAATATCACTAGACGCTGTTTAATTTTGCAATTTGATGAATTCCTTGACTTATAGGTTGGTATGAGGCTGACCACCCATACTGTAAAAAATGGTTCACTTTGCCAATGTCACCCCTGTTTCAGGGAAGGTCGGCAAAAGTTGTGGGGCTTATGTTCATTTGAGGTTTGGATTTTATTTGTAAGTAAGCATTCAGCATTTGTAAGCGCGAACTACACGTGTTGGTTTGTGGGCATACATCTGAGAGCTTTAAATGAATATATCCTTGCAACTTAGATTATAGTTTATTATTATAGATGGGGCATTATGTCCTATTTCGACAGACTTTATCCTGCTTCAATTTCATTGACTTGTTATCGGTGAAAACCATTGAAAAGTTTACAAAGTCAAATACTGAATTCGAAAGAATAACAATACAACTACGTTAGAGGTTTTGGAAAAACAAATTATGCTTAGAAACTCAGATGATAATTCACCGTGAACTATAGAGTTGACTAATAAACCCCAATATTTACTAAGTCTCGTGCACAGCTTTGTGTTTCTTGCATTCAATCCATCGATCTAAATTTATTTACATCGATGATTCAATCTGTCAAAGTGCTGTCAGCAATGAGCTAGGGATGGGCGAAATATATCCATATATCAAAAGTACGGATATTTTATTCGATATTAAAAATATTTTTTGTAGATCAAAAACTGCTTTTTTTTTTGGCAATGCGTTTCTGCCCCCTTCGCGGTATAGGTGGTTGTGTTTGGAGGCAAAAAAAAAACGTTGCAAATCACATGCCTACCCCCGGTCGACGGCGTTTTTTTAAGCATTGATATATCAAAATATCGATTTATTTTTTCCTCGATATATTTCTAAAGTGCTTGAAAATATCGATTTGATATAATTATTTCGATATTGTTTTCATTTGCCCATCTCTACAGTAAGCACATTCCAAACTTTCCAATTCCATGGAAAAGGGGTGAAACCCAGTGAAACCATTAAAATATTGATTTATTTATACTAGGTACCTCCTTTTTAGCTCCAATGACAAATAACTTGACGTATGGATTGGTATGAGGCTGACTAATCATACTGTAAAAGTTGTTTCACTTTGCCAATGTCACCCCTGTAACCTGTCTTAGAAAAGAATGGCAATTGTTGAAGAATTTATTTGTTATTAGGGTTTTTATTACTCAATGGTTTTTATTTTGTAATAAGTACACGTGCAGCATGTATAAAAAAAACTTACACCGCCTGCTTGTGGGTATAAGTACATTAAATACTTAAAAATCTTAAAATATAATACTTGCAACTTAGATATGAGATAATGTAACACATTTTAATATTATCTACTTTTTAAAGCATTACGTGAAACGTAAGTATACTTAAGAAATTTTGATAACTCAATATTTTCAACTACAACAGAAGAGGAAAAAAATGTATTCAGAAATTTATAAGGTGTTACATAAATCTTTTACGGGTAATTTTTTAAAGTAAATGCGTGTTTTTCATAAGATCGACAATATTTTATAATTCTAAGTATTACATTGGTTTATTCATTTAAAAAAATTGTGCTAAGGCACTTGAAAAACAATAGGTATTTTAGTTAATAAAATATAATATTAGTGTCAAAATTGTGAATAATCGCCTTGTACATCATTTTAATTTTGTAATACACACTTCATACAATATATTTAAAATAAAATGATCATTATAAAAGAACATAGCTCGTTTACTGCAGTTGAATTTTATTGCGAAACATTTAAAAAATGTTTATGTTGTTGGCGTTTTTAAATACTTGAAAACGAAATATAAAATCGTTATATTAGATTGACGGTGTGTACAAAGAACATTACGAACGGATTGTTTTTTCATGTACGCCCGTAGTTTTCTTGTTGTCAAAAAGCATAGTCAAAAAGCAATATTACTACAGCGTTGTCCTTGATTCCTGTTTACCGTGGAAATTAAGCGTATTGTGTTCGTAATTTCGTCATCGGCTTACAAGCGTACGCGAGGATGTCTTAATATTCAAACATTGAATAATTACATACGATAACTTGTGTACTTGGCCGTATCTCGGTAGTGAAAACAAATTCAAAATGTCGGTCCCAAGTAGTGGTCTGAGCAAACTGAAAAAGAAGCACTTTCGTGTGAAACATCAGAAAGTAAAGCTGTTCCGAGCCAATGAACCTGTCCTGTCTGTTTTTATGTGGGGCGTCAACCATACGGTATGTCATTTGATTGTTATTCCTACATTTTCAGTCAAGGAACAAGTAATGTACCTACCATCTACGCAGCGAATACATGGATGTTTTTTCGTCTTGTTTTTTTTGTGTATCCTGTTTTATTTGTGTTTCTACATTATTTACTTAATCAAAGCAATTCTGAAATCTTACATATCAGCTACACATATAGTGTAACGTCTTGCCGCGTTATCCCCGAAGGGGTAGCATGTGGCGAGTTGAACCTATTTATTTTTACAGGTAAGGGGGCCGGCCTTACGCCAACCACTTCAGTGAAGTGGGGGTTTCCCAGCTCCCGAGGGGGCTGGTACTCATTTCTTGTGAAGGCTGAGTATAATGCGTATAATTCAATAATAAGATTTGTTTTATTTAAATATGTGTACCTACATTTTTTCAGATCAATGAACTGAGCCATGTTACGATCCCCGTGATGTTACTTCCTGATGATTTTAGGGCATTTTCCAAACTCAAAGTGGACAACCATCTCTTCAACAAGTAACTATAATTTTTTTAATTGTCATTTAATTGTAATATACTCAAATGCGCTTATAGCGATCACAAAAATAGCGAGTTCTCAGCTAAAATGAGCAATTACTTACTTGCTTAAGTACCTACATATTAGCTCGAGCTTATATTCACGAAAACATGTTCATAGAAAACAGGCTCTGTTGACTGTTCATGAACATGAATACAAAAAAAAGTTGGTCAGCGCAGGCAAACAAAATTTAAGTCTTGTGTCATAATAAAAACAAAGAAAGCTACCTGGCCACCTCGGAAGTGGACTTTCTGTAAATGGGTGGGCTTATAATCCCTGAGGGTTTTGGCTTTATGAAACATTTATGTTTCTGTATGAATACTGCATACTTCCAAAATCACATGTAGTTTTTCCTATTTCACAAAAACAACGAAAAATATTAGTTGCTTTTTAATTATCTAGCTTTCATACCGTTGCATAAATTTGAAGATTATCAAAGTATGTGTAAGCCAGAGATTAGATGTGAATGCTTGTGGGCATGTATTAAATGTGAGCCTTAAATGTGAACATATCTTAGCAGCTGAAATTACCGATAAATATATAGATTAGGTAGTTACTTTTTTCACCTACTCACGTTTATAACCAGTATTGACTATAAGAAACTAAATTGGAGGTCCCTTCATACTCGCTATAACCGAGTTTGACTGTATTAATTTACATTTTATTTATTTGTTGTTATTTTTAGGGAGAACATGCCTTCTCATTTTAAAATCAAGGAATATTGTCCTCTTGTCTTCCGGAATTTAAGAGAACGCTTCGGCATTGATGATTTGGACTACAAGGAGTCCATGACAAGGTTTGTATTAAAGTATTTTATTGTAAAAAAAATATAAACAATTAACTTTATTTAGGCTGGTTTCAGAAACTCTATATTGCTCTTCTGGGTCTTAACAAACAAATTAACCTCTAAAGCACCAGCGATTTTCTGCCGTAATCCAGCCACCCAACTCTTGATTCTGATATTAAATATCTCTAAAGATACAAAAAATATCACCTATATGTTTTTTTTATCTCGAAAGACAGTGAAATAAAGTTTTTATAAGCCTACCAAAAAAAAAAAAATTGTCACATTATTATACTCCATCATAATTTAGATTATGGAAAAAAGATCGAGATTCTAAAAATAGATATACCTCATTAGCATGCATAGGCATGAAGCCCAAATACATCACAAAAATATAGGCCAGTGACCCATTGTTTTCAACCCAAAGCATTTTTTTTTGCATTTTAGGGTTGTTTACTTAAACAAATTGTGTAATTCCTCATTTCAGAGAGTCTGTTTCCAAGGTCAACTTTAATATTATATTTTAAATACCTACCAAAAAAAAAATAATGCTTTGAATTTATTGGTGGATGGTACTACCCAATAGCAGTATTTCATACGATTTTCGATCTTATTGCTGTGTAAAAACTAAAGAAAAATAAAAAAAAATCGCGATTTATACTATGAGCCGCATATATGCCTGGAGGAGTTAAATGAGTAACAAAACTGAAGAAGGTACACACAAATTTTGTGATGAAACGTAAGCAAAAAGACAAGCAACGGATCACAGTCAAGACCTGGAAGAGCAATATCAAGCATTATTTATGTTTTTAAATTTTATATTCTACAAATTATTATTAAACAAAAATAATCTGCTCCTGAATATGCCTCATTAGGCGAAAATGTTCGAGCACATAAAAATAAATAAATAAGTGAATTAAAACTTTGTTTTATCCATTTTAATTTTTAAATAATTAAAAATGGACTTTCACTGTGTAAATAGATTAGCACTAAAAAATATAATATTAAACATTTTATATGATAGACTTTGCCATTTTTTTTTCTTGACGGCCTAACGTCATCTATCTATCTTACTAAGGTCTTATCCTCATCAACCTATCTATAACAAAATATTAGATTGCCTTTTCCCTAGCAACTGGGCATCGCAAATTTGTTGTCTATAGAATTTGTGCCAAGTACATTGTTACGTAAAGCTGGTTTGAGGTTTATATTTGTTTGATTTCTTTCAGTTAGTTCCTGTTTTTTACATAATGATTATCACATAAAATAAAACAATGAAAAGTACCTACTCAAACAAGGAAATGTTAAATAATAAATTGCTTTTTCCTTTGTATTTTACATTTTCAGAATAAAAATTATATCTTGGTTTTCCAAAATTAAGTAGGCAACCAAATTGTGACATCACGCGCCCAGATTGTTAGAGAAAGGCCAACAAATATTTTATTGGTTGCAAAGGACCATAGTCCCATACAAGTGACATTTTCCCGCCAAGAAATACATATTTTTAAATTTGTGCCGAGTCATTGATATTACTAGAAAAATTATGTACCATTTATGTTAAGAATGAAATAATGTTGGGCATTATATTTGATGATTTTAATTTATATTTTTTCCCTCATTATATCTTTAAAGTGTAGATTGAAATAATCCTGTTCTGGCTTTAGGTTCACCCAGCCGGAAAATTATCTGATAGCTCGCCATTTAAAAAAAGAAAGCCCTATAAAGCGATCACAAACTGTCCCCATTTTGTCGGGGGTTAAACCTCCTCAAGCGTCGCACAGTCCACATGAAAAGATTTTCTCCGACGCCACTTCCTTTGTCAGAAGGGGTTTGTCAATCAAGAGATTGAGGTTAGGTGTTTAGCATGAAGAGCTGACATTTTGAAGAATTAAAATTGAAATTTTGATTTTGATTTTGTTTTTCTACTAACAGATTTACAAGAACAATACACAACATCTGTATTTACCATAGAAATATAACTAAAAGTTGTATTGCAACTGAATAATAAAAATATTTGTATGTAGTGGCGCATGAATATTACTGAAATAGTTGCCAATTGCAGAGCTACCAATTAGTGGGAATAATTTTGTTTTACTTTTAAAAATACTCTTCAATCTTTAACACAGCTTCTCTGATACTTTTTCTAATAACTTTAGACATGTCGATCGGGCTTTTTTTTAGCAACATATAAATAAAGAACCACAAGTGAAACAGCACAGGTAACTTCATGGTGGAATATTAAAAGTGAAATTTTGCCAGATGGCGATGGTAGTTTTAATTTTCACTGCATTCAGTAATATCCATGCAGTATAATATATGAACAGCTATATTTCTATGGTGAAAATGCATTGCTCCAATTTAATTTGTTTTTGGTTTTGTATTTCCCCCCCTGAAAACCTTGTCTGTTTGTTAATTTGATTTTTATTTTCAATCTTACATTAGTGCTTAAATTTTTATATATTTTTCAACTAATTGTGTTGAAGGAATGCTGATATTATTAATAAGATTAGTTTCACATTAATGGCTTATAAATATATACTTGAAAATGAGTCATTTCCCACATAATGCATGCATTCATCACAGTCTGATAATATCATCAATTTTTTGTTGACAAATTGACTCAAAGGCCTATTTTTGCTGTTATATTTTATGTATGTTTGAAAAAAAAATCTGGTTCTTTTGAATCAGAGCTCAGACTAATCAGAAGTATTTTTGGGCTCTCAAGTCTATCCTAAATTCATACCTTTTTCTTGGACTTATATATACTTATATTATATGGTCCTAATTGAATAATCGACTCGGAAGAAATTTGAAATTAGTTTTTTTTATTGAAAAACATCACAGGTTTATGTGACTAGGTTCCTTAGCAACCAATAATTAAATATAAGTTTGCCTTTGTGATGAAACCCAGTTGTGAGATGGCACAATTTTGTTATCTATAGAATTTGTGCAGAGCCCATTCTCCATACCAAAAAGTCAATGGTCTGCAGATCATCTATTGATTAAATATTAGTGAATAACACTGTAGATGTCTTAAGAGCCCATTATACCCTAAATCTGACGTTTTTGTTTCTTACACTTTATATTTTTTTGTGGTGACAATTTTTAAGTTATATATTTTGTTTAAACTTTATAATTAAGATAAAAAATAATAAACATGCTTGATTTTTTTCATTACTGTAACTCTTGCTAAGACCATAAAGTGTAAGGTACAAAAACGGCAGATTTAGGGTATCTCTTAAGTATTGACTATCATTGGCATTGGCATTTAGAAGATTGTTTTCATGAAAAAATATTCTGCTAAATGGCGCTTAAGTCGATTCACCTGCAAACCGTTCAAATGATATTTCAAAATATGAGTCGCTTTTTCTTTTTCTTTAATTTTTCTTATTATTTTGATATTTTGTAGACTTAATTCTCATCATTAAGTCATTTCCACAACATTTTTCAACACCAGCGATTTATTCTTTACTAATATATATTTTTCCAAGAATAAAAAAACAATGTTGAAAGTGACAGGAAATACCTACCCATTGTAATTCTCCAATTCCAATTTCTATGCTAATCGAGATATCAACTTATTTTGTTTTTCTCTTTATCACCGCAATATAATGCAAGCATATTTATTTCCTTCCTCACAATTATACTTTCCAATAAATAATCACTATATATTTATGATTTTGAAATAATAAACTTTCACTTGAACGTACCAAAGATTACCATGAGCTTTGCCTAATATAGTGAGTATATAAAGCATTTCAGTCTTCTATACTGATGTCACAGTTTGGGGTGTTACTCCATAGGCTTGAATATATTTCTGATTCTTAGTTTTATTTTTAAACAAAAGTGTGAAGAGCAGTGTAATTCACCAATTTATTTTTGCTGGCCAGAAACAGGTATTAAAATATCAAAATTTAGTTTTTTATTTTATTTTAATGGTTTATTAATTAAAAATTTCCCAACAACATCTGTTGAACCAAAGTCAAATTTATTGACAAGTGGCCCGACGTAACTTGAACCAGCATCGCTTTTACTTCAAACACGCTAGTCAAAGTAATCGTCGAGATTAGCTTGGCCATAGCACCGATTTTGACCGTCAAAGTGAAAAAAAAATGTAATTAAAGAAAAAAAACTTCCTGATGATAAAAATATTCATTCTCCCTTTGCTCAACCCTAATGTTTGTATTATGGATTATCTAAATTTATGATAATGAGAGATCTCAAGTGTTTATTTTTATTGTAAGGTCTCAACCGACACCTGACGATTCTTCGGGTAAATCAGGAGCCAAGTTCTACCAGAGTTATGACAGGCTGTTCATCATAAAGACTCTCACGTCTGAGGAAGTGGAGAGAATGCATTCTTTCCTGAAACATTACCATCCAGTAAGTAAAAAAAACACATATTTTACTCATAATCTCACCATTTCATGAATGATAATAAAAACCTCTAAAATTTGCTTTGGGTCTTCCTATATTCATTCATTAATCATCATTCCATTCTTTTCCCATTTCACATTTATTTCAAGTGTCCAAGCCATTTTTAGCTTCCGTTCTCATATTTTGTCTAGCGTGCTTACTTCATTTATGATACAATCTAACAATGGCTTTCTGTTCACGTTTCACATTTGTTAATAATATTTGTTTGTATGTTTATAGTACATTGTTGAAAGGCATGGAAAAACTCTTCTACCTCAATACCTCGGCCTCTATCGGATCACCGTCGATGGAATCGAACACTACTTAGTTGCAATGAGAAACGTCTTTTCTAACCATCTTTCCATACACAAGTATAACATCAAATACTTACATAAAGCTCACTTAATGTAGTTCATTAAGATATGACCAATTTGTCTCATTTTGATTTACAGAAAGTTTGACTTGAAGGGCTCCACCGTCGACCGCGAGGCATCTGAGAAGGAATTAGAAAAGGACTTGCCCACACACAAAGACAATGATTTCATCAAGCAGGGAGTGAAAATTGACATGGGAGAGTCTGCCAAGGAAAAACTTCTAGAAACTCTCTCTGCCGATGTTGATGTATGTTCATTGAAAATATTTCTTTTTTTTCATCAGGCTTTTGGACAGAAGCTTTTTTATGACAGTCCCTCTGCTAGTTGCTGCAGATTGAACTTCTTTTGACTTCTTATACTTTTTTGGACTGCACCAAATTAAGGCAATTCGCAGATGTCTACCCCCTGATGCATTAAAAACCTTAGTCAATGCCTTTGTCTTGTCGCGGGTTGACTACTGCAGGGCAATTTACGCAGGACAAACGAAGAAGCAAAATAATAGGCTTCAATCGGTCCTTAATTCGGCAGCAAGACTAATTTTTGGAACTGGAAAGTTCTGTCATATCACGCCAATACTAAGGAACCTGAACTGGTTGAAGTTTCCAGAGAGAGTAGCTTACAAAATATGCTACACTGTGTACAAGGCACTCAACGCGAAGGCTCCAACATACTTGGCTGAGCTTCTATCCCAGCAGTCCAAAAGGAGTGATCTGGTGCTAAGATCCTCTGTATCAGGAGGGATAAGACTCAACGAGCCTAATCGTCCAAGCCGAACATGCTTTGGCAACCGAGCCTTCCACAATGGTGCACCTGCAGTGTGGAATGGACTTCCCCTGAATGTCAAGACCGTAAGCCCAGAGTCGACATTCCGGAAAAAACTCAAGACCCACCTGTTCAGTGTATCAAGCAGAAGCTTGTATGCATGCAACGGCATCTGTTGAACCAGGGTCAAAGTTATTGTCGCGGGATTCAAACCAACGTTATTCGGTTCCAAATAACCCTTGACTTGATCCCCGCGGCCATAACACCGACGAATATATATATATATTGAAAGAATGAAGAATGCATGCATGTGCAAGTCATCCTCCCTCAGTTATTCCCAACTTTGGTAATCCCCACAAGAAGTTAACTTGACTCTGGGGCCCCTGCTCTACGCGGGAAGTCACCTCAGAGAAGAAAAAAAAATTCTCAGCCATTGTGATATAACAATTCCCATGAACTAATCTCAATTTGATGTTTAAAAATCTGAATTTAAATTTATATTAACAGCACAATTGTAATTTTAGTTCCTCACAAAGCTTCACCTCATGGATTACTCTCTGTTGTTGGGTATCCACGACTGCGCCCGCGCCGAGGTTGAGAATGCCAACAGGCTTGCCCAAGGAGAGTCCGCGGACTCCGATAATAATGGACTGGAAAGCGAGGACTCTGAGAGTGGCTCAGGACTTGACAACAGGCACGGAGATAGGTAACACAAGAACCCACATGTAACAGCACAGCTTTTTGCTAATTCTTTACTTATTTGTTTCATTAATGTACTGTAATTTTATCACTTGTTGCTCTACTCTACATCTCTTACAGTTATCAGGTTTTTGGCATTGAAACACTTTGATTTCCGAGTAAATTGGTGAGTTTTTCCACTTATTTTAAGATAGGTAAACCTTAGTGGATTGTCTCAAGAAGGTTCACAAACAAATTTGATTCCAGAGATTTTTTAACCATTTCTGTTCCATGACAACTACTTGAGTATAAATGATTCATGGTGGATTCCTCTAGTCTTGACTTATTTTCTGTAATAAGAATATGTCATCATCCTATTTTATCAGTATGAAAAGTAATTGCAGGATTAGGTATACTTATATGTATGAATTATCATGCATTTTTTTTATAATTGTTTTGAATTGAGCGTTATCTGTCACACAGATGAAATAATCCTTGAGTAACTAAAGATGTTTTCAGCCAATATTAATTTATATTGGATTTTCTTTATCAGGTGTTATATTTATCGCTAGGTAGACATCTCTCATACGTTTTTATGAAAGATTTTTGGCATCACTTATCTGGTAAATAAGTATTGTCAAAATTTAGTTATGTTTTTAACAGTCATCTTTGCTTATACTCAGAACTGTTTGTTAAAACCAAGCATACGTTTGATAAAGTTTTTTGACTGACCTTCAATTAGCCCACAATTTATTATTGTCTCAATTTATTACTAGTTTGAAGATTTTCTGAGATTATAAATATCTGCTTTTTGATCTCTAGTAATGGTGGAAAATCAAGACTTCAACCAGTCATTATTGAAATACTGGAGAGTTGTTTTCCGGAATCTGTTGATGTTGTCTACCAGAGCTGGAACTTCCAGATGTTTAGCCCAATTCTGCAATGGACTTCTTCAACGTGATGACTATGAAGTGATGTTAATGAAACTGTTGTAACCCATCGCAGATATGGGCAAAATGACCGGGAGCTCCAACTCCGATTGACCGCGGCAATAGTTCCCATAAAGCAACTCTCCCGTGTCAACCGCCGGCCATGAAAGTCTAAAACTTCTATGAGTTATTGAAGGAAAATTCCAATTTATATAGCAACATGGATGGCAATTTAAGTTTGCACAGGAGCTTTGATTTTATTTGTAGAAAAGTTGTATTCAAGATCCGAATTTCAAATGTTCCATAGATCATCTAAATGTGACATCCATTTTGCACACAAAACAATACTTATGCACCACATTATCAACACTTCAGCTAAATTGCAAGCTTATGGCTAAGCAGCGCACTTATGTGAAGTACCCCTGATAATTGTCCGTTGTTAACACAGGATTGATTAGATATTATTTCAGGGGAGGCTGGAACACCCCGCCTGACAGCCCCCGTGGCCTCATGAGGGAGTCTTCCCTGCAGTATGATGGAATCATACCTGAGATGGACATCTATGCCATCCCCAGCCAAGAAGGTAAACAAACAATCTGTTTAACTTTTCTAGTCTTAGGGTGCTCAGGTCTTATTACTGCATTGTGTCATCACAGCGTCAAAGCTGCTTCGTTGAACATATATTTTCTGTGCCACATTATGCATTGCGTTGTCACATGCGGTGTTTCGACGGACAACGCGCAGACAAATAGTGATCTTCTGCTAGAGCGGAAAACTAGACACGTCTACATGAGGATATTCATAAGAGATTCTCATCTTCTTAGTTGGAAGACTAATCTTATGTGATAAACGACATGTGCGACGGCGTGCGTCACCCTCTTGACTTCCAACATCATGCATCGTCGCAACGCAGGTGTGGCATACAATGCATTGGTCTGTTGGGACACCGAAGCGCAGCAAACTAATGAGTACAGTAACTGTCAGTTAATGTTGTAAGAAGAATGGTGAATTTAGCCGAAATGACCTTTACAAATCAAGCTTTTTTTAAGTTAGTCCATTTATAAGATGTCAGTGAGTCGACTCATGATATATTAAGGCTAAATAAAGTATTTAAAAGCTAGAAGATACAGATGGCATGTGTCCTCCTCGACATAGCAACTATGATTTTTTGAGATTTCTCCTTGTCAGTCAATAACTTGTGTACAGCATTAGAGAGGCTGATAGGCTTTATTTTTATTTTTTTAAATGTTTCAGCGGAAACTTTGTAGAACTCCATTTAAATTTAAAAAAATGAACTCGCACTATTTTTAAGACTTAGGGGCCATCCATATATTACGTCATTCGAATTAAGGGGGGGGGGAGTCTGGTCTGCGGATGATAACAAATGACGTACGAGTACCAAAAGTGACGTCATTCTTGTAAATACCAATTTCTACAAAATATACATAATATTATGTAAGATACATAACATTATTAATTATTAAGCTCATCCATTATTACAGCAAGAGGGGGGAGGGGTCATTAGATAATGACTATAGGATGATTGTAAGGGGGGGTGGTCGAAAATCGGCAAAAATCGATGACGTAATTTATGGACGGCCCCTTAGTTACTCTGAAGATGGCCTAGAGGCCGAAACCGGTCAACTCGTTTATTTTGGTTTGTTTTTGTAACAAATTTAAATAAAAATAATAGTAGAATAAAACAAAGGTTAGACTTTATTTTATTGGTAAAATGTCTTATGCCAGCTATTTCTTATTTTTCAGGTGCGCTTCGCAAGGAAATATACTTTGTTGCAATCATTGATGTTTTGACGCACTATGGTGTAAAAAAACAGGTATGGAATATTTTTTAGACACCTGACTATTTAATTAACAATCAGATTGTAAGGCATAGTGTAATATTATTTATATTTTGAATTGTTTGTGTATTAACACTGAAAATTTTATATAAAATAAATACAAAATTGTATACAAAAATTTAAATAAAAAAAGGTTTTTTTTTTTTTTTTGTATACCTGAAGATGATATATTATTGAAAACGTTAGTAAAATTAAATAATAAATAATTATAATAGTGAAAATACAAAACAGTGTTTTGATTTGAATCCTTCAATTAAATAAAATATTATTGAATATTATTTGTTGGTCATCTATGAATGATGTTGTTATTTGATAAATGTTGCTTTTTGTGATTTCCAGGCTGCAAAAGCTGCAAAAACCGTGAAGTATGGAAGCAATGTGGACGGCATATCAACCTGTGATCCGGAGCAATACGGCAAGAGGTTCATAGAATTCATGACTAAAGCCATAGAAAGTATTAACAATTAGGTACTCTCCTCATGTTATTATCTCCAATGTTTCCTGCATCCAAATGCAACATGTTCAATCACTACTTCATTAAAAATGTCTACGTTTTTGGTGGGAAAATGTTTACTTTCAAAATGTACTGAAATTCTAAATCTGAACATTGTGTGACGCACTTTTAAAAAGTATAATAATTCGTAAATTTCTTTTCTACTAATTAAATTATAATAAAAAATAAGACATAATCAACAAGAGAAACATAATATCTACTCCTTTGTACTTTTAATTATTGTCTCGCTTTTTATTTTTAAATTATAATGTTAATGTGTACTTACAATTTTTTTACTTCAACAATTATACCACACAATTTACAATTTACCAGACTAAGCTTATAAAGTTAACTATTCAATTGTCGGAATCAATTATTTTACTGTAAATCTTAACATTTTCACAAAGTGCCTCGTTATGTTTGGTAGTTATCAGATAACGAGGTACAGTAGGACATCAACAATATCATACATACCTTCATAATTTAAGATATTCTATTTTATATTAAGTATATGCATGTATGCATAGATTATCTCAATTTAATATGTAAACTGATATCGATCTCGTATTACGTGTTTGGACAAAATATTAGCATTTCAATATCTTCAAATTTGAGAAGAAAACTTTGGTAAACTCATAAAATTGAAACAAATCCTCTGAATCCATTTTGGTATTTGAATGTTTGTTTTTGAAAGTATGTAAGTTTCATTTGCTTATACATAAGTGCGCAAGAAATATTTGTTAGGATCAAGTATTTGACCAGCTTTCGGTAATTTTAAGGCTATTTATTCTTGTCTGTATCAATTAATTAATTTTGTGCCAATTTACAAGTTGTGGCCTTTTATATAAAAAAAAGACAAATGCAATAATGTCTTTTGACAAAAGATCTGAACGGATTCAACGTGCACAATTTGTCAATTCAATATTATATTTGAAACAAGAGTAAATGTGAGGATGTTTTCAACTGTTTGATGTTCATCATTGAAGGGTTTAACTACATGTAAATTGAATGCTGAGAATGAAAACTTATTTGTTTATATCTGTGTACAAGAAGGGACAAAACAACTAAAAAATAATGGTGTCGTAAAATTTACCCAAATCACAGATTTGTAATTGAGCATCTCTGATTGTAAAAAAGAATAACTGAATATTTCTGCATTCACAAACAAGAGAACTTCTAAGTAAAAAACATTAATTAGTCTATTTTATTTGGCAGTGGATGCAGAATGTCTATTATGATTTGATGTGGTTGATTTCTTAAATGTGTGAATATTTTTGAGTGAAAATAATCTGAAATGCTTTTCAAACTTTTCCTTTGTGATTATTTAGAAAAGTTTTCACTTTATGCTTGGAGGGGCGCAGAACCAAACCCTTTTTCTATTATAGTTGTATCTCATTTATATTACGTAGTTGTATATTTATTTGATTATTATTTCTAAGGCTTTTATGCTGTTTATCAAGTTATAAACAAAACATCGCAAGTGGTCCCCTCGAGACGTATACGTATATTTTAAAAGTAGGCATTGTTATATTTTGCTTTTCCTCTAGTCTTTTACACTGTGAAAATATGTAATTATTATTGTTAAAACCACTTCAAAGTGAAGAAAAATTGTTGGGCATTGTGAATATTGAAATATATTCTGGAATGCTTTTTTTATTATAATAATAACTTATATGTAATACTTCACAGTTTATTTTAAGTATTTGTGTCAAATATAATATTCTGCTGTCTTAAATGTAAAATTATAGGGCTTGATATTATATTTTGTGTCTGTTATTTCACCTTCTGTGGAGCATATTGATTTTATTATGATACAGTGGAACCTCTTTAACTCTAACTTATCGAGATAGAGTAATTGCAGTGGTGGGGAAAACGGTTTAAAATACTATGGTTGTGTAGAGTACATTTCAAGGATCACATCCATATATTTTTTATATAGTAAAAATAAAGATATCATTGATAATTTTCAAAAATAAAATGTCAAGAATTTGAATCCAGCCAAAACGCAATGGGACTGAAGAAACACGCTGTGACGTCAAAATTACATAGATGGATCCATCGGCCTTAGAAGACTTAACGGTACACTCCATACATCGTGAGATCCATTGACGTCACATCCGCCTAAATAAAAAAATGAGCTGTTTTAGCGGAAATCGAAAATGGGCGAATTTTACAGAGCTGTAATTTAAAAACTAAGCCAGATATTTTTTTTTTAAAAACGCAGATGCATTTTTTAAAAGGTAGGTAGTTTTTTAATGTATTGATTGCTTGTATTCCTTGACTGATAGGTTGGTATGCGGCTGACCAAACATACTGTAAAAAATGGTTCACTTTGCCAATGTCACCCCTGCTTCAGGGAAGGTCGGCAAGAGTTGCAGGGCTTATGTTCATTTGAGATTGGGTTTTTATATTGCAGGTCCACATGCGGCATGTGTAAGCGCGAAATTATGTGTGTCTGCTTGTGGGAATGCATTTAATATGAGTCTTAAATGATACGTATCTTTGCAGCTTAGATTTAGATTTAGTGTACCATTTTATGAAATAAAAAAAATAAGAGAAATTAACCTATTGGCTAGATCTATAGAGAAAAAAAACATTATTTAATCATTAAATATGTAAAAAGCTTTCAGGATATTGATAAATAGCAATAACAACTTGACACTGGCACCCCTGCTATAATAATCTATAATAATAATCTATAATCTAAGTTGCAAGGATATATTCATTTAAAGCTCTCAGATGTATGCCCACAAACCAACAAGTGTAGTTCGCGCTTACAAATGCTGAATGTGTACTTACAAATAAAATCCAAACCTCAAATGAACATAAGCCCCACTACTTTTGCCGACCTTCCCTGAAACAGGGGTGACATTGGCAAAGTGAACCATTTTTTACAGTATGGGTGGTCAGCCTCATACCAACCTATAAGTCAAGGAATATGAATAATAAATTACATTTAAATATAAAAAAGAACAAAACCTTACAAAGAAATCTATACAAAAAAAAAAAAAAAAAAAAGTCAAAAATTTCCTATGCAAAAAATGTAGCAAATGAATACACCAACATTAGAAATCAACATTGCAGATTAGCCGCCACTTCTTCCTGTCCTTGCATACTTCTTTCATTTCATCCAGAGTCATAACCTTTTTCATACAAGTCCTCCTTTTATTATGACTCTGGATATCCCAGTCATTCGCTATTTTAGAGATTTGATCCTTCCATACTTTTCTCGGTCTTCCTCTACCACGACATCCATCTATTCTAGCAACATATACTTTCTTCGTCAATCTTTCATCACTCATTCTCTCCAAATGCCCGAACCATCTTAACATACTTCTTTTAATCTTCACTTTCACACTTTCCCTTACACCACATTCTTCTCTTACAAAATCATTCCTCACCCTGTCACTTCGTTTTTTCCCAATCATGCTTCTTAGATAGTCCATTTCTACTGTATGGACTTTACTAATTTCCCTTTCACTCACCTATTTCTGCTGAATGCGGGAATCCGCCACAAAGAAGAAGAAGATAAATAGCAATCATTAATACTCAACTCAAGTCTTGTGTTCAATGAGAGAGCAATGTCCTGGTAACTAGAATTTAGATTAAAGAGTTTCTACTGTATCAACCTTTATAGATTTTGAAATTTAATTTGTATTATATAGACCTCTGCCATTTTGATGGCCAAAAAGTCTCCTTGATGTTTGCCAATACTTAACTGTTACTGTTCATTTGACCGGATGGTTGCAATTGACGAGAAATCAATGAAGCCGCTGTGTAATGACATTGTTAATTATATTGTTGTTTCTACCAGCTTATATGCTAGGAGTGTGAAAATAATATTGTTTATGAATAATATGTGCCATTCTGAAATACTGCAGGCTCAAATTACCAATGCACCATTAAAGACTCTTTTCAAATCCTTTCAACACAATTTTTCAAAAGTTAAATGTGCAGGATTATACACCTTTAAATATTCCTACTTAAAAATGACATAAAAACTAGATCAATCATCATTTTTTCACGATTACTAACTTTAATGAAGCCATGTGAAAGCTGATGAGATCAAAGTTATAATACAACATCATAAATTGGGAGTAAGAAAAGATCTGTCATTATTTTCTTTAATTAAAAATAGTAAAACTTGCTTCAACCATAATGTAAGTATGTGTAGTGTATAAATGAGGATAAGTGATGAAATAGTGGAACACCTCAAGATCATAGAAAAGGTTAACATTGAAAGATGGTGGACTAGATGAAGACATTTTTGCATCTTCCCATTATAAATCTTGCATGCAGCAATAATTTGTCAATCTTCAAATAATTCAACTCTTCTATTTCCAATTCAATTCAAGGCAGAGATTCAGAGTGGTACCAAAAAATAAAGACACTGTTGTGAATGTTAAATACCTAGTATGAAAATATTCCATGTATTGTAGGCAGGCTTCAGCCAAATACAAATAAAACTTTTAAAATTTATGCTGCTGTTTCAATTATAAAAAATAATAACTGTCAAGAATACAAAACATTGTTTAAATTCCTCTTGATCGCATAAAAAGAAAAAAAATATGAAAACCAAATGACTCACTAGAGGTGCTGTTGTATCTTCCATATATTTTTCTATTTTCGTGATGGAGGGGAATTTACACAACAGTTTATACTCAGGGTTCTGATGTGTCTGAGACTGGGGATGTGATGGTGAGTCGGTGGAATAAGCATGGACTATCTCACCTGGCAATAACTTAACTTAACAACATTAATTAGACTTAGAATTGGAGCAACAAGGTGCAAGATAAACCTTCAAAGGTGGGAATTATTGTAACTATCTACAGGACACATTCTACAATTACATAGCTGTACAGGGCTCGAAAAATACCTGAATCTTTAAATCAGTGGAAGTATACACCACATTTGCTGCTAAAAGCCAAAGGTAATGAAAAGCCGGGAAAAGAATAACTAATTCACTCAGCCAGGTTGCTAGGGATAAAACAAATCCATATTTTTATTTGCTGAGGACCCTAGCAGTGGCGGTCCGTGATCTGTTCCCCATGGGAAACTGAAGAAAAACATAGATTCATATAGGTACCTACCTATATAAAAATAATTGTTAGCCAACAAACGAAATGCAATTACTTATTGTATTTGACAGCTGTAACTAAAAAGATATCCAAATAAACGCTCTGCTCCGAAAGTCTTAAATTAACATATTATGTGCGAACATTTCCCTGATAACATTTTAATGATTTCAATAAACAATTTATATTTTTATTGTAAAAATGACTCACCTGATATTCATTTACTTATACTTGAGCTCAATTCTACGCTCTTTCTTCATAAAGTCGTCCATTACAGCATCGTGAAAGGTTGACTTCTCCTTTAAGGACAGGAGACTTTCGAATATATTGAGTTTTGGAAATGTCTTACAAACGATTTATTCTTGCTGGTGATTTTTAAAATTGGAGTTGGTTTTCCAGTATCCACTATATGTTTTTTTTCCGCAAATTGTCTAGACAAAAAACTTTTACATAACAATGATTCAATTAAACAGTCACATCTATTATTTGAATCAACAACCTGAGAACAAGATGGATCCATATTTTTATTTTTCAAAGAACAAAAATATTGAACACCGTGGCCGTGCGTTAAAAAGTCAACGTAAACTAATACATGAATGAAGAATAATTATTCATATAATTGTTAAAATTATTTATTTGATGTCATACAAAAGGGAAAATATAAAAGTAAGAGAAGATGTCAAATCTGCCCGATTTGCAATACCCTATTTTGTCCAGTATGTCTGAAGACAATAAGGTCAATTTTCGTATGTTGGATTCTGTAAGCTCTGCCGTATTTTTACTCGAGTAGCGAAATCCCATCGATCGTATTGCGCATGCGCGAAAACAAAATATCTGCTTTGATTCTGGACGCAATTGAGCTCCCCGTATTCGCATATTATGATAATTCGTTTGTTTTTAACTCTTGACTTTACGGTATAGACATAATGCCGCATGGCATATGTATGTAGTTAGATACATACATAAAATATAATGTCTCGCTTACGCGCGATAGCGAGATGTAAAAAGTATAACAATAATAAAAATGTTTGTAATCGCCGCTGTATAAATACGATGCTCTCGAGCAAAATATATAATATCATTTCCCATACATTAACACTTTGAGGTTAAGGGATTCGGTGAATCCATCATATGTACGAACCGCTCGCGCCTGGACCCTAGCCACCTAGACCTGTGACGTCGACCTGCCGAGAGAAATTTGAAGCATTGTTAGGTAACCATTTGAAGTTGAATGCAAGTAAGACGAAAGTATTGATTTTTGAAAGAGATGATGAAAGTATGAATTATGAATTTAAAATTAATGGAATGAATGTTGATGTCGTAAATGAGTTTGTATACCTGGGAAGTAAGTTTGAAAAAGATGGAAGAATGACCGGTGAATTTGAAAGAAGAATAATGAAAGGCAGGTGCGTACTGGGTGCTACCGCTAGCATCGCCAGGAACCAGAATCTTTCAAAAAATGTTCGACTGGCGGTGCACGGTGGTATACTAGTGCCCACTCTGATGTATGGAAGTGAAGCCTGGACGGTGAGTGAAAGTGAGATTAGTAAAGTCCATACAGTGGAAATGGACTACTTAAGAAGTATGATTGGAAAAAGACGGAGTGATAGGGTGAGGAATGATTTTGTTAGAGAGGAATGTGGTGTAAGAGAAAGTGTGAAAGTAAAGATTAAAAGAAGTATACTTAGATGGTTTGGACATTTGGAGAGAATGAATGAGGAAAGACTGACGAAGAAAGTATATGCTGCAAGAATTGATGGATGTCGTGGAAGAGGAAGACCGAGAAAGGTATGGATGGACCAAATTTTCGAAATAGCGAGTGAATGGGATATCCAGAGCGGTAACTTGGAGGGGAAGAGAGGAAGAGGTAGATCCCCCACACGATGGACCAATCAAGTGAAGACAGCAGCAGGCACCTCGGTAGTTGGAGCTTTGCGGGCAGCGCAGTCGAGGGAGAGCTGGAGAAGATTGGTTGCTTCCACAAGGTTCACAACCCTCAGTAATGAGGAATAGGATTAAGAAGAAGAAGAATAAAAGGAGAGCTTGTATGAAAAAGGTTATGACTCTGGATGAAATGAAAGAAGTATGCAAGGACAGGAAGAAGTGGCGGCTAATCTGCAATGCTGATTTGTAATGTTGGTTAATTAGTTTGCTACATATTTTGCATAAGAATTTTTTTACTTTTTTTGTATAGATTTATTTTTAAGGTTTTGTTGTTTTTTATACTTAAATGTTATTTATTGCTCGTATTCCTTGACTTATAGGTTGGTATGAGGCTGACCACCCATACTGTAAAAAATTATTCACTTTGCCAATGTCACCCCTGTTTCAGGGAATGTCGGCAAGAGTTGCAGGGCTTATGTTCATTTGAGGTTTGGATTTTATTTGTAAGTACACAATCAGCATTTGTAAGCGCGAACTACACGTGTTTGTTTGTGGGCATACATCTGAGAGCTTTGAATGAATATATCCTTGCAACTTAGATTATAGTTCCCTCTCCATAACATTGTCTAGGAACTGAAAATATTCAGCATAGGTGGTTGGCTACACTATAATCTAAGCTGCAAAGATATGTTAACATTTAAGGCTCATATTAAATGCATGCCCACAGACAGGCACATGTAGGTTCGCACCTACACATTCTGCATGCGTGCATACAGATAAACAAAACCTCACATGAACATAAACCTTGCAACTCCTGCCGCTTTTCCCTGAAACCGGGGTGGCATTGGCAAAAGTGAACCGATTCTTACAGCACGGGGGGTCAGCCTCATACCAACCTATCGGTCATGGAGCACAAAAAATATAACTGATTTACAAAAAATACTTTAAGAAACACCTTCCAGAACTCAAATTTAAAATAATATTAAACTTAAAATTAATGCCCTAACCGCCATTGTTGCAAATCACCCGCCATTTCTTTCGTTCCTTACATACTTTCATTTCATTCAGACTCATAATCTTTTTCATGCACTCTCTCCTTTTGTTATGACTGAATATCCCATTCATTCGCTATTTCATAAATTTGATCCATCCATACTTTTCTCGGTCTTCCTCTACCACGGCTTCCATTCATACTCGCAGCGTACACTCTCTTCGGCAGTCTTTTGTCATTCATTCTTTCCATGTGCCCAAACCAGTTTAAGAAACGCCTTTTGATTTTTACTTTTATACTTTCCCTTGCACCACATTCTTCTCTCACTAACTCATTCCTCACCTCACCCTATCTTTCCGTCACAAAACATACAACCCATAGATGATCCATGAATCATTGTTTTTTTTGTACAAATAATTCAGTTCAGGCGGCAGACTAGCCATGGATTTGCTGTGTGAATAACATCGAAAGAATGTAACATGTACGTAAAGAGAAACTGTCTTTTGTTAAAAAAACTTTATTACCAATTACAGAAAATTATTTTAGCGCTTATTGGGAAATAAAAATAAAATGAAGGCATATTTAAAAAATAATTAATCCATTCTGGTCTTCAGGGTTTTTGTTGTGACCTTGTCCTTTTCAATCACATGGACAATTGCTCCCCAACCTGAGATGGCGTCTCTGTCAAATGCATTCATTAGAGCCTGGAAAATTAATAAATAAATTATATCAGTGTGAATAAAAGCTATGACCATTTTATGATGGTTTCAAATAGATTGCAGACATGGACATTTGATGTGTCCAAATTGATTCATCTTAGTGTTTTCATCGGAACTAAATCAGGTACTTGTTATTGCAAGACTTAATGATAGTGTCTGTAATGACTGGGGTTATGAATGAGGGCGGTAATAAAAATAATATTAGATTGGAAGTACAATGAGATGGTTTGGGCACTATAAAAAATAGACGATGAAAGACTGACAAAAAGAATGTCAGTGATAAACGTGAAAGGCGAAGACTGAGGAAAGAATGCATTGATCAAAAAAGCAAGATTGCAAATGACTGAAATCTGCAGAGTGAGAAAAAGAGAAGAAGATGCATGAAGAGTGATGAATGTCGAGGAGATGAAACAAGTGTGCAGGGACAGAACAGAGCCGAGACACATTTACGGGGGTGCGTGCCATCCCTTGAGGAATGGTAGCTGGATAAAAGTAAAAGTTATTTAGTAAACAAAAACAGTAGTAATTTCCCAAATATTTTTGTAAGAAAAAAATTAACAAAATTATGGCACAGTTCTGCTATAAAAAAGCTAAAAGTTTTCCAACAGAATAATGCAGAAAATTACTTAGATATAAAGCCTTTTATGTATCCTGCCATGTATTGTAGAATATCTTACTGCAATAACTGTGAGCTTCGGAAGGTACAAACATATTTTCAATTTTTCGACTGATTCTCTTTGTTACAGAGATGTTAAGAGTCAGAAGAAAAAACCCTTCATTTAAATTGGATCAATTGTATGATTGTTATGATTTACCTGAGAGATTGTTTCAAAGAGCTGATCGGGAGATAGGTCAGGCTCCCACAGAGCTTCACACATTCCATACAACTGCTCAGTGCAAGTGCCGGCCACTACAAAGTCCTCGGGTTCATTGGGGCAGCCAATCTGAAACAACCATTCATTTCTTCATAATCAAACTCTTTAGATATATTCTCAATTTGCTGGCTTGAAGATTCACCCAAGAGTATGACTGAAAGTGTGATAATTTTCACTTATAGAATTTGTCAAACAACAAAAGTGAACACAATGCATAGAATTTGAAAATTAATTTTTGTCATTGCAAATATTGTCAAAATAATGAGCAGAACTTCTTACCAGATCCATGTTGCAGACGTATGGCTTGAAGGTTACGGGATCGAGTCCTGCAATAACGGGTTCAACAAAGTACGGTCCAAACCTCTTCTCATACAGCAAGTTGGAGACCATGGAGGAGAATGTCTTGGGAGTCATTGCCCGACTCTCTTTAAGCTCATACAAGTTTATCCTAAAATAAACACAAACTTATAATGCACAATGCAATGTAAGTAACTAATAACATCCTTTATTATATTGCTCCAGACCGTCGTCTTTCGCTTTGACATTCGATTTTCAAAATTAATGACATCACAGCAGATGAAATACGTTCGCGATAAAGAAAAATAAAATATTGTATATATGCTGCAAAACAGTACCTTTCATGTATGTGTTTGAGAAACACACTCCAATACACTATAACTTCTTTCAATATTTACAAAAAAAAAATATTTTTTCGAAAAACAGTAGTTTTTAGTAGAAGTAATCATAATTTCTGAAAAAAGTATTTTTTAAAAAGCCGCTTCATTTTTTTAACCCTCTTTTTGTTTTGTATGGAAATGTTAGAAAATGTATGCAAAATGTAAAAAGACTAAATAGACATCTAGCGGCAAAATTCGAAAGACTTTTTTTTTTTACGATATTTTTTTTTTATTTGATACAAATTAAAAAAAACAACAAACAAAAAAAATTACAATGGATTTAAATCTGTAATCTTAGTTGCAAAGATATATTACAGCATTCTCACAAGCAGACACTTATAAGTTCACACTTACACATGTCTCATATGGACCATAAAAACCCAATCTAAGGATATTATGTCGGTTTACAGATACAATAATATAATCTATAATATATAATCTAAGTTGCAGTGATATATTCATTCACAGCTCTCAGATGCATACCCATAAACAAACACGTGTAGTTCGCGCTGACAAATGCTGAATGTGTACTTACAAATAAAATCCAAACCTCAAATGAACATAAGCCCTACAACTTTTGCCGACCTTCCCTGACACAGAGGTCTATAATCTAAGTTGCAAGGATGTATATAGATTCAAAGCTCATATACGATGCATGCCCACAAACAAACTTTTGCCTGTAACTTTTGCCAACCTTCCCTGGAACAGGGGTCTAATCTAATTTAATCTAAGCTGCAAAGATACATATCATTTAAGATTTATATAAATGCATTCCCACAAGCAGACATGTATAATTTCGCGCTAACACATGCCGCATGTGGACCTACAATATAAAAACCCAATCTCAAATGAACATAAGCCCTGCAACTCTTGCCGTCGTTCCCTGAAACAGGGGTGACATTGGCAAAGTGAACCATTTTTACAGCATGGGTGGTCAGCCGCATACCAACCTTTAAGTCCAGGAACATACACGACAAATTACATTTTTTAAATCAACAAATAATAATATGGATGGACATGAAAACTAAAAACAAAACCAATTCCCATTTCATTTAAATGTTAAGTCCAATTTTACTTTATTTTAATCTGGATCTGTTATGTGTATAAGTAATTAAGAATTTTTGTACATCATTTATATTTTTTTGTGCTCCTTGATTGTTGGTGTGAGGCTGACCCCCTGTGCTGTAAAAATCGGTTCACTTTTGCCAATGCCACCCCGGTTCAGGGAACGGCGGCAGGAGTTGCAAGGTTTATGTTCACGTGAGGTTTTGTTTATTTGTATGCACACATGCAAAATGTGTAGGCGCGAACCTACATGTGCCTGTCTGTGGGCATGCATTTAATATGAGTCTTAAATGTTAACATATCTTTGCAGCTTAGATTATAGATTATTTATAGTAGATAGCCGCCAACATTACAGACCAACCGCCATGTCTTTCTGTCCTTACATACTTCTTACATTTCCTCCAGAGTCATAACCTTCTTCATACAGGCTCTTCTTTTGTTGGGTGACATTGGCAAAGTGCAACATTTTTTAACAGTTTGGGTGGTCAGCCCCATACCAACATATAAGTCAAGGACTATAATGGAGCAAATTAAAACCGGTTTCTTTTTTTTATTTGCTTTTAGTTTTCTTTCTTTTGTTAAAAGACTTAAAAAAAAATTGTTACAAAACTGCATTTTATATTTTACATATTTTCTTATATAACAAGTTTTAACCCAAGAAAACTATGAGCAATATACAAATTGCCTAATGTTAAGGGGTTGGGCTGCGTAGCAGCCAGGGGCGGAGCCCCTAGTATTTCTTATAATATCAATCATAACTAGGGACTGGAAAATAGTGGTGTTATTTTTTAGGAAATTCGCGTTATTTTTTTGTGAAATTCGCGTTATTTTTGATCAAAAACAGGGAAATTCGCGTTATTTTTCATGATAAACGGGGAGATTCGGTGTAATTTTTAGGGTTGATTAGATCAAAATAAAGGTTTATATAATTGCAATGAACAAAATATATTACTAATATTTACAATTTATTATGTACACAACAATATGTACCTTAAGGTTATACGAGAGTTTAAGAAGATTATTAATATCGGGACTAAAGAACCTCTTTAATTGTTTTATGAACTAAAATCGTAATTTTATGTCAAATAACTTTGACTCATCATGATTAGATGGCGTTACTCCCCAGCGTTTTAGTTTTTATAAACTTTTGGATAAACGCTATGGCTGTGTAAACGCTTTTAGAATTCACCGGTAGGGCTTAGAAACTATTCTTAGCCATTTTGTGTTTCTTTTTTATAATACATCAAAAAAATCCTGACTTTAATTAAAAGCAATAAGTTGTACATTTTTTAAATAAAAGTATTTACTTTATTTCGAAATAAATTAATTTATTATTTGTTACACATTTCATTTTTCACAAAATTGTATAGAAAGTAACACAACGCTCCTTGAGAGCGTTTTACTTTTTATATAATTAATTGTGAATCTTCAGATAAAAGATTCAGCACACATAATAGTGTTGTATGAGTGTTGTACACAAACTTTAACAATTTATTGCATCTTGAATACAAACACGGATTTGTGTGCAGAGCATTATTTTTATTTACCAGTGCGACGTTCTGCTGTTCTGCCCTGCTTACCAAAAAGGAAGTATCTGCAAAATATTTGTTTTGAGATAATCTACTTCAAACTTGAGTTTGTTGGGCTAACTTATTTAAATTTAAAGATTTCAGTTTCAATTTTTTACCATGGTTTTTGTGAGTGACCTTTTACGTATAACTATTAAAAAATATGAAAATAAATTAACAATTCATAAAATTATAACACTTACTGCTTTTTGGTTATAAGAAAAACTAAGCATAAAAGCAGTAAGTGACAGATACTACCTACTTTTTTTCTTAGCAAATGTACAATTAAAGAGGCAGTAAGTGCTTTATTTCTGCTTAAAGTGATTTTTATAGCAATGAAACAAAGCAGGTTAACTTAAATAATTTACTTATCTAATCTAAGCTGCAGAGATTTATATCAATTCTAATCTAATCTAATGTAAGTTGCAAAGATATGTTACATTGGAGATTCACATTACATGCATTCTCACAACCAGACACGTACAAGTTTGCGCTTGCACATGCCTCATGTGAACCTACAACATAAAAACCAAATCTCAAATGGACATACACCCTGCAACTCTTGCCGTCCTTCCCTGAGACAGGGGTGATATTGGCAAATTGAACCATTTTTACAGCATGGGTGGTCAGCCGCATACCAACCTATAAGTCAAGGAACATACACGACAATTTAAATCAATAAATAATCATTTCTATGGACATCAAAACTAAAACAAATTCCAATTTTATAAACCCAAGCCGCCAACATTACAGATCAACCGCCATTTCTATCTTTCCTTAAATACTTCTTTCATTTCCTCCAGTCTTTGGTAAAGGTTTATGAATTTTTCATCTCAGCGAAGAGCAAATTTGAAAATATAAATGGTATATTTTTTGTGCTCCGCCGGGATTCGAACCCACGCCCTTCCATTCTTGCCACATATACTTTCTTCGTCAGTCTTTCCTCATTCATTCTCTCCATATGCTCAAACCATCGAGTATGTAGTAGTTATGTAATATTATATAGAAAGAAGTACTTAAGCAAAATATTTTTTTTTTTGAGATACGAGGTTTTGAAAGTAAGGCGACGATATTCTGACACCGCGAAATAATTTATGTTTTGCCAATGAATCTTTCTAGTGGAATACCTGTACATACGTATTTTACTAAACCACAGCCACTCGTGCATTTCCGTCGATATACGAAGATATACGAGTATACCCGAAGTGTAAAATTCTCGTAACTATAGGAAATAGACCGCATGCGAAAAATGTATCGAATCTTAAACAGCATCTCGAGCTGGCGTTTTGGTTTTCATGCATTTTTGTACCTGTTTGGTCCAGTTTTAACGTAAACGCTTGAACTCCGTTACACTTAAATTTCGGACTCATAATTTTTTGGTCAAAAACGGAGGACATATTATATTTAAAGCCAGTTCACGAATCCGCCACAGTTTATCCGTGGCGCCAAAGACTGGATCATTTTTTGTATGAAAATCTTTCTTTTTCCATTATTAATTATAAATTAGAGGAGAAAAAATAAAACAAGTAATGCATTGAAAACATAAAAAATATCACTTCAAATCCTAAAAGGAAAATAAACCATTAAAAGACGAATTTAGCTACAATATCGTATGCAAAATTTGGGTACTTTTTAAATAATCATAAAAAATCAATGAAAAGTAAAAAAAAACAACTAACAAGTAGAAAAAATAAAACTAATCAAAATGAATGTTTTGAAATAAAAAAAAGTTAGGATTTATTCATAAGAACAGTGGAAATCTCCATTTAAGGTATCTCCGTAAATAAAATTATTTTGAATTGGTATTTTATGGAAAAAAATACCTTATTTTATGTGTTAATTTAAACTGGAGAAAAAATACTACCTTACCATTCAAAATATGGGTTATTTCGGTCATCAAAGTTGGGCGCGCTGACCTCTCAATCACCCTTAAGAAACAATGAATAAACAAAATCTGAATCAATACGAGTATCTGCAACCGAAGATGGTGGAAGTACCCACCGAAAACGTTTTTGCAATAAAAAATACTCAAGTGGTACAAAACAATGTTTTTTAATTTTAGTTTCTTAAATATTTTTTTTTTTTTTAAATAATCCTTTTTTTACAAAAAAACATTGATTGAAAAAAGTATTAATATTTCAACGACACTCCGAATACCCTGCAAATATCCTTTTAAAATATTTAATTTGTATGCATTTAGTCTCTAGATGAGGGTTACCTAATTTTTTCGAGGGATGTTGGCTTTTATGAAAGCCTCAAGTTGTGCTCTTGGCTAATCCAGCAACAGCTTCACTCCTTGATGTATTTTCCTTCATTGATGTCACGATTCAAGTCTGCTTGGATGATCCAGGACAGTTCTGCTTATCATTATTTTTTTAATAAAATAGATTTGTGAATAGGAATGCAATTCACCAACCTACTCTGCCTGGCCAGATACAGGTATTAATATCATTAATTAATAATGTATTATTGTTTATTTTAATGAATTATTCATTTTTAATTACCCAATTACATATGTTGAACCAGGGTCAAATTTATGGTCAAATGACCCAGGTGGGGATCGAACCCCGCGTTTAGCGTTCTAGCGTGTTTAAACGTTGAAAGAGACCAATTTTCCTGTGCTTTGCACCTTGCAAAGGGTTTTCGCAGGATTTTTTTCTTTCCCAAAAAATCGTTGCGTTGCAAAAGCGATACATGACAACTTTTTCGCACAATTTCTACCAAAAGTACGAAAATTCGCGATATTTGCGTAAAACCTGAAATTTCGCGTTATTCGCGTAAAAACATCAAAATTCGCGAATAAATTCGTTTTATCGCGATCGCGAAATTTTCCAGTCCCTAATCATAACGCAACTAAGCTACACATATAGTGTAACTTCTTGCCTGCGTTATCCCCGAAGGGGTCCCATGTGACGATTCGGGACCTATTTATTTTTACGGGTAAGGGGATCATAATTATTTATTTACTAATTAATATTTACTAGGGGCTCCGCCCCTGGCTGCTACGCAGCCTAACCCCTTAACATTTAGGCAACGGGAACTTTGCAGCATGACTTCTCCGCGTTAAAATTTGTATAATTATTAGAAATGGATAAAAAAATAATATACTTGTTTACAAAATTTGCGAATACTACCATTTAAAAGAAACTTTTGCACATCCCTATCATCTAATTTATTCTCATTCGACCAAATAGATGAGATTTCAAAAGAATGGGAGCTTCAGAGTGCGAATAAGAGAACAGTATGTATGAAGAAAGTGATGAACGTTGAAGAGATGAAAAAGGTATGCAAGGACCGAGAAAAGTGGAGACGCATCTGCGGAGGTAACGGCCACCCCTAGTGGAACGGCGGCAGGATACAGTAACAGCTCATTACTATGGTCACTCACGAACCGGGGAAATCTCGCCCCGTAAAAAGTCAAATATTGCCAGAATGAAATTTGACGGTACACGGTACGATATTTACACCCACCTTGATGTAACGACGTGAAGCCTGGACGTTGAATGAAAGTGAAATTAGAAAAGTCCATATTATTGAAATGGACTATGTTTGAAGAGAAGAGTATGTATGAAAAATATGATGAATATTGAAGAGATAAAAGAATAATGCATGTCTGCTTGTGGGAATGCATTTAATATGAATCTCAAATGATACATAATATCTTTGTAACTTAGATTTAGACATGTGGCATGTGCAAGCGTGTCTGCTTGTGAGAGTGCATAGGTATAATGTGAATCCCCAATGTAACATATCTTTGCAACTTGAATTTTTGATTTTTCATAGTTTTTTTTAAAGATATTGTTTTACAGAATAATTGTTAGTTTAATTCATTATATCTTGTGTTCTATTTTGTAATTAATAAATATTTGCTTCAAAAAAGGATAGCGCCTCTATGTTATGAAAACTAAGTAACTTTTCCCAGTACTTTATATGTTGTTAATTTCTCCCCGTTGTCATGTCTCCTGGTAGCTCAACACGCTGGGCGTTCCGTTTCTGGGCCGTTTAGATTTTAGAAGACGCAGATTCGAATCCCGCTTTTTTGGGTGCTTTGCTTTTTTATTTTTTCAGTTGTAAAAGTTGGTATGCTGCTGATCACCCATGCTGTAAAAAATGGTTCACTTTGCCAATGTCAGCCCTGTTTTAGGGAAGGACGGCAAGAGTTGCAGGGTGTAGGTATGTCTTTGACATTTGGGTTTTTAAATTGTAGGTTCACATGCGGCATGTGTGAGCGCGAAATTATGCATGTCTGCGTGTGGGAATGCATTTAATATGAATCTCAAATGATACATTCATCGGCATGTGCAAGCGCGAGAGTGCATATAATCTGAATCCTCAAAGTTACATATCTTGGCAACTTAGATTAGATTGGAGTTGGGTTTTTAAATTTTTGATTAGTATTTTGATTTTTCATAGTTTTCATTAAATATTTGCTTAAAAATAGGATAGCGCCTCTATGTTAAAAAAATGGTATGGTAACTTTTCGCAGTTGCTTATAAGTTGTTAACTTCTCAATGATGTCACGTCTCACGGTAGCTTACGCGTGTAGGCGCATATTTTTTCGTCCGTTTAGATTTTGAAACATGTAGGTTCGAATCCCGATCTGATCTGTTTTTTATTAGATCCATATTCGGGTGCTTTGCTTTTTATTTTAGTTGGTATGCGGCTACTTACTTTATTTTGATTTTTAATTGATTTTTTTAAAGATTATTGTAAGTATTGTTTTACAAAATAATGGTAAAATGTATTTTTTTATATTGAATGTGGTGTAAGAGAAAGTGTGAAAGTAAAGATTAAAAGAAGTATGCTTAGATGGTTTGGACATTTGGAGAGAATGAATGAGGAAAGACTGACGAAGAAAGTATATGCTGCGAGAATTGATGGATGTCGTGGAAGAGGAAGACCGAGAAAGGTATGGATGGATCAAATTTTCGAAATAGCGAATGAATGGGATATCCAGAGTAATAATAAAGGAGAGTAGTTTTTTTAATTTTTTACTGTTTAATTGCTTAGAATTTATTTGTTTTATATATTTGATTGTATTAATTGCTTGTACTCCTTGACTGATAGGTTGGTATGCGGCTGACCACCCATACTGTAAAAAATGGTTCACTTTGCCAATGTCACCCCTGCTTCAGGGAAGGTCGGCAAGAGTTGCAGGGCTTATGTTCATTTGAGAATGGGGTTTTTATATTGTAGGTCCACATGCAGCATGTGTAAGCGAGAAATTATGCATGTCTGCTTGTGGGAATGCATTTAATATGAATCTCAAATGATACATATCTTTGCAGCTTAGATTTAGATATAGAACAATTTTTTGCTTGAAAATAGGATAGCGCCCCTATATTATAAAAATATTAGGTTTGAGTCCATGCTTAATTTTGTAGGTTATATAAACAAAAAATTCTCACTATCTCAGGGAAGCGGCGTGGCCTAGTTGGTCAAGACACTGTGCCTTGCGGCGTGTCCGCGCTCAGGTCCCTGGTTCGAATCCCGTTGGGTCGTTTTGGTTATTTGAAAATCGAAACTCGAAGCGATTGACGACGGCGTAGGGTATTATATATATAGAAAGGAGAACTCATGAACGCCGAAGGACATTGTGGCTGAAAAACCTGCGACAACAGTTCAACTAAAGCACCAAATCCTTTAAAGGCACAGCATTTAAAGTAAATAATAGCCATGATGATCACCAATCTTCGTTAGAATTGACACTTCAAAAAGAAGAATTATATTTTTCATAATATAACGTAAACAAGAATAAACTGCTTGAAGAGTGAGATGTTTTTAGCACAGTACAAAACCATCAGACCGGCCCATAGTCTAGTGATAACGCTTCGGACTCTTAAATCGATGGTCTTGGGTTTGAATCCCTGTAGAGCACAAAAATATACCATTTATCTTTTCAAATATGCTCTTCGCTGTATTGAAAAATTCATACACGTTTACCAAAGACCGGTTATTAAAGATCCATCCAGCCTTACAGCAACTGGGTATTGTTTAAGAATTAGCGCTTTATATTACAACGACCAAACTCGCAGAGAGCTCTTGAGGTATGATTCACACAGAAACAGCGCTCACCAAATACATCTATAATCTATAATCTAAGCTGCAAGGATATGTTAACATTTAAGGCTCATATAAAATGCATGCCTACAGACAGGCACATGTAGGTTCGCGCCTACACATTCTGCATGTGTGCATACAAATAAAGTAAACCTCACATGGACATAAACCTTGCAACTCCTGCCGCCGTTCCCTGAACCGGGGTGGCATTGGCAAAAGTGAACCGATTTTTACAGCACGGGTGGTCAGCCTCGTACCAACCTATCAGTCAACATCCTAATATTATTATTATCAGACTTTATGGGAAGACCGAGAAAGGTATGGATAGACCAAATTTTCGAAATAGCGAATGAATGGGATATCCAGAGTCATAATAAAAGGAGAGCTTGTATGAAAAAGGTTATGACTCTGGATGGAATGAAAGAAGTATGCAAGAACCGAAAGAAATGGCGGTTGATCTGTAATGGTGGCGGTTAAAGCTGAGACTTTTAAATATATATTTTTTTAAGAATATGTTTTGTAGGTTTAATTTTTTTACTGTTTAATTGTTTAGTGTTTATTTGTTTTATGTATTTGATTGTATTTAATTGTATTTAATTGCTTGTATTCCTTGACTGATAGGTTGGTATGAAGTTGACCACCCATACTGTAAAAAATGGTTCACTTTGCCAATGTCCCCCCTGTTTCAGGGAAGGTCGGCAAGAGTTGCAGGGCTTATGTTCATTTGAGATAGGGTTTTTTATATTGTAGGTCCACTTGCGGCATGTGTGAGAGCGAAATTATGCGTGTCTGCTTGTGGGAATGCATTTAATATGAATCTCAAATGACACATATCTTTGCAGCTTAGATTTAGATGGGAAGAAACTGACATACCAATAACGTTACCATGTTGAAAGCACCGGTTCCCATAGATCACCGAAGTTAAGCAACATTGGGCGCGGACAGTACTTGGATGGGTAACCGCTCAGGTATACCGCGTGTCGTTGGCATCTTGGACCGGTCCGTAGTCCGTAGTGGCAACACTTCGGACTCGTAAATGGAAGGTTGTGGATTTGGATCCCGGCGGAGTACAAAAATATACCATTTATATGTCGAATGTGCTCTTCGCTGAGTTGAAAACTTCATAAACCTTTACCAAAGACCGGTCACTGAAAGGTCCATCCAACTTTACAACAACTGGGTCTAGCTTGAGAATTGGCGCTTTCTACAGCGACGACCAAGCTCGCAGAGGGCTCTTGAGGTGTGATACACACAAAAACAGCGCTCACCAAATAAATCATCCTAATATTATTATTATTATACGCCATCTATGTATTTTTTATTGATTGATGGAGTTATAGCTTCTCGCTTGTCACAACCGCATTTAACTGTATCAACTGGAAAAATATTTTTATTACCTGAACCTCAGTCGCTGGAATACCGTTTGTGTGTCTGTGGCTAAGCCGGGAAGTCCAATGTATAGATGGGGTCCCATTTCAAATACTTTTTGGAAGTCTAAAGCGACCGTTTGTGCCTGAATGCCAAAACGCCTGTCGCAGGCAATGGCGACACAATCCTTGCCCTTCATTGCTACGATAGCACCACCATTGTATGCTAGAATCGACTGAAACAAGAAATTAAATGTTATTCATGAAAAGATAAGGTTGTGCACATCGTGAATGAACATTTTATTTTTCACTAGTGCACAAAAATCGCTTAAAAGTGAAAAATTGTGTATTTAGATTACAGAAAAATATGAATTGTACAAGTATATGAAATAAGGATTTATTTACCATTGTTATTTCTTATATCTTTCGAAACACCGAAAATGCCGATCACTTCAAAAATTGACGTATCATTCACTTCTTGGGAGAGCCAACCTAAAAATTGAAATCCTTAAAAATAGACTTGTACGGGTAGGCTAAATACAAATCAAGGAAAAAGATGCATTATATTATTAACAATATAAAACATATTTTTACGAAATAATAATTTGAATTAAATTATTTTTTTGAGATCTAAAAATGAAAATAGTTTTTTTTTGCACGGGAAGATTGTTTTATTGTATGAGATTGTTTTTTAAAATGTAGTAAAATAAATTTAATTTAAAGTGAATTAAGTAGGTACCTACATTTAATAAATAAAAGTTAGTTTGGCGATAGACTACTTACTTATGGAAAAAAAAAATCTTGTGAAAATACACGTTTACATCAGCGGTTTCCAAACTTTATGCTACCATGCCTCCCTAAAAAAAAAAATGTTTCGCGCCTCCCTTTGTACGTTTTTTTTTTTTTCGCGCCTCCCTTTCTACGTTTTATTTCTTAATATTCATACTAATCCTTCTATATACACATTTTTGGCGCCTCCCCTGGGAGGCGCGCCCCCCCCTTTGGAAACCGCTGATTTAAATCAAGAAAGAATTTTAAAAAGTTGAATATTTTAAAAATATTTCTGTGATTTTAAATTTAAACGAATGCAGTATGAAACGCAACACAACTAAGCTACACATGTAGTATAACTTTTTGCCTGCGTTTAACCCCGATTGCGATATAACTGCGATTCGAAACAATAAAAAATATTTCCAAAGTAAATACTAGTTTGTACAACTAAAGTGATTGATGTGATTTTTTTTATTTGTAAAACCTGATCAATGAAAGGTAATAAAAATATTCATTACAAAAATAAAGTATCCAAATAATCAATAATTAAATTTGGTAGGTAAACAATCAGTTCTACCATCATTTTAAAATTATTAATATCGCCATCTATCGTAAGTATTTTGAAACAAATGTACATGACCTAGCCGGAAGAACGAAATACCATATTTTCAACACAAAGTCTTATTCTCACGTATATACCTAAAAGCTCAGTAAATGTCCAAAATCTAACTGAAAAAAATCATTATATACTAAAAATGTTTCAAAATTCTAAAATTGATGCAAATTTGTGACAAATACAAACTTTTAAGAAATATTGTAGGAGACTTGACTAAATTCAATGAAGTACTTTTTCGTAAGACGGATGTAGTTGTGCTGCCATAATCGTGTAGGTTTATGCTTGTGTGGTTTAGGGAGTCTTTTACCGGTGCCAACCATTTAGTTATTATTTTATTCATAAAAACGTTATGCGTATGACTCAAGAAATGGACGATGATGAGAAGGGGTAAGTTGGTTAAATCTTAATACTAACACATTGCCCGTTTGCTGACATAATGCATTTTTATAGGTCATGCCTTCTGCAGGCTAGGCAGTCGAACCACGTTTCATAAACCTGAAAATCATGAATCTTTTCAGCTTTAAACCCCGCTTTGACCCGCCATCCTTGCTTTAATTTCATCTACCAATGTTTTTAGGAGGATTTTAAGCTTGTTTACCCGTTAACAATGCCTTAATTTGAATCTTTTAAATATGGCTCTGTCACGTTCTATGCCGGTATGCAAGCGGCCACCGACCCCAAGCTTGCCGTGTCGACGGTCATGGCCGAAGAAAAATTATGGCTTTCTTGTGATAGCTCTCTTGTATGGATCACGTCTAGATTAGACATTGCAGCTTCTTCGATTACTTAATTAAAAAAAAATCTGCTTTATTCCATAAATTCGGAATTCATTTTGACATAATAATATTTTCGCTACGTAAGTACTTATGTACTTCGAGTAAATTTTCTAACATAAGGAGATAAGTTTATCGCTATTCATTGTTGATTTGATGCTTTCCTACTATTCAAACATCACGTTCTATGCTAAATGTCGGAACTTCAGTCGATAAATTCTCTTAAACGTTGTAAAAATTGAAAATAAACATGAACTCCCTTTTCTGTCACCTGTACATAAGTATGTTATATAAATAGCTGCGCTGGACATTTTCTTTTGAGTAAAAAACATAGAATGAAGGATGAGAACATGTCTCGAAAAGAGAAATTAAAATGGGAAGAGTTTTTAATTTTCCAAATTTATTTGCACTGAACGTCAACGCCCTTGAATCTGTTTTATTTACTTTTAAATATAGGTACCAGCTTCAATTTTATGTTTGTTTCATGTGCTGATATCTAAGTATTTAGCTGGGATTTGATAAGTCTATGCTTCAATCATATATTTTTCCTTAAATTCCTAAGCACAAACATGTATTGATATTGTTTATCATGCATGGAAGCGAAGCATGGACAGTAAATAATGATAAACAAGCAGGATAGAGATGACTCAAGAAGTTTTATTTACAACTCTGAAAGGTAGTAGTTACAAATCGACAGGCTTTTACCGTCCCTAGTGAAATGGCGACAAGAGTTACAGATTAAAGTCACCTTAAATATTGTTTAAAGACACACTAGATTTAGTACTTTATTCCATGTTTTTGATTGATTTTAATGAACAAAAATAGCTAACACTTTCTTATCTTGATAATTAATCAACGGTTTCAAACACATTTAAATCATAATTATGCCCAAAATTATGATATGGTTATTGTCGACATTTTAAGTACCAATTAAAGTAAATCCTTATCAAATATCACCCACTTTCTCTTTTTCATGCGTCATCAATTTTCACAATCTAGTTTAAACTTTCATCTGAGAAGTTGTATACAGTAGAGCCTCGATAATCCGTACTCAGGCTAATCCGAACGTCGCTATAATCCGAACTGCATACCCCACCCCACTTCCTCGCCTTCGCCTCGCTGCTATGTTGTTTATTAATTAGTCTGCAGTTACGACTGCCACGTTGCGCGTCCATTCCACGTTTTTCTGCTCTGTACTCGTGCGCGGCGTGTTTTTTGAGGTTATAAAGATGGTTCCAACACCAAAACGCAAACATAAAACTTTGACTATAGCCGAAAAGTGCACTAAAAATGTTTTTTTTTCTCCTTACATACTATAATCCGAACGCTTCGTGAGTCCGAACAGGGGTTAGTTTTTGCTAGTTCGGATTATCAAGGCTCTACTGTATTTAGCTCTGGTTAGACATGTCCACAGTTTCAAGGTATAAATAAATTGCACAGAATCTGTACTCGACTTTCTTGCAAAAATTAACCCACTGTATGACGTATGTAAAGCTAGAATCATCTACCAGCTTATGCAGTTTCAATGAAAATATAATATATCGATAATAAATCAATTTTATTCCACGGCGGTGTGTACCTGCATGCTCGTACAATATGGATAAAGCCATTAAAATTATTAAGTGAATAAAAAATATTTGGATGATTTATTTGGTGAGCGCCGTTTTGTGTGAATCACAACTCAAGAGCCCTCTGCAAGGTTGGTCTTCTCTGGAAAAAGCGCCAATTACACAAGAAAGATCCTTGACTTATAGGTTGGTATGAAGCTGACCTCTGTACTGTACTGTACTGTATCCTGCCGCCGTTCCACTAGGGGTGACCGGTACCTCTGCAGATGCGCCTCCACTTTTTTCTGCCCTAACAAACCACTTTTATTTCCTCAATATTCATCACCTTTTTCATACACACTCTTCTCTTATTCTCACTCTGCAGAATCCATTCTTTCGCAATCTCACCTATTTGGTCTAACCATTCTTTCCTCAGCCTTCCCCTTCCGCGCTTTCCTCTGACATTTCCTTTGTACACTTTCTTCGTTAGTTGTTCATCATCCTTTCTTTCAAGATGTCTGAACCATCTCATTGTACTTTTTTGTACTTTCATTCTCATATTCTCTTTTATACCACACTCGTTCATCACTCAAGCATTACGTACTCTATCACTCAGTGTCTTTCCAGCCATTGCTCTCAGGTAAGCCATTTCAACCGTACTTTACTCAGCTCACATTCATTAAGCCTCACTTCCACCAACCAATATGCCATTGTGGACCGCCGATCTCTTATTCTTCGTAAGTTTCCTATTTCTTGCAATTCTTCCAATCGTTTCCATCACACTTCTTCCTCTACTAGCGCGCTTTTCCAATTATTTCGTCAATTTCGCATTCGACTCAAACTTGCTTCCCAGATAATCAAATTCTTTCACGACCTCCACTCTTTTTTCATTCAGTCTTATCTCAATTTTCTCGCATTTCTCAGTCCTCCCAAAGTGTAAAAAATAATTCACTTTGTCAATGTCACCCCTGTTTCAAGGAAGGTCGGCAAGAGTTGCAGGTTTTATGTTCATTTGAGATTTGGTTTTAATTTGTAAGTACAAATTCAGCATTCGTAAGCGCGAACTTACACGTACCTGTTTGTGGGCATGCATTTCATATTAGTTTTGAATGTTTATATTTCATTGCAACTTATATTCTAGATTATTATAGATGGTCATTAAACCCTTCTGTATGCAAACTAGGACTTTGTATGGTGGGTACACTTTTTAGTTATATTTTGAAAAAGTAACGACTGATTATTATTGGTATTTATAAAATTTCAAGAATCGCAGCCTTTTATCTATTTTTAACCCTTTGACTACCAAGAAAATTGCTAATACATTTTGTATGGAAAATTTTCACTTTGTATGGCGGCTATACTTTTGATTCACTTTTTGGAAAAAATAATGATGGCAATATATAGGTTATTATTATTGTTTTACATTTGTGCTACATTATTTTTTTATCAACCCTCTAACTGCCGAGAATTTTTCCATTATTTTTTTCTTTTATATGGCAACTCCCTAAACCGAGATTATGATGAAGAAATGATTATAATTATTAGATAGCACTATTATAAAAATGGATTCACAAAAAATTTAAGAAAAATCGTCGGAGCCGTTTTTGAGAAAATCGCATTTTAAATTTTCAGCTCTTCGGAAGCCATCTTGAATTCTCAAAAAAGTAAAAAAAAAATGATTACGAATTAAATTAATAAGCTTGTTCTTTCTATCAAATCTAAAACAAATTTAAATATCTTGCATTTTAATAGGTTTTTGTAATATTTTCGATTTAAAATTTCAGGTCGTGTAAACGGTGCTTTATATTTATTTTTTCAAAAATTTTTTTTTGTAAATTTGTGCAAATTTATGTTGTCCATAATATTGTAGAACATTATATTTTTGTTGACCCCTTAACTTTCGAGAAAATCACAATCGTTTGTTTTTTTCATATGGCAGCCCATAGACACAGATTAGTAAGAGTGTTGTCATAACTAATTTATTAAGTTAAAAATTAATTAGTGGCAACTCTGAAAATTTAAGAAAAATTCTTGGAGTCGTTTATGAGAAAAGTGCAATTTTATGTTTTTTTTGTATGGCAGCCATCTTGAATTTTCAAGTTGGTGTAATGCCATGTTATTCATACTTAATACATGTCCAAAAAAGTTGATGTAGCCAAAATTTGGTATCTCTAGGTCTTATACTTTGGAAAGTGACACACACACATACATACATACATACATACATACATACATACATACATACATACATACATACAGACGGACGTTTTTAAAAGATAGTGTTTTTTGGCATGTCCTGCACCAGGACAACTCATTTCCGTGAAAACCTCGAAATTTTTTTTTCACACCAAATCATAACTTTCTTTATAGCCTTCGGCTATAGCAAGAAAGTAAAAATATAATTTATCATAATTGACAGAAAATACTGTTCCTGTAACATTTCTACTCTTCCACTAGGGGTGGTTAGTTTCCCCATCTAAATCTTAATCTAAGTTACAAAGATATGTATCATTTGAGATTCATATTAAATGCATTCCCACAAGCAAACATGCATAATTTTGCCCTCACACATGCCGCATGTGGACCTACAATATAAAAACCCAATCTCAAATGAACATAACGACAGGCACATTTAGGTTTATGCCTACACATTCTGCATACAAATAAACAAAACATCACATGAACTTAAACCTTGCAACGTCTGCCGCCTTTCCCTGAAACCGGGGTGACATTGGATACAGTGAACCAATTTTTATAGCACGGGGGTCAGCCTCATACCAACCTATTAATTATTGTAATTTAAAACTTAGTTAATAAGTTTAATTTAAAACTGGTTATTTTACATTTCGCACGTTTAATAATAAAGAGAAATAACTCGAAAATTGGGAAAATCGAGATTTTGTAATAAAACGCAAGAACAATGCGAGAAGAATAGGTAGAATGCGACAGCCATTCAATTTGGACGAATATGACCGAGATAAAACATCGGCCGCCTTTTTCATCCCATACAAGTTGTACTGGATGTCTGAACTTCAAACGTGATTTTCCAACATTCATGTTTTTTGAGTTATTGCTCTTTATTATTAAACGTGCGATTTTTCCACTATAAACATTTATAAGACATCTTTATTTGATTATGATCAATTTTAGATAATGCTAACGAAGTTAAATATGTTTGATTTCGCTGTTACGGGTGAAACTTCACATTTCAAATGCAAGTTTATAGACAAGATTTGCGGTTATTGTTTGTTTCGGTGTGGAATTGCCCCCCACAGTCATATATACCCCCTCCTCTCGTCACAACAAGGGCAACTCGTAGAACGGCTCACATTCAACCATTTGCAGTCAATATCAAAACTACGAGAACTTAGTGTTTTCACGACTCATTCCTCTGCCAAACTACCTGCTTATGGAATGAGTTACTGGTACCTGTGTTTCCATCCCAATTTAACCTTGCCCTTTTCAAATCCAATATCAATCGCCATTTCCTCTCAGTGTCTCAAAACAAAGCAATGCCACACACACCACAGCACTGCGCAGCTAACGACCCTGCAACCGGGCATGGACAACTGCCACATCACCAACACCTCTGCGGCACTATAACAAGTGTCATAGACCCTTAGAGTCTCTCGAATCTAGGGAGTCTCCCGCATAGGCTTTCTTAAAAAAAAAATACATGTGTAAAAATGTTAAGAATGACTGTCACAAATGGTGCTTGTCACTACTGCCTTGAACTGACTGACTGAACGCAAGAATGAGGTCCGTACATGAATATACAAAATTGTGACCTGTACCCTTAGTACGAGTTGCAAAACTTGAATAAAGTAAATTTTATGGAAAGTATTAAAGAGTGATTTTCCCCAAAATCTCCCGTTTTTGTTTGTTTGAACATCATTTTCTTCATCACTGTAACTCTTTTGCTAAGACCATAAAGTGTAAGAAACAAAAACGGCAGATTTTGGGGGAAATCACTCTTTAATATTTTCCGTAAACTTTACTTCTCTCAAGTTTTGCAACTCGTACTAAGGGTACCGGTATATAATCTATCTGTCAATCTATAATCTAAGTTGCAAAGATATATTAACATTTACAATTCATATTTGATACATGCCCATAAACAGACTGTGTAAGATCACCCTTACAAATGCTGTATGTTTACTTACAAATTAATATCCAAATCTCAAATGAACATAAGCCCTGCAGATTTTTAGTATTAGTAGCCTTTGTAGTATTTGTTGAGCGCTTTTGTGTGAATAACCCAGTTGTAAGGTTTGATGAACCTTTGTTGACTGGTCATTGGTAAAGGTAAATGAAATTTACAACCCTGCAAAGAGCATGTTTCAAAATATAAATGGTATATTTTTTCTACTCCACCGGGATTTGAACCCACAACCTTCTATTTATGAGTTAGAAGTGCTAACCACTAGACTACGGACTGGTCCAAGTGAAAATTGCTAGGGAAAATGCAAACAATTTTTGTTATTGGTTGCTCAGTCCCATACAAGTCTGATGTTACCCCGCTGAGAAAAAGTTCTGAATTCAAGAGTCCATTGAGTAAATGTATCAGATCAAAACCTTGTAGTTTTGTGTATTTTTTAGTTTTCTAATAGCTGACCGACGTTGCTTGTTAATGTGTTTTTTTGTTCATGTTGCATACAAAGATTTCATGAACAGACTTTCAATCATAAAGGGTTAGCATCTATGCATTTCATTAAGTTACACCTGCTATTTTCCACTGTAAAAATTGAGTTTCTTTTATAATGGCAGTATAAATGAAGAAGTATTTTATATAGTGTGAAAATCAAAAAGATTTCAAGCGCCCTTGGAGTGAAAATGATCACAAAACGATGCTCTATTAAATCATCGTCATCATCGTCATAGGAGATAGATTTTGTATAAAATGGCCCATCCAAGATAAAATCTTTCAACACCCTTGACTTTAGTGGGATTTTCATGCAAGATAATTCATTTCATGTCTGGTTTTACATAGTAATTACATTAATTAGTAATGCTGTATGTGGAATGGCATGTTGCTGGTGCTGAGTGAGACATCTCATGTTACAGTCAGCTAGCATAGCTTGTTACATAATATGCGCATGCCACATATAACATTTCAAGCAAGGTGGGATTAGAATCTAACAAACAATACATCAGTCTTGCTGAATAACACTAATATAAGAATGCAAGATTGTGTTTTGATTGCTGATTTATGTATCTAAGCTGCACATATACTATCCAATTTCATCACGCTTTAGTGCTGAAGAGATAGCAACTAGCATTGACACATATAATCTATTTGTTTTTTTCATGCATAGATTACATTTAAGTTCCTTAACTTCTAGGTTGGTATGAGGCTGACCACCCAAACTGTAAAAAATGATTCACTTGCCACTCTCACCCCTGTTTCAGAGAAGGTCGGCTAGAGTTGCAGGGCTTGTGCTCATCTGAGATTTGGGTTTTTATGTTGTGTAAGTTCACATGCGGCATGTGTACTTCTGTGTCGGCAGCGAACTTCTATATGTGTCTGCTTGTGGGTATGCATTTAATATTATTTTAAATGTGAATTTATTATAGTTTGGTATGTTGGTATGCGGCTGACCACCCATACTGTAAAAAATGGTTCACTTTGCCGATGTCACCCTGTTTCAGGGAAGGACGGCAAGGTTGCAGTTATGTTCATTTGAGATTGGGTTTTTATAATGTAGGTCCATATGCGGCATGTGTTAGCGCGAAATTATACATGTCTGCTTGTGGGAATGCATTTAATATAAATCTTAAATGATATATATCCTTGCAGATTAGATTAGAATATATCTTTGCAACTTAGATTACTGATAGAATGCTGGCTTTACACAATCTGCTTGAATTGAAGAGGTGCTGTTCCCTGTTTTGGATTAAGTAATAGGTTTTCGTATATCAGTAAGTGTAAGTGTCAAGGAGGTTCCATCGGACTGGAGAGAGGCGGTCATTGTGCCAATTTACAAAGGTAAAGGCGACAAAAAAGACTGCCGTAACTTCAGACCGATTAGCCTTCTTAGTATGCCAGGTAAAGTGCTATGCAAGATTCTTATCCATAGGGTAAGATTATCCACCCAGTAGAAGGTCTCAGATATACAATCTGGCTTTATGCCGGAAAAAGGTTAAAAAAAAAAAATTTAATTAGGCTGATTTATTTGGTGAGCGCTGTTTTTGTGTGTATCACACCTCAAGAGCCCTCTGCGAGCTTGGTCGTCGCTGTAGAAAGCGCCAATTCTCAAGCAAGACCCAGTTATTGTAAGGCTGGATGGACCTTTTGATGACCGGTCTTTGGTAAAGGTTTATGAATTTTTCAACCAAGCGATGAGCAAATTTGAAAATATAAATGGTATATTTTTTGTGCTCCGCCGGGAATTGAACCCACGACCTTCCAGTTACGAGTCCGAAGTGTTACCACCTGGCCTACGGACCGGTCGTAGACCAGATTTTCGCGCTTCGACAGATAGTCGAAAAACAGCTGGCCGTAAATAAAAAGGTCTACGCGGCTTTCGTAGATCTTGAGAAAGCCTTCGACTCAGTGGATAGAAGTATGATGTGGTGTGTGCTTGAAAGGTATGGTGTGAAAACAAAGCACTTCCGAACGCGATACGCGCCATCTATCTAAATAGCAGGGCGTGTGTCAGGGTGGATGGAGAATACAGCGAGTATTTTAATGTGTACAAGGGTGTGAGACAGGGTTGCATAATGAGCCCGTGGTTATTCAATATAATCATGGATCATTTAGAGGTACGTGTTTTTAGCATCTATTTTCGAAAAAAATAGCATTTTGATGTTACAATTTAGCGTTTTGGAGCAAATAAAGTAACAAATTTTAGCATCTATTTAGCGTTTATTATTTTAATTAAAATATTTATTTTAAACATAATTTAATATAAAATATGCAATCCAGTAGTAGAAAACATTAAAAAATAAGTAAAAAGATGAGAATTTCTTTACAAATAAAAAAGACATATTAAAATTTATTAAAATATAGCATAGAACATGTCTCAATGGATGATTCCATCTAGTACGACGATCTTTGACTACTAAATGATAAGTGCTAAATTAGCGTTCTGCATCTACACTGTTTGCAGGACACCAAATTGATTGTGTGGCCGCATTACAAAATTCCACATGTTTTATTTTTGTGGTAAGTAAGAGTTGGAGTTTGTCTGTTTTTACTCCACTTGTAAAACTAGATACTAAATTATTTAAGAAATGTGAATAATCCTCTCAACATTGGATCGTTGTTAATATCGAAAATAGAGGTAAATTCCTAAATAATAATAGTACTTCGTCACTTTGGAAATTGCATTTACTTCCAGCTACAGATGGATTGAACAGTTGGTTTAATGATTCATAAAAAAGATTAGTCTCATTTATAGATAAATGAGACTCGAGTTTCGATAGAGCTTTACCGGAAGCTTCCTTGAGCATATTTATCAAAACTTTTTTTGTATTTTCATTACTTTCAAGAAGTAAGTTTTGTGTTTCGATAGGAAAAATGGCACTCATGTTATTTAAGGAATCTTATATCCCCATAATTTCTTCCCACAATAAATGAGAATCGATATTTGGAATAATTATTTTGCGATTTTAATTTTTCACGTCTATTCGCATATTTCAATAATTTTGCAACAATTTCGCATATCGTCCTTGTTCTGGCGATAGGTCGTATGTCAAAGTATACCAACTTTTCAGGAGACAAAAAAAACATTACAACTTTTTCCGGATTTGTTTAGTAAAAAACTTTCTTCACAGGATTACTTCGTTTTATGAAGACAAACAATAGTAAATCATTCTATTACGGGAAACTATGTCATAAACTGAGTTAGGTTGACATACGACTTATTTGATACATGGAAATGGTTCTCGAATGTTGACATACAATAATTTGCCAGATAAAGTGAATGAAACTCATTTAATTGGATACTGAAATGTAATTTTTATTTCTTTAAGGAAAATTTACTGGAAACAATGTGAGAAAACAAAATCAGGAAAAATAATAAACTAACCTCTAAATCACAAATTCAAGATCTGATCAGTTATGTAACAATTTTTCATAAAATGACCAGCAATCACGTATATTGTGTTTTTTTAATTCTAGTAGGTGGAAATATTTTGAACCTTTAATTGAACAGGGCCCTTTATAAAGCGGGGACCATTTCTCATTTCCTTTAGGCTTCATCATTTGTCTATGAAGTAGCTGTACCCAAATGTCCGAGAATTTGAGTTTATACTGTATTTGGCTCAGTTTAGACACACGAAATTTTTTTGAATAAGTTTCGATAGTGACGTCAAGCAAGATGGCCGCTCCGCAGTGACAGATGCTGGCAATTTTGATATTATGATGATTTTTTTAAAAAAATGCCGCATGACCCGCTTATTTCGTAATGTTGGTCAGACTGAGTTGTCAGACATTTCCACTTCGGAGTTAAAATGTCTGAAAAGTCAAAGACAATAATGCTATGGACTCGACAATTTTGGTAGGTATTTTAAATTTTTTTGTTAATTTAAAACTCGAAAACCTTTATTTTCTGTGAAAGCTAAAACAATTTGGAAAATATAAAATAATTGTTAACCCCTTGAAAAGAAAAAGGAAGTAGGTAATAATTAAATTGAGTTTGTTCTTACTTTTGGATTAAAAACAATTTTATTTCACAACGGTGTTTTTTCCATTGCAACGTTTTAATTATGAAATGATTCCGTGAAACTTTTCACGGAAGAAACATGTTAATCAATTATTTTTAAAAGTCGTAAATAATTTCAGTCGTAAGGGAAAATTAAATTTAATGTTGGTCTCGGCAAATAAGCGCCAAAAACAATGACACAATATAATGTGAACACAATATAAAATACCAATGCAATATTAATGACACAATTGCAATATTGCATTCTGTTTCATAAAAATATTTTTGAGGTTAAGAACCCGTAATATATTTTCACAACTAACATTGGAATATTTAGCCAGTTTGTACAGCACCACGATGAATTTTAAATTATCTGTATGATTATTTTTTTACCGACGCATAGTTAAACTTAACACGTAAAATAATTTAATTCCTACATTATTAATTTAATCCCATTCAATGTTTGAATAAACCGCAACAGCTAAATGCCATTAGAAGAAAAAGATTCTGTTTTGTTCAAAAACTATTTTGTTCAAATGTGTGTGGAGACGGAAAACCGATAGTTGCCGCTAAAAATCGCTGTCTGACGTCACTATCGAAACTTTTTCAAAAAATTTTCGTGTGTCTAAACTGAGCCTAATTCCATCTGGAGTGTACTTTAGGCAAACGATATCCGTGACTGTTGGATCTCCCCTATATGCTCGCATAGAACCGGGGTTCAAACTTTAAGAAGTCATAGTAGGACAGTGAAAATGCTTTGTATTGTTCTGGGTTCTGTCGTGCCGATCTCATAACATGCAAGTACTCACTCGGGAAATAAATTTCCTTCATGCTTTCCAACTCGCGCTCTATTGAGCTTTGGATCGAGTCTGCCTCCATTTAAGTATGGCCTACGTCAAGATATTTCTGTTTAATAATTACAGAATGTTTGGTTGCCAATACAAGGAGTGCGTTAGATAGCTTAATGTTGCGATTTTGGTAAGCAAATCCAACGCTCCATATAATAATGTTTGTTGGACTGTGCTTAGAAATTTCCTGCTCCAAGAATTTCGTTACTATCGAAGCAAAGACGTCACTCTCGAGGCCTCCTTCTCCCTCGTGCCATAAATAACAATTTACATCTTTGTTGTTTAGATTATAGTACGTCAAATTATGAACTTTGAGTTTAGTTTTGTAATAAGGAGCTGCAGCATTCAAATGTGGAGCTAACAGAACGGCTTATTCCTTAACGGTCCACTGTGTAAACCAACATTTTGTTATTTCTTTGACATTCAGTTTTATCTTTTTCTTTCCGTGCTTCTTCCTTCTTATGTATATGAGAGAGGTATGCTTGTTCCATCACTGAACCTATTTTGTATTGTGAACAGGTGTTTATTTTTTTATTTTTTTTTATTTTTATTTTTTTTTTATTAGAGAAACAAACAGTTATACATGTAATATATGGGATAAACAATATAGTTATACAATTTCAAAAACCAGCAAAGTTTGCAAACATAATGTAGTATAATTTAGTACAGCTTAATTAAGAAGGAGAAACAAGAAAAATTTGGAAAGTAATATGAGAAAAATGAAGAAGAAGAAAGAAAAAAACAAAGAGAAAACGACTATTAACTTAATCATCACATAAAGAGAGGAAAAGGAATGGGGGGAAGAATAGGAAAGGGAAGGAAAAAAAAAAGGAAAAGGAAAAGGAAAAGGAAAAGCATCCAACGATTAAACCATTTGCACTGATCTTTTTTAGGGGTCCATATATCTAGATTTAGACGTCTGAAAATTCTAAAAAATGTCGACCATGAAGCTTCTTTTTTATTGTCGTCTTTGCATTTCGATACATAGACAGAGTAGACTTGCCTGTAGCTGTTCTAAATTGGCTCCAGATGGAGGCTCTAAAACAGTTTTTTGAAGATGATGCCCTGCAGTAGTGTGACTCAACTTTACTATTATTTTTATTTATATTATTAACATTGACATACGCCAAATTGCAGAACTAAATTTCAACGGTGCTGACATACGATATATTTGATTGGGCGCATTTTAAATTTTACTGTATGGTTTATGGTATGGGAGGTATTGCAGTTATATAAAATGATTTTTTCCCTATCAAATGGCATCATAAAAAGAAAATCGAAAAATTTTGACATACGACCTATTGCCAGAACAACGACTATATATCACGTTTATCGCTTTTATTTCGCATTTATCGCAAAACGCGATAATCACGTATCTCTAATCATTGTGTTAAACAAGCAAATCTGGAAGGGCATGGCATACAGATTGGAGAGCGAAAAGTCGGAGTTCTGCTTTATGCTGATGACGCAATATTAATTGCTGATTCAGCAGCGGAACTTCAAGCAATGCTCTCTAGTCTGAATCATGCTCTGTGTGTGAACAAGTTGAAAATTAATGCAAGTAAGACGAAAGTACTGATTTTTGACAGAAGGGATGAAACTGAAGAATGCACGTTCATGTTGAATGGTACGAAAGTTGAAATTGTGGATGAATTTAGATACTTGGGAAGTATGTTTGAAAAGAATGGAAAGATGACAAGAGAACTTGAAAATAGGGTGTGTAAGGGAAAGCAAGTGGTCGGTGCAATAGGAAGAATAGCAAAGAACAAGCGATTGACGATGGATCTAAGAATGGCGGTACACAATGGCATATTGTTACCGACTTTATATAGATAGTGAATGATAGCGAAATGAGTAAAGTATGTACGGTGGAAATGAAGCATTTGAGAAGCATGACAGGAAAAACTGAGGGATAGAGGTAGGAATGAATGGGTAAAAAAAGAATGTAATTTGAAAGAGGATGTGAAAGTTAAGGTACAAAATAATGTGATGAGATGGTTTGGGCATGTGGAAAGAATGAATGATGATAGACTGACAAAGTATGTATACAAAGAAAGTGTGAAAGGAAAAAGGGGGAAGGGACGACCGAGAAAAGTATGGAGTGATCAGATTGAGGAGATTGTGAAAGAATGGTATATACAAAGTGAGCGTAAAAGAAGAAAACGTATGAAAAAGGTGATGGATATGAATGAACTGAAAGAGGTATGTAAGGATAGGAAAAAATGGAGGCAACTCTGCAGAGGCTCTGGCCACCCCTAGCGGAATGGCGACAGAGTTACAGTTACAGTTAATATACTAAGGTCTGGGTTAGAAATAAAACTCTGAAATTGAAAATGATTATTTTCTATTGAATGTGGTAGCATTGGCGAGGGGTGCATTGAATATGATTGAGGTTGTAGTGCGCAGTCTACTTCTTTCGAGTCACTGTGATGCTAAATAATTAGGTTAACGGGCGATATGTAAACCGATGCACCAAAACAAGTATATTTTCGATTCAATTGTGGAACCGTTTTTTGGTTGTCCGACAGAAAACTGTTTGTCGGCGGTCTGTCATGGGAGACCACCCAGGAGAACCTGCAGCGCTACTTCTCCCACTACGGGGACGTCATTGACTGCGTGGTGATGAAGAACAGCGAGTCAGGTCGCTCTCGAGGATTTGGCTTTGTAACCTACGCTGAGCCGTCCCTGGTCAATGTGGTGCTCAACAACGGGCCCCACACCCTCGATGGAAGGTAAGCAAAACATAACATCTTATTCTTTGTGATGTCTGATTTATGCAGCGGGAGACAAGATAGGTTGCATGTGGGGGTTTTACAGAGGCCATGGCCTGATATGTGCTGTAGAGCCATTGAAGAAGATGTCTGAAACTATTGTTATACTTTTTACTATTTTGCTCATTTTCTGATCTGTATGAGAGATAAGTGGAAGTTACAAGATGGCTAGTATTGCAATTTGGGTTCATTAAAATGGTAAAGAAGGTTGCAAAATTAAATAAATTAAAGTTTTAGGCCGAGAACACTAAATAGCATAGATTTTGTCAGCAAAGTTAAAGCTGACCAAGGAGACTAATGATTATGATAATTTTACTCTTTCACCGCACCTAAGATACATCAGCTGCCTTAGCCTCTTATTCATAAAAAGGCTCAAATTTTGAATTTGGTTTAAAGTCAATCTTTCTTAACCCTTAAGCCGATCTTATAAACGTTGGACTAAATATCCGTAAGTAAATCCTCATTTTACTAACGGATGGACGTTTACAGACTGATCTTACCGATGGTCGTCTTATAAAGCTTTTTTAACCGTCCTTTAGTTCTCAATAATGCACTCATATTTTCGATGATTTTTTGCGCGCATTCATGAACATATGTCATCCGTTTGCTGTCAGAGAAGAAACATAACCTAAAGTTGCGTATGGCAAACACGAAAACGACTGGTACAGCCCTATTTTAATGAATTCTCTATCACTGTCGGAAGAAATTATCTTCAACAGGGTAGAGCGTAGAAGTCTAATGACACGCAAAACTCACCGCAAAAAAGAATGCTTTGACAGCTGACCTAACCTCAAACCTTAACGACCCGACCGGTATCTACCTGGAAACCGGGGTCGGCTGTCGGTTAGATCCGCTGGTAAAATTAAACCGAAAATTTACGAATGAATTGTTATAATACAGAAAAACAAAATCTGTACCAAACTTCGGTTCATTAGATTTGACATTAAACAAACAGATGTTTATAAGATCGGCCCTAAGTAGGTTCAACCCGTCTAATAATGTAAATAAGGCTGTTGAACTACAGGAGAAATATTAAATTATTTTTGGTCAAATCAAAAGTATCATTGTACTCGATTTAGCTTGAAGTACCAAGTTCTAAGAAATGAAACATGTTTTTCTTAAATATTTGAGTTATTTTTTTTTTATGTATAATGGTCTTTTCATACACATTAATGAGGCTAAGTAATCATTAATTTCTCACAGTTATCATTTGTCCTCCATTTGTGATAACTCATTTATTTACACAGCTTTCCGCCTGTCTCGCATACTTAATTCAAATGCCTAATCAATTATTTTTCTTCATTAAAAATTCCACACATTTATCATGGAATATTTGGCAAGATATAATTTATTGATGATATTGATGTGGTCCACAATCCAGGCAGTGTCCAAGTATTCTCTGTTACTTGGAGGCGTTCAGGTTTGTGGTAAATCAAAGTATTCCCGGGAAAGAGGATTTCTGCTCTTCAATACAATCTCCTTTCAAAGGGAACCCTGCACTTCATTATCTACATGCCGTCTTATCACCAGCAACATATTTTTATTTAAACATAATCTATAATCTAAGTTGCAAGGATATATTCATTTAAAGCTCTCAGATGTATGCCCACAAACCAACAAGTGTAGTTCGCGCTTACAAATGCTGAATGTGTACTTACAAATAAAATCCAAACCTCAAATGAACATAAGCCCCACAACTTTTGCCGACCTTCCCTGAAACAGGGGTGACATTGGCAAAGTGAACCATTTTTTACAGTATGGGTGGTCAGCCTCATACCAACCTATAAGTCAAGGAATATGAATAATAAATTACATTTAAATATAAAAAAGAACAAAACCTTACAAAGAAATCTATACAAAAAAAGTCAAAAATTTCCTATGCAAAAAATGTAGCAAATGAATACACCAACATTAGAAATCAACATTGCAGATTAGCCGCCACTTCTTCCTGTCCTTGCATACTTCTTTCATTTCATCCAGAGTCATAACCTTTTTCATACAAGTCCTCCTTTTATTATGACTCTGGATATCCCATTCATTCGCTATTTCAGAGATTTGATCCTTCCATACTTTTCTCGGTCTTCCTCTACCACGACATCCATCTATTCTAGCAACATATACTTTCTTCGTCAATCTTTCATCACTCATTCTCTCCAAATGCCCGAACCATCTTAACATACTTCTTTTAATCTTCACTTTCACACTTTCCCTTACACCACATTCTTCTCTTACAAAATCATTCCTCACCCTGTCACTTCGTTTTTTCCCAATCATACTTCTTAGATAGTCCATTTCTACTGTATGGACTTTACTAATTTCCCTTTCACTCACCGTCCAGGCTTCACTTCCATACATCAAGGTTGGCACTAGTATACCACCGTGCACCGCCAATCTAACATTTTTTGAGAGATTTTGGTTCCTGGCGATGCAAGCGGTCGCACCCAGTACACACCTGCCTTTCATTATTCTTCTACATTATTTTACATTATTTCTATAATTAGAGTATCCACAAAATTAGTCTGATTACAAACTTATGCATCTCTAATTTTTATTAAATGAAAAACTAAGTTGTATCCAAATATAGCCAATGAGGATTTAAAGATGTCAAAATATTCCACCACAGAGATTTTGTTTACTTTTCTGTTTTCTATTCCAAATAGCAAACCGTGGGATATAATCTTTACCCTAACATTTCACCCACTTGGTTCTTAAGAGTTCCATCAATGCAACTACACCTTGCCGTCATGTTCCTGAAGGGTTAACGTTAACTCATTTATTTTCACGTGCTTGGAGGCCAGCTTTATGGTGTTAACGTTTAACAAGTGGAACTCATTTATTTTCACATGCTTGTAGGCCATATTTATGGCAAATACTTAATTTGATATTGTTTTTTTTTGCTACTGAGAGAGTGAGTTAACCTCGCAAGTGCCGGAACGTGGATCCACGCTCATAGTACTAAATGCGATTTTTTTCATTTTACACAGCAATAAGGTAAAAAATCGCATGAAATACTGCTATGCCAGAAAATCATTGGCACTCCAGGGGTTAAAACTTGATGAATATATCCCCTTGGAGACTTATAACTTAATCAGTTTCATGATATTGGGGTTTCTCTGCTCCATACCGGAGACACCATGTTTTCCTAGTTCAGGCACATGTATTGTTTTCTTACTCAAGTCAAATTGGGTAAATCTTCTGTGAAACTTTTTATGAATAATTTATGATTAACACATCACTCATTGCCTTCTCCAGGACCATTGACCCCAAGCCGTGCAATCCCCGCACTCTGCAGAAGCCCAAGCGTGGTGGTGGCTACCCCAAGGTGTTTCTGGGGGGTCTGCCTTCCAATGTCACCGAAACCGACTTGCGCGTCTTCTTCTGCCGCTACGGCAAAGTCATGGAGGTCGTCATCATGTATGACCAGGAGAAGAAAAAGTCCAGAGGTGAGCACTGACAATCACAATGCAATAATTTATTTGTTAATGCTTTAAGGTGTGTTTAACTAATGGAAGAATTTTTGTCTAGGTTTTGGCTTCCTCTCGTTTGAGGAAGAGATTTCTGTGGAGCGTGTGACTCAGGAGCATTACATCAATTTGAAAGGAAAACAGGTAAAGTTCTATTCATTATTAACTGAGCAACATTTCCTGTAACTGTAATTAAAATTTTAAAAACCATAGCATATATCAACCCCAGAATGATTAGGCAAGTATGCAGAGTATAAAAAATTACACAACTCCCTGGATAGCATAAATAGAAAAATTATGAAAACAAAATCACTCTCTAGGAGTGTCGTCGTTAATTCCATACACTTTCGATTTACTTGATTAAGGTGAGTTTGTTCAATCTTTAATACTCGAAATTCAATAGGGAATGCGGTTTCTTTGACTGGTCCGTAGTCCAGTGGTAACACTTCGGACTCGTAAATGGAAAGTTGTGGGTTTCAATTCCAGCGGAGCACAAAAAATATACCATTTAAATTTTGAAATTTGCTCTTCGCTGGGTTAAAAAATTCATAAACCTTAACCAAAGACCGGTCATCAAACGGTCCATCCAGAACTTACAGAAAATGGGTCTTGCTTGAAAAGTGGCGCTTTGTAGCGATGACCAAGCTTGTAAAAGTCCGGTCGATAGCTCAGTTGGTAGAATGCTTGCATTACATGCCGAGAGCAAGGGTTCGATCACCACCGAGGGTGTCAGAAATGATTTCCTGTTTCGGTGTCTATTTCAAACCCAAAATAAATACCTTCAAAGTGTACTCAGCCTTCACAAGAAATGAGAACCAGCCCCCCCAGGAGCTGGGAAACACCCACTTCAACTGAAAGTGGTTGGTGTGAGGCCGGCCCACTTACCCGTAAAAATAAATAGGTCCAGAATCGCCACATGCGACCCCTTTGGGGATAACACAGGCAAGAAGTTACACTATATTTGTAGCTTATTTACGTTTTTTTTACTGTAGCATATATTCATTCCTGTAGGTTGAGATCAAGCGCGCTGAGCCCCGCGACGGCTCTGGCGGTGGTGGCAAGATGGGAGGCGGAGGAGGAGGTGCTGACGGGGGACAGTGGTGCCCTCCCACCGGGGCTCCCATCTCCATGATGCAGGGACACAACGGCCAGATGGGTGGGCCCCCGCTCAACATGCCCATAGCCAGCCATAACATCATGCATGGGTAAGACACATTCTCAGCCTCTTCCATCAGTGCTATAACGGCATCTGTTCAGATGAAATATCCTTTCTTGGAAATGAATGGTCATCGATCATCTAGGATTCTGTAATATAGTAAAAAAGTCGGTCGACATGCAACGTTGATACACCTATTGTAGGAAAAGGCGGCAAACTTTTAATGTTTTTGTTGAGTTCATCAGTCATCTCTGCTCAGGTATGAGGCGTGATCAACGTAAAATAATAGTACAAGCTTCTCGTATCTTGCTGCTGTGGAACATCATTGTTTTATTACACATCATGTCTCTTGTATAGCATAACCAGAGAGCAGTAGTGGAGGGTTTTCATCTTTTGACAACAATTGTCTTTTTCTGTTGATTATTGAAGCTTAGAAGCACGGTTATTTTCAATTTCGTCCGTCAACTTTCTACCATTGAAATAATGAAATCAATTTACTATAACTTACTTTTTAAATACTCGTACAATAGAAGTTGAAGTAGCAGTATATTTGTGATTAAATAATTGTAGTATTGTTTGGGCGGATTGTTAAGTAGGTTTGTTATGGGTGGCTGGCCATAAATTCCTTTGTCCTTTTACCTATAATCTGACCTATCCAATTTACCTAAACACCAATCTCCAGCTGGCAGTACATGTACGAACGCGGTAGTGGACAGACTTGTCCACCACACTCATCGCGTGTGATCGAAGGAGAAATACACAAAAAAAACTCGAAAAGTGCTCCGCGAAAAAACAACCATTGGAGATCAAAGGTGAGTCCTGACAAATTCCGTGATTCCTATCCCCTGTTTCCTCATGGTTGGCTGCTCAGACAGTTTGCTTGGGCAGTTCGCTTAAGCGCGGAAGAAGTTTGAGAACCAGCACGGTTCATAACCCCTCCCCACGCATCACATGGTGGAGCCAAACTTGGCGTCATCAAGTATGCTCCCGCAATCCAGGCAGTGTCCTAGTACTGAAGATTATTAGGAGACGTTCAGGTTTGTGGTAAAGTAATGTGTCTGGCTGCAGAAAATGATGTTTTCAATTATTCATTTCTATTGTCGGAACACAACATTTCATTTTTTTTTAGTATCAAAATATAGATATTAGAAAAACTGATCATTAATTCTAGGTGCTGGGGGACATGGGGGCAACGTAAATAAAGAGATAATGTGTTTACACTAAACCTGACTTCATTTGTGAATCTTAAATAAGTGCCCTCTGTATTGTGAAAGTTGTCAAAAAATAGCTCATTGGCAATATGTTCAGTAATGCTGGCCCTTTCGTGCCATGGTGTACCTGCCAGACGACCGGAGCAAGATGGAAAATCCATTGTTTCAAGTGTCACTGTATAGTATACCTGTACCATATACTCCTATCGTCTGCGCAGATAGACTGTAGCATGTATAGCTAGAATAAAATATATTCCTCATTAACTGACAGTAACTTTCGGTATCTTAACTGTATTATTTTGTTAGTTATTTTGATTTATAGACTGATGTCTCTCAATCGTGCACAATGGAGATCTTCAGTAAATAGACTGGAATAGACCATCTTACATACATGTAATTTTTTGAAAGATTTTTGATCATGTTCTTGATTTCCTACAGCTACCAGGGTTGGGGCACCAGCCCAGGCCAGGGTTCTTATGCTGGATACGGCACTCCCAGCGGACCAGGCTCTTACCAAGGCTGGGGCGCTCCCCCAGGGCCTCAGGGACCCCCGCCCCAGTGGGGGAATAATTATCAACAGCATCCACCGCAGACCCAGGGATACGGCAGCTATGGTGAGCCACACATCTCATACTATACATGTGTAACACGTCTGCCATGCCACTGCACTCAACAGCTTTTGTGTTTGTAAACTGAGAGATGCTGGTGCATCCATCAACATAAAATATGTATGTGAAACATCTAAGCCGTTATGTGTGCCAAAAAAGACGTTTCTGAAAAAGACGACGCTTCTGTCTCTCTTCTGGCACAATTGTTACTGTGGGAAGAAACAGACGTACACCATCTATGTCTTTTATATTGATCAATGTGCCAGAGCTTCTTCTCTATTTTCAGTTGAGTTATTGTTAATTTAGAAAAAAAAATGATAATAAAAGTGTGTTATCAAATTGTGTTGTTGGTAATAGATGGCACTAGTTTACCTCGAGTATAGAACATTGCGCAAATCATATGAAACTCATATAAGTTATATATAAACCAGTGGCGGTCCGTGATCTGTTCCCCATGGGAAGCTGAAGAAAAACAGATTCATATACCTACCTATATAAAAATAATTGTTAGCCAACAAACGAAATGCAATTACTTATTGTATTTGACAGCTGTAACTAAAAAGATATCCAAATAAACGCTCTGCTCCGAAAGTCTTAAATTAACATATTATGTGCGAACATTTCCCTGATAACATTTTAATGATTTCAATAAACAATTTATATTTTTATTGTAAAAATGACTCACCTGATATTCATTTACTTATACTTGAGCTCAATTCTACGCTCTTTCTTCATAAAGTCGTCGATTACAGCATCGTGAAAGGTTGACTTCTCCTTTAAGGACAGGAGACTTTCGAATATATTGAGTTTTGGAAAAAAACAAACGATTTATTCTTGCTGGTGATTTTTAAAATTGGAGTTGGTTTTCCAGTATCCACTATATGTTTTTTTTCCGCAAATTGTCTAGACAAAAAACTTTTACGTAACAATGATTCAATTAAACAGTCACATCTACTATTTGAATCAACAGAACAAGAATCCTGAGAACAAGATGGATCCATATTTTTATTTTTCAAAGAACAAAAATATTGAACACCGTGGCCGTGCTTTAAAAAGTCAACGCGAACTAATACATGAAAGAAGAAGTATTCATATTATTGTTAAAATTATTTATTTGATGTCATACAAAAGGGAAAATATAAAAATTAAGAGAAGATAGTCAAATCCGCCCGATTTGCAATACCCTATTTTATCCAGTATGTCTGAAGACAATAAGGTCAATTTTGGTATGTTGGATTCTGTAATCTCTGCCGTATTTTACTCGAGTAGCGAAATCCCATCGATCTTATTGCGCATGCGTAAAAACAAAAGATCTGCTTTGATTCTTGAAGCGTCCGAGTTCCCAGTATCCGCGTATTATGATGATTCGTTTGTTTTCGACACTTGACTTCACGGTATAGACATATATATGCCGCATGGCATATGTATGTAGTTAGATACATACATATAATGTCTCGCTTACGCTCGATAGCTAGATGTAAAAAGTAAAACAATAATAAAGATGTTTGTAATCGCCGCTGTATAAATACGATGCTCTTGAGCAAAATATATAATATCATTTCCCATACATTAACACCTTGAGGTTAAGGGATTCGGTGAATCCATCGTATGTACGAACCGCTCGCGCCTGATATAAACATATTGATCATAAGTTAAGATTGACACGACTTTGCTTAGTTTGTTGATACCTTTTATTTCATTTTGGAAAAGACAATTGAGGTAGTGTACGACAGCTAGGGCGACAGCTAGGGCCTTTGTTACTGGATGGTGCTATATCAATGTATATTGAAAATGTATAGTGATCTAGTTTTCCTACATTTTTTTGACTTATGCAATCGAGGTGACTTTACCCAATGCTTTATACTCGGGATACTGGTACAATTTAAATAAATAAAATTGTTAAGTTGAGCTACAGAGAGATGGCAGTGAAGTGATCATTTTAAAATAATAAAATCATACGGCTTTAAATATTATGTGCATGGTCTGAAGGGGTTGAATTCCTTGTAAACATTAGTTCACTTTTGCCAATCACACCTCTGATCCAGGGAGAGACCGAATGAAAAATCATGAATTTTTTTCTTAAAAATGTTTCCTGACTTAGATCTCGTCTTACAAATACTTAATTACAATGATTCACATTTTCTATTATATGAACACACATTTAAGTCATAAATTATATCAAAATTCTTTGTGTCTTTTTCAATATGCATGGGGATAACATCACTATTGGCCTACAAGGCACTCACTTTATATATTGATTTTGAGCTTATTGTGAAAACACAGTTTTAGTACATTCAACACCAGTCATCCCTCATAGTTTTTCAAGAAAATCTGCACGTGAACAAACCTCAACAGTTTGATTATCTTGCCATTAGAGTAGAAGGTTAGGAAGTAGACTTGTTGCATTTGGTAATGAGAAGCGGGCATTGCTGCTTAGGTCCGGGGGCTGCATCGGGTGCTGGCAATTGGAACAGTTGGAGCATGGCGCAGAACTCTGCTTCCCAGGGCTCGGGTTCGTATCCTGTTTGGATCCGACTCACCTCTTGTTTGCACTAATAACCGTCCATCCCTGTCTCACATCACGTGTGTTTGTGTGTGTGCTTGTCATAAACCAATGCAAGAGCTTTATATTTGTGTTTCATCCTGTCAGATTCAAAGGGCTTATCTGTGTTCAGTTACAACCATAACACACTAGACACATTCTGCCCGTTTTTTTCTATCCGTCGCCGGGTCGGAAGACAGTTTTTATGAAAGCTTTCACACAGTTTGTCTGGTAATCCATGGCAAATCCTAGTTTGTGTCTGAAAAGGCCCTTAGGATGTGTACTTTTCCTTTTGACTTCCTCTCTCCTAGTGCATTTCAGCCCAAATCTGTTCCCCCACATGCTGCACATTAAACTCCTGTCCTCTAACTTGACTCACATAGAAGCAGTGTGGTATCTCTCCTTCATCCTCCCACAGCAGTCTGGGTCTCCCTACCAGTCTCCTTTTGATTCTAATGCATATGAAATATGTTGGTCATTTAGAGATCTATTTCATTGATCCAAAGTCTGATGTGTCCTATTTGTGTTGTGTTTGTAGAACTAACAAATACAGTTCTTTTTTGACCCAGAGTTAGTATGTGACCCAGAGTCGGTATCTTGGTACAATAGCCACTCAAATATGTATATTTTTACAACTTTCAAATCAAGAAAAGGGACATTCGTGGATTTTAGTATTTTTTCTTGTTTTCTTGATGTGATTTTTTTTCAATTCATATCACTTATACATGAAACTTACATGTTTATACTTAACCCATTACCTCACTAAAAAATGAGAAAATCTGTTAATAAAAATCATTATTATTATTTGTACGTCTTTTATTTCAAAAAAATCTTAAAACTAAACTTCACATAAAATTAAAACGGTACAACATAGAACATTCACTTTTTTTGCTATTTATTCAATCTTTATCTCCAGGCAGTTTTGGAAGGGTATGATATTTTTTAAATTATTCGGGCATGTGGAGAGCCACCGAGCATTTCTCACATTCCCATCGTGATTGGCTTTTCTTTTTCACTAATGAACACATTTCACAGAGCCTGGACGGGTTTTGTTTGACAGGATTTGGAGGAATCTGTCTAGGGAAGTGTGCCCATTGTACAGCCTGTAATTGCGAAGGGCATGCTCCTCCAGAGGCCCGTCCTCGCCTCTTGTATGCTGGCAGGGTAATACTCTCCAATATACTTTCTGCCGTACGGATTCTATAATCGCTGTATGTCAGCCTTTGCACGTTGGAAATATTTTTATGCAAAGCATAAGTATTATATAGGGGCATGTCAGCCAAATAAAAGATTTTTTTTTTGTAGCCCTTGGAGTATCTCCGCATAATTGGAAAAGAAGCCAAGCACTGGTCATTTCTGTCAACTCCACCCATCCCCCGATTATAATCCAAATTGTTTTTCAAAGATGTGAAATCACTTGAATCACTAGCATATTCTTCAATTTCACTTTCACTACAACTGTCAAGTAGCAATTGTTCCATTTCAACATTTGATAAAATATTACGCGCGCGGCGGGATTGTTTACTTTTGCGGGCGGCCATTTGGGAAGCACTGTCAAAACAAATAAAAAATAATACGTAAAAAACTTTAGTAACTATATTTTTTCATTAGAATATAATTCGTAATTATTTAATCACCAATATTTACATGGATAAAGTTGTTGTCAATGATTTTTTATGCATAAAATGATGACGCAATGACAGACCGGCGTTTCGCCGGCGTAGTGCTAAGTACCAAAATCTAGGTCAACGGCGATTCGCCGGCTTCGTGCGCCAATGGGTTAAGTTGTACTGTGTATAGATTCAGGAAATAAAACCATTTAGGTATTATATAGTGGAGCTGAAACTATTTTAATTCAAGTAGACGCTATATCCGTTTCAATCATATCTGTATCCGTATTGGCAACCGAAATAATATTATTCCAATATCCATATCCGTATCACAAGATGGAGCATACAAGAAAACATAGAATTTCATGTGATTACAAGTATTATGTGATGTTTGATATGTCTTTGGTTGATAAGTCCTTCTCAGGCCCATTTCAGACGCAAACCATTCCGCCCAAATTGTATATGGTGATTTTGCTTTCACACTTGATTGCATTCTGCCTGGATTGTTTTTCTGGCGTTTGATTGCCTACACACCAGCTGGGTAGAATGGGACTAGTTTGAAAGCTCCCATGCAAGCCCATACACTACTGGGTAGAAAAACTATTGACAAATGCGTGCAGAATGCATCTAGTGTGAAAATGATGTCAAAGTATGTTTCAATGCCTTAAGCTAGTTTCTTTCCACTAACATTGCAACTCTGAAGAAAACGTTGTGTGAGTGTAATTTAATCATAACTAGATGTGTTGTCTTCCCCAGGTGAGATGTACGGGCGCGGGGGCAGCGGGGGAGGAGGCTCGGGCGCCCCGGGCTCCCTGGGAGGCGGCGGGGGTGTAGGAGGGGGAGTGGGAGGGGGTGGCAAACCCGCCCAGGACTACGCTGCCTACCAGCAGTACCCACCCGCGCAGTACCAGCAGCAGGACCAGGTCAGACATCACATTACAATCTAATCACTCCACTACCCTGTATATACAATGTATTAGGATGATTTATATGGTGAGCGATGTTCTTGTGTGAATCACACCTCAAGAGCCCCCTGTGAGCTTCATCGTCGCTATATAAAGCACCAATTCTCAAGAAAAACCCATTTGCTGTAAGGCTGGGTGGACCTTTTGTTGACCAGTCTTTTTTTAAAGGCCTATGCAGCGTTAACTACTAGACTATAGACCGGTATAAAAAAAACAGGCGGATCATTAAATTTCATGTATTTAGCTTTTCAAAGAAACACGAAACATTGAAAATTACCTTCTATGTGTTCCTGTACATTTATCTCTTACCTCAAAGGAGGGTGACAAAATCACAATAAGAGAATGAAGAGATAGTACTTAACAGGTGACGGTATGACTTCAATTGCCGCTGTTGGTTCTAAATAACTCAATTGCGTGATGCAAGAAGATGCAAATTTCCTATTGTTGAAGCATTAACTTTATAATCCTTTCTAATCCTCAACTTTTAATAAAAACTAATTTGTTTGAGATAACTAATGAGTAAAAATATATACTTACACATTAGTTTTAAAAATCCTACCGTTTGCATTGTCAGATGGTCTGTTTAATATGAATTGGATTTATTACATTCTCCTTTAATTTATATCATTGCCTGGAAGATCTCTTTGATTTTTTAAAAATAATTGCCTATTAACATGCAGCAATTTCCTCTCATTTCCACGAGAAGAGGAAATGGACTTAGATTTTGTATTACGTGCCACATTTCAAGGATTTTATAAATTGTACAGGTTCCATAATGAAGAGTGCTGCAAATTTGTGAGTGAAACCTTGTATCCAAAAGAAGTTTTTTCATTGTCACTACTTATTTTTGAAAAATTTCTATGATCCAACTACATATTTACCTGGGTTTTTACTCATTTTCTCATTTTTAATCACGTTTGTGTTCCTTCACTAAATGACAAATTGAACCAATGATCAAAAATTAATAAAAAGGCCTTTGAGACTGTAAAGATTTTAAAAATTTGATGATTTTTGTATCAACATACTTGTGTGTATTTGCAAGAACTAGGTAGTTTTCTGTAATTGTACTCAATTTTGAGTTAACATTTTTTAAATCTTGCAAAATACATTGTTCTCCATGATAAGTAGTACCAATCTTTTGTTGTTACTGTTTAGCATACTAGAATATAGATGAAGGAGAGTGCAGCAGTTAGCCAGTCAGTCTAATAAGTGTGGTGGATTGTTCTGTCTCTTCTGTTATTCAGATGTGAGATGATGTTGCAATGTGTTGCAGAGCTCTTCGTACGGAGCAGTGCCGCCGCGCTCGGTGTACGGCTCCGCGGGCGAGGGAGGCTACTCTGCAGGGGTGCCGGCCCATCCGGCCCACCAGCCCACCACACAGCCAGGTCAGCTGCAGCCGCAGAAGCCCTTTGACTTCACCAAGGAGTGGCCAGCCTCATGACCGCCTAATCACCACCAGCACAAGTGAACGCCTCGCTCAGACGATCCCCGACCCTTGTCCCGACTCCCCCCCTCCACACACAACACCCCACCTACCCCGCACACATTTGACACTCTCTACAATTGAAGCTCTGCCACCTGCCATAACTGTGTAACTGTACTCTGCTCGAGAGAAAGCAAAAAAACATTCAAAATATCACTTGGCTATGTCACCATAAAACTTTTGACTTTCTCTGCAATAGCTCTTCAACACCTACCATAACTGTAACAATTGTCGCTAAAGAGCATCTGACCTACCCAAGGCTTGTCTTTGGAAATACCCTAAGTACGCTTTTGTTGTGAGGTTCTGTAAACCTTCGGGTCCTGTCTGGATAAAAATGCACGATCTAGCATACAGCATTTTGAAAATATATTTAATTCTCGAATGGGAATCAGATCCACCACCTTTCGATTTTGAGGCTGAAGTGTTGACGAGTAGACTAAACTTGTTGAGGGATAAAAAAAATCAAAATGTAGATTATTACATTAGGTCATTTAAAATGTTGAATTTTAAATCCAATTATAAGGTAAAGAGCTAATCCTTACAATGGCTTCACCCAACATTACCCTGGTTAAGATTAACACTGGAAATTTCTGGGACTGAGCAATTTTCATGCCACCTATAATAATATATGTGTATATTACTTTTATTTGGGTACCACCTCCTGACATCCTTTTCAGTAATTTGCTCATAGCAGATGCAGTACATGGATGGTTTTTAGTGGAAAGACTTCAATTATTATGTCCAGGTTACATACAAACTAAGCTATTCTGGGTTTTATTTTTTAAAAAACAATACAGTCAATTTTAATTTGTCGCGTTGGGGTTTTTGATTACTTTTCCGTTTACGTACAATGTTTAAAGTTTTAACATGCCTTGTAAAAGTAAAAAACACGTCTTGTGGTTGTGGTAATTGCTGGTATACCATGTTGGTCATCCATGAAGCTAAAGATCATGAATTCCATTGATCGCCTTCACTGCAATTGCTTCATGTGGTTTCTGGCAGAAAACTTCAACTTACTGACGTGTGCGTCATGTAATCGCCCGATCCCTTCAAAGCATGCTTTTTTTTTATTGACGCGTTTACAATTAAATCATAATTTATATTTGTTTTAATAAGCATGTCTTGTCATTGCCCCCCTTTTGAAAGAAACCTTTTTTTTAAAATGATATACATTATTTTAGGCTTAACTTTTTTTAAATGTCATTTTTTATTAAGGGGTTTTAAAAATAATAATTATTTTAATATCAGAAGTTGTGATTTTATAGCCTAAGTTTATTCTTACATATCTTGATAAGATTATTTTAATCATCCAATCAATGTCATAAAATTATTTTCCCTTTGATATTGTTATTTGTAATGATTTCTAACTCTGAATCACCACACACGCCCCTTGCTCCTCCCGCAAGGTAATTAATCTTAACCTAAATTTATTTAAAGTAAGAGAACACCGGCCCCTGCGGGACGGTGAGTTAAACAATACAATTTCATTGTACGTAATAATATGACATATTGTTTTATAGTATTCGTCGACGACTTTTGCAAACGAATTAAGGTACATGAGTTTGAAAAGCGATATGGACTTGACCGCTAGGTTTGATATACACTTTATATCAAGTTATTTTTCTTTGGTGATTTATATTAGCAATTGTCTCTGGTGGTGTGCCATGCTGACCTTGCGCCGCGGTGCACATGGTGGTGATGACGACTTGCAAGTGGCGCCCTCTCCTAGCACTATTATAATTATGATATGTTCCCGTCTCTGAGACCGACAACTTACCTGCCTAGTTTTGACATAAAGAACCTACATGTAAGATATAAATATTAGACCCTCGTTTATATATCCCTAGACTAGAACTGATTAGGATTAACTTATGCTTTAACTGTAAATTCACACGAGATATGTTTATTATTGCGGATGGCATTTGGTTGTTTTCCCCTATTCTCCTTATTTATATATTATTGAATTTGACAGAAAATAAAAAAAACATTAGTTAACTAATTTTAAGCCTCACAAGCTCAAATCGCATAAGAATAATGATAAAAGAGTAATAAAAGATATGTTTAAATAGCATAAAGTAACTTAACCTATATTCTACATTGGATGGAGTGAGAGGAAATATATAAAGGGCGGCTCGCTCTGTGCAGACGCCCACCATATTTAACTATTTAACAAATCTTACATCAATTATAGGAAATTTGTATAAAAGAATAATAAGAGGCTAGAAAGGGTGGGCTGTGAAGGGGACAGGGTACAAGAGGGCAGGGGAAAAGGAAAATAACAGGGAAGAGGGCAACCCACTGTCACACGGGGCTATGGACGCAACAATCACACCCATCTAGTGAATAATGATATTCTTAATGGAGTTAATAATCACCTATGTAGCTCTTCCTTATTGTTACATATATTATGGCCAATTAAGTGTTTGTCTTGATAATAATTTGTACATTGCTTGCTCGGTTAGGCTTCTATATAATTCCTAGTGAGTATGAACGCAAAATGTTCCTTGTTTTTTGAGGTAGGTAATTTGTTTGTTAATTCTTACAGTTAGGTTTAAGGGGCTATGTAAGGTTTTCTAAGTAATTAACGTTAAAGCGATGCCTTTTGGGTTTGATTGATGTTGTTCCTCGCACAGAGCCAGCAGCCCTATTGCTGCACAGACAGTGACAGAAACAAATACCCGCAATCCCGAGTAAAGCCCATGCAACCCGCAGCCCGCAACCCGTAACCCGCGACCCCCACCCTGTTGTTATAAATACTTTATTTTATTTTGTTGTGATCTTGTAATAATATCTATATTCAACTATGTATATGTAATTTATGGATTAAAACAAGAGGTACCTAATTAACTTTTAATTGTTACGAATATGCCGTGAGGCGTTTTAGGAAACAGGCTTAGGTTACGGGCGGGAGGGTTCGCCCTCTGCGCTAGAATATAATATCAGTCACTAAACTATATATTATACTTAATATATGAAGCTATGTTTATTGGTATTTCTTATTCAAATTGACTCCATGTATTGTATTGTTAGGTTGATCTCTGAGCGCGTCCCTCCGGCGACGATTCCTTTTGGGTTTAATGATTTTGTTTTAAATTTTTGTTAATATTATTTTAGCGAGAGACGTTTGACCTATTATTTTATTTGTAGAATCATTTGGGAATGTATCTTCTGTAACTGCATATGCCTTTCGGACCCGACTCCAGTCCCCTTGTATACATATATACATATACAGCCCTATTACCTACCAACGAGGAAGGATACTAAATACTAATACGTACTGTACGTCACCGTGCACCACACAAATAATATCCTAAACAAATTAAAGCTAGTTGTTAAAAGATTAATAAAAATTTATCTTACGAAATAAAAAAAGAGTGCAAAATGATTTTATTGTATAGAAATTTATTGGATGATTTAATTGAAATAGGTAGAGAATATGTAAGTTTGTTAGTTGATGTGTTTGTCCTGTTGGAAGGAGCGCCCACTTGCAGGTCTCGGCTGCCACAGCCAGCACCACCGAGACCCTTTTATTTTATATCGCTTATTTATATCTTCATGTTTTCCTTTAGAATACAAATTGACATTTAATATTGCATTATAAAATATAAATTACACTTAGTGATGTAGGTTTGTCAAGTATATAATATAAAAGTATACACTTACTTAGAGATCCAAATATATGGCTACTCATCTGCCCCCCGTCCCTACCTGGACACAGGACGAGACGGGGGAGCTCTAATTGTAGCTGCAGTTGCATTCTAACCATAAGCTATGATCATGATTATATAGAATTTGTGTAGGACTTTGAAGCAATTAATAAGGATTTAATTATGTAACACTTATATATGATTATATATAAAATATATATATTAAATTTAATTAATCAATTTAACTATCGTAATTGACTAATTATATGATGACCGACCCAGAGAGCATTTACAAGTTATAAGGAGTCTATTCCACACACAACTATTGTTAAAGTGCAAAGCAGGTTATTAGGCAAATTATTATACATTATACTTAAATTCTCTTATCGTATTTATAATGTTTATGAAGCACGACACAAATATTTAAAATTAAATTATAACCTAGATCAAGTTGTTATTTATTTGTCTTAATTAATTAAAGGAAAAAGTCTTTTTAATTCTTATAAATCAGTATAGTAAAATAACCGTTGAAAGTACATTACTCTGGCGTTTTCTAGGAACTTATCGACTGATGTACAGACAGATATATTTACCGAATAAGTTTTATCTATTAAAATAATTACTTACGGTTAACTTGATAAAATTTAAAATAATTACTTTTTATATTAGTTTGTACACTCTGGAAAATACACATGGACAGGAGGTTAAGTAACAAATGTCATTTACAAATAATTATGAGGTGTGTGTCAACTCTGGGATGGCGAGTGGCGACTAGGGGCGAGTGGCGAGTGGCAGATGGTAACCGTCACCGACCCGCCGGCCGAGAGCGACTCTGCCTCACTTGTATAAGTTAACTTTATGTTTTATTATAAATTATGATAGACAAGGACGTCCTACCTAAAATAATTAGTTGATTACGGTTTAAATTATTAATTTAAACAAATTGTTGTGTGAATTAAGTATTGATAATTATAATTGTACACATGTTAACACTTAATTGCATATTCTGTAGATTACTGCATTGAAATAGGTATTCCTGGGTATATTAAATATTTAGTCTAGCCTTATGTATCCTAATTAGATACTGTTAAGCTTCCTTTCAATGAGTGGATTCATTATAACTGGTTTTAATAATTACTACACTTGCAAATAAATATTTGTAAGGACATTATAAAGCGTAGATAAAAAGGAAAATTTCAAATAGAAATATTGCATTTTCAATTTTAAACCTTCACCCACTAGTCCTTCATTTGTGTACATAAACTTACCAAACATACTTTAAGTTTATTTTTCATTCAATTTAAGTAATTATTTTAGGTTATTGGTTTTTGCGAGATTCAATCTTGTAGGTTTTTATCATAATTTTGATATTCTGCATAAAGTTCTCTTATGATGTGTTGATATATTTCTCATACTACTTTTGTTCAATGTTATTTGGAACTTTACGTCACAAATGCATCCCATCCTTTTCCCACTTCCTTCCCGGCCCATCTTCTTCACTAAACTGTTTCTTACAATAGAGACAGAAGCATCTAAAAAAAAAAATACCTGGAGCTTTGTACACATCATAGTAGCATTTTAAAACTTTAAAACGCAACCAAAACCTAGCAAATATTTTATAAGCATAATATAAGCAGTTAAATGATTATTGAGATTGAAATGCTACTATGAATTTGTCAAAGAATCCTGGAGGCCAAATTGATAGCTGAAAAAATGAGTAGAAATAATAATTGGTTTGTATTAGTTCAGTAATTATCGCTCTGGAGAAATGGTTAGTTAAGTAGAGCGTAAAAAAACACATGCATTTTTGTAATATCTATTGAATGCCTAACATAGGATATTATTTTTATGAGGCACCCCTATATGAGAGCCAAAAAAATATATTTCAGAAGTAACTTTGAAATCCTTCCATTCACTGACAGATTATTTGTCCACATGAGAAAATGACGAATAGTCTTTGGGCGGGAGACCTGGGCTCCAATCATATTTTGGTGTAATTATGTGAAAATATAATTTCATTCTAGAAATGCAAGTAAATTCTAATATTAAGTCTTTGAGGATGAAGTGCTAAGAAGCTCTGATATAAGATAAGATAATTTGAAACATTCATATTATTGGTTATTATTTAAGATTTTAAAGAAATATGACCCTGATGGGAATCTAGGAGAATGCATGTGTTTATTTTGCGATTGACTATCCTTTCTGAAGCCCATCATTACAAAGCTAGGATGTTCCTTGCATAATTTGGTAAGTGAACAAGTCAAAAAATATTGTTACAATAATGGATAGAATATTTTTTCTTGACTAGAGTTTTAAAGAAATTAGTATTCTGTACCCTTAGTACGAGTTGCAAAACTTGAGTAATGTAAAGTTTACGGCAATTATTAAAGAGTGATTTACCGCAAAATCTGCCGTTTTTATTAGTTTGAACTTGATTTTCTTCATCACTGTAACTCTTTTGCTAAGCCTACTAAGTGTAAGAAACAAAAACGGCAGATTTTGGGAGTATTTTCCGTAAACTTTACTTTTCTCAAGTTTTGCATCTCGTACTAAGGGTACAGAAGAACTCTACTTTACATTGAAATCGGAAAATTTAATGTAAGTTATTGAGCACTTACATTATTACCAAACAAACAATAAAGTTTAATGGAACTGCAGCTTTTGAAATTTGAAATGTAAATACAGGACCTTTTTTAAGTCATCAAATGAATAAATTGATCCATAAAATTATTCCTGATAAGCAATATCTATCAAAGTTCTTTGATCAACTTTCTAATTTCAATTAACTTTATTTGAAATAATTGTATTTTTATGGTGGTTACAAGTGTTCCATAAATTTTTGATGTTGTATTTGTAAATTGGTTATGAAAACACCCAGATTTTCCTAAAAAAACGGTTACCCTCTCTTCACACAAGAACCATTCTGCTACGATTGTCTAGATTACTAGGGGGTCGTCCATATATTACGTCATTCAAATTAAGGGGGGTGGAGTCTGGTCTGCGGATGATGGAAAATGAGGTACGAGTACCAAAAGTTACGTTGTTCTTGTAAATACCAATTTCTACAAAGTATACATAATATTATGTAAGATATATAACATTATTAATTATTAAGCTCATCCATTATTACAGCAAGAGGGGGGAGGGGTCATTAGTTAATGACTATAGGATGATTGTAAGGGGGGGGTGGTAGAAAATTGGCAAAAATCGATGACGTAATTTATGGACGGCCCCTAGACAGACCATTGACTTATGATATTTGCGGACTACAAACTATTTTAATGAAAATATACACTATATCCGTTTCAAGTTACTTACATAACTGCAAATTGTCCTTAGAATGAGAACAAAGATTTTCAGTGTCATTTCAAATCCGTCCAGAAAGTTGGTAGCTTTGACACTCATGCCTGCATGAACATTGTCATAAACGTGCTGCGGCTCCTTAAATAAATGATTTTGTTTTTCACAATATATCTATTAGTAATAACATTCATATCCATCACCTACCTAAATTGTTTAAAAATTTTTTTTTTTTAATAGATACTCTATATTATAACTCAATGGGACAGACCGTGTGAAAGCTTTCATATATCACTATATGCTACTAGACTTTTGACCCGATGATCCATAGACGAGCCATAAACAATCTGGGCAGAATGTGTGTTGTCTGTAAGGGGCCTTATTTAGCTCGGCCAGTCAAGAGACTTTTTTTTTTTTTTAAGAAATCCTGTGCGGGAGACTCCCTAGATTCTAAAGACTCTAGGGGTCTATGGGACTTGGGGACTTGATTGTAACGTAAGATGTAACGCGATTACACTTGTAATTGCCATTTTCCATGAAACGTTGCAATTCTTAGGCTTGCCCTAAATCTCTGGAATGAATGTTTCCCTTTAGCAAATATTTATGACCACCCCATTTGTAATAAAATATGTAACTCTATATTCTGAATATAATATCTAAAAAACTTTCACTATAACAGAGGAATCAGATGCCAACCAACTGGGTAAGTAGGTACAATTAAAAAGATTTTATACATTTATTTTTGGTTAGTTTATTTGACATGTGTCACAGAAAGTACCTATGCATTCCAAGGTATCGGGTAATCAATTCAATATATGATAAGTTCTTCAAAAGTAATTTGCATTCATGTTGGAGTACCTATAAATCTGCTGAATAACTTGCATGAACTTTTGGTAGTCATTATTTTTTTAATTAGTTGATTATTCGATCATCTATTTAGCGCTTATTGATTATGAATATTCTAACATTTTTATGAAACTTCAGTCCTTCGTATCCAATAACAAAATATTTGTTTGCCGTTTCGCTGGACTACTTAGGTTGCTATATGAAAGAAAAGTAAAATTTTGTTATTGCATACTAAAGACTTACAGACTAGTCACAGACCTGTGATATCACTCTGTTAAGAGATATTTTTGACACTTTTTCCTGACTTGATCATGGAATTTGAACCAAGTTACAATTTTATTTTGTTCTTGTCAGGTTTAGGAGGCCAAGGTCCTTAGCAACTTATAAAAAAAAAGTTATTTTTTCCCGAGCAACCAGGCAAGGCGAAATCACATTTTTTCCTTGTTAATTTGTGGTGGCTCTATTCTAGTGAAAATATACCTATAAGTCAAGTTAGTTTTTTTACATATCAACCTTTTTCTTTTGTAATATTTTCCCCACCATTTATATGTTGACAACATGGAGGTATATATATGGAGGGGCTGTGAATGTGATTTAGTACCAATCGACATGATGCAACCTCTTTGACACCATACATTGTTAATAGTGCTGTCTCGCTCACAACATATGAAGTGCTTTTGTTATTTTCTATGTAAGCAACGTGTCTACTCCGTCTTCAATCTATGTATATATCACCATGGAAACCCATGAAATCACTATGGTAACGTGTTTGTTAATAGTGTTGTTGAAAGTACGAAAATATCTGATACACGGACACACGAAATGTGAAGTAGGCTAGAAAAAACACACTTATTTCATCATCTCAAATTGTATTTTTATTATAATTTTTTTTTTTTTTTTTTGACATCCAGGGACGCAACGGCTATGCTATTGCCGTGTTCTTTGGATTTCTGTAGGGACGCACGAATGCTACATGTATGCAAGTTCTAACAGAAATAGTCGTTTTGCCCGTGAACGTGTTAAGAAACTCATTTTACCCGCAAAACCTCTGTTGGCGTGAGGGGGGGGGGGGGTAGACCCATAATTTTCAAAAGTTGCCTTCCTAAAAAAACTCTGCGCCTTTTCTTTCTACGTTTTATTTATTATTTTTCATACTAATACTACTTTTTCACATATTTCTCGCGCCTCCCCTGGCCATACCTCGCGCCTCCTCAGGGAGGCGTGCCCCCCACTTTGGAAACCGCTGGATTAAAGTGAAATATTATTCCATGTTCTATAACATACTCTCTTTTGTTGGCACGTTTAGAAAATACCCAGTTTGGCATTTATATGTATAATTTTTCCAATTAGGTAACACACCTGTTCACAGTTGGAAGGTTACCGATAGACTGAATTTGGATTTTTGTGTGATGAGTGGGGTAGCGTATTTCTAATTCTTAAAGGATTGATTTCTTAGCCCATCCAGTTCCATATATCGATGGTTGACAATATTGCATGCACGAATTTGAATTTAGAATGTGCTCAAATTTGTTATTCCAGATGGAGGGGTGAGTGACGATGTTGAATACAGCGGAGGATCGGGTGACGGCTCCTACCAAAGAACTGCAAAGAGGTCCTCACACTCCAACAACACAGGGGGCGCCTACCATCCATATCGCCGTTAATTCACAAGAAAAACTTGTTATTAATTGTCACAAAATTCAAAATTATCTGTACACTTTTCCCTTATGTTTCTTATCAATGGAGTCCTAACAAAGTGCTGTAATGAAAAATAAATCTTTATGGACAAATGTCGCAGGGCTGTGTGACTAAAGTTGTTAGCAGCCAGTAAAATAATTAAGTTTATCTCTGGCGAGGCTTGATGGAGTCCCATTTTTTTTTTACTTTTTCATTCCGCGTAAGTTTTTGATACAACTGTTAAAATAGTATCAAAAATATTTTATTATTGCAATAATTTTCTCACGCATCTTCATATTTTCCCTTCTGAAAAAAATGTATTTTACTTGCAAGATACTTTTTTACAAATTTGTTAATATTTGTCAATTTAATAACTATAGTAATATAATCTGTAATGTTATCTTTAGAGGCCTTTTATTTGACTGGTCAATGTAAATTCCTATTTCTCTAAGTGACAGAACGAATTATGGGTGCTCATGAATTCAAACTTTCCCCCTTTGTAGTATTATATCTTCAAAATCTTTTGACCTTATCACGTAAAATAAGAATTAAAAATATTTCTTCTATGTATAAAATAATAGTTTCATAAGAAATTAATGTGAAATATTTTAATTCTCCATCAAAAAGGTAAAAATTTACAAACAATTCAAAAAGACAATATTTCTTTAAAATACAGTATTTCTTCTTAATTTTACAATTATTTTTCCCCATTATTTCAGCTTTCAAATAGAGAATTAAAATCAGTAAGTTTTTTTGAATAAAAAAATAATAGTTTAAAATTAAACATTTTAGTATGTAGCTTGTACCTACCTTCTATTTTTTAATGATTTCAAAGAAATTTGGAGAACCCGTCCTTTCAAAAAGAAAATCTCTTACTGAATTAACAAGGATGAGAGCCCTATATCTGTGTATTTTTTTGTTGTATTGAGGTTCTTTCGATATCAACTAAGAAATTATAAAAAATAAATTAAGGTTAGAATTTAAGACAATGAAATACCACTGTATATGTAATGAAATTCTACTCTTGAGGAAGAATACCACCTCAACATCCAAATCTACATTTTAAAATTACCTGCATGTTAAAAAATATTTAATTTATATTTTTGTATTAAACTTTACTTTCATTTAACTTACACTCAAAGGGTGTTATTCACACACAGAAAATCCATTGTTCAACCTTCACCTAATGTGAATTTTTGATACAAAAAACAATGATCCATGGATCAAATGTGTTGTGAATAGCCCTTTTAGAGGTTAAATAACATTTCACTTATTTATTCTTTACTGATAATAAGGACATAAAAATATATGAGGAAGTAAAATATGCCATTAGAAAATAGTTTTTTTTTTATATTTAAATTCAGATATAATAGGTACATTAAACATCTATAGATTTTCATATAAAGTAATATGTAGGCCTTTGAATAATAATCTTGTATATCTTAAATAAGTTGAATTGATATGTCAAAAATTGTTTTTTTTTGTTCTTAAATTAGAAATTAATATTTTAGGCTTAAAAATCATCATTTTTATCATTCACAAAAAACATGTTTTTTTGTCTACATTCCACGTAAACTTTACGCATAAGGCTTTTCTTTTCATAGTCACCATTTCATGTTAATAGGTACATGAATTATTTAATGAAAAAGTACCTAGAACTCAATTTTATGATTTGTTAAAAATTTACTAGTACCTACATACGAAAACCATGCAATAAAAATAAAAAAACAATTTCTGAATAGGTCATCTCATTATTAATAATAAAATATACCGATTTTGTGTGTCTGCATAAATTTATAATTCTACAAACACCATTTTGGAATTTAAAAGTGTGTTTTTGATGTACATTTAAAAAGTTTTCTTTTTAAACAAATTTTGAATTTCCATTACATTTTGATTGCCTCTTATATGAGTATATTAATGTTAATTTGAAATATCTTTTCAGATATTAATGACTTGATAGGACACTATTTGTGATCCTTGTGCCAAGGGCACATCTTTCTTTTTGTAAATCTACTGAAGTCAAATGATAGATAGAATGGAGAAAACTTAAATAAAAGAAATAAGGACATAAGTTAAAAGGGTCTATGTTTCGAAGTTTGAATGTTAATATACAATTTAATGGATTCATTTTAAAAAAAATATAAATGACAGTTGCATCTAAATAAAATTGTTGCTAATAAAACTCCTTCAAACCAGATTAAGTAAATAATTTACCAAGAAAATATTCTTACAATTTTTAAAATAAAATTAATGCAAGGTTTTTTTAACAATCAATGTAGGCTCTTTTACCATTCAAATACAAAACATTAAAAAACAAAATAATCATTCAGAAAAATAATTTAATTCTAAAAAAACATTTTTATATGAAAAGTTGTCATTTAGTGTGTTAGTACCTAAACTTGAAGCATTTTAATTATAACTTTTTTCAATAAATTACTTTTAAGAATTGAATATGTTTTAATTTTCTTTTAAAGATTTTACATGGATGAAAGCAGCAACATTTAATTAATTACATCAATAATGTTTATATTTTATTATATTTTTTTCTAATGTTTAATTGACACCAAGGTTGATACATTTTTTTGTTTATATTTACAACTTACAGGGTACATGTAATGGAAACATAGCACTTATTATATCATATTTTCAATTTCAATTGACATTGAAAACTAAAATAGATAAAGTGAGTTAGAAAAAATATCTTATACTGCATAGTTTAATTCTTGCTTGATTACTGGAGAAAAGTTACTTTAGGAGTGGACATAATTTGTATGGGTATCGATACTGTATATCCTTAACGTATTTTGGTATTTTGAGACAGTTTTAACAAATATTTGAGTCATAAAATCAAAGATGGAAATCTAGGATATTTTCCAAAATTGAAAAAAATATATCTTCATTAATTGATGAGACATTCACTTTGTAACCTTTCATTTTTTAAATATTAAAATTAAAAATTAAAAACAATTTGTATATGGTTACGGGTCTAATCTAATCTAATCTAAGCTGCAAAGATATATATCATTTAAGATTTATATTAAATGCATTCCCACAAGCAGATATGTATAATTTCGCGCTAACACATGCCGCATGTGGACCTACAATATAAAAACCCAATCTCAAATGAACATAAGCCTTGCAACTCTTGCCGTCCTTCCCTGAAACAGGGGTGACATTGGCAAAGATTAAATTTTTTTGAAAAAGATTAAAAATTAAAAATTAAAAACAATTTGTATATGGTTACGGGTACATTAATAAATTTTACTCGCCCCGTAACCATATACAAATTGTTTTTGATTTTTAATTTTAATATTTTCAGAATGTATCTTCTTTTTTTTCATGGCATTTTCTGTGTTTCCATGGCATTTTCTGTGTTTCCATGGCATTTTCTGTGTTTATATGACATTTTCTGCTTATCCTCGTATTTATCTTATATTCGTAAAAAATCCTTGCAACCTTTCATTGATTCTACTGAAATGAATGGTGTACGGTGAAAATCAAAAGTTAGTAAATTGCAACCATAACCAATATTGAAGAAATGTTTTAGTTTTCCTTAGAATAAATTCAACATTTACAGGAATTTCTGGAAATTTAGCACTCGTCAACCCAGCATGACTTAGAATTTTCCAATGGAGTCGGAACGGATGTGCCATTTTTCATCAAGCAAACATCCCAAGTCTACGCAACCTCTGTCCTTAGCAACCAATGAGAAAATATTGGTTGCCGGGTCCCATTTTGTGCTGACAACATTTGAAATTTGAGAAAAGAATGATGTGGAAAGATTATTAATTAAAAAAATAAAATAAGGAGAACCATATTATAAGAAAGTAATTAGGTAGTTAAATAAAAATTTACAGTTTTTTTTTTAAATAAAATATCTTTTAACGAGAACTACTTACTAGCCAGATGAAATATTTGATGCTTACTATGTATAATTTTTCAATATTTATAATTAAAAGAAATATTAAGGATTCTATAATCTATAATCTAAGTTGCAAATATATATTAAAATTTGAGGCTTATATATAATGATTTGCAGCATGCAGGCACATGTAAGTTTGCGCTTATAAATGCTGCAGATTTACATAAAAAATATCAAACCTCAGATGAACATAAACCTTGCAACTCCTGCCGCCTTTTCCTGAAACCGGGTGGAGTTGGCCAAAGTGAAACAAGTTTTTATAGCATGGTGGGTCAGCCTCATACAAGGAATTACAATAATAATAAAATAAAATACATATAAGTACTTACTTAATTGACATTTTTTTTTTTTTTTATTTAAAAAAGTTTTGTAAAAATTGAGTGTTCATAGGACCCAAAACTAATTACGGGTCATTTATAAGATAATCAAGCACCATTTACTTAAAAGTTGATTTGTCAAAATAATTATTATCATAATATGGAAATCTTGCAAGTTAGAGTTATTTATTTAAACTAAAAAAGTTTCACAACTATTTTCTGCAAAAGTCATATATGGTTTTTTACAAAGTACTTACCTATAGTACCTAAACCTAAAAACATGGATAATTGAGAAAATGATTTAATTACAGATTAAAAACGTTTTTAATTATAAAAATCAGTAGTGACTTAGGTACGTAAACACTTTAATTTAAATATACTTAAAAGGTAATAAATTTAAAATGCGTAATAGAATATTTGGCAAGTTACTAAGTTTGGCAAATTCCTTAATCTATCTTATAAGAACATATTGAAAGAAAGTTTGAAACTTTCACTTTCATGGTCGGTGTTCAATGATATAGTTTTTCTCGGGTTAGACCATGTTCTACTTGCAGTAATTTTGTCTGTCGTTTCATTCCCTCCAGTGGGGAACATTTTCAAGGCTCGAAGCGACGGGGGCACCTTTATACTCCATTTGCTTTTGGCAACTGAAGATAAAGTTCATTCCCACGATCATTTCCACCCGTTGACTGGAGGAAATGAAACGTCGGCAGACAAAATTACTGCAAGTAGAACATGGTCTAATCCGAGAAAAACTATATCATATTGAAAGAAGTTGGTCACTTTCTTTAATTTCTTACAATCATCTGTAATTCTTGGTATTACAGATTTTTTTATACTGAAAAAGATTGTTACATAATTATTTAGTTTTTTTGAAAAAGTCATGAAGTTCATTCAAAATGAATAATTTGAATTTGGAAAGTAATTATTCTTTTTTTAAATACATTTCGTTGCCATAGCAAAAATGTTGCCAGCAATATTTTTTCCCCGACATTCTAAAGCTGTTGGTAGGTATTAAAGATCATACGTCGACGGCTGTTCTCATCGAGTTTTCTAATTCTCAGGTGATACTGCAATTGACGCAGTTACATCTATTTTTTGGTTTCCTGGCTGAACTGTTGTGAATTTTCTTCAAGGCATCTGCTGTGCTTTTTTTACCAATCGCCTTCAAACCTTCTGCGAGCTCTACCATTGGATTTGCGTCACTTGGTAAGCTGTGTTGCCATATCAAAAGCATTCTGTAACCATGCTCCTTGAAACTGGATGGACCTAAACAAGAAAGAAAAAAATATTTTATTAGTGTTATGCCACCTACCTATTTAGGAATTTCCTTTGAGGAATTTGACTTCATGAATAAGTATGGTATCACTTTAAATTGTGTGATTGGTACATAAATAGAACATTATATTAAAAAATACCTACTACACTGAAATGAAAAGTTAAAAAATGTTACATAGGGAAAAGTATAAATTTTTTTCAAAAACGTGATGTCAAAAATGAGCCGTTAATACGTAAAGGGTAAATTAATAGAAAAATTACCAGTGTATTGATGTTCAATAGCGCTGATTTGTTCTTCAGTAAAAGACCAGTGATACGCCAGTTTCTTCCATTCGCCATTTATTAGTTGCCTATATGCTAAACGCCATAAGATTTCCTTCATTTGATCCTGAACGCCATCTAAGAAAAAACATCAAAATTAGATAATGTAACCATGATTTTAAACAACATTTCCTGCAGAGAAATCATAAGAATATTTTTTCTCTCACCAGTTTGGTTGACCTCTTCCTGTGAACTGTGGCATTTTCTTCTGGTTAGGTTTGTTTCGGAACTTTCTTGATTTTCAGTTTTTTCTGGAATGTTTTCTTCATCCTGAAAATCAAAAAAATATTTTGTATCGATATAAATATATTTTATTTATGTATATCGATGGTATTAATACATTAAAAGACTGAAGAATAAGGCTTAAAAATAATTTGAATGCCAGAGAGTACGAAACATATCTCTATATCTAAGAAAACAAAGTTAATTTTAAATTAAAAAAAATCATATTTATGCGTCATCCATTAAGTAAAACATGTGAAATTTATTACACTAGTAAAATAGTCTTAGTATTATTTATGTTATATGTATATAGTAAATATCATATATACGTTGTTCAATAAAATATATAACTTATTTATGGGATTGTTAGGTTATTATCATGAAGGCAGGTTATGACAAAAATAGATCAGTTATGGACATCGATATAAGTAATATACATAGATGGAGCGCGTGACTGTTTTCCTATACAAACGGTTGTGCCAAAAAATTGTAGGCACATAATGAAAGAAAGAGAAAGAAACATTATAAATTCTGTTATGTTTCCGTCTCTTTCATGATCTCCATGACAACGTTAGGGGCCGTACTCAGGCCGCCACATTAAAAAATACATAAAAGTTATTTTTTGTAAGCAAAGTATATTTATTGAAATTATGAATAATTTAATCACAGCGACTTACATTTTTCACAGTTCGGTTAAGACTTGAGAATGGAATAAAAATGTGCCATATTATATTTACATAATTCTTACAATACATCAATTATCATCGTAAGTGGCGAGAAAATATTATTATTTAAGGTATATTTTTAATACATGCCCACAAGCAGACACCTGTAAGTTGACGCTAACACATGCTGCATGCTGCATGCTCACTAACATTAAAAATAAATTAAAATTGACATAAGCGCCACAACTTTTTCCCGAGAAATTTCAGATATGTTTTGGATTTTTTAATAACACTTTTTTTTTAAGAAACCCTGTGCGGGAGACTCCCTAGATTCTAAAGACTCTAGGGATCTTTGACACTTGTTGTAGTGCCGCAGAGGTGTACGAGCTTGGTCGTCGCTACAAAGCGCCAATACTCAAGCAAGACTCAGTTGCTGTAAGGCTGGATGGACCTTTGGTGACCGGTCATTGGTAAAGGTTTATGAATTTTTCAACCCAGCGAAGAGCACATTCGAAATATAAATGGTATATTTTTGTGCTCCGCCGGGATCCGAATCCACAACCTTCCATTTACGAGTCTGAAGTGATGCCACTAGTACGGACTACGGACCGGTTCAACACTGTTTTCATTCATTACTTTTTCACAGAAACCAATCTATCGTATCGTCAATGTTTATTGAGACTGTCTGTATCATTTTCAACGTCATTTTTTTGTCACTGAAAATATTGAAATCCTAAATGCGCCCCTGTTAAATACGTCAAAAATACCGCGCTCTGTGAAGAAAGCCTGACCGGTGACCTTGCAACTCTTAACTAAGGGCTGATGTCTCACAACATACGTTTTCCACAATGTAAGGAAAAATAATTGAAAACAAATACATATACATATTATAATTTATTCAATGGATAATATTCAAGCATCGATATAAATGAAATATGAACATAGAGCCCGTGAGTTTTTTTACCATATAAACCTTCCTGCCGAAATTATGTAGGGAAGTAATGAACAAAAGAGACAGACACATAGCAATAGTCATAACAATACGTCATGGGGCATCCACACGCTTGCCAAGCCATTACAAGCCAAGCGTGTGGACGGCCGTGGGCGTGGTTTGTGCCGCCTTGGCTTGGCTTGTCGCCGATCCGACCAGTGTCGGTTTTTGACGCAAGTCAAAGGGAATTTGTGCATGCACATGCCAGGCACCCACATACTTGTGCGCGCGCATTCTGGTACGGTACGGTTTCTATGAATTTTGATCATCCACCATCGTCTTTGCCGAATTATTCGTTTCTTTTTAGTTTCTCTCTGTGTTTTGTTTTTTTCGGTCCTGTTACGGCATTTTTTCACCGCACATTTGGGCATGCTGTTTGTTTTTTATTATAACTAAATGTTTCCTTGCCGACGGTTGCTAGACAACTGATTCAAAGAGAACTGATTCATTTATTTCATTACATCAACTTAAATAACATATTTCTACTATATGGGGAAATTTCAAAAATTTATGGAACTGTCAGGCTATCTTCGCATGATATTCGTCTTCAATTTACATGTAGGTACCTCGATGTTTCCTTGCCGACGCTTGGTAAACAACTGATTGCAAATGGGGCGTACACTATCATTTAGGGCAACAATGATGTGGATCGGATATATACGCTAATGCTCCATCTATATATTTTATTTAAATCAATGGTTATGGAGCATACACCTCTCACTTAAGTTTTCCCTCCAGCAATACGTTTTCTATACTCACCAAAGCTAAGGTTGAAGGTGTCGGCATGTACAGAGAGTGTGGTAGTAGGGGAGAGTGGTGAGACTTGAACAGGTTGGAGACATGAACACCCCCCTTTCGCGCCTTTATTTGAGGTTTTTTTTTTGTTTTGTTGGCATCATTAGCTCTACTGTCATCTGCTGCCACCATTTATTGTGACGTCGCGCTGACATCTCCATAAACGTAAAAGGCAGATTTATATGAAATTTTTAAGGTACTTTTCTGTCTTTTACTGGTACATTTGCGAACCCTGAAGATTTTTTAGAGGTTATGATTTATTGTTCCTGACATTTTATGTCAGTGAGGTGGTTCATTGAGGTGTATTTAGTGTTTGAATTTTCAACATTGAACCAACATTAAGGTGGGTAGATTTTGTTGTTGTTAAATTCTTCAGGTCGTGAGACTTGAACATGCCCACTGTGGTGAGACTTGAACATGTTCAAATCTCACCACTGCCCTGCACTCGCAACCCTGGCATGTGCCAAAGGGCGTAACCGCTACATTACTTTAGAATTATGCATTATCTCTTCATTTTAAGCTATGGGACGAAAGTATCAGCCCAAGAAGGAAACAAAGGTCCGAGCAGAGAGAATTCCTGTAGAAGAATTAGAAGAGGCTCTGAAGGAGATTAAAAATGGAGCTTCGGTTAAGAGCACTGCTTTTAAATATAAAATAAACCGGACGACATTAGGACGAATAATAAAAATGGAGCAGCAACCTATGCCAGCTACAAAAATTCAACAATTTTCACCCCAGGTGAAGAAGAAGAATCAGCATCGTACTGCCTTGAGCTCTCGCAGCTTAATCATGGCCTAACCACGAAAAAATTTAGACAGCTTGCATTTCAATATGCGAAAACCAATAAAAAAAAAGCTTCCACCAGTTTGGACTGAAAAAGAAGAAGCTGGGAAAGAATGGTGTAAAGGTTTTCTTGAGAAAAATGCCAGAATTTCACTCAGGAACGAAGGGGAATATTTTCTTTCTACGGTTTCTACAACTAAAGCAAGTATAGTGCACTAAGCTTAGAAAATAGATTTTTAAAAATATTTTGTACGGAAAAAAAAAAAAAAAAAAACAGTTGTTAATTAGATAATGTGTGATTTCATTCCTATGTTCAAGTCTCACCTATGGGGTGTTCAAGTCTCCAGCCCAATGGTGAGACTTGAACATAGCTGCCGACCTTCAGAAAAAAATATTTAGTATTAAAACAAACAACTAGATCAATTATGTAAAATTCATATAGGTACCTAGATGATCAACCTGCATAAAAGTGTCAAGAAACTTGGCCTAACGTCATTGGTGTCAGTTAAAAAAAATAAAAACCAAAAATGTGTTCAAGTCTCACCACTCTCCCCTATAGTATTTGCACGCCCTATTCAAATAATCGTTTATCCTTTAATTAGCCTTAAGAACAGGTAGGTAAAGAGTTGTAACCTTTTTTTATTTTTATTTAAACAAGAATACAACAGCATTGAATAGAATTTTGTACATTTATGAGATATTTTTTACAATTCATGTCGCCTATTACTGTATTCTACAATTGGTATTTTAAATTACAGATCATGCCAGGTAAACAAATAAAAAGTAAAGAAAAACAAAAAAAAAGCAGCATCCAAAACCAAAAACAAATCAAAACAGAATAAAAATAAATAAATCTCGTCCTCATGATGGGATAAGGAAAGAAAGGTCAGGAGAAAGGGAAGGGAGTAGAAATACAATGCGCACACCAAACACGTCTTAAGAATGATTAAAAAAAATTAGAAATGAGATTCAAAAATGAAATTCAAATCCTGCAAGATTCAAAATCCTCTTTTTCAATTACTGTGCAGACAGAAAGAAAATGTCCAACTTAGGATCAGTCCTTTGGACACTATTTACTGCAACGCAGGCTTGTAGGTATAGTCTTGTTTTATTTGGTAGTAAGTACATAGTTGAGACTTGTTACTACGAGTCAGTCAGGGCATTCACTTGCATTGTTAAATGAATTAATTAATAGATAACAGAAGCGATAAAAGTAAAAGAACATTTCAGTTTTTTTTTTGTACCTATATGGGCGTCATTTACTTTCTATAGTTTCAGTTTCCATCCACCTTACCAATGCTTTTTATAAAGCTTTTTAATAGCTTTTTCCATCCAGTAAAGTATCTCAGCACAAAGCGTAGCAAATACTGTAGATCAGTGATTCCCTAACTATCGTACGCGTCCCACCAGTAGTACGCGGTAGGCAAGCAGCCATGGCCATAGGACACACATACATTATCCAAATATTTCCTCTCTTGTCTCGAACATGCAGCACCATTTTTCGCACTAAGAGTATTGTATTTTTTCTGTGATTAATAAATAAACATAATGTTGTTATAAACAGTTGTTGCAGTTTTTATTACTTTATCATTTTGTACTTTTTTTTATAACTGTTACACTTCAGTGGTACGCAACTGATTTATAATTTCGTGAGTGGTACGCGAAATTAAAAGTTTGGGAATCCCTGCTGTAGAGTAAACTTGAATTTATAGGTACTTTCACCCCATAGGAGGAAAAGCAACAGGATACTTTCTAACAAGTCGTAGGCAGTTAAACATATAGTTTATTCTTCTCGTAGGGACTTATAATATTCCAGTCGTAGAGGGTTGTTTTCTTACTGCTACGCGCCACAAGTCTCCCTCTTGTAGGTGCTACGCTAGGGGTTAGAATGCTTGCTACGCTGCATGCTACGAGTTTTCCCTTCCGGATCATGTGCTCCTGATGCAAGCGCGGTTTCAGCCCACCGGCCCGCCCTTAAAGGCGCCGCTCCGCCCATCTGGGCTGGAGATTTAGACGCTACCCCCAACTAAAACACACCCCTATGAATCTACTATCTGAAAATCAGCCAATTGAAATGCAGATTTGTTAAAATACTGATAATAATGATGATAATACAGAAAATTAAGAACTTAAAAATGTTTACTTTTAAGGGAATTAAAAATTTCGTGAACCCTTTTTCATAAAAAAAGTTTTAATTTTAGATTCAGGTTTTCCATTTAGTAAAAGTAGGTTTAGGTCTAATTTCTTGTTTAACGAATCTATTGAAAAAATCAGTTCGTGTTTTATTAAATTAAAATTGTTAGTCGTCCTTGAACTATAGGTTGGTATGAGGCTGATCACCCGTACTGTAAAAAAATGGTTCACTTTGCCAATGTCACCCCTGTTCAGGGAAGGTCAGCAAGAGTTGCAGTGTTTATGTTAAGATTTGAGATTAGGGTTTTTATATTGTAGGTCCACAGGCGCGAACTTATTAGTGTCTGCTTATGGGAATATATCTTTACAACGTAGATTATAGATTGTAGAAAATCAGTTTTACTCTTGAAATGAGTATGTAGCTGTTATTTTTATGAAATCTTAGTATGCATTTTTGTTCCTGAGTTTCCGGTTTTATGTATAAAATATGTTGATACGCTGTTTTTTAGATAAAGCGCAAAAAGAACATTTTCAGGATTTCAATAATCGTATACATATTTATAACAGAAAGTAAGTTAAAGAGCTACGCGATTATCCAGATTTCCCTTTAGAAGGGAAATGTTAAACAAATAAGCCACGTTTACTTCAATAATAAAAATCTTAAGACTTTGTGAGATATCGAGTTATTTGAGATATACATATTTTTTATATTTAACATCCAATTTTGCTAGGATGGCTGATAATAATAGGATATTTTCTACAAAATAACATTAAATGTTAGTAAATGTAGGAGTGTATTAATGCATGTATTGGGGTAGAATAATTAATGCAATGAAAATAAACCGGGCCGCCTTGTTATTCTGAGCTTTGCTTTATTGTTTTATTTCACTTTTCTTGTGTACATATATATATATATTAAATAATGTCGCCATAATCGGAAATTCCGGATGGTTGAGAATGATTCAGGGGTTGAATTACGGAGTGAGTCCGTAATTATTAAATTATCTACCCTCTGTCAACCTTTACGTCCTGGCACACAGCTAGGGAGGTAGACAAATTGGACTAAATTTAGCGATACCTTTTGTAGAAGTCAAAAATATAACGTAACCTTCATTATTTTTATAAATAATGTTTTCTTTTAATCGTACGAATATGTTTATTTCGAAGATATATTGAAAATCTGGTAAATTTCTTGAAGATCAAATTATTTGTTTTGTTCATTTTGTTGCCTAGAAGTAATACTAGATGGTTTGTATTATATATCGGTCATAGTCTAAATGTATCCCCTTGGATTACTGATAAGATTCTGGTTTAAATACTAACTGAACTAAAAAAATATTGCGGTGCCTCAATATCAAAAAGTCCAGTAAAACTATAATTTTCACTTTTCCTAAGAAAAAAGTTAATCTTTCGTTAATCAATCAAATAAATATACTGTTTTAATTCACTTTTTTATTATTTTATTTTAAATATGTCAAACAGTTTTCGCCTAAAAAGGCATCCTCAGGACAATGACAATCTTTGGATCTTTGGATTGTCATTGTCCTGAGGATGCCTTTTTAGGCGAAAACTGTTTGACATATTTAAAATAAAATAAAAAAAAAAGTGAATTAAAGAAGCATATTTATTTGATTGATTATACAATGGACTTTCACTGTGTAAACCACCAAACCCTGAAAAATATTAATCTTTCGTTGTTTAATCATATGACTGTTATAGGTCAACTAATATAAGTGTAGTCAACTAATATTAGGACCAAAGCAAATTAAAGAACTAAGGGAAACTGACAAATCGCTAAGTTCTTGGATAAAATATGGTTAACTTAAAAAGTAATTTTAATTGCCTCAAAGTATCGTTTTTATACTTTACTTGTATGAAAGGATAGATATTTTATCTTTTTCCCAGTATTGGAACATAACGTATAGTAAAGTCTCAGTATTTTATTTCTATCGTTACTTATCTTGTTTGCAAGTACCTATCGTTATTTCATTTGTATCTAACTATCGTTTCCATCTCTAGCTATGAGAGGCATCGAAATAATTAATGGACACCTGCCAGCCTCGCCGCTGTGATAGCTGAAAACGAAATGATATTCACTGCGATACAATTATACAGAAATCATTTCCACAACGCCTGCTGTGAAGAGAAATGATGGCAGACTTAATGTTGCCATTGTTATAAATTATCTCAGATACTTGGCCATATATCATCACCGATTCTTTGTCATATTATATCGATATATTGTCATTTATACTAAATTATTATGCTTTTGCTTTTGCCTTTCGATGATGAATAAATATATCTAATTGAAATGATGTAAATCAGAATTTTTAGCCCTCGTATATACCTACACACAAAAAGGAATAGCATTTGAGAAAGTGAAAACTCATAGCAAGGTGGGAGGTTCAAATAGGTACTGCAAAAATGCAAGACTGAAGACCTAATCTAATCTAATCTAAGTTGCAAAGATATGTTACATTGGAGATTCACATTACATGCATTCTCACAACCAGACACGTACAAGTTCGCGCTTGCACATGCCTCATGTGAACCTACAACATAAAAACCAAATCTCAAATGGACATACACCCTGCAACTCTTGCCGTCCTTCCCTGAGACAGGGGTGACATTGGCAAAGTGAACCATTTTTACAGCATGGGTGGTCAGCCGCATACCAACCTATAAGTCAAGGAACACACACACACGACAAATTACATTTTATACATCACTAAATAATAATATCCAAATACAAAATATCCATTTACAAATAAAAACAAATTCCAATTTAATAAACCTAGTATTCAAAATGACATTATTTTTGTCTTCAAATAAAATTTGGAAAGGACGACCATGCCGAGAGTTCATACAAAATGTATTGGAAAATATGTGCTGTTCGTCTCACTAAGAGCTAAAAAGAATTGCCGTAGAGATGGCAAAAAATATTGATGAGCATTGCTGCAAACCAATATTAGAATTGAGGCAGAAGAAGAAAATTTCGTATTAAAAAAAAAACTGATGGTAATTATATAATTGTTATATTGAAGGTTTAAGCCAGAGGTTCCCAAACTTTTTTTTCTCATAGACCCCTTCTTCATAGACTCGAAAATTTTGTGGTTCCGGTAGACCCCCTAAAAATTGTTGCGGCTTTCAAGTTAATTTTGTCCATAAAAATTCTGTCGACGGGGGGGAGGGGGGGGGGGGGTAGGCATGTAATTTTCAAAGTTCTTTTGTCCATAAAAATGCTTTTGACAGGGGGGGGAGGGGGTAGACACGCAATTTGATATATAATTCTTCGTAGACCCCCTCTTACGACTTGTAGACCTCCATTTTTATGTCAGGTCAATGTAGACCCCCATCGAGTATCCCGTAGACCCCCAAGGGTCGATATCGACCACTTTGGAAATCACTGGTTTAAGCCATTATATAATCAAAATAAAAAACTATACATCGTATTTAAGTTGGTCAATCGAAATTTCATTAATGAATAAAATAATACGACCCCATGTTATAAATCGCAACCCCACCGTGTTATATTTGATATAAAGGGTAGCTGAATTGTTCCCGCCCACTGCGCGTGAACAGTACTCCCCTACAGAGCGTAATGCCACCCTTAAAGCGTCCAGCCCCCACACAAAACGCCCAGTCCGCGAATCCACCTCCTCGCTTTCCATACAACATTCTGCTCTCCTGATACCTACAAACGCTTAAGGGTCGTGCTCTACGGAACGGGGGATGAAATCACTACGCTGATACACAACGGAACCAAGTGGAGTCTTCTTCTAAACGAAAATAAGCTTTATTGTACAAAAGAATAAAGATTTTATTTCGATTTCAATATAAATTGTTTGAGTCGTAGCAGTGTGAATACACGCCCTCTGTTACGGTTTTTTGCTTGTTATTTACGAATTGAGGGTCGTAGAATGTAGATTACAGTACAAAAATATTTTAAATTAAACATTACATAAAAATAAAAAATATGTGTGTTACTTAAAATCGTACAAGTATACTTGTTTTTTTAATGTTATTTGGACTTGAGGCAATTTTTTTTTAAACTTAAAAAAAATAAAATGGAATCAACAAAAATGAAAGCCTTACAATTAACTGCTTAATTATTTATGTTAGCCACATGTTATTTTAAAATTCTTTTTTGTTAAGCAAAACAATATTCCTAAATTTATTTATCGAAGACATTGTTCTTCAAGAAGTGCTACAAGAGCCTACGAACCCCTTCAAATATATTTTACAAAACAGAACTTCAATCAATAATCTATTACATTTATAATATTTTTAAGGGTTTGGTGGTTTACACAGTGAAAGTCCATTGTATATTAATTAAATAAAACGCAGTTTAAATTAACTTTTATATTCTTTTAACTTAGTCTAACGTTTTCGCCTAAAAATGCATCATCAGGACAATGACAAATCAAAGTTAAAAGAATATAAAAGTGAATTTAAACTGCGTTTTATTTAATTAATATTACATTTATAATTTAAATGACGAGTACAACCTAAAGTTTGAATTGAAAACGATATTTTTAGTATTTTATTTATGTGAGTTTTTTCATGAAGTAGGTACCTTCAGACCTACATCCTTCACTTCTCTTCATCATATTTTCCTATGGCTCCTTATATTATTGCACTACTTGTATGGATATTTTCATTTTTATTCCCGCTCTTACTTCACAGCTCTGTCCAATATTCGGATCCAGCCACCCTTTGCACTTCATGCGCTCCTGGTTGGAAATATTTTTTTTCCATTGTTCCGTGTTCCCCTCTTTGATCTCGCAGTTAATTCCTCCCCCCAAGGACGCAATAACAAAAAGGGGAACGCAAAACAACTGGGACGAAATAGTCAGCGGACAAGTTGCATTGTTTTGATGAAGTATTTTGCTGGTTTTGATGGAGAAATATAAGCTTTTTAAATATGACTTGCACAAAGCGTATAACAATTGTGAATAATATACCTACTTACAGTTTTTTTAATATCTGATAATGTATTTTGCAGATACAACAAGTTTCAACAAGTACGTATCTAAAGAAAGACACACATAAAGAATATATATTTTTATCCATTGTACAAAATGACTGACAGAATTTTCACTTTTATTTACAATCAATATTAATTAAAACTCTTGTTAACTTTTCATTTCGCGGGTTTTTTCTAATTGACTAGAAACTAAACTATTTCTGTGCATTAAAAAAACTTGTATCTGAAGCAATACTTTTCGTTCATTTTGTATTTCTATTTCTAGTCAGTCATTTCTTACATTTGATTAACACATAACCTACAGATTTGTATTGAAATTGAGCTTCCAATACCGACTAGTAAATGACACACAAGTCGCTCCGTATGAAAAAGTCAATTCTTCTTCTTCAATGGCGCCACAGCAAAATTCGAGCCTTGGCCTCCTCCAACCTCGGCTTACAACTCCGACGCCGCTGACAGTACCTACCCCGAACATAAAACATTGCGTAGACTCACCTCGATCGCGTAAATCGAAATATATGAAAACTCAATCACTTACTAAGTGTGCCATCGTATATTTTATGCATTTCCAATTTGCGCGATCGAAGAAGGTAAAAATTCCGTTATTTTCTTTACCTCATGCGGGGAATCCAGTCTCGCAGTCTTGATGATCATGTCCACGATGGCGGTGAAGGATCCCCTTGCAGCCAGGAGTAGGGGGGATCCGCCGCCCCCGTTGGCGCCCCCCTGCTGCGCCCCCCCGCCCCCCACGTGGCTCCTGTAGCTGGCCCCCGCCGCCAGGAGAGCCCTGCATGCTGCGGCGTCGCCCCGCGCTGCTGCGATGTGCATCGCCGACTCCATGCGCTAAAAACAATGATGCTGTACCTACACATAACTTGTCAATATCATCGATGAGGATGTAACTCTTAAAAAAAGGCAACTAAGCTACACATGAAGTGTAACTTTTTGCCTGCGTTATCCGTCAGATTTCTACAGTTCCCTTCAATTAATATAATTTTTAATCTAATTTATAAATATATTGTTACAAACGTATGAGTTCGCGTGGACGTGAGACTAGGCACTCTGATTGGTGTGTGTAATCGCTCCCCCAGTTCTTGTTTATCGTATACGCCAATCTTGTCAAATATGACTTTTTCATGCAGTTGTCTTAAGAATCAAATTCTACACAATCTGAGCTAAGAAAAACCGTTAAACTCGATAATGTGAGAGTTCTTTGAAATATATTTTAAATAAATTTCTTGTTTTCATAAGACACATTGGTCCAGTACACATGCAAACATTGCTCATGTAATTTTTTCTCAATGGCGTATACGATAAACAAGAACTAAGGCAGCGTAATGTCTCTGGTACACTGTCGAACACTCTGGTGTAGTGTGGAACAATGTTCTAGTAAAATCCATTATGGAAGTATCTACCATGTTCTCAAACAAGCAAGAATCGTCTCTGCCGCACAAACATATACGAGCAAAGATTCTGTGGGACAGACAAAGTCTCTCTGACTATTGTGACGCGAAGACCTATAAGCAGAGAGTGAAGAGTGTTCAGTATATTGTAAACGATTTTGTGAAAAATATATCTTGTGAAATAAATTTAAATCGTAATTTTATTCAAATAACCGCAAGTCAAATCATAACAATACATTGACATTTAAAACTCATTATTAACTGCATGTCTTTACTTGATAAATTATAAATTTACTTGAACTTACAATATAAAACCCATATCTCAAATCAACATAAACTCTGCAACTTTCGCCGACCTTCCTGGAAACAGTGGTGACATCGCCAAAATGGAACATTTTTTTTTGGTATGGGTGGTCAGCCTGATACCAACCTATAAGCCAAGGAACTGGAAAGTAATTTATTGCAAACGTCTTATCGTTCAAAAGTCTTATAATCTTTTGATAATAGCTACAATCATACTCGGGAGCATCGCAAAGTTTCTCTTCAAAATAATATTCCATTTAATTGAATTTAGCTGTAGGAAAGTTTCTCCAGATTTCTCCCAAGAAAGTCGACCAGTTAACATTTAATTAGGTTGCGGTGTAAGAGAGCCAGCTACGACGTTCAGATTTATTTGAAGTTTTAAAACATTTCTTTCAACTTTAAGACAGATTCAATTATCTCTTCTTATTTTTCATATTTTAGTGCTTGTATAATTATGATAAAAGATCATTATAGCCATTAATTATACTTTAAGACTTTTTAATTCTCAAAAAATTGCTACTAGGGTAGGTACGTAATTTCTTTAAACGGATGCTTAAAACGATGCTTAAAACAATATTTTTCAGTTATAAAATATAATCATAATATTAGGATGATTCACTGAGCGCAGTTTTTGTGTGAATCTCACCTCAAAAGCCCTCAGCGAGCTCGGGTTTTAACATAGAAAGCGCCTATTCTCAAGCAAGACCAATTTTCTATAAGGCTGGATAGACCTTTGTGTGACCGGTCTTTGGTAAAGGTATATGAATTTTTGAACCCAGCGAAGAACATATTTGAAAATATAAATGGTATATTTTTGTGCTCCACCGGAATTCGAACCTACGACCTTCCATTTATGAGTCTGAAGCACGAACCACTAGACTACAGACCGGTCAAATATATCATTCCCTATCATTCCTTTTCATTCATTCATCCCAATTTGTTTCTACCTAAACTTTAGCAACCGCTGTTAACAGCTGTCATTGATTTATTTATTTATTCACTTTTGATTATGTAATCTAGCCAAATGGACCTTTCTGGTAGAATAAAACACTATATTTTGCGTGGGAGAGAGTGAATTGGTACAGAGCGCCAGTCAGTGCTTGTGGGAATGAACTGACCAAATTAAAAATAATTTCTATTAAATAAATTTAAAATGTAATAAAAAATCTCACATGACCGTACTGTCACCTACTTCTCGAAAAACATAGTTTTAAATTTCAAAATGTTTTTTTTAATACCTATTAATCATAGTTTGAGAGCATTACACGCATTTCTTTTTTAAACTTTTGATACAGTAGATATATCAAGATAACAACTACGACTAATCAGAAGAATAAAAAATAATTGTGTTAGTTTTTTTTTTCAATTATTTAAAATTAATTTCCATTCATTTCGTTGCCAGTTTCTCTTTCTCACCAGCTATGTGTATGGAATTTTCATTAGCAGACCTCTTCTCTCCTTGTTTCCTTTGTGCTGAAGGTTTTTGAATTCTCCATAGTTAGGTCGTGATAATGGCGTGACCTCCTTCCTAACAAAGCCAATGAGGTGGAATGTCTTTAAGACGCTAAAAGATGACTTTCAATTAAATGGAAAACTATAAATCCTTCAACTTTGAATGGAATTTCCGACGTCACTTTTGCTCGTAAAAATACTCACTTTTCTCATATTTCCAAATACAAATATTTTTCTTCTTTCCAGGATTTTTTCAATGAAAATATCGATTTAAGTTTTGGATTTAGCTGCATTAAAAAGAACCCTCATTCTTGTGATAAATAAAATCATTAGGCAAAACAATTTCCATTCGATCTAAATCTAAATCTAAATCTAAGCTGCCAAGATATGTATCATTTGAAATTCATATTAAATGCATTCCCACAAGCAGACACGCATAATTTCGCGCTCACACATGCCGCATGTGGACCTACAATATAAAAAAAACTCTCAAATGAACATAAGCCCTGCAACTCTTGCCGACCTTCCCTGAAACAGGGGTGACATTGGCAAAGTAAACCATTTTTTACAGTATGGGTGGTCAACCTCATACCGACATATCAGTCAAGGAACGATCAAAGCTAAAAACTGTAAATCGACATTTCAAAAAACCCTTTTTTAGGTTTTTTTAAAATGATGTATTCAGAATGAAGATACTATCATAAGTCGATCGGTAAATTTTAGTAAAATAAAAACTTTCGAATTGTTTTGGTATAGTTGAATGAATGTCTGTATGACGCCTAAATCCTTTGTAAGAAAAAAATCCAATGTCTATAATCTATAATCTAAGATGCAAAGATATATTAACATTCAAAGCTTATACCAAATGCATGCCCACAAACAGTCACGTGTTAGTTCGCGCTTACAAATGCTAAATGTGTACTTACAAATCAAAATCCAAACCTCAAATGAATTTAAGCCCTTTAACTTTGGCCGACCTTCCCTGAAAAAGTCAATTCCTTGTGACATTGGCAAAGTGAACCATTTTTTACAGTATGGGGGGTCAGCCTCACACCAACCTATAAGTCAAGGAATGTAATCTACATAAATACGATGTGGATATAATGGAGACGTATTGAGTACATGCAATATTTTAATATTACCGTATTGTAGCTTATATTCAAGATAAAGTATGTAACTTACAGCGTTCAGACAGTTGAGATCGGCTCCCTTTGCTATAAACAACTCGATGATGTCTATGTTGTTAGTTTGGCAGGCGATGTGGAGAGGAGTATTACCATTCTGAAAAAGGTACAGATTATAAGTATAAACATACTATACAATTTTTCTAAAAATAAATTGTTTTATTTATTAAAAAAAAGGCAATGCAAAAAACTATCCGATAATATTCAACACAACAAATATTTATTATAATGCTTATAAAGTTATATAAAATAGCATCCTGGTTAAATGTCTGATATGTGACAAAATATCACCTAACATGCGTGAAATGCTTACGAAAAAAATGTATTTAATAACTGAAGGTGGAAATACTTCACATTAAATTTAATACATTCCAGAGGAAATATAATACATATTAAATTTTCATAAACGTGAAAAATACGGAGATCCCAAGCGGGTCTTTCTCAAATATTTGTGAGACCGGAAAGCGGTATAAATACATCTGTCCGACGTTTTTCCCTTCTAAGAGCCCATAATGCATGTTTCATACATTTTTCCAGAATTCTCCAATACCCCGACTTACGTGCAGCCACTGCGATATGAGGCTTCACTTTTCATACAGGATTTTATATTGTGACGTCACTGAATGATTTACATATTTTGCCTCGATATTTTTGTATCATATTTACTTTCCGCGTTTATTTACATCCAATATGAGAAAAATCAACATAATTTTGATTTCAATATAACATTATTGAAGTTTTCCATTAATATTTATGAATCTATGTACCTACATACAATCAGATAAAATGAACTGAATACATTAAGTTGTTGGGTAGTTTGTATTTTTCCATTTTGTAACATTCTACTTATTTTTATACTTTTTTAAGAATACAGAAGGTTCAATATAAACAAATAATTAAATTTTTATTCAATATGTTGTAGTTTTCTATTGATTACAATTTTCCGTCGTTCAAAAAAAATGAAATGAAGGCATTTGGAAAAATATTTTACTCAAAAGTCTGTACCAGATGTTCAATTATTGTTGTTTTTTTTCTTACCGTAGCTTGTTTATTCAAAGATGCTCCAGCTTGCAGCAGGCAATCTATAATTCCTCTACATCCAAGTCCACTGGCTAAATGCAAGGGAGCTAGACCTTTCTGTGGACAAAGAATAGTTACAATAATATAAGTATTTTTTTTTATCAAGCTTTGTACATATTGCCCAAAAACCCTAAACTACACGCTCTGTTGAAATGTGAACAGTTGGAAGTTAAAAAAGTTAAACAACATTGGGTGCGGATAGTACTTGGATGGGTGACCGCTAGGGAACACCGCGTGTCGCTGACATTTCTTTGACCGGTCCGTAGTCCAGTGGCAAACGCTTCGGACTCGTAAATGGAGAGTTGTGGATTTGGATCCCGGTGGAGCAAAAAAAATATACCATTTATATTTCCAAATATACTCTTCGCTGGGTCGTAAAATTCATACAACTTTTACCAAAGACCGGTCACTAAAGAGGTGAATCCAGCCTTACATCAACTGGGTCTTGCTTGAGTATTGCCACTTTGTAGCGACGACCAAGCTCGTAGAAACAACACCTCTGCGGCACTCAACAAGTGTCATAGACCCCTAAAGTCTCTGAAATCTAGGTCTCCCGCAAAGGATTTCTTAAAAAAAAAACATTATGCAAGATTGACAATCAAGAACAAATATCTCACTGTGTATGCAGTCAGTACAACCAAACCCCCCAACCAAATACATAAACGTAAGACTATTGTAGAAGAACAGGCCCAACTAAGCATCCACGATGAATTTTTTAGTATCTCTAGTTCATCATTCATTCCTAACAGGTCCAGCCGGGATATCGTATCGATGATATAACACCCATTCACAAATCTAAATCCAAAAATGACATCGAAAATTACCGCCCCATTTCTATATTATCTGTATTTAGCAAATTATTCGAAAAAATCGTATTAGACCAAATCTACCCAATAGTTTCTCCCTATATAAGTAATCATCAACATGGATTTTTGAAAAAGCGCTCAGTTCTCACAAATTTACTCAATTTCACAGAATACGTCTCACATAAAATGAACAATCACTTACAAGTCGACACTATATATACAGACTTTTCAAAGGCCTTTGACAGGGTAGATCACAACATACTTATTCAAAAACTATACGGTGTGGGCATTCACGGTGACCTTCTCAGATGGTTTGATTCTTACATAAGAAATAGGCAACAAGCAGTGGTTGTAGGTAATTGCAAATCCAATTTCACTTGTGTTCCGTCGGGTGTACCCCAAGGATCACACCTAGGTCCTACTCTTTTCAATATTTATATCCATGACATACAAAATTGTTTCCAGTCCACAAACTTCTCAGGTTTCGCTGACGACATGAAAATCTACACAACAATTAACAACATAAATGATTGCGTTGATTTACAGAATGACATCAATAGGCTAAGTGTATATTGTTGTAAAAACAAGATAGACATCAATGTGTCCAAGTGTGCCCTATTAACCTTTTCTCGCATAAATACACCCATAACGTTTCCTTATTCCATAAACGGTTCGTTATTAAAAAAAGTCGATGATATAAGAGATCTAGGAGTTATATTGGATTCCAAATTGACGTTCGATAAACATATTGATTCAATTACCTCCAAAGCTTACCGAATGTTGGGTTTCATTATCCGCACCGGTAAACAGTTCAATAATATCAACACTTTGAAGACACTGTACCTTTCGTACATACGGCCTCACCTAGAATTCAGTGCTCCGATTTGGAGTCCACATTATAAGATCCACACAAACCGCATCGAAAAAATTCAAAAGACTTTTTTGAAATATCTGGAAAGACGTTTATATATAGAACACACCAACTATAATTCTTCCATAGAACTTTTCAAACTCAACACATTGCAAGATAGAAGGACCTACTTCGATCAATTGCTATTGTACAAAATATGTAACAATATAATCGACTCACCAGAAATACTAAGTAATATATCATTTCATGCACCAATCAGACATACCCGCTCTCAAAACTTATTTCACCTACCCACTTGTCATACCAATTACCGATACCATTCAACCATTTTCAGAATACAACGTGATTACAACCTAAATTTTAAACATCTTGACATTTTTCAAGACTCATTACTAACCTACCGTAATAAATTGAGATATTTTTCAACTCCCTTCAATTCCTTCCCCTAATCCCCTCAATCAATCTTACACACATTAATCCCTCCTTTTCCGCATTTTCTACTTCAATTTCCTTTTACTCATTTTCTACCTTCAATTTCCTTCTAATTTACTTTGTTATATTCACTCTGTTAAAACTACTTTACTTACATACTCCCGATTTTTTCACTTATTGTTAAAAAAATTCTCATACCCTGTTTCTTTCTTTTTTGCTATTCTTAACTTTGTTACCCTTATGCCTGCTCAACATACTGATTACACTACAAGAATATCTTTAAACTATTTAAATTTGAAGAAAACAACTTTGGCTAACACTAATTTTAATGAACACTATGTATTCACACTCATAAAGCTGTAGTTTTCTGAAATGAAATAAATAAATAAGACAAGACATTACTGTAGTATTTTTATAGATCGGATAGCTGTGGGTGATTAAATGACCAAAGTGAGGACGAGATTGTTCATTTTTACCTCATTTTGTGCATCAGGGTCGCTCCCCGTGTCTATAAGCAGCCTCACCAGATCCCTGTGCTGAGCCTGCACAGCAGCGTGCAGGGGAGTGTCCCCAGCACGGTCGTGCTCATGAGGACGGGCACCGCGCGCTAGAGCCACTTCAGCTGCTTCCTGTTGGCCTTGGGAACACGCCACGTGGAGAGGAGTTCGTGAGTCCTAGGATGAGATAAACCAAGGGTGAAGGTATGTGAATACTTCATGATGTATCGAGATTGAAGGTGTGGTTGAAAAGTAAACAAAAATGGCACAAAGACTTTGCGGCTCTTCTATGTGACAATGTGACCTGAACCCTATTGAATAGCCAAAAGATCTCTTAGCATATTAATTTTGGATGAAACAGAACAAAAAAAAGACTTGATGTTAGAAAAAGATTAATGTTTTTTTATTTTAGAATCAATGTATGAGAACAAAAATAAAGTTCATTAAATATTAAAGTGTCCACAGGATACAACAAAGAACTGTGAAGATGTAGAGAAATTTGGACGTCTCCATCGCAAGATCAAGAAAAAAACCTAAAAGGTTGTCATGTTGTTTCTTCTAAACGCAAAATGATTGTATTGATCTGCCGCTTGTCACATTTAAAACAGTTACTCGTAACATACAATCGCAACAAAGTAAAACTGAGACATGTCTTACGTTATCAACTGCATTAATGTCAGCCCCAGCTTGCACCAGCATTGTGACAACCTTTGCATGACCCGCAAGTGCAGCATGATGGAGAGCACTCTTCCCCGTCAAATCTCTTGCATCAACATGATCCAAATTACACACCATACCGGCAATGTGATTCGGAGTTATCTGGCTTCCTCTCCGACTCACAGAAGCAATTATGTAATCAGAACAGTTTGCACTCAACAAATTTGCTGCATTCGCTTGGCTTGACCTTCTACTTGCAATAATCTGGTCACCAAAACTGTTAGATGACACCACTATATGACTCGGAGTGACTTGACTGGATCTTCGGCTGGATAAAGCATCGTTTTGGAGGTGAGCTGCAATTTGACTGGAGCGACGATTGCTCAAATTGATAACTTGATTCTCGCAGTGATTTGGTGTGCAACTTGAGTGACTGAGAACTGATTCACATTGACTCTGTCTTCTTTTGTCTTTTTTTCTAGGCGATGGATCAATGCTGTTCACTTGTTTTGTTGGAGTTAATGGTGATGTTGCGCTATCTAAGGTTTCATCTGCTTCCTCTATTTGGTTGTTCTTGGGATCTTCTTTTGTTTTCTTTGTTGGATCTTCTGCGTTTTTGTTTTCTTGGTCTGTTAGACCCAGCACATCTATGACGTGCTCAACAACTTCTGCCCTAGCTCTCCGGTTTCCAGCGGCACACATCAGCAATGTATGTTGTTGCTGTAACAAATATGAAATAAAGAATTTGATCAATTGTTAATTTTGTTTAAGCACATAAACACATTGTCGATGTCATGGCCGAGGGGGCCAAGTGGGCTGATCTTTCTAGCGTGTTTGGAATAGAACAACGTTGGTTCGATCCCCGCCTGGGTCATTTGACCATAACTTTGACCCTGGTTCAACAGATGTAATTGGGTAATCATTAATTAATAATTCATATAAATAAACAATAATTAATTATTAATTTATGATATTAATACCTGTTTCTGGCCAGGCAAAATAGGTTCGCGAATTGCATTCCTCTTCACAATTTTTTTTTTTTTTTTTAACAAGTCAGTAGGTCCATCAGTTCAGATATAAAAAACATTATCTTATTCTTTAAAAACCTTGCACACAACCAAGTTACTAAAAGTGATGCACTGTTTTACCATATAAGGCCTCAATTCAATTACACTGTAATAAATAAAGCAAAATAAGTTGATGGACCTGCAAATATTTTTTTTTTATGAAATAAAGAAAGTTTTTCTAATGGTTACTTATATTTCGTAAAAAATAAAATGCAATCGCTTTGAATTAAAAAGCTTTCTAATTTAGAAACATACAAGCGCTTTTATCACGAGCGTTTTAAACGAGCGTTTATTCCCTGTTTCAGGGAAAGTCGGCAAAAGATGCGGGGCTTATGTTCATTTGAGTTTGGATTTTATTTGTAAGTACACAATCAGCATTTGTAAGCGCGAACTACACGTGTTTGTTTGTGGGCATACATCTGAGAGCTTTGAATGAATATATCCTTGCAACTTAGATTATAGATTATAGTGCAAAGACATTTTAATTGAAATGATCATTTGATTTTAGTAGAAATTCATAATTAATCTTTTTTAGTTCTAGTTTTTACAAAATAAGCAAAAGATTTTAAGAAAGTCTCGGTTTTGGCCTCAAAGCCTCTAAGTTTACATATTTTTGGTAAATGAACCTTAAAATTAAATTAACTGTGAAATTCAAGATCTCCATTCAAATGCTAATATTGCCTTTCCTTTAAGGAATCTTTATAAATTGGCTTATAGTTATTTTGGTGGAGTGGGTTGTCAGTAATAATAGAAATTCTGAAATAAAAGCACAATAATAAAATATGTGGGTCGATTTTTTTTAAAGCAATTTAATATTGTATTTTTTGCGATATCAAAAAAGAAATTGAAATTCTCTGAAAAAAATCTGATTTTTTTCTTCCATGAGCTAAAAATTGTTTGCTTACGAAATTTTTTTTTTTTTTTTTTTTTTTTTTTTTTTTTTATTGAAATAATATAAACAAGTTTACATTTCCCAGGAGTTACATAAACTCATTTGGGACTTAGTACTTATACTCTTACACAATACTTAAAACTAGCCATACAATATAATTAAAAAAATATTAATAAAATAACAATTACTGAAGCAAACAAAGACAGAAGAGAATTAGCGTCTCATACCCAAAATAAAACAAAATCATCACACTGGTACAGCATCATTGTAAAAAGACTCTAAGAAATAAGACTTTATTGCATCATTTTGTTGTTTATTTTTCATATCCCTCTTTATTTTTATCGGAAGTCCATTGTATAGGGACTGTGCAACATTTGAATGAGACCTCCTTCCAAACTTTGTCGATCGAAAACCTTTAATATGTAGATTTTCTGAGCTTCGAGTATTATAATTATGAAAATCATTATTATAATGGTACTCTAAATTTGTGTGAATTGAGGATTTTAGAATTTTAATAATGGTGACAGTGATGTCGTACAATGGTAGGACCTTGAATGGAAGAACATTGCTCTGTCGATAAATGTCCTTCACGCATGTATCCCATGGTATGCCAAGAATGTTCCTCAAAGCTCTGTTTTGCACAACTTGCAGCTCCGATATTTGTTTTTTGGTGGCAACCCCCCATATGCAAGTAAGATACGAAAGGTGGGAATGGATCATGGCATAGTAAATAGCGAGTAATGTTGACTTTGGAAGTAAATCCCTTAGTCTGTAAAGAACGCCAGTAATTGGCACTATTTTTGATTTAACATGGTCAAATTGGTAATTCCAAGAAAGTTGTGGATCAATATATAAACCAAGATATCTAACAAAGCTGACTTTATCAATATTATTCGATCCAATAGTAATATTAAAGGACATATTTCTCGATTTTCCAAACAGCATATATGACGTTTTCTTGACATTCAAACTTAATTTATTTAACCTTAACCAATTAGCAAGATGTGAAACATCTCTTTTCATTAAATTTTCTAGTTCTTCTCTCGTTTGCGAATGATAGAAAATTATGGTATCGTCTGCGTATAGTTGGAGGGTACCTCGAATATCCCATGTAGTTATATCATTGATATAAACAAGGAAAAGAAGAGGCCCGAGAATAGAACCTTGGGGTACACCACATTGTATTTTAGTGAATTCGCTGGAAAATTTCCCAATTTGAACTGCACAGGATCTATTTGTAAGATAATTGGTAAACAGTTTTAATGGAGTTCCTTTGATTCCCAAATGTTCCAATTTATTCAGCAGAATTTTGTGGTCGACCGTATCAAAGGCTTTCTGTAAATCTACAAAAATGCCTGCGACATATTGGCCATCATCTAAATTTTTTTGTAAATTCGATATGAAATCAAAGACTGCACATTTTGTATTAGAATGCTTTCGAAATCCATACTGTTGTGGTGCAAGAATCTTGTTAGAAATGAGATATTCGGTGAATCTATCTTTGATGACATGTTCAAATATTTTTGAAAATATTGAAAGTATCGAGATTGGTCGATAGTTGGAAACATTTTTTTTACAGTTGCCTTTATAAATCGGGACTATTTTTGCTATCTTAAGCTGATCTGGAAATATACCACTTGACAGTGAATCGTTTATTAAAAGTACAAGGTGATCAGCTAACTGATCCTGACAGATTTGGACAAGCGCAGGCGTGATACAATCAACACCAGGAGCTGATCTCTTCTTAAGATTTGAAATAATAAGCAAGATTTCCGATTTACTTGTTTTAGGCAAACTAAAAAAACAATTTGCTCTGGGTACAGTTCTAATTGTGCATGTGTCACCTGAAAGTGATTGAATTCTATCTGCCAACGAAATACCAACTGAGGCAAAAAAATTATTGAATTCTGTGCAGATTTGATTTGGTTCCTTTATCTCTGTATCATCTTTTAAAATGCAATCAACTTGGGTTTTTTCATCTCTCGTAGTGTTCGATAGGATTGAATTTATTGTTTTCCATGTTTGTCTAGGGTTATTAGCATTTTGTGAAAAGACATCCTTATAGTACATATTTTTTATATATCTCCTATAATTTGTGACCTTATTTCTAAATTTGACTTTAAGATGTTTCAGAGACACATTTGAAGGATCCTGCTTCCACTGTTTGAAAATTATATTTCTCTCTTTTATAAGTGAGTCCAATTTAGAGTCAAACCAAGGTGTGTTTCCTTTACGTCTGTCTCCTATTTTGAATTTAGGTGTAAATTTACAAGAATCCACCACTCCATGAAAACATTCTATAAACTTAGCATAATTTGAGTTGACATCTTCTCTTTCATCATAAGGAAATTTTTGAGTCCTTAGACATTCCTTCAGCATTACATTGTTTATTTTGGGGTACATGAGCATCGGTGTGGGCAATCTATTGTTTGAATTCAATTTTAAACTATTGTAATACTCAATAATCAAAATGCTATGATCACTGATTGGAGTATCAATATTTGATATGGTATAACATATGCTATTCCTATTAGATATAATGTGATCAATCAAAGACTCACTTGTTTCTGTGGTTCTTGTTGGAAATACTCTGTTACATATGAAAAAACTATATGACTCTAACGTATCGCAATATTTTTTATTAGATTGAGAGACTTTATTTATGTCAATGTTGAAGTCACCTATGATTAGTGTGTCTTGTTTGGAATCTTGTAACACTGCTTCCAAATTAATCATAAAATCACTCAAATCAGAGTCAGGCTTCCTATAAATTGCAAAAATATTGAATTTTTTAAAAAGTTTACTTTGCACACTTAAGCCCAGAATAGAATTGTCAGTGGTGGTAGTTTTGATGATGGTTCTACTTAACATGTTGTGGGTATAAATTGCCACTCCTCCTCCTCTTCTACTGATGCGATTGGCAAATGCACCTTGATAGCCTTCAATATTAAAAAAAGCCTCATCCCCTTCATTCAGCCAGGTTTCCGTTATAACCAGGATATGGACGGTGTTATGCATCTTGAGAATTTCTTCAATATCATCCATTTTATTTTTAACACTTCTAGAATTGAGATACATCACTGTCAAACAATCTATTCCTGGAGTATAATCTTGGATGTTCCTGTACTTGTATTCCGCATGGTTTCCTTTATTGACTTTGTCAACATATGTTTCCATAGTCTACTCTATCTCTTGCTCGTGCTTCCATAATTTTCCTAACAGGACAATCATAGCTAGTGGACCTATGGCATCCTGATTCGGATGTACAGTTTCCACATATAGAATCAGAAGCCCTGTTAGGACATGCTAAAAACTTGTGTTCTCCCGCACAGTGATGACATTTTTCCTTTTCTTCGCAAACTTTTTGGGTGTGTCCAAAACCCAAACATCTGTAGCATTGTACTAGAGGTGACATGTCTTCAACAGCTAGTCGTTGGTAGCCCACATTTATCTTTTCCGCATTTATCAATGTTTTCCAGTTTGCAGGACACACTTGAAGGATTGCATTGCATAGAAGGGGGTTCCTATTCCGTGTTTTATATTTAAGAGTAATTTCTTTATCAAAGTCAATAGCCAGACTCTTATTCTGTAGTTTCAAGGATTGTAATATATCTTCCTCTTTGGTGTCCTTTATTATTCCCTTTATTTTCACAAGAGGGCTGAAGTTTTTTGGTTCTCTTATTTTTATGTTATTAATTTGCTTTCCAAGTTCTGTGGTAAACTTACCTTTATCCTCTAAGGTAGGTACTGTCACTATGATTTTGTTTTTACCAGTTTTTCGCATTCCTGTTATCCCTATTCCCAGAGAGCGAACGTTTATAGCTCTCTTGATGGTCTTATCGAGATCGCTGCCCTTACATTTTGGGTCATCAGACGAAATTACGATAGCATGATGTTGCTCTCGGGGTCGGACATCTTTCACCGCTTCAGCAAACGAAGGTTTATTCTTTCTTGTTTCTTCATTTTTTATAAGGTGCTCTTTTAAATATGTCAAACTGTCCATGACAATGGATATTTTTTTCATTATCCTATTCTCAAAATCCGACAGTTTGTTTTCAAAGTACTCCTTCAGAGCTTTCATTTCCCCATCATCACTATTATTTGTGTTTCTAGTTACACGCGGCATTCTGTTACCTCCGCTCTGGACAGCCGCCAGCCGCAGAAATGTAGTAAAAAACTCAAAGAGAGATTCAAATAACAAACAAGTAAAAAATATTATTTTTACAAAGTTACGTAGGTTGAACTATAAGGAAATCGCACACTTGATAAAAAATAAATAAATAGTTGTGATAATGTGTCTTTAGATGATTCTTAGTTGAAATTAGATCAAGAATAGAGATATTTTTTTGAGATTTTGAAATTTCTCTGTAGATTTGGAGGTTATGTCAGAAGCCGTCAGAACACACTTTGACAATTTTTTAGTAAAGATCGTGTTTTTATATCACACCTTTTTTTAAAAACTTTTTAGAAATGGATAATAACTTTTGGGTTTCACTCAAATGAGAGTAACGTATTTTTAAATGTTATTTTTACGATTTTTTGATTTTTTTCCAAAGATGTATGGTTTGACTTTTACACTTCTTCTTCTTCTTATATTGATTTCATCTCAATTGATTTCAACATTTTATGCTAATTTTTATACGACACTTATAAGTTATACAGAATTTTAAATAAGTTACGAGAAAATTCTCCAACACTTGTAGCTCATTTACATTAATTATTAGTCCGAATTTTCCGTGTGACACTCCTGCGAAAAAATTCGTAAAAATAATAAAATTAACGAAGGTTTTTTTCATGCAGCCTTCAAACTTTGATGGACGAAATGATGGCGCATGTTTTATTATTAACGAAAAGTGTGTTTTGTGCTACGACCCAAGCTGCCATTAAATATTTTTTTTTTTCAAACGCTTAACTTTTCTAGTTTCTTTGACGTTCAGTAAAAGTTCAGTTTTATTAAAAATGTATTGTCAAAAAATGGCAACAACTTGTTAAGACACTTTTTTCTCCATAAATTTTTAAGGCTTTCATTGCTTATTTAAATCATTATCCATCATTTTGGACTTTGTAATTTAATATATTACAAGCAAAAATCTTGGAGAAATGAACTAGAAATCGTTCATGAACTCATAATGTCAACTTTAGGAATTGTGTGATCCAATGAAATGCCACAATCTGTTACTTCCAGTTAGGCATTCAATATTCTACAGCACTTCCGTCTGAAATTGGTGTTATTTGATGCATTCCCTTAAAAACAGAGCCAACTGTCAGATTTCTTTTTTATCACTCATCTAGGACCATTACCTTGAGTATAAATAATTAAGTACTCTTCCTTCTATCGAGTAAATTGAAATAATATATTGAAAGTAAATAACTCACTAAGAGTGCAATTTTATATTCCATCCATTTTCGATTTACGCAACGCATATTTACGTACATTTTTTACTTTCCATGACATGTAAGCGTATTTTTTTTAAAACTAGCAGTACCTATGTATATCTGGCCATGAAAAATATTTGTTTTCTTGACCTTTTACTGCAACAGTAATAATTAAGACAATTAAACAGACAAGTATTAAAGTTCCAGTTTTCGTCTGAAGACTGCGTAGGTCCTAGAGATCATTATTTCCGTGAGCTCATTAGGTTGGTTGTACCTATTTATGTCATTATTTTCAGAGCAGCTACAACCTGACTCCTGCCGTATAATGTTTTACGGTTTCAGGCCTGAATTCAACCTAGGCAGTGTTCAACCTTTCTTAAATCACAATTTTTTATTTAGCTACTTTGCAAAAGGCTCTAAATATTTTTTTCTCGGTGGGGCACTGTCACAGGTCTATATGATTAGGGCCTTTAGTAATCAACAAACCAATATCAGTATACTCTCTTGCAATCCGGCAATGTGACTTCTAATCTAATCTAATCTAAGCTGCAAAGATATATATCATTTAAGATTTATATTAAATGCATTCCCACAAGCAGATATGTATAATTTCGCGCTAACACATGCCGCATGTGGACCTACAATATACTTACTTATTTTATATGAAACTTGTGCCTTGTGTATCTTTTAACACAAGTTTAAATAAATTAACTTCAAAACTAGCTAATATTAAACCATCGACTTAAATTAATAACTGGAAAATAATGAATGCAGTTAAAATATTTCTCGGCTATGTGACGTCACTCGTAGTCAATAAAATATGGATTCCCGATAATAAGGGGTTTTATTTTATTTTACAGGATTGTGAAATATAAGCCGGTGTCAGTTAACCTAAATACAGGACGTAGCGCTTTGATGTATTTTCAATCTACTTCCATAATATTGTGTTGAAGTTATGGCTGAAAGTTATGTCTTTAGTCCGATAAAGTGACGTCATATTTTGTGTCTTTTTAAATGTTGTCTTATGCCATTTGAATCTTTTAAAAGACAATATGGAGACACATGCAATGTTTTAAAGTAGTTTATTGTCATATTATTTTATCACGGTTCACAGATTAAAGTCTTTATTGACCAATTATAATTGACATATTATGTGGGTGTGGGTGTATGATCACTTGATTTGTTTCAGTAGGCGATGAACAAAAAAAAATTGAACAAAAACTATGGATTTATCCGCATAAGAGTACGTCAACTTAAAATTTCTTGGAAACTCAACAAAGTAGTTTTATAAGAATGCCATATTGTAGTAACATGATAAATCCTCTTATACCAACGACATTATAACAAATACTAATTTATAAAAAAAGTTTTAAAAACAATATCAAATCTTTCCTTACATTTTAATTAGGAAGATTAATAAGCTCAAATTTAAAAAATCTTCAGTTGAGTTTCATATCTCAAGTGCTTTCGGAGTGTTAACACACCATTTTCAAGAAAACTATGTACAAACCCCTGCAGTTTTACCCATACTAAACCCCCCTTCGCTCACCCCATCATAGCTCCACCTAATCTAATCTAATCTAAGCTGCAAAGATATATATCATTTAAGATTTATATTAAATGCATTCCCACAAGCAGATATGTATAATTTCGCGCTAACACACTAACGCATGTGGACCTACAATATAAAAACCCAATCTCAAATGAACATAAGCCTTGCAACTCTTGCCGTCCTTCCCTGAAACAGGGGTGACATTGGCAAAGTGAACCAATTTTTTTACAGTATGGGTGGTCAGCCGCATAACAACCTATAAGTCAAGGAACCCCCTATAACTTTTCTTAAATACACTTTTGTAGTTTTTAAATATTATGTTTTAGGTAAGTTGTTCTCTTAAAAATGGTGTGTAAAAACTCCAAAAGCACCTGGGATATTAAACTAAACTCGCGAAGAAAACTTTGGTTTTATTAATTTTAAATGAATCCTCACAATGTCGTACACAGCCCCTTATACTTTTACTTTAATTATGGTTCAAAAAAGGTTGACAATGGCATTTGCAAAGTTCCGTACACGGCAGCCTTAACTATTCTACAAGAGCGTATATTATATAGCACGGTTGAAGTGGTCTCGTTATGGGTGGAGGCAGCTCTTTAACGGCAGAGTAATTACATCCAAAATGACGAAAAGTCTGTGAGAAATTACACTAAATACACTACCCCAGCTGGTAACACGATGATATCACGTAACAAGACACTGGAGACTATTACTTGAAGTGGAATCTTTGCGTGTTAGACAAGGTATTTAGGGGATGATAATTAAATGTTATTTTTGGCTTGTGTAGAATAACACTCGTTACATAAACATGTGAAAGTAATGAAAAGCCATATGATGCAGCCAAATATGGTTCCACCAAATTTTAGAGAGAGTGGGTGTTGATCTTCAATCATATTTTTTTCCACGGGACTGAGCGAGGTATTCAGAGGCAAATCTGCCAGAGTTGCAAATCATCGAAGAATAAGGATGAAAGTCAAGGATTATTACAAAGGAGTCACCGAATTCCAGTCCTGATCTGCTTTAAGTTTTTCTTGCGTGTCAAGGATGACGTTTTGATACTTTGTTTATGTTTTATTTTTTATTAGTTTTCACTATTTCGTATGTATTTTGATAAAACCTACTGCAGCATGTAAATTTTTATAAGATTTATATGGAATCGTTTGAATACAAGTATATCTAGATGATTCTGAAATGTTACAAAAAAATCTAAAGAAAAATTGAAGATTCCAAAACGTGGGTTGTGATTGCTTACAAAAGAAAACCAAATAAAATCTGTGTTAACATACCTTGTTCACAGATTTAACACACGCCCCAGCGTCTATGAGTTGTTTCACCGCCTCCAGGTGGCCGTGCCAGGCAGCCATCAGTAGTGGGCGCATCCCAAACTGAAAATAAGACAGTTTTATTAATGTGACTCAATTGTAGTCACACAGTATACCTGAAGGACATCACCTGCAAAGAAGATCGCCAAAGAGATGGATAGATAGCTGTTGCTCTACTTCCCAAGAGTACAAGATCTAGTCACACAGTATACCTAAAGGACATCACCTGCAAAGAAGATAGCCAAAGAGATGGATAGATAGCTGGTGCTCTACTTTCCAAGAGTACAAGATCTATTCAATAAATAAGTGATATTATACAAAAAGAAGAAGAAGAATTGCAGTCGTTACAAAATACAATATAATTTTTTGAAAAATAGTTAAATAAGAGTCGTTTTTGTTCCTGGAAAAGTTTTTTAAGCTATTGTGAACGTTTCTAAAATCTGAGGAAGAAAAACACATTCAAAATGGAAATCGTTTTTGAGCTAGATCTCCAAGCAGTTTCATGTGGATACTATGATAGTACAATAAATGTGGTGTTTTTATTTTATTATTTGACTATTTGTGATGATTATCAATCTAGTATTATCGGTTTGTATGTCAGCGTTTTTAGATATTATGGTGGAGAATTTACACGATACAAAATAGGCAGAAAATCGGGAATAACATAAATACCCTGACTATGAAACATATTCTTTTAAGATCACATGCCGTCGGAAGTAAAAAATGCATGGAAGTTCGCGTAACCATTTACGCTCACTAGAAGCGCTGTTAAATCTCCCATACAATTATTAAACAGCGCCTCCAGTGAGCGTAAATGAAAATGCTAACTTTCATATATTTTTTACTGCCGATATGTGAGTGGTACTAGTTTTTTTTTGGTATCACGGAAAGAGTGGCAAAATTGAAGTGCTTATGGGCATGTTGCCAGATTCAATGACAAAAGATGGAATAAAAGGATGGTGGAGTGGAGACCTCAATAAAAGGGTAAAAGATAAAAATGTGGATAAAATAAGAAGAGCAAAGCATCTAGCACGATAGTCAGACGACATATAAAAAATGTAGTGACTGGATCATTGGACTGGATGCAGAAGGTCCAGGATAGAGATGCCAGGAGAGATATAAGGGAGGCCTACGAGGATGTTTAGAAGAGAAGTATGAAAGTCAAGTAAGTTGAGTAAATCGAGTAAAATGTATAAATAAAAATAAACCTTATCGTAAAGTTTATATGATGCTACTTATGATGCATAATGTTTATTTAATGGCGAGTTTAATTTTCGTATGAAGGAATATCAAACTAAAATCACAATGAAAACTGGTTCTTGTAAAAGAAAACATAGGTATACGAAATGAAGAAGGCATTTATACTTAACTTGCTTCACATATGCGGTGGAGAATAAATTTGAAACTTAAAATGTTACCTACCTGCAATGTTGTTACAAGTTGTGAGTTTCGGGAGCATGTACACGTAAAATTACTTGGAATTGTAAAGTGGGCAACATTCGCGTTTATGTTGCGTGAAATATTAATCCCGATGTAATATTCAGAATGTTGGCAGCACCCGCACACTGCGAGACCTAGTTGCGAAAAAACTCGGACAGATTTGTGTAAGCAGCAAAAAATAAATGTATTTTTGAGGGAATGCCATAAACAGAGAAGGTTTCAGAAAAAATGATGCCCTAGTTCTTTTTCATCTAGATTGGCGAATAAGTAGTCTTGTGGTTAACATCTAAGATTAATGATCTGAAGATCCAGAGTAGCTACACGTTTTGTAAATCCAACATCCAAATGAAAAAAAACAAACCTCTAGCTAATATTTAATTCTTCGCATTATTCCCCAAATATATGTAGGTCAGAGTCCCTGTAAAGATCCTTTATTCATATACATTTTCCTACGTTTTATAGTACTACAATAATGCCATTATTTTATCTTTATTTTTTCTCATTCCTGTTTTTTCTTTTGCATTTCTTTGTAGATCCACTTCTTCATCATAAATTGAATGCATAAACGAGTATATTGTAACAATTTTGTATTTAGCAAAACCATTTCATAAATATTTTTAATCTCAATAATTCTTTACACGATAGATTCGACAGAAATTATGAAGACAAAACGACTTATAATTGCTATTGGTTGCTTGTTATATAAATCCGCGATAGGTTGTTAGCCAAGAAAAAATAAAAAATATAATTATGCAACGATTTCATTCTGAAAATGAAAAACCATAATTTATATTACACTCTTCTCTTTTAACATTTTGATGATTAAAATAGGCCAAACGTACAGCTCCAAACCCTTGCACCGTCGCTGCTTCTGTCACTCATGTACAACGCACATCACTTCAAGAGTTTTGTCAAGCACTTATTATAGCCCATACATGTAAACTTTATATACCTACCATATAAAGTATAAGAAGATACTCTTCTGGAAAATATTCCTGACAATATCCGAGCCGGTAAAAATACACTCCATCTTCAGTTTCTTCGCAAAAATGTAATAAATTCTCAAGAAACACGAGTGGGTAGTTTATTTTTTTATTTCCGTACTGCTGAAATATTTTGTATGTTTTCTTTGAATTGTAAGGTTTTGTACGTTTGCCTGTCTGATGGCTTATTTATAATTTAGAGTAAAAAGATTTGTCATAATATTTGAATTTTCGTACGACGTGATTTGATTTCTGTGCAATGTTTTGGGTCCCAATGTGCTAACATACATTTTCCAGTTTTATTCCTTCGACATTTTTTTTACCTACATACATATTTAAATTTAAATTTATGTACTTATATTTTTAAAGTAAATTTAGATCTCGGTTTTGCGAGGTGCGACGTGTAATGTGGGTTGGGCATTTTTTTTTCTAAATTTCTTAAGTTGCCTTTACTAATATATGCATTTAAAATAAATATTATCTAAATTTTTTAGTATTAAAACTGTAGCTAAATTACATATTTTAGACAAGTAAATTTGGCATCAAAACAGTATACGAGTATGTTGCATTTTGACTAATTTGTACATTTTTTTACAACGCCACTTCTCTAGTAGGAGCATTGGCGAGTGTAATCTGTTTATTTTCACACCCCAGCTTAACACTAAACACTGCATGTTTTTTGTAGTTTCGAAAGAAACATTTTCCATTTTTTTTTAGATAAAAAAAATAGTCTTTGCCGGGATGAAAATAAAGAAACGGAAACAAACACAAGGAAACAATAATTGAGGTTTGGTACCCTTGGACAAACCTTTCACTCAAAAAATGTATGTTTTACTAATTAAATTAGAAATCAAACTATCATGTTTGAATAAAATATTGATACGCCACACTCAAGTAATGAAGGCCCTGGATTTCGGCACCCGCCGAACTCCATGACAAAACTTAACCCTACACGCTGATTGGCCGGCGTTCGGCAAGAGACCGGCCGATCCGAATTTATTGATAAATTTTATGTGTTTTTATTATAATAAAAAGTGATGTAGTTGTCACAATGTTTGTCGGCCTGTTGGCCCGAAGACAGATTCTGTCTTTAACTGAAATTGTAAAAAAAGAAACAAAAGAGAAATAAAAAGTCAAAAATACAAAACCAAGTTTTCCTCAATTTTAAGAGAGGGTATCAATTTAAATGTAAGTACTCGTAGTATGCAAAGGGCTGACATTGCCTATGATCCATACGTTTCATGGTATTGCTATAACCTTTCTTTCATCTAGATTCTAGAGAAATGAGCCTTACCGTAGGGTATGAAACATGTTATGAAGGTTGATATGATGCAGTCGTAATATTTTTTTCATGGCAGTTTAGTTGTCGAGAGGGAGGCTTTTGTCTTTGCAAAATACAGCCTCCTTGTCGCTAGCAACTGACAATCAAGTTTTTTTATACTCCAGAGAAGCCTTAGAGTTTATTGTTTTCGCGCCGGAGAGCTTTTAAAAAAATTAAATCAAATGAGGAAGTTGAAAATAAAAATAAATACACCTACAGTTACAACTCGTGGACAATAAAATTGACATCTAATTTATGAAGCTTCATTTGAAAACGATATTTCGTATCAATAGAAAAAACTTAAATCCTCGAATTAGTTACTTCAAAGTTTTATGAACAACCACTAAGATCATGCCATTTGACTATTTTTAGTTAAAACATACTTCATAGTTGATTTTGCTCTGTTGGACTATCTACAAATGAATATATTCCTACCATTATATGTTTATATACTTCTGTTTTCTTAAAAAAAACATAAATATTTTCATTATTTTTCTTCAGATTAAGATTCTAGAACAGTTTTTTATGCCAATACAGGTTTTTACGCGTATTATAATAAAATACTTTTCATGACATTTTTCATAAATGATTGATTTTTTACTCTGTCACATAAATATTGCTCACAAAAAAAGGAAAGGTATTTCGAGTACAGTTTTCCAAGTATAAAATTTTACGTTTAAATTCAACCAAAGCATTTTTCGAAAAAAAAGGAAAATTAAACGTTCCCTAGAGGTGCTGTTTCATTATTATTTAGGAGGATGCTGGGTTTGAGTCGTAACGCAATTTCTTATACTTGGGGTATAGGATATATCGGAAATGAATCATCATTAGGGATGTTAAATGGGCACGTACTTTTACGGAAAATATTCAATTTATATGAACGAAAAGCGAAATAGCGTATTGCTAAAAATCCATGGGCTAAAAGGGACATTCATCAGCCATTCTGTTTCAGGATTTTCATTTTATAACTGTTTTTTCCAAAAAAATGTCGTTAGGTCCACCGAAATACAATGAGTATTCATTATTTCCAATGAGTATCTTAGATTTTTATTTTATGTATACAAAATGTGTTTTCATTATTCTTTTACGGAACTAAAAACGAAAAACTCTTTTTTTGTTGTTCAATGATTTTCCACCAAAAAAAGTATCTTTTCACGACTATACAAGAAGATGCTGTGGTTCAAAAGACATGTTTTAGTTAAAAAAAATTACCATCCTGTAAAAATTGGTTCACCTTGTGAACGCCACCCCTGTATCAGCGAAAGGCGGCAACAGTTTAAAGGTGTAGGTTCATTACAGATTTGTTTTCTTTTTCAAGGATTTACACATGCAGCATGCGGAAACATGAACTTACATGCGTTTGTTTGTAGGCATACATTTATCACGAATCGTAAATGTGAATATATCAGTACGACCTGGATTATAGATAAACTAACAAAGTTCCTTTATCCATCATGTTCTTTGATATGTTTGAGTCCTTCTCCTCTCAACGATTACTTTTATGAGAAGATGCTAATGTAATATGTTGTTCACTATGACGCGTCCATCATATGTGTGAAACAAACAGCTAGTTACATTTATTTTCTTAATCAATTGGAGGCGCACATCGAAACACAGCTTAGGGCTAAATTAATAATTAAAAAAAAAACACAAAGTTTTTCTTCACGATTTGATTGTTGTTAATAACGTGATACGTAACGTGAAAGCACTCGAGGAAAAATAAATCAACTCGTGAAGAAAAACTTTGTGTTTTATTTTTATATTCGATATTTATTTAACATGAATCTTCACAATGTAAATACAAAAACCCTTTAACTTTTACAGTTTAGGCCATTTGAGAAATTTTGTATATTTAGAAAGGCTATTTCATATTTCAAGAAAACCTTGAAATCTATAGCCATCAAATGGCGCGTATTTCCAATCTGATCGCAAGGATAATAATAACGCCATTTCTCGGAACGTTGTATTGTTTGTTTGCGGCAAAATTAATAACCGTGAACTCGCGGTACAATGTGGCTCAACAAGTTTTGTAAGGCACAATCAAAACTTTCAATATAGCCCTCTACGTTCAATGTTGTTGACTTTTCTACGGCAATTTCCATAGTCGAACAACATGAGCCGCTTGCGCTGAACTTGTCCACGAAACTCGCAAGCTCCATCACATATTGACAATATCATGTTTAGTGTTGGAAATTTGTAATATTTGAGTTGAACATTTTCTATATATTTTTTCAAAATGAATAGGATCCTTAACCATCCAGAGACAGGTCGTAAGTGCTGTAACTCCCATCTCATCCTGACTCCTAGCTGGCCCGAGTTTGGGTCTTAGATTTGTAAAAAGTAAAGAACTGACTCGGTAAGACTGTGGATTGCTTAGTAATAAACAAATTCCCAAACTTCTTTTGCCTAACCAAAAACAGATGTTAACGGTGTAAATTTTTATACGTATATTTTATTTGAATGAATTAGTAATTTCTAATTTCTCAATGTCATTTGTTGAGACAAGGATTAAGTTATAGTCAAAAGACCCGACGGGAATCGAACCAGCGTGTCTCGTGCTTAACGCTTCAGACTGAAAATTGGAAAGTGAAGGATGCGATATCCGGTGGAGCACAAATAATTATCGTGTAATTTTCAGTATGCTCTTCGCCGAGTTGTAAAATTATTCTACCTTTATTGAAGATCCGCCACAAAAGGTCCATCCAGTGTTACAGCAACTGGATCTTAATTGAATAATTGGCACTTTCTATAGCGACGACCAAGCCTGCAAAGGGCACTTGTGGTATGATTTGCGCAAAAATAGCGCTTACGTTAGAATTAATCTAAATTTTTATTTTTAATAACAAAAATATTTTAATAGCTAAAGGAAGTTAAACAATGCTTAAAGCATATGATCTAGAATAAAAATATCCGTTTAAAAAAAACATACACAAGTTTAACAAATAAACCATTTCATGTAAAAAATCTATTTTTAGAAAGCTCGTAATCCGTTTTACTTTCTCGAATAAATCCGTACAACTATGCCGGAGTTCTAACAAAATACAAGATTATATCAACCACACGTGTTCAATTTAAAAGTTTAATGACTTTGTGCTGAAGGATGCAGGGTATTGCAAAGGCCTCGTAGACGCAGCTACGGATGCTAGAAAGCTCGTTGTAATGCCAAAGCTAGTTGCCAGTAGAGGTTCTACGACAAATCAGTCGCATGCAACTCGTCCACAGACAGCTCGGACATGGACAAATCGGTCACACAACTTTTCGGTCAACGACATTTCGGTCACAGGTAACACTGTCATAGATAACTCGTTCAAAGGCACATCGATGGGCATGGATAATTTAGTCACACGACAGATCATCCACAGGTTTTTAAGGCGAATAATATTTTGGTCATATACAATATAGGTCCACAGACAGCTCTTTAATCTATCTATAATCTATAATCTAAGCTGCAAAGACATGTTAACATTTAAGGCTTATATTATATGCATGCTCACAGACAAGAACATGTAGATTCGCGCCTACACATTTTGTATGTGTCTAATCTAATCTAATCTACTCGTAAGTTGCAAAGATATGTTATATTGGAGATTCACATTATATGCATTTTCACAACCAGACATGTACAAGGTACAAGTTCGCGCTTGTACATTCCGCATGTGAACCTACAACACAAAAACCAAATCTCAAATGGACATACACCCTGCAACTCTTGCCGTCCTTCCCTGAGACAGGGGTGACATTGGCAAAGTGAACCATTTTTACAGAATGAGTGGTCAGCTGCATACCAACCTATCAGTCAAGGAGCAACTCCGTCACAGAAAACTTACTGTGCGAAAAACCTCTGTAATTATTGTAATTTTTAATTGTAGTTTTCTATCATAGAGCTGTATGTGGATCATTTATTGTATGTGACCAAAATCCCGTTGAATGAAAAGTCGTGTGACCGAATTGTCCGGGATAAATGTAGGTATCTGTGGACACTTATCTGAGGCCGAGTAGTATGTGACCGAAAAGTCATGTGGACAAACTGCTGTGTGACTGATTTGTCCACAGTCGAGCTGTCTGTGGGCGGGTTGTCTGCGACCGGTTTGTTGTGGAACATAAAGCTAGTTTCCTGTATGTTCACTCAGTACAGCCTCTAGGCAAAAGCTCGCAGTGAGACTGTGCGGGAAAATTGACTTTACGTTTGAAAGTTCTGGCCTGAAACAGGTGGAAAATATTGCTACGAGCTTTGCAAGCTCCGGCGAAACTTGCGTAGTTTATTATTACAAAAGAGATTCCCTGAGATAATGTACAGTAGCGGGCTGAAATTTTAATATGAGACTAATGCACGAGGGATAGAGAGAACTTATAAGTGAGTCGTATAGAAGCAAAAGCGGCAAACTACGATTGTTTTGAAAATGTGATAATTTCTTATATGGAAACCTAGAGAATAATGGTACCTCTCTATCCAAATATTATTTATCTATAATCTACAATCTAAGCTGCAAATATATGTAAACATTTAAGGCTTATATTACATGCATGCCTACAGACGGGAGCATGTAGGGTCACGCCTACACATTCTGCATGTGTGCATACAAATAAATGAAACCTCACATGAATATAAACCTTGCAACTCCTGCCGCCATTCCCTGAAATCTGGGTGGCATTGCCAAAAGTGAACCACTTTTTCAGCACTGGAGGTCAGCCTTATATCAACCTATCATTTCTAAAAAAAAATAGTTTACCGGCTTTGACTCTATACGATTTATATAGTCGTGTTATTCAAAGTGAGCTGTTAAGTTTTTAAAAATGTAACTCTTTAAACTGAGATTATTTCAAAATCACGAACAAAGAATACCAAGCAATGTATGGGAATGATAAGCTGGTACCCACACGACTTTTCATACACTCGTATTTTCTCTAACAAGTAATTTGTAAGGTTACTTCAAGTAATTAAGTAGGGATCAGTGTACTCGTACGTCTGACTTTGAATAACACGTTAATGTCTTGTAATTTAGGAACTTAGAAACAAAGAGGTTGTTTTCATTAGATTTATTATCTAGTTTTATGAATTTTAAGTTGTTTTTGTGTTATCATCTAATTAAAAGTAAATAAGACGTAATTTACTTTCATAAGAAATTTTCAGAGCTTATTATATTTTGTATTATACTTTGATATCTACTTTATATTTTTGTGTAAGATTTTAGTTATTTAGTTATTTTATTGTAAACAATTCGCCAACCCTTTTTTTTCAAAAAAGAAAGGGGTATTCGTTCTAACATAATGAATTAATTAAAATTATTTGTTTTATTTTATTTCAGTGAATCAAATATATAACATCCTATTGTAAAGACCAAAACCCTGAGTGGAAAATAGAATCTCAATTAATTTTATCTGAAATATTCTGCGTTTCTTCAATTTCAAATCTTTTTGCCTGAAATAGGCAGTGACCACTATCTCTTATGCGCTAAAATAATGATTGGAGAAGTAAGAAAGAAGAAACGTAAGAAGAAAGTAAGAAAGCCAAGAATAAAAGTAGAAAGTCTGTGTGATGAAAACGTAAAAGTGAAGTATAAATCAGAATTACAAAAAAAGTTAAGTGTGAATGAACTTGAAAAGAATGTGAATGAAAAAGATATTGAAAGCATGTGGAAGGATATGAAAGAAAGAATGATTGAATGTGCTCGAAAAGTATGTGGAGAAACGAAAGGTGGAAGATTGAAAGGGGATGCCTGGTGGAATGCTAAAGTAAAAGAGGCTGTGAAAGTAAAGAAGGAATGTTACAAAAAGTGGCTGAACGACAGGAATGATAGAAAGCTAGAAGATGAATATAAGATAGCCAAGCGAATGGCGAAGAATGTAGTTTATGAAAGCAAAGCGAATGAACAGAGAAAGATTGATGAAAAAATGAACAGAAGTTTCACCGACAGTAGGAAGGAATTCTGGAGATGGGTCGGTGCCATTAGGAATAAAGATTCTGCATTGACCACCTCAGGAATCAAAAGTGCTGTTGGTGAGATGGTATGGGAGAATGATGAAGTATGTAAGAGATGGAAAGAATATTTTGAAGGGATTTTTGGTCGGGGCGAAAGAAATTTGTTTAGAAAAATGACAGAAGAGAATGAATTTAGGATTTTGAAAGAAGAAATAAAAGTATCTATTGAATGTTTGAAGAATGGAAAGTCTGCTGGGTTTGATGGAATAAATGGTGAAATGTTGAAAGCAGGAGGTGAATGCGTGATAGATTGGATGTACGAATTATGTAAGCTTTGTGTGAATGCAGGAGTAGTACCGATGGATTGGAGGAAGGCAGTCATTGTTCCCATTTACAAAGGTAAAGGGGACAAAAAAGACTGTCAGAACTTCAGACCAATCAGTCTACTCAGTATACCAGGAAAAGTCTTCTGTAAGGTGATTATAAAAAATGTGATTCTGACTACTAGTGAAAGGGTTTCCGATATACAGTCCGGCTTTATGGCCGGTAGAGGCTGTGTTGATCAGATTTTTACTCTACGACAACTTGTTGAAAAACAATTGTCGGTGAGGCGGAAGCTGTTCACGGCCTTTGTAGATCTGGAAAAGGCTTTTGACTCAGTAGACAGAGGTATGTTATGGGATGTTTTGAAAGCATACGGAGTGAATGGGGCTCTCCTAGGTGCGGTGCATGCCAACTATGAAAATAGTAAGGCATGTGTTCGTATTGATGGTGAGTATAGCGAGTGGTTTGAAGTTTATAAGGGTGTGAGGCAAGGATGTGTGATGAGTCCATGGCTATTTAACATAGTCATGGACAAGTGTGTCAGAGATGCTAGACTTAATGATTGTGGATTGATGATAGGAGAGAGCAAAGTGAGTGTTCTACTGTATGCAGATGATGCAGTTCTTGTATCTGATTCAGCAGTAGAATTGCAAACAATGCTCTCTAGATTGAATGAAGCTTTGTTAGGTAACCATCTGAAGTTGAATGCAAGTAAGACGAAAGTATTGATTTTTGAAAGAGATGATGAAAGTATGAATTATGAATTTAAAATTAATGGAATGAATGTTGATGTCGTAAATGAGTTTGTATACCTGGGAAGTAAGTTTGAAAAAGATGGAAGAATGACCGGTGAATTTGAAAGAAGAGTAATGAAGGGCAGGTGTGTACTGGGTGCCACAGCTTGTATCGCCAAAAATCAAAACATATCAAAAAATGCTCGATTGGCGGTACGCAGTGGCATACTTTTACCCACCTTGATGTATGGAAGCGAGGCCTGGACGGTGAATGAAAGTGAAATTAGTAAAGTCCATACTGTTGAAATGGACTTTCTAAGAAGTATGATTGGGAAAAAACGGAGTGACAGGGTGAGGAATGATTTTGTAAGAGAAGAATGTGGTGCAAGAGAAAGTGTGAAAGTGAAGATTAAAAGAAGTTTGTTAAGATGGTTTGGGCATATGGAGAGAATGAATGAGGAAAGACTGACGAAGAAAGTATATGTTGGTAGAATAGATGGATGTCGTGGTAGAGGAAGACCGAGAAAGGTATGGATGGACCAAATATCCGAAATTGCGAATGAATGGAATATCCAGAGTCATAATAAAAGAAGAGCTTGTATGAAGAAGGTTATGACTCTGGAGGAAATGAAAGAAGTATGTAAGGACAGAAAGAAATGGCGGTTGATCTGTAATGTTGGCGAATAGGGTTTATTAAATTGGAATTTGTTTTTGTTTGTAAATGGATATTTTGTATTTGAATATTATTATTTAATGATGTATAAAATGTAATTTGTCGTGTGTGTGTGTTCCTTGACTTATAGGTTGGTATGCGGCTGACCACCCATGCTGTAAAAATGGTTCACTTTGCCAATGTCACCCCTGTCTCAGGGAAGGACGGCAAGAGTTGCAGGGTGTATGTCCATTTGAGATTTGATTTTTATGTTGTAGGTTCACATGAGGCATGTGCAAGCGCGAACTTGTATGTGTCTGGTTGTGAGAATGCATGTAATGTGAATCTTCAATGTAACATATCCTTGCAACTTAGATTAGATTAGATTAGATTTGCCAAAAGAAAAAAAAAATGGGCCTTTGCCCTTTGGAAAAATGTATTACATCCAACAACATCATATTTTTTACTCGAATGTTTGCAATGAATCTTTGTATTGATTATTTTGGAGGTTTATTTTCTCAGGGAAAAATCAATCTAAAAGTTTGTGCAGACAACAGATTGTTTATGTAAATAATAATATGAAATAAGGTTTCGGAAAGTTTTCTCATCTCTGCAGTTTATGCGTAGATACGTCTCCGATGTTTGACAATATAAAGTAAAATGATAGAAAGCAAAACGAGTCTAGACGAAACTTTTGGTACAGCTTGTTTGTCAATCAATTTGTTGATTTGATTGTATCAAACTCATCTAATCTAAGTTACATTGTTAAGCATTCCATTGTTTAACTATTCAGTATTTTATATCTGAAAGAGTAGCACTAGAGCTTACGTTGTACAATTTACACGTTCTTACTCCAACAAAGAAGCCGCTAAACAAGTTTTCGAGAAATGCCTGTTTCCTTAGGAGTATCTTGACTCTCATTTCTAGTTCAAAGTAAAAAAAAATCCGAAGAAAATAAATAAAAGTGGAATAAAACACCCTAAGAGTAATTAAAATCCAAACATTTTTTCTTCACTCATACCGTTGTATTTAAAAATTGCGAAAACAAAATAAAAGTGTAAGCTATTTAGCATCATAAAAAAAGTTTCATATCAGTAGAAACAATCGTATGGATAGTAACGATGGTCACGACAGTAACGACAAAAATGACTTTAATAATGGCTACGAAGCTCTACACTAGCGAACTTGTGGGAAAGAAAAACTATGAGTGTGGTGAAAAAATCTCAAGGTTGGTAAAAGCAGTTACCAAAAAAATATGGTAAAGACAGAAATAATTATAAACAACTCAGTTTTGAAGTTCTGCGCTAGTATAATCTTAGATTTTAACGACATCAACGCTTGTGTTCATGGTAACGATGGTAGAGATAGTAACGATAAAAACGACGATTAAAAAATAGGTATTCCTTACCTTGTCCCTTGCTTCAATATCACATTTAGCGTCTATCAGCATTTGTATAAGATCTGTGTTTCCTCTGCAAGCAGCCCAATGTATAGGAGCTCGTCCATACTGAAAAAAGAAAAAAAAAATTAACATCTCTAAATCTAAATCTAAGCTGCAAAGATATGTATCATTTGAGATTCATATTAAATGCATTCCCACAATCAGACACGCATAATTTCGCGCTTACACATGCCGCATGTGGACCTACAATATAAAAAAAACCCAACCTTAAATGAACAAATGCCCTGCAACTCTTGCCGACCTTCCCTGAAGCAGGCAAAGTGAACCATTTTTTACAGTTTGGGTGGTCAGCCGCATACCAACAAAACTAAAATAAATGATTTTTAATGCTTCTCACACAATATTAGGATTTCCAAATGTATGGAGTTCGTCAAATTATAGAATAAAAAAACCTAATAACAGTAATAATTAATTTCGGAATCTGAAAATCTGTATAATGAAATTTTGTATTTGCACATCAAATGTGGATATTAGCAGATATACACATTTGACGCAGCACTTTTACTTCAGGATACAAATGAACATGAGGAATTACTAGTAAGTTTGTGATTGCACTTCGTTTCAACGGAGATTACATTGGGAAAGTAAACTATTTTTTGCGATCGTTGATTGCGTGTTCCACGATTATACTACACCGTACCAACACCACTCGCAGCGAAGCCATTGAGTGTGTAGGAATTTTTGACAGTCCATATACTTGTACACTTGTGAGCTGAACCTTTTAAAGAGGGACATACAGCAATCAACTAAAACTGTGTAGTTACATAAACAGTGTACACAACTTTTTTTATTCACTTTGGGCTAGTAGAACATTATTGCTAACACCTTGAAGCTCAAAGACTACCCAACCATCTGCTAAAATTGTCTCTCAAGTCTTGTCTTGATTATAAAATTTATATCAATCGTAATTTAAGTAGTGGCACCTCTTTGATATCCTTGACTTTATTCTGGTTAACAATCTTAATCGAAAGGTATTAAATAGGGGGATTTTTATTATCCGAAGCAATGTTTTGGCTGTTAAGGGGCGCAATATGTCATTGGTAATGGAAACACGTGATATAGAGACAGGCATGCATTTCTACTCAAACTATTTTGTTTCAATTGTACGTTTTACATTCATTGGTAATCGAAAACCAATGTTTCGTTCCAAACAAAGCAAGGCTCGGAGCAATATTAAAATGACAACTGTAACTGTGTTTGTTACTCTGTTGCCATTGCGCTAGTGGTGCACAGAGTTGCCTCTATTTCTTTCTACCCTTGTATACTTTTTCAACCCTTCAATTTTATTTCCATATATTTCCTTCTCTTATATTCACTCTGTACCTATACGAGTATCACATTATTTCACAATTTCAGCCATCTGATCAAGCAGGGACTTACGTAGAATTCCAGCTGTGAGTAGGTAACAATATGGGATTGGTGAAACTGGAATGAAACAAAATTTTGTGTTTACCCTACAACTCACAAACTTTGATGAGATTGAAGGCTTTCCCATACTTTTTCCTGTAACTCATAGACAATCCGGTCAGAATGCGTTGTGTCTGAAATGGTCCTTACATTGTTTCTAGAATTAACGTCGCACGGTTCCTTGAGAATCTTCTTGACTTCCTCAGCATCATTCTTGATGACAGCCTCGTGTAGGAGAAGATCATTCTTGAGGATTTCCGCGTGAAGAGTGCTTTGTTCTTGAGAGTTGGAGCCTTTGCGGTGAGGTGATATATCAGCCATCTGTAACAATAAAGAAAACATACAACGAAGTAGGTACGTGTTTCTCAAAGTCAACTCAGAGAATATGATTCATATATGGTGGGAGCTGTTTTTGTGTGAATCAAACCTCAAGATCTCTTTGCATACTTCGCTAGTTAATTTTTTCATTTATGACCGAGAAATATGGACCTAGTATTTTTATACCTCAATGATCGGAATTTTTATAATTGTAACAATCCTATTTTATGGACCGCTGGGAATCATACTTTTTAAGATTGAGTCTGTGGCGTATTACACTAGACTGTGACCGGACTTAGGTGTTGATTTCAAGTTTTTTGTTAAGACCGGCAGGTGTGTTGTTATGTGTGGATGCTGTCCATCCTTCCTATATCTATTTCATACTCTGTCTTTCTTTTATATTCCTTGATTTATAGGTTCCCCTCCCTCCCCTCCTGCTGTAAAAGCTTATCTTTTGCCAATGCCATCCTGGTTTCAGGGAAAAGCGGCAGGTCTGGAGTTGCAAGGATTGGTTTATTTTGTGAGTACACATGCAGTATTTGCAAGTGCGAATTTACACTTGACATTAAATATAATGCATTAAATATCCGCCTTAAATATTAATATACCTCGACAACTTAAAAGTCCGGTCGATAGCTCAGTTGGTAGAGTGCTTGCATTCCGCCCCGTGAGCTCGTGTTCGAACCCCACCGAGGGTGTCAGAAATGATTTCCCATTTCGGTGTTTATTTCAAACCCCAAAATAAAATACCGGCAAGGTTTACTCAGCCTTCACAAGAAATGAGTACCAGCCCTCTCGGGAGCTGGGAAACTCCCACTTCAACTGAAGTGGTTGGCGTAAGGCTGGCCCCTTTACCTGTAAAAATAAATAGGTTCAACTCGCCACATTGCGACTCCTTCGGGGATAACGCGGCAAGAAGTTACACTATATGTGCTCATTTTTTTTTAAATTACATGTTTATCCGAAAAATGGTGAATCCTTTTTTTACATTCTGCATTTAGCACTTTACCGGTTTTTGATGTTTTCAAATTTCACAAAAAAACTGTAAAGCGAAATTTGATCATCTCCTGATAATTACTAAAAGTTGTCCAAAAGCGGTCTACATTTAAAAAAAAATCTGATATTTTTTTATTAAAATGTCCAAAACTTTTAATGATGATTGAAATGTGACACATGTCGGGAGGGATTTTAAAGTTTTGGAAAAATTGTTAGGTTTTTTTTGCTAAAATTTAAAACAAAGTTGATTGATATGAAAAAAAATACCCTTATCAAAAAATATTGATGAAAAATACTTAAAAATTTTTTTTTCCAAATAATACATAAATTTCGAGAAAAAATCCCAGACACTTCTATCTCAGTGTGCTTATTGATAATATTGTGAATACTTGTTTCTGAACCTGGCCGAAATAAGTCTGTGAAGTGCATTCTGCTTCTAAAAGTATTAAAAAAGACTGTCCACCTGATGGTTTGTAGAATGTCTGCGTTCGATGCCAGAGGGTTAAGATTTGATACCCACCAGGGTGTCAGAAATGATTTGACCTTTTCGGTGTTTATTTCCAACATAAAAGTAAAATGAAAGCAAGATTAATTCAAAGCCTTTACAAGAAATAAGAACCAGCTCTCTGGGGAGCTGGGAAACTTTCACTTCAAGTAAAGTGATTGTTAACCTGACTGGTCCGTAGTCCAGTGGTTAACACTTCTGACTCGTAATTGGAAGGTTGTGGGTTCGAATCTTGCCACTTGCAACTTAAGGTTGCAACTTAAGGTCCATCTAGCCTTACAGCAACTGGGCCTTGCTTAAAAATTCGCGCTTTCTACAGCAACGACCAAGCTTGCAGAGGGCTCTAGAGGTGTGATTCACACAAAAAAACGCTCACCAAATAAATCATCCTTTTATTATAATTAACCTATGAAAATAAATATGTTTCACTCGCCGCATGAGACTCCTTCGGCAAAAACGTGGTAAAAAGTTTCACTATATCTGCAGCTCAGTTGCGTTTGCGTTTGCAAAGTGTGTTTATGTGAATGGGGATAAATAATAAGTATATCTCGGGTGGCACTCCATGTCTCTCTGTTTTTTCAATCTGTCAACTTTTGTCATGTTGTCATAGAACATGGTTTATTATGCATAACATTGAAGTACCATTTTGCATACGCGTCGACGTGAACACAGTACCCCAAGTTTAAAGCATTTCATCTTAACTCAACCATGGCGTTTTACCCAAAAACACATGGAACCAAAAACGCTCACCAGATACGCTGTTTCAGTTAGTAAACATTTTTGTCTAAACGCTACAGTTGGGTTTAAACGTGTAGGTGGAGTACTGGCTTGTATGTAAATTCCCACAACGCATGATTTGGCTTGTAGCGCCTCTACTTTATAGAACGGGAGCTCGTCCGGCGCTAAAATTAGCTGCCCATTGATTTTCTGGTTCCACTGACAGAGTAAACGTACCTGTACTTCGAGTGTAAAATGTTGCGTAGAGCCCACTCGATCTCGTAATTAGAAAAGTATATGTGAGATACAACAGCACCTGCATTGAGGGATTTAGTTTTCATACATTTTTCTATTTACGATATCGAGGGGAGTTCCAGGAAGGTTTTATACTTGGGGTACTGGATTCTGATTCATGTGGTCACTATGGTGACAGGATAGAACAGCACAGTGACTAAACAACACATGACTTTAAATCACATGGCATGACGAAAAATCACAAACAACGCAAGCAATTATTTTACCGATTTTTATAATTTTTAGAAACAAAATTATAATGAAAAACTGTTTCTTTTCACATACATCGATTTATTTGAATTAATAGTTACGAACGTTTTCGACCCTGTAGGTCATCATCAGGTGAGCTCTAAGTAAGTTATATTAATGTAAATAAATCGATGTATGTGAAATAAAACAGTGTTTCATTAGAATTTTGTTTCTTAAAAATATAAAAATCAATCAATATGAATTTTCACAGTTACGAGCCTATTACGAGTTACCTATTACGAGCCCATGACTTAAGAATCATCGTCAGGCTGGCTATCTCGTCTGTTAAAATTAATGCATAGATACTATGCCGTTTCCATGATTGTAGGTAAAGGCGGCATGTGTTGTAAAATTTACCCAAAATATATGCATGTGTTTTATTCTCTCATGTTTCTTTTGCTGGTTTGAAATTTTCTTTTTTGTGTTATTTGATGTTTTTTTATGTGCCGTTTAGGTAGGTGTTGTTTTGAAAAGTGATGTTTTGATATTGGGATGTAATGTGATGTCACTATACAGTATACAGGTAGGACACAATGGGTCAACGATGCCAGTAGGAGCACGCTTTTAAAATAATGCAGAGTTGGCCTGGCCTTCCCTAAAATAATAAACTTGTACTAGTATTTTGTGCTTAAGTATCCTTGACAACAATGTATACGCTTTTAATAATGGTTTGATGGAAACTAAAACCGACAGGCCTGTAATCTATTCGTTAAAGCTAATCGAAAGGTCGTTGGTTCGTTTTTCAAAAAAATGTTTTCTTTTTTTTAAATATGCTCATCGCTGGGTTGAAAAATGCCGGTCCGATCGTTCATTCAGCCTTAAAATAATTGGTGATTGCTTGTGATTTGACACTTTTAATAGCGATGACTTAGGTCGCGTGTGAATTACACAGACGTGTGCAAAACGTCCACAGGCTCCAGCTACGATAGACAACGGCAACAAAATCCCGGAAAGCAACTCTCTAGAATAACACATGCCAAACACTTTTCTATGCTAATATTTCAGTTCACGAATACTCGTACTTTTTTCACACATTTTTTGAATTCCAGTTGTGGCTTGATGTTTAGAAATGTTCATAAACCCAGCCTTACATATTAGTACTAATGGTCTAGAAAACGTTCTAATAGTCGGCTTAGAAACGTTGCCAACTTGAAAAATATCAAAACGTATTATGGTAGTATTTGTGAGAAACATGTATGCGGGAAACTTGTCGGCAACTTGTTATAGTTTGCGGTCGCAAAGTTTGGCAGATTAATTGATGGCCAGAATAACTGGAGGAAACTTGGCCTACAGCGTGGAAGACCCTTTGTCTACTTATGAACGCATTTGGACAAACCACCTACTGATATAATGTTGTTATGATTTTACTTGGTTCAATTTGATAAAAAAATGTTTTTGCACAATTTATTTTAAGATACGGTTCACATACTGGTATGCACACAAAGTGGATTTTGAAATGTATTGCTCGACAGCTCAGATACAAATCTAACGCTACAGACAGCTTTGGCCCTTTTTATAGCAGACATAAGGATTGTTCTTGAAACATTGGGAACTGGAACGTGCAAGATTTTGCCAGAATATTCGATTTCAATATTCGAGTAAATACTCACACAGTATCAAAAAATACAAGTAAACACCTTTTTTCAATTTAAACACCTACGTCCTACATCTAGAGACTTCACAGATTTAACAGACACAACGCATACCAACTCACACAAATACACAATTGCACATTCACAACAATATATAAGACAAATCGTCGCCTTACTTTCTCAACCTCGTATCTCAACATTTTTTTTTTTTTTTTTTACTTCTATTTATTTGTTTTTCGATATTACATACCTAACTACTAAACACTCGTTTATTAGTATAAAGTGAAGTTGTTGATGTATAAGTTATGCAGTTACCTTGTACGAGTATGTAGTAGTTCTGTAATATCGAAAAACAAATAGAAAGAAGTAACAAAAAAAAAAGAGATTTTTTTGAAATATGAGGTTGAGAAATTAAGGCGACGAAATGTGTTAATCCTTTTAGCAGGCTGTGATCGTTTTCTGATTATGCACCAACACAAATTTATGCTTACAGTTAAAAATTCAGCCGTTAAAAGAAAGCAGACTACATTGACTGGATCACATCTAGCAAATTAACATAAGAAACAAGAAAATATAGCTGTGACCGATCCAGAGGGGCAGATAGCAGTGGGAAGACCCAGATCAAGATGACTGGATGGAATGGTAGCTGACAAACGTTGCGGTATGAGCATGGGACCACAGGAGGAATGTTTTGGACAGGTTGCTCAACGGGGCCAAGATATCCCAACAAGCTATTGTGCTATTCTATATGATTTTACTTGGGTTCTTTTTTTTTATCAAATTGCGATTTATTTATTTTGCACAATGTCAGATTACAATACACAGATTAATTTTCTTACTCTGTTTTTATCGACTTTGCGTCACAATGTTTCAAACGACAGTTCATATAGACGTTTCTCGTGAATTCCAGATTTTTCTATAGTGGATTGTTTCACACACATACCCAGCGTGCTTAGGCTCACTTACACTTACAACACTCCCATATGGATGATACTAGAGCAGTCTACCCCCATCCATTTCATCATTATACTAGCTGTTCGACACTACTCCAGTTACGCACACCAGAAAGTTACGTGCCTAGGTACATGTACACACTAGTTCGTAACAATAACATTACAAAGTCAAATGAATAAATTTGACTGTATTATTTCCAGTACGCCAAAATTTTGTTGTCTGATCGATGGTTAAGTGTTTCGAGCTTCCGATCAGCAAATTTCTGCAAAATGACGTCACAGGTTTTTTCAGGTTTCCCTTTTATCCAGGTTGACAGTGAGAACTTGTTCCTTGGGGAATAGGGAATAAACTCACTACCTCAATAAACTTAAGTGTTAAGCGTGAAGGGACCTTTTCCTGCCTTTAAATATAGAAAAGGTTCTGCATGCCAATACTACTTCGTCCAAGAAAAATCATCAATAAGCTGGAGACTTGGAGCAAGTTGAATATTTGATTTAAATCTATAAAACAGAGAATATTTTTATTTGTATACTTAAGAAAACAGAGGTCAAAAGTATGGAAGATAAAATATGTAAGCGTAAAAAAGGTGAACCAGAATCAAAATAAAAATTGGCAACAATGAATAATTTTCTTTAATTTTTCAGTTCACTTGAGACGCTTAAAGAAATTATTATTATCAATATGAATTCTCTTCTTCATCTATTATTTATTAAATTTTTCCTCTATTAGTTATTAAAATATAAACCGATGGTTTCACCATAGAAAAAAATTCAAGAAAATGAAATTATGATATAAAATAATCCCATACCCCAGATAGCATTTTAAACTTGTATCTGACTTGCAACAAGTTTGATGTGTCAAAAGTGAAGGCTTGCTGCAAGTTCACCATGGCAAGTATATACACTTGAGGCAAGTTTTAATCAAACTTTCTAGTTTCCCAGCAACAAGCTTACAGAAACTTTGTCATAACAAAGCTCCCGTAAGGTTGTCATGACAAACTTGCAAAATGTTTGCTTCTGCAAATTATATACATTTTTTGATATTATTATAATATTTAAAAAAACAAAATTAGAATAAAAAGATGAAATATTTTTATTTTATTTCATTTACAGTTTGCTTATAGTAGTAACAAAGTTTTATAATAGTCACATCATCATCATCACTGGCACGACCTCCCTCAGCAACCGCTGCCAGCGCTGTCTATCCAACGTCTTCCTCCTCCAGTCCCACATTCCCACTGCACGGCTATCCGCCACCACTCCATCCAGCCATCTTGAACGTGGTCTTCTCACTGTCCGCCGTCCGATTGTGATGAATATAAATTGGGCTGCTGAACCATATTTTCAATTATTGCGTCATCTACAAATAATTGAAAATATTCCAGTGACGTTAAAATTTTAATGGATTGTAAAAAACTGGCAGTACACGTTGTGTCGGGGATATCCAAGTCACGGTGTCGCCAGCGTACTTCTGTCCACAACGAATGGGCCTGATGTTGTCCATCACCTTCCACCGCATTTGCTTCTTCCTCCTGGTCAACATCACTAGGTGCCTGAAAAGAAATAAATAGTTACGTTTATAATATCATCCACAAATAAAATAGAAATTGGAACCATAGAAAACCTATTTTAGAGGACTTCAGTCAATGTCAATGCAGTACAATCTGTGATTAATTATAAAGATACGAGTTTAAAGGTACCGATTTATAGCTAATTTGTTGAGATATATTTTGAATAAAATGAGGATTTTTTAATAGATAAATAAAAAAATAAAATACTAACGTTTATTTCAATGGGCATCCCAATTATCTGGCTCAACTCGTCTGCAGCCATCTCCTGGTCACCGTTTTCGATCCTTGGCTCCCACCGGGTTGTAATTTCGTCATCTTCATCTTCAAGTTCTACATCTGATGCATTTCTATTCAAACACATATTAATCTCTCGAATAGAGTAAGACATCTGAAAAAATAAAATAGTAAGGCTGTTAAAAATGACCTCAAAATCCTGTGTATGTTCAAACCATTGTTATTTTGTATACAAAAAAAAGTACTAAAAAACATAGAACTTGCTACAAATTATATACTGTTAAATAGTTTATGAACTAAGGAACACGCTAAAAATGATTTTTTTCAATTTAATGTATAATTACCTTGAAAATTGACGATTTCGAGGGGAAGAATTGTCAGAGTTGAAACGCAAGCCGGCTTGACAGTTGACAGACGTTATGGCGGTTAAAATGCACTATGCAGGCAGGAAACATAAAGAAAAAATATAATGCTGTGAGCACAACGTTGCAGCAATATTGCAACAAACTTATTTTGTCATATTTGACATGACAATATAAATTTATATACAAATCAAACTTGCAGCAAACTGACCTGCTATCTGGGACGTAACTGACGGATACCACTGACTCGAAAGACGTTATTAAGGGCAGTACACAAGAATTTGAAGGCGTTCTGACTGCTCCTAGTGCAAAAATGACTTAGTTACAGTCACAGCTAATTGGTTGTGGAACTGTACAAAGCCGCAAGATGGAAGTCAAGTGGTTGAAGGGTGAACTTTGAGATATGGTTTTTACTCCCATCGGAGTAGGAGAATATCTGAGTAACTTTCCTTGCTGAATTTCAATCATAATGGATGTTATTAATTCAATTCCCAAGGTGGTTTTCTGTTCCGCGAAACAACAAACACCTTATATAATGGTACACGCTTTCAATCAATGTTTAAAACAACAGGGTAAATCTTTGCAAAATTTTGTTCCAGGAAAAACCACGTGTTTAAAATAATACAGTTTCTTATTCAAATATTTTCAGAATTACAACGTGTTTATTTTGATCAAAAAACACCTTCAGAAATGAACTAAGCACAAACTTTTCCCCAAAAAACTGTGATGTTCGACAGCGGGGTTGCTAAGGAAAAATCTAACTTTTTTTAATTATTGTCCTTACTCTAGATTCTACACTAAGGTCTTTACTTTAGTCAAACACGACCCGAGGCGTTTGCCAGAAGAGAAAAATATATAATTGAATTTTTTTGCCGAGTTCATTATTCATATTTTGTTCGTGGTAAGCTTAGACAAGAAAATTCAGAGAAAAACTAATAAATTAAGAAATACTATTAAGAGTAAGAACAAAAATAAAAAGCATGGTTAATTTTGACAAAGTAAAGGAAGTGTACAAAGACAGAACTAGATAGAGACACATTTGAAAATATATTGTCTTCGCCTCGTGGAATAATACATAAACCAAAATAGACTAAAATCTTCCAAAAATGATGTATGCAGTTTTTTTTTGTGAAGTTTGATGAATATTCAAGATTCTTTCTTCGTAATCCATTTTTTTTAATAGAAAATTAAATTTTTTATTGATTGTAGAGCCATTAACTTTGTAATCGTTCATCGTTATTCCTTGACTTATAGGTTGGTATGAGGCTGACCACCCATACTGTAAAAAATGGTTCACTTTGCCAATGTCACCCCTGTTTCAGGTAATGTCGGCAAGAGTTGCAGGGCTTATGTTCATTTGAGTTTGGATTTTATTTGTAAGTACACAATCAGCATTTGTAAGCGCGAACTACACGTGTTTGTTTGTGGGCATACATCTGAGAGCTTTGAATGAATATATCCTTGCAACTTAGATTATAGATTATATAGATTATTGATAAAAGAAAAAAAGCTACTCACGTAATCGAAAACAAAGCTGTTTTTCTTTTATCATTGAAAATTTAAAAAGTTGGATTTTTCATCCCATATTACAAATCGTTTTAATCTTTCGTATTATACACATGTACATATGTATGATTTGAATTCAACTCAAGTATAATGTTTTTTTCATCACCGGAAAAGCACACAAGTACACGAAAACCTGTAGCTGATTTTGCACCTTGTTTATATTAGCCATAAAGGCTAAGCTGGCACGTTAATTTACGTCACGTAGGGTCTACGCCAGCGGTTGACGCTTCTACGTGAACGGAATTGAGAACGTGATCAAGGTTTATTTACTGGTACATGTATGTACATAAGCCATATGTGTATAATATAAAACACTTCGATGAAGCAAACACATGTGCATGTACTTTTGATTAAAATCTCTAATCGAGAGATTGCATACGTGAAAGATTTCCAATGAACGTTGAACGTATATATTAGAATGTAAAAATCGCATCACAAGAGTGCCCTTGAGGTGTGACACACACAAAACGGCGCTCTTTTATCATGTGCAATTAAAAATAAATAAGCCTGATATATATATATATATATATTATAAGAGTGTCTCCTGAAGACTTTACAAAAAAGTTTTCTAAAAACGATTTGTAACTAATAATGTAACACATAAAGTGTAACTTCTTGCCGCGTTATCCCCGAAGGGATCGCATGTGACGAGTTGAACCTATTTATTTTTACAGGTAAGGGGGCCGGCCTTACGCCAACCATTTCAGTTAAAGTTGGGGCTTCCCAGCTCCCGAGAGGGCTGGTACCTATTTCTTGCGAAGGCTGAGTAAACCTTGCCGGTATTTTATTATGGGGTTTGAAATAAACACCGAAACGGGAAATCATTTCTGACTCGGTGGGATTGCTCACGGCATGGAATGCAAGCACTCTACCAACTGAGCTATGTATCTACCGATGAGCTATTGACATGATTTTTATTTTAGTTTTAAAACTAACAAGATGGTTTTTAAAGTGACGTCATTTAAAAAAACGACAGTAAACAGTTTTAACAATTCAGAAAATGGGTGAAAAAGTCATGGTTGAAAAATGAAAAAGAAGCTTGTACAAATAACGAGAAAATAACTGTTTTATTATGTATTCACAGTTGGAAATTTTTGTTTACCTAGTGTCAATATTATTTTCAATTCTTGTGCCGTCAGTTTATTTATGTATTTAAATAATTTAGAGCTTTCTGGAAGCGCCCCGTCTGGCAATATCAATATTTATATTCCGAAAGAATAAAGCATTGAGGTGAATGTGCCTGGATTTGAGAAGAATTGGGATGGAGAATAAAGAATGGGATAAAGAAATATTGCAGGATGAATAAAAGAAATATGAATAAATATAACGAGAGGAATAACCGAAACGCAGAATGTATTTTTTGTGACAATCACTTTTTTAAATCCAGTTAAATTTATGGTTTACATTTACAAGCCCGATAGAATCAAAGGATTTATTTGTGAAAATATGGTAAATAAATTAAGTGCTTTTATAGAAATACTGAGAATAACATTTTCTGTGTTTTCGTATATTATAAAAAATTGCGCAATATTAAAAAATATTAGAAGATATAACTCACTAAGAGTGCCGTCGTATATTACATACACTTTTAATTTGCGCAATCAAGGTGAGAAATATGCTAACAATCTAAATCTTAATCTAAGCTGCAAAGATATTATTCATTTGAGATTAAAAAAAACGCATTCCCACAAGCAAGACACGTATGAGTTCGCGCTAACACGTCATGCCGCATGTGGACCTATAATATAAAAAAAGCCCATCTCAAATGAGCATAAGTCCTGTAACTCTTGCCGACCTTCCCTGAAACAGGGGTGACATCTGCAAAGTAAACCATTTTTTACAGTATGGGTGGTCAGCCTCATACCGACCTTTAAGTCAAGGAATACAAACAATTTATTACATTTAAGTATATATTTACCAAAAAATCAATTAAACAAGAAAAATCCAAACCTAAGAAATATATTCTATAAAAAAAGTGAAAATTAAAATTTTGAAAGCCTTAGCCTTAAATGCCAGCATTACAGATTAACCGCCATTTTTTTCGGTCCTTGCATACTTCTTCCATTTCATCCAGAGTCATAATCTTTTTCATACAAGCTCTCCTTTTATTATGACTCTGGATATCCCATTCATTCGCTATTTCAGGAATTTAACACAATGCTTGAAGATAAAATCATGAAGGAGTATTTTCTCAAAGAAAACCAACATGGTACTCATTTATTTAAACAGTCTCGAATATTTTTCTATTTTTTCTATTTTCTATTTTTTATTTTTCATTTTCACTTTCTATTTTTATTTTTTATTTTATTTTTGTTTTTGTTTTTTTTGTTCTTTTTTTTAATTGTTTGGGGGCAAGTGACAAATTTATGTGTGTATTAGATTTATTTTAAAGAAATATTGTAATGGTGTGAATGCTGTGTATGCTTCTAGTGTTGTATAGCTGTGATTGCCTGCGTGATGTTTGTGTGAAGATGTATGCTTGTGTCTATTGATGTAGTGTGCATAGTTTGGATGATTGGTTATTTGTGTTACTGTTGCTTATTATTTTTTTTTTTATTGTTTATATGTACCAATTGTCTGTATTGCACCTCTTAATAAATAAATAAATAAATAAATAAATATCACATCAGCGCAGCACCCTCCTTTAAATGTCAATTAAGTTCATCAAGATCAGTTTCACAGTATACCATACATTTTTAAATACACTTATATTTTCTCTACGTATTCCTTCAATTTCCTGTGTAGCTATTTATGATACGAAATAGCTCCACACTGTGACCTAGTTCACGGAGGCGTTATCTGACAGTTGATATTTTTCATTTCGTCATGTTGATTTGATCGTGATGGAGTTTTTATTTTTACATTATTTTCGAGTGTATTAGAATTGCATTGAAAAGCGATTGAAAATTTGCAACTACAAAAAATATTGAAAAGTTTAAATAAATTTGAAAAATTAACACAACACTCTGTTTTATTCTACTACATTTTTTTTATTTGTCGAGCTAACAAATAATGATGTTCAAAATATTTTTAATTAAAACGGAGCTCTACAAAGTTTCTGCTGAAGCATTTCACACATGAAGTACATATGATCTTTTGGACTTGGAACTTTTTTTACTGCGGGCAAACGGCATTTTTGTGTGGGACTGTAGTCCTCAGAAACTAAAACAAAATATTTGCATGCCTTTCGGCCCGGTCGGGTGACGACACAATATTGTCTATGACAATCCACGTGCGAACCTCATCGTTAAAAATATTTTAATGTGATCGATCAATAAGTCCTTTCATTTTGGTATTACTTATTAAAGAACCGTGCGCACATACCTTTTTTTATTAAATTGCAAGACGAAAGGAAATAAAACCAAATGAAAGTTTTTTTTACCAAGTCAGTTTTCTAAAAATAAAATTAATTTCTCCTTCCGAGCGCGAACCTGCAACAAAGGTACTAATTAAATTCCAAGGAGAGAAATTATTCGTAGAAGCTTTCCATTGCAACGCTAGAAGGAGTACTGGGAACTATATTGTTGCATTATGTATACGGGAAGAGGGGAAAACATTTGTTCTAGGTACCACCTGCAGGGTGAGGGGCGGGGGAGGGTGTAAAATATTCAAAAGACTCTCCCGTTTGCTCTCCAAACAAAATGTAACTCTGCCTTGTTATAGGACTACCCTTTTTCCAATTGCTGTGCGTCAAAAAATCTCGAAAAAAATCTTAATTTTATGATCATTGTATGAAAATGTAAAATCATGAGCCAATTTAAGATTAATGAACACGACATATATTTTTTTTTTTCATTCGGAAAACGTCATAGGCCTATGTGACTAGGCTTCTTAAAAACCAATGAGAATGATCTCCGAAAACGTTTTTCCAAAAATAAAATACTCACAGTGGAATAAAACAAAGTTTTTCATTTAAGTGTTCATAACATTATTTATTTTTTGAATCAAACACAAAAAAATGTTAGGCTTTGGAATAGACAGGTAATGTCATAACTTTGTACATGTCAATCAATTTGAGGACCTCATTACGTTACGACATTTTTTTTGCAGTTTTTTGAGGCTTAAGATTAATTAATACTCACATTGAATAAGCATTAAAATAAGTACTATACAGATCTTAAGTTACATTTTGGAAACAAATATTTTTCCATCGCATTATAATAATAACAATTAGATATTTTTAAACAGCACCGTTTAGTGGCACTAGCCACCCCAAGGGCGCTAAAATGAACATTTTGAGAGACCCTCTAAATGAAAAAAAGAACTATAAACCAAAGAGACTTTTTACGTTTATATTATTTGACGAATAACTTTATAATTGTAAGAGATACAGAAAAAGTTATTAATTAGTTTTGCCAAAGCAGAGCTATGTTTACTTTAAGCCTTCAACAGGTTGGAATCCAACTTCACATCTAAGTAACTATTTTAGTTACTGACTTCACTACCACAATCACAGCGCACTTCCCTCCACCCACTCTTCTGCCATTTGATCTTTTTCCGTTCGCATTGTACTTACACTTTTATCCACTCTGCTTTTCTTCCAGCAACCTTTTTTCTTTCATATCCAGGGTCTACGAATATGCTATGCTTTTGTGTAGCAGATTCGTTGGCAGGCTTCGTAGGCATTATTAAATATGGAATTTGATAGTTGCTTTCTGCGTTGATTGGAAACCGGATAGTAGCTTTTGTACGATCTATTTAAGGCAGTAATATATTGCGATTTCTTTGTTTGACTTTATCAAGGATTCCAAAGATCTAACAATAACAATAATTGAAAATTTGATTATTTCCGCTACTGAGTGATAAAATATAATACACTGTTAGTAATTAATTCTAAATATGTATGAAAAGCTGTATAGAAAAAAAAAAACGAAATTAAATAAGTATTTCATTAATATCTTTTCTGGAACTAGCTGCATTACAAATACCATATTCAAGTCCTCATACCACCAGGAGCCATGAGCCGCTACGAAGGTTTTTTTTAAAACACAGATCAAAAAAACTACATCAAGAATACGAAGGAGTATGTTCAAATCCACGCTGTATTACGAATGTGAGAGAAGCACCCATAGCAAGGCTTTATTTTTTCAAGTAGCCAAAGGCTTTTAGGTGAAGTTAAAAATGACGGCACAACATTATACGAGTAAAAACCTCCAGGTCAAAAGGTGTGCTCATGGCTTTTAAAGAAAGTCAATGTATTTGTACTGCAAGGTTTTTCATTTACTCGTACAACGTATTTCTTTCTTCTCCCAAGCCGCTGTACAAAATTAAGCTTTTTTTCTTGTACCGTAAAAAGTAGGTTCTCATTTTCAGTGCAATACTTGTTGGTTTTAAAACCTATAAAAGGAAGCTCTATGATAAAAAATATATTTGAAACCGTTTAATTCAAACCAAAGCCTTCCGCTCAGAAAACCGACAATTTTTTTCAAGATTGAAGCTTCAAGAACGGTTTTCTCAAATATCATGACTACAAAACGCACAAAAACGACTCGTTTCGGCATGTTTTTATTCTGTATGTAGTAAAAATACATATTATCGGTAAAAAATAAATATATTATCATATTATCACGAGTATCTTTTTTCGGTGTATTATTAAGGGAGATTACTTCAGATTTGGAATTCCTTTTGAAAGCTAGCCTGATTGGTAAATGGGAATATCATCATAATATGTAAAAAACCAATGTTACAAATATTGAAGCAAAAAATAATTCATACTTACGTCATTTCCAAAAATATTCTGAATTTAAGATTCTTCCTAATGTATCCGTACGTAAAAACATATTTTTTATTTTACGCTCGTATGTGATAATTTTTGTGCACCCATAATGCAGAAATTCGTTGCTCTGAAAAAGTTACCTCTGTTACAGGAAAGGGGCTACAAGATTTGCATGGTATATACTATATATCATTGAGGTGTATTTTTATTTGAGATTTGGGTCAGTAATACCTACTCATGCAGTGTTTGTAAGCGCAAACATATACGAGTTTGTTTGTGAGCATGCATTTTATATGAATCTTAGATACATATCTTTGCAAATCTCATTAAAAAACCCTGAAAGAGAGTAAAAACAGAAAAATATTGTCATAGCACATAGCAGGGTTCACAGATTGATTCCCGTACCTTAGCGTTATAGATTTTTCCCATCTGTATATTTATCTGAAAATGCCCAGGCAGTATTCAAGTGTACACCTTAAGTTTACACTTAATCATTGCGTTTTATCGAAAGTGTATATAAACTAGAACGTTATTTAGAGGTGCTGCTTTACTTTCTGATGTTTTGGTTAAACGCTATGGTTGAGTTTAAACGTAATGTTTTATACAGGTCATTTGCAATTCATGGTATCCAGCTGACATGGATTGTACAATGGAGGAATTTGCAATTCATCCATCCATGTTTGTTACCTCTGGCCATACAATACGCCGTATGCTAAAATGTGAGCAATGTTGTACTCGTATTGAATGTTCTCTGGCTAGGCTTATCCTGTCACATTTGATGTGTGAATTTTTCATTTCAATGTCATAAAATTGGAAACAATTGATGTGATAAAATATACAGTACGTTTGTGAATGTTTAAAGAAATGTACCTGAAAAAATGATTGATATGCCTGTTTGTGGGAAAGGTGGCAGGAATTGAAGAAAAAAATATTTGAATTCTTGATTTAAATTAGGCACTAGAACATTAAAAAAGTACCGAGAAAAAACTCAAAGCGTTTATAAAACTGTTTTCAACAATGATTGATGATTCAACAATGAACAAATAAATTGTTTGCACCGAAAAGTGTAACATCATGGAAGCTGTTTTTTATAAATTCATGTAATATATAAAAAACATTTATATCCGTATACTTCAAGAAAGTTTTTCTTTTTACAACTTTAACCACTCTGGTACTTCGTGATCTTTTTAAACTAATCATTTGTTTTATCCTTCAATGAATATAAATATTTCCTATGTAACTAGTTCTTCAAAGGAAAAACTAAAAGATACCTCATAAAAATATGTAATAATAATCCTTTTTTCGTCTTCTTTTAAAATATCCATTTTCAAGGATACAATGAAAATGAGTAAATTATCTACTCGTCTTTTTGCTATCGTTTTCCAATTGAACATAAAAATAATTTCAAGAGCTTAAACTGAAAAATGAGCACACCGTTTATTGTAAAATATTGAAGTGGCTTTAGCACAAAGTATTTTGTGTTATTTTTACGAGCCCGAAAAGGTTTTTAATTATTGCGTGATGGGAGCGAAGCCCCTTGAAATACGAGCTTATTTTTGGTAAGGGGTGAGGCTGCAAAAGTTGTCTTTCCAGGCAAAAGCCTCTTACGATCCCAACGAAGGCGTTTTATTTATTACACAAACTGTACGTACCTCAAGCATAAAAAATACACTGTGACTCAATCGTTGCGTTTTTCAAAAAATGTTTGTTAACTTAAATACTCACTAGACGCGTTGCTTTAGTTTCGAACATTTTTTTTGTAAAAGCAATTGCTGAGTTTACACATTAAACTTTATGCTTGAGGTACTGATGTGAGAGCTTTAAAAATACCCGTAATAATGAATGTGGTCGACTTATTTTTTGCATATTAGAGTGTGTTTTTTTTTTGCTTCATGCATTAATCTCGTTTTTGGGGTTTCGGCTGTTAGAAAAAAATACAGAAAATATTAAATAAAAAAGGAATTAAAAAGCGTGCTGTTTTTTTGTGTTAGTTTAAGTAAAGTATCTTATTAAACAGTTAAAAATATTGTTGATAAAAAAATATTAATTTCAGCCGTTTTGCGAGTTTCCGTTTTTATTTGTGAAGCGTGTCCGCAGCTGATTTCCAGTAATCCTATCTGTATCTGTGTAAACTTTAATCTAACTTGAAAATATATATTAACATTAAAATTTAAAGTTTTGTTTGAATTTCATTCAAAAATTAAAAATTTATATAAAATGCATGTGCTAACATACAGACACCTGTAAGTTTACGCTTAAAAATGCTGCATGTGTTCTTCTAAATTAAAATCCAAACCTCAAATGAACATAAATCCTGAAACATTTTCCGATCTTCTTCGTAACAGGGGTGACGTTGGCAAAGTAAACTTATTCTTCACAGCATGAATGATCAGTCTCATAACAACACATCAGTCAAAGAATCTTGTTTTAAATGAATACCCTGTTTTTATTTAAATAAAAAACCTGACCTTCCCCTGAAAAAAACAATGGCCACAATGAAATAAAAAACGTGAAAGAGTCCCTTTTCCTAAAAAAACTAGAGTTTCAATTGAGTTGGTCACGTTCAGTAGTGCAAAAGACATGAAAGTTTCCAATGCTTGAAACTTTTCTAATTCAGCGAGTCTAACTCCAACAACGTTCGGCTTCGATTGATCACGGTACTTCGGTGGAAAACAAATTCTATTCTGTCTACAGCAGACGAAACATAAAACGTGAATCAACTTTGAAAAGTTCACTGAACAAATAAACAGGTTTTGAATTGGTCTTGGTACAAGTGTCACAGAGATTGAGAGCTCAGAGAATAGAAGATTTTGGATTCAAGTGCTTTAAAATATTTACTGTCAATTGTTTAATGAAATAAAATAGTTTTCACAAAGAAATGCTTTGCTATGACGTAGATTAAGAAATTATATACTTTTGTCAATGACCCCTGTTTCAAAAAACGTTGAGCAGACTGAATTTAAATATATATAATGGTCGCTGGATATGCTTACACATTATAAACAGCATTTATCTGGATATTTGGACGGAGTTCATCCTTGAACATATAAAGAATGTGTTTCCTGAGGACGTTGGTTACGGCACTAACAGCGAAACGTTAGAAACAAAGTAACGGTAAATACATGATTTTTATAGTGCTTTTCATGACTCCCAAGGTTCTTTCAGGTTTGGTGTCTTTATTCTTGTAATCAATGGTAATTCATATACGAATGAATTCCTTGACTTATAGGTTGGTATGCGGCTGACCACCCATACTGTAAAAAATGGTTCACTTTGAACATACCACCCCTGCTCCAGGGAAGTTCGGCAAAAGTTGCAGGGCTTATGTTCATTTAATCTAATCTAATCTAAGTTGCAAAGATATGCAACATTGTGAATTCACATTACACGCATTCTCACAAGCAGACACGTAAAAGTTCCCGCTTGCACATGCCGCATGTGAACGTACAACATAAAACATTTGAGGTTTGGATTTGAATTTGTAAGTACACATTCAGAATTTGTAAGCGCGAACTTACACGTGTTTGTTTGTGGGCATGCATTTGAAATGAGCTTTGAATGTTAATATCTATAATCTGTAATCTAAGTTGCAAGGATACATTCGTTTAAAGTTCTCAAATGTATGCCCACAAACAAACACGTGTAGTTCGCGCTTACACATCATGCTGAATGTGTACTTACAAATAAAATCCAAACCTCAAATGAACATAAGCGCTACAACTTTTTCCGACCTTCCCTGACACAGGGGTGACATTGGCAAAGTGAACCATTTTTTTAAAGTATGGGTAGTCAGCCTCATACCAACCTATAAGTCAAAGAATGTACCTCTGAAAAATCACATTCAACTCTTTTTAGTGCTAAACCCCCATACATACTTTATTATATGTAATGCATATCTTATTTCATTCATTTCTTTTTTAAACTCACTCTGTATTAGCAATTCTCAATTTAATTTTGAATTGAAAGTTCATGTATTTTTGTTGGTGCATAGTAACAAAGCCATATATATTCCATTTTCTGGTAGTAGTTTAATTATACAGAGCACCCCCTCCCGCCCCTCTTCCAACCCCCAGCAGCCCCCTCCCGCTCCCTAATGCGATCTTCTGATTGGAAAGGATTTCACTGCCTCAGGCTCCTCGTGTCCATTCCTCGAACAAGTGTATGTACAAAACAACATACTATAGATGTACATTTACCAAGTGCACCGCAAGAAAAGGTTTACTTCGTACTGGATGTGATTTCGTATTTTTTTCATTTTTTGCCAGATCAAGTTTGCTATTTAGGCCAAAATAGATGCCAAAGCAGTAGAAGTGCGATCGATATAATGATATCTATAGAATCGATATAATTATAAGAAATGGAAACGTTTGCATTCTATACCGACAGCTCGGTTTCGATTCCCACCGAGGGTGTGTGAAATGGTTTCCCGTTTCGGTGTTTATTTCAAACCCAAAATACAATGTCGTTAATGAATACTCAGCCTTCACAAGAATTCGTAAACCCCTAATTCAACTGAAGTGGTTGGCGTAAGGCCGCCTCGCCTGAAAAAATAAATAGGTTCCTTTTGATTTAGAAAAATACGAATACAAGAGAACTTAAAAAAGATTCACTGAGGCAAACTCATTATTGTAATTTTATTTTTTAAATGTATATTTGTGCTACGAAGTCGGAAAACGTATTCCGCCTTTGGCCAAACAAAATAGAGATTTTGTTCAGGTAATAGAGAATCCCCTTTGATCTCTCTACACCTTTGTTATGTTATAAGCGCAAAGAAAATGTACAGCAAAAAACAAAAAAAACCTAACTTTTTTTCTCTTCCATCAATTTCACGTTTTCTATTTAAAATCGAATCTGCTTTTGAATTTTTTTCTGTTCAACAAGCTCCTTTATCAATTTTCGTGGTATTCTTATATTGTTTTTTTTCTATTTACCTATTCCACCACTGTTATCTTAAATCTTTTTACAAGATCCTCTAAATAATCTTCCTCTGAATTCTTGGAATTCTTCCACCCACATCTTTTCCTGAGTCCAACAATCTTTCTTTCAAACGTGTATAATTGTTTCTCAAAAAGATCTTACATTAAATATACAAATGATTTTTCTTAGAATGTTCCAAATCCCTGTAAAAAATCTTATATATGGTCGTGGCAAATTTTATTTTGAATAATTCGTACGCAAAATAGCTTAAAATAAACTGTTATCTTTGCGATACGACATTGCGAAAAATATGTCACAGAAATGCTGGAAATTTCTCGAAATGTTTTTTAGACGTCTCATATGTTACATGGAAAAATTCTTCTCTGGGTAATTTGGTTTTGTATGATATGAAAAACAATACAATATTTTGTAGATATAATTTATTTTAAGATGAAAACATCCCAGAAAAATTGGGCACGTATATTTTTGATTAGGTATGATATTCATGCTCATACATGAAACAATATTAATAGGTAATAGGTTATAGATTACCTTGTTGGTGTAATCTTTTTCATATAAATTTTCTTTTGCATAAAATTCAAGTAAGTACAACAAATACATTTCACTCCTTTGTTATGGTCATGGTAAAATAGCATAAGAAGATAAATTTGTATTAAGAAATGCATACAAGTTGTGGTTTTTGGTCAAACGTATTTTTCATATAGGGTGATTTTTTTTTACAAAATAAAACAAGACTAGAAAATCGCTATGGCGTCGAAATCATTGATCTGTCATGAGTAAGAAATAAGAAAAAGAAATGCATTAAAATTGTTATTTAAGAAAATAAATAATAATATTTATAATGACATATGATAATTCTTCACAAAATATGCACATCTATATTTTTGATTTTTTTTTGTATAAAGCGTATTTTGCATAATAAACTGCCTTATAACACGCCTCATAGCACATCAATTCAACAAGTAAAAAACTCTGCGACTAATCTCAACCAGTACGTTTACCATAAATAATATGGAAACTAGAGCAGTGTTTCCAGCGGGATTTTAGTTTCCATATATTTTTTATGTAACTCAATGGTTAAGTAAAGTTTTCTTCAGTAAATAGATGAGCTCCTCGAAGCTTCCACACTTGGCATTCTGTCAACAGTTCAGGCGTGAACAAGATTGTTAGATTTGTCCAATTTATAACACAGTAAGTGGCTCAGGGGAGAGATGGTGCCAGTTTTTATAAAGTGACGATTTAACTTTTTCAGAAGAGATCATTTTACTGAAGTCTTGTTTTTTCATATTATTTTTAATCCATTATTTATAAACATGTATGAATATCTTGGTGAACAGGAAAACGGTATTTTCGAATTGTGGAGGAGATGTTCTGAACTGTGTAGAAAAGGGCAATGTGATCGCCTATGTTGGGAGGATAGGGCACACAAAGAAGAAGGAGTATGAATATTGTTTTGTTTTTACGTGAGTTCAATTAAATTAAAACTGCGGTGGTTTTTTTACACAATTTATTTCAGATTCTGTTCAGATACAGAGTAACTTTACACCTACACAATACAACGGTCGGCTGGCTTCTCTCCTACAGAAAGCTTTGGCCCATATTTTAATAAGCTTTTAGTAAGATTTTTAGTAAGTTTTTGTGAAAGTAAGTTGTGAGTAAGTTTTTAGTATAATCTATAATAATATAATCTATAATCTAAGTTGCATGGATATATTCATTTCAAGCTCTCAGATGTATGCCTACAAACCAACAAGTGTAGTTCGCGCTTACAAATGCTGAATGTGTACTTACAAATAAAATCCAAACCTCAAATGAATATAAGCCCCACAACTTTTGCCGACCTTCCCTGAAACAGGGGTGACATTGGCAAATTGAACCATTTTTTACAGTATGGGTGGTCAGCCTCATACCAACCTATAAGTCAAGGAATTCATACCAACCTATAAGTCAAGGAATATAGTTATTTTTTTTTAGAATAGTAGGTATGTTTTTAGTAAAATAATTTTAGTAAAAATAAAGATCATTCTCGAAAATTTGAGAATCGTAACATGTGAGACTTTACTAGAACATCCGATCAAAAACTCACGCTATCTCGAACAATAAAAATCAATATCAAATACAAATTATTTAAGGACATAACTTCTTACTAAAGAGACTTCACAGACTTTATTATTAACTCACACAGACAAACACAACATAAAAATATATATTCGTAACAATATTAAAGGTTTCTTTAAATTACGCATACCATCAGATCGTGTACGTTTTGACTTGCACGTGCTCATATAGAACCAAAATAAAATATACAATCGAAATCATGAAATATTTGCTTCATGTTTATATTATTGTTTATTGATTTAAAAAATGTAATTTGCGATGTTTGTTCCTTGACTTATAGGTTGGTATGCGGCTGACCACCCATACTGTAAAAAATGGTTCACTTTGCCAATATACTGTAAAAAATGGTTTACTTTGCCAATGTCACCCCTGTTTCAGGGAAGGACGGCAAGAGTTGCAGAGCTTATGTTCATTTGAGATTGGATTTTTATATTGTAGGTCCACATGAGGTATGTGTTAGCGCGAAATTATACATGTCTGCTTGTGGGAATGCATTTAATATAAATCTTAAATGATATATATCTTTGCAGCTTAGATTAGATTAGATTAGATTAGATTAGATGCACAAAACACATTGTTTTGAGAAAACTAATAAATGATCGACGAGAATAAAATAATCATTTGTATACTTCAAAATTATACGAATAAAAATGAATTGAGAGGGAAAAGGTTTTGATAAAGGCTTTCCAATATCGCGATGGAAATTTTCAAGTAATATTCTAATTTCTCGGTTATGCAAGTTCTCTACTAATCACCATCGAGTTGTTTGAAGCGAGCCGGGCAAAGTTTTGTGTAAGATTCTGCGGGAACTTCTTTTATCTCTCTCCTCTATTGAAATCAAGCTAAGTAAGTTCTTAACTTCTTAAGTTAATAGTTCCTACAATCATCTTTTTGTTCCCACAGGCACATTTCCAATTCTGCATTATTTTTTTAAACAGAAGAAATATTTTTCCTTTTTTGGGATTCCGTAATGTGGTTAAATCTAGGGTAGAAAGAAATGAAACACGGGATTTGTAAGAGAAAATAAATTAATATTTCAAGTCCAAGGGCTCTTGAGGAATGATTCACACAGAAACAGCGCTCAAAAAGAAATCATTTTCGCATTATTTTATTTATTTATTAAATTTAATTTGTTGTGCATGTTCCTTGACTTATACGTTGTTATGCGGTTGACCACCCATCTAATCTAATCTGATCTGATCTAAGTTGCAAAATATAAGTAACATTAGATATTCACATTATATGCATTTTCACCAAATAGACATGTTTAAGTTCGCGCTTAAACATGCCGCATATAGTCCTACAAAATAAAAACCCGAATCTGAAATGAACATACACCCTGCAACTCCTGCTGACCTTCCCTGAAACAGGGGTGGCATTGGCAAAGTGAACCATTTTCTACAGCATGGGTGGTCAGCCGCATACCAACCTTAGAGGGCTCTTGAGGTGTGATACACACAAAAACAGCGCCCACCAAATAAATCAGCCTAATATATAATATATATTAGGCTGATTTATTATATATATCCTATAAGTCAAGGAACATGCACAACAAATTACAAATTACCCATGCTGTAGAAAATGATTCACTTTGCCAATGTCACCCCTGTTTCAGGGAAGGTTGGCAAGAGATGCAGGGTGTATGTTCATTTGATGTTTGGGTTTTTATGCTATAGGTTCACTTGCGGCATGTGCAATCGCGAACTAATACGTGTCTGCTTGTGAAAATGCATATAATGTGAATCCTCAATGTTGCATATCTTTGCAACTTGGATTAGATTAGATTAGATTAGATTATCACGGTTTTTAAGCACTGGATAAAGAAAGAAGAAGGTAGAGAGATACATAGAGCAGACAGAGAGAGAAAGAAGCAATAGGTGTCGCTTTGAATGGTACCTATATCTTTCAGAAACTTGAATGATTAGCATTAAAAAAACATTGAAAGAACGGAAACTTTTGCTGGATCCGCTTTTTGGTTCAATGGAATCTGGGGCAACGAGAGGAACAGAGATTTGAATGTGAATGGATGAAAGAAGATTATGAAAAATGAAAACGGAATGTCCAGTTGTAGAGTGAATTTACTTACATGAAAATAAAGTAGTTGAATATGAAAATCTCTTCCAATCTGTATCAAAAATATTTTCTACAATTTGTATTCATTAAAAACTATTTTAAATTGTGATGATTCGAACTTTGACAAAATGAAATTGAACTATGTACATTTTTGATTAAAAGTTGATATAATTAATCGGTGGATTAAATACTTGTGGTGAAATACTGAATTCATTAGTCATTTTTTTTGTGAATACATAAAACGAGTTAAGTAATTGTTGTACAAAAAAATAACGTTCTTGAAAAAGATTCAAGTTCACCAAAAATCTGAGAGAAATAACAAAGCTATCATTTCAAATTTTAATTAAATCCTAGAATTTTAAATTTAATCAGAATTTCATTTTTGAGGATGAAAAAAAAAATTATACAACTGCGTTGTTCATTTTTATTTAATATTACCCGGAAAAAGTTGAAAAAAAGTTTCCCGTTGTTTAGAGAGAGAAATATGCCAGAATGTTATTTGTACGTATTTTATTTTTCGGAAAAAAAGAATTCATTTTATGTTCAGAGTCTTAGAATTTATTAATTTAATACAAGATTCTTAAGTTGTTTTATTTCTCAGATAACAGTAACTGGAAAAAATAACAATTGTTTTATGAATTTTAAATAATTGAAGAGGAATGTTTGCATATTTTTTTAATTTTACAATTTTCAAAATAATTTCGATATTCCCTCCGGTAGGTTTGTTGGGAAATACTTGTTTATTTTATTAAATTCCGTTTTCCATTTTCATGAATATTCAGGAGATTTGTAACTGATTAAAATACATTTCATATTCAAATATTTTTGTGGATGTGTTTATATTTACACACTCAAATGTAAGTGGTATGGAATCAAAGCCGGAAATTTAGGGTTTACGTTAAATATAATACATGTATAAAACACAAAGAATGCCATTTTCTGTGTTTCTATATATTTATTCAATGTTCAAAACAAAATTTAGATTGGCGCATTTAGTTTTATACAACTCCCTATAAGTATAATTTTTCAAAAAAATATTGACGTGCTGAAAATTCGTGAAATAAATACTAAATTCTATATAGGTACAAATCAAATATTATATAGTATCAAAACGTTTGTAGAACTGAATGTATAAATGTTTCTAGACAACACACTTAGGGCCTATTGCACCAACCTCCAATCATTTGATTGACTCATCAAATTTGATTTCTCACTTCTGGTAAGGACCTCGGTTAAATATTTCTCGGAAGTGGGTAATAATATGATGAAGTTTGAACAGGAAAGATGATGTACATCAGCTGATTTACGTATATGCAACCAAATTTTGATTTGATGGGAGTAATCACACTTAATTTTGATTTTTGTCTGATTGGAGTTTTGTGCAATACTTCAAGGGCTTGATTATTCGTTTTTTCCAATGCTATCCCTGTTTCTGTAAAAAGCGGTAAGAGCAAATAAAAATATTTTGGTTTGAAGTTCGTCATTTCTTATGTACCTACGTACACAATTACAAATACCACCTATGTAAGCAAAAACGTAGCACATGTCTGTTTGTGGGCCTACATTCACTATGAATCTGAAATGTTTATTGAGATTTGAAATTAAGGTTATATGTGTGTTGTGGTTATTTGGAGTTTCATATGCCACTGGAAAACCATCTGATTTAATATGCTAAGTACTAATGTAAGTACTAATGCCAGAATAATTGGACAAATTTTCCGGATACCGTGTGGCAACCACATACTCATTTGTGCTATAATTTGCCAATATAATATGATTAAGGACTTTCAAATAAAAGCATCGTGATACTAGAGTTTGCTAATTTAAAATTACAAACAAAGTTATTCGATTTCGAAACTGAAAATGTTAAAATATAATCTATAATCTAAGTTGCAAGGATATATTCATTTAAAGCTCTCAAATGTATGCCCACAAACAAACACGTGTAGTTCGCGCTTACAAGTGCTGAATGTGTACTTACAAATAACATCCAAACCTCAAATGAAAATGAGCCCAACAAGTTTTGGGGACCTTCCTTGACACAGGGGTGACATTGGCAAAGTATACCATTTTTTACAGTATGGATGGTCAGCCTCATACCAATCTATAAGTCAAAGAATAATAAATACCAAAAAACGGTTTAGTCAAACAGGCTTTGATTTTAGTAGTTAGATAGTTCAGTTGGTAGAATGCTTGCGTTTCATGCCAAGGGCTGGCGTTCAAAGCCAAGCAAGGGTTTCACCAAACATTATTTTCCGATTCGATGTTTATTTCAACCCCAAAATAAAGTACTGGCAAGGTTTATTTCACCTTCGCAAGAAATGTCCTCTTGAGGAGCTGGAAAATCCCCACTTCAACTGACGTGCTTGGCGTAAGGCCGTTAACTGTAAAACAGATAGGTTACTCATGCCGCATGCAACCCTTAGGGTATAACGCATAAGGAAGTTATACTAAATGCCTGCTTGTGAGCATGTTTTTAATATTATATGAATTTGAAATATTAAAATATATTAGAAGCAAGATATAATATAGATTATCATTGTTTCTTGCTTTGTGTATCAAACCCTGTTTTTATAACAGGTATTGACTTTTCTTTCTATATTTTTACTTTCTACATTCAGCTACAACACAACACAAATGTAACAAAACTGCTTATGAAAATATAAATCTAAACACGCTAAACGCTACTGTGCAACATGTTTAGTGTAACTTTTTACGACATTTTCCCTGAAGGGTTCTCATGTGGCAAGTGGAATCTATTATTTTGACCTTACGCCAACCAGTTGAATTTGGAGTATTTTTTTGGGTTAACCTTGCCGGTATTTTATTTTGGGCTTGAAGTACGTCCGGTCGATAGCTCAGTTGGTAGAGTGCTTGCATTCTACCCCGTGAGCTCGGGTTCGAACCCACCGAGGAGGGTGTCAGAAATGATTTCCTATTTCGGTGCTTATTTCGAACCCCATAATAAAAATACCGGCAAGGTTTACTCAGCCTTCACAAGAAATGAGTACCAGCCTCATGCGACCCCTTTGGGGATAACGCGGCAAGAAGTTACACTATATGTGTAGCTTAGTTGCGTTGCGTTTAAGTAAGCACCTAAATAAGAAATCATTTTGACACTCTCAGAGGGATTCGAACCTGAGCTCTCAGCACAGAATGCAAGCATCATTTTACCAACTGAGCTATCACCTGGAGGGCAAGCACAAAAAACGAAAAAAGAAGCGAATTTCCCCACGCTGTTATGATTTTCCCCGAAACGATTTGTTCTTTACTCCTGAAGTCGGATTTCCTTGGGGATCTTCCCAAGTTATCATAGAAACGAGTCGGATTTACTGTATCAACTAAAATACAAAATTCACCTCAATTTCGCAAAAAAAATGACGCGGGCCAGATGATATTATCCATTTATACTCCCGCTAAGCTGACGGATACTTTTTGGATGTGAATTCTCAGGAGACCGCGGTGTAATTTAGATGGATGCCGTTTACTGGATCGATAAGTGAAGTTTATCTAAAATGAATGATCGTCTGCTGAAATTGTGCCATTATTTATTTACAATTTTAGCTGACACTGCGTAAGTAAGTTCTAAAAGGGTTATTCATAACAAAGTTAATCCATAGCTGATTATTGAATCATCATTTTTTTGTTGTATGGAAAGTTCACGTAAGTTGGCGTTTCAGCCATGGATTTTCTGTGAGTCAATAACACTGTAAGAGCTTAATCCTCAAAAAACCTACGCACCTAAGCTACACATATAGTGTGACTTCTTGCCTGAGTTATTCCCGAAAGGGTCGCATGTGGTGATTCGGGACCTATTTATTTTTACAGGTAAGGGGGCCGGCCTCACACCAACCACTTTCAGTTGAAGTGGGGGTTTACTAGCTCCCGGGGAGGCTGGTTCTCATTTCTTGTGAAGGCTGAGTAAACCTATTTTTCAAAATCAATATTGCTATGATGCTTTTTCAATACTGAGTTCCTTGGCTTATAGGTTGATATGAGACTAACCAACTATATCGTGGAAAATGGTTCACTTTGCCAATGTCATCCCTGTTTCAGGGAAGGTTGGAAAGAGTTGCAAAGCTTATATTAAATCCAATATTGGGTTTTTTGTTGTAAATCCACATGCGGCATGTGTAAGTGCGAATTTGCACGTGTCTGCTTAAGGGAATGCATGTAATATAAATCTTAAATGTAAAATGTCTTTGCCACTTGGATTATAGATACCGCTTTTACTGTATTTATTCAACCCGACCGTAGTCTAGTGGTTAATACTTCTTGTGGTTATGGGTGGTTGCTTGTGAAAATGCATATAATTTGAAACCCCTATGTTACGTATCTCAAAACAAAAAATAATATTCAAATCTTGGTTAATTTGAACATTTTTTATGCCTTTCCTGAGAGCAGTCACTAATGGTATGTCTTTTATGGCAACTAGGTCTTGCTTGTACAATAGTGCTTTCTATGGCGGCGATCAACCTCGCAGATGGTTCTTGAAGTGTGATTTCAACATAAAAGCACGAACCAAATAAATTATCTTAACATTTATTTGTAAACGTTACATGGAAAGTTTAAACGTCAAAATATTAGATGTTTTCTTAACGGTTGATTTTTGACATTTTTCCCGTTCGTGAGAGCTGCATAAGAAGAAAACTTATCCTGTAACTTCTTACCGCGTTATTCAAGAAATGGGTCGCATCAGGTTATTAGGTTTTTTGTAAAGGCTTAGTGAACCTTGGCGGTCCTTTGATTTTAGGTTTCTAATATACATCAAAACGGGATTTTCTATTTCAAACACTCTTGGTGGGGATGGATCCCTTACTCTATTATATATTTACAACAAATTTATTTTAATACATGTAATGTATTCATGCTTCATCGAATATTCGATATCATTCCTTTATTTGACAGAATACCTTACCTCTTAGGTTGGTATGCGGCTGACCCCCCATGCTGTAAAAATGGTTCACTTTGCCAATGTCACTCCTGTCTCAGGGAAGGACGGCAAGAGTTGCAGGGTGTATGTCCATTTGAGATTTGGTTTTTATGTTGTAGGTTCACATGAGGCATGTGCAAGCGCGGACTTGTACGTGTCTGGTTGTGAGAATGCATGTAATGTGAATCTCCAATGTAACATATCTTTGCAACTTAGATTAGATTAAAAAAATCAAAGCTTTGAATGTGCGTCTTAACAACTACCTCACTTCAGATTCTTGTGTGAAAAGGGTCAAGTACCCACTGTTGACCCATTAGCAAAATGACACGAAATTTGCGCTGCAAGTATTTCTGGGTTACAAATATTATGTTTTACTTTAATTTCAGTACGAAGATGAATTCTGAGGGGAGGAAATAAACATGATAGATAAATAATGAGGTTTTGTAATTCTTAATGTAATCTAAGTTGCAAAGATATGTTACATTGGGTTTTCACTTTATATGCATTTTCACAAGCAACCACCCCACACATCCTGGAAAAAATGTTCACTTGGCCACTGTCATCCATGTTCTAGGGAAAGTCGTTAAGAGTTGAAGGGCATTGGCTCATTTGAGATTGAGTTTTTATGTTGTTTGTCCACATGCGGCATCTGTAAGCGTGAACTTATACGTGCATGCTTGTGGAAAGTCATTTAATATGAATTTTCAGTTATAAGTATTTGCAAATAAGGTTTTTGATTTAAAAATCGCATTGAAAAAGAGCAGCTTTTCAAATATTAAATGTGCAATACAAGATGATGAAATATAAAATTATCTTATTTAAATGCATAAAAAAGAAAAACATATCAAATATTAAAGATGCAGTATAGGGTGATAAAATAAAGATAATAAATGATGAAAAAAACAATTGCTGCTTCACATTTTCCCGCCACTAAACTAGCTTTATGTCGCGGCAAATTGGATTATCAATAATGCATGACCCAATTTGTGCGAAGTTTTTGTTTCAACGAAATGATAAAAAATATTATTCGCTTTATGCGCCTCATCTCACTTAAAAGTTTATGGCTGCCTTGTTAAATATACAATGTGTTTGTCTTGATGACATTTTGATTTTGGTTTTGGAAAAAATACAAATGTACTCTTTAAAATATAAACAACATGATTGTTAATTTTGCCAACAAATATTTCTATGAAAAAGTGCAATTTTGGATAGATATTTAAACAATCTTGAATTAAGGAATATAAATATTGAAGAAAACAATGATATATTTAGTTCAATTCAGAAATACAAAATTATAACTTTTCTTTCATTCATACTTATTAAAAAAAATACAAATGTATGGTCATATATTAACAATTTTAAATACATTAAAATCTCTTACCTTGTGGCTTACGAGTAAGTTTTTGATTCAATCACTTCAACAGCTTTTCAAAACACAAACAAAATATATTCAATTCCAATAAAACTTTTTATTCAAATGAGCATTTTACAAAGTTGAGCTTGAAATTTCTATTTACAAAGTCAAAATGATATTTATGCAAAAAAGGCCAACTTAATTCAAATGGTCGGTTAAAATTCAGTTACAAAAGCTGCGATTTATTTACGTTTCCAGTTAGCGGAAGCTTTTTCGTAGAATTCGTAGCGCTTTCGTAGCACCTTCGTTCCGCGCCGTAGCCATGAGCCGACTGTTGAGCTACGCCGAATGAAGCCTTATCAACATCTACGCCAAGTAAAAGATATACAGCCTGAAAATGTGTTGACCCGAAGGATGCCTGGAACACGAACAAAAGCCTCGGCGGATTTATGCTGCTATTATTTTTTGAGTCTCTTAAATTTTGTGGATAAATTATGAGGAGTAATGAAAGAGCTTTTATCGTTGCTTGAAATATTAGCAGACGGTCCCGTGACTGAGTCGGAACTTCACGAAGCTTGTTATTTTTAATAAGATAATGAATGTCATTAAGTCATCACACAAAACTTGAAGTAGTTAGCTAACATACTTACATTTATCATGTATCGTGATGCACTCAAAAGCTTTCAGCTTTTGTATTTTTCGAAATCGAAAATATAGTATAGTAAAATTTAGAAAATAAAAACTTGATCCATATAATTTTCATGCATGTTATACTTTTATTATTTCATGAATACATCGTTGAATGGTTTAAATCAATATTACGCACTTTACAAGAAACAAAGAGTTTTCAACAGCTCTATACCTTTAAATTTCTTCTAAGAAATCTTTCTGAAAAGGAATAAAATAATAATTATCGACATTGTGCACTAAAAAATTAAACATTTATTTCTAAATAACTAAGATATGGCAGTTTTAAACTTAGCTAAGAAACTTTATTCGTTATGACAAGGATAAACTTAAGAAAATCGTCTAACTCGATTTATTTTTTAGTTTGATCTCGTATACGCTAAGGTTTAAACAATACACCAAAAGACAAACATTTTTTACCACCGGAAGTAATAATTATTCTAGAATAATAGCTACCCATTTATTTGTCAATATTTTTGTTTTCTACTAATTCCCCAACAAATTCCTAAAACAAATGGAATAATACACCCTCAGGTTAATCAATTTGAATGTCTTACTGAAATTCCCCAAAGGTTCATCCCATAGTCAAAACAACCCGGAGCAGTTTGTTTTCATTTAATTACCAAAGGAAATATATTTCTACACCAAAGGGTTGTTTAACTATACAGTGTTTTTCTTTCAAAAAATATAAATATTTATTTATTTTTCCAGTCATTATTTATTTACTGTAATTGAAAGAAAAATTGTTTGATTTCTTTAAATCATTTTTCTGAAGGGAAAAATTCAATATTGGAGAAGAAATTCCGATTTTGATTAAACTTTATACATTGATTGAAAGAACTGAATAAAAATAAATAAGAGTTACAGAAAAATATTGAAAAGGGCCAAAGGCAAAGAAAATTGGAGTAGGTACAAGGAAAATATAGTAAGAGTGTAAAATATGAATTTCGATGGTATATTTTACCAGAAGCGTGCATGGGTAGAGGCAAATGTAATATATGTATAATGAAAGTTGCAAAGATATTTTATTGCATTTATATTATTAGTATTATTATTAGCATATTAAAGTATTTAATTCCTTGACTTATAGGTTGGTATGAGGCTGACCACCCATACTGTAAAAAATGGTTCACTTTGCTAATGTCACCCCTGTTTCAGGGAAGGTCGGCAAAAGTTGTGGGGCTTATGTTCATTTGAGGTTTGGATTTTATTTGTAAGTACACATTCAGCATTTGTAAGCGCGAACTACACTTGTTGGTTTGTGGGCATACATCTGAGAGCTTTAAATGAATATATCCTTGCAACTTAGATTATAGATTATAGATATAGAATGCATGCTCAGAAGCACCTTTTTTCAAGTCCGTGCTTAAATATGCTCTACTTATAATAAACAAACTTTAAATGAACATTCGTATGCATATGTAATACTCACTCCTATGTTAAGAAATTTATCTGGCTGGATATGCTGCAAGATTAAACCTGTTTCAAAAAATTGTAAACAAAATGTCGGTGTTATGGCCGAGTGGGCCAAGAGGCTGATCTTATTAGCGTATTTGGAATAGAATAAGGTTGGTTCGATCCCCGCTTGGGTCACTTGACTTTAACTTTGACCATGGTTCAACAGATGTTATTGGGTAATTATTAATTAATAATTTATTAATATAAACAATAATGAATTATTAATTGATGATATTAATACCTGTTTCTGGCCAGATAGAATAGGTTGGTGAATTGCATTCCTCTTCACAAATATATTAAAAAAAAAAAAAATGAAAATGAAAATTGATGGATTGAATTGTACACCTTTGATAAAAAGAGCAACTAACAAATGAAGAAGAAAGCTGATTTTTGTTATAACAACTTTATACCTACATACTTGTGTTAGTTCGCGTGTAATAAATTTCTAAACATTTTTGTATTAACTTTGGGGCTACTGATGCAAATAAAAATATTTCATTTCAAATCGTAAAAAAATACAAGTAGTTATTTTGATTGTGACACAACACGCAATCTGTCACATTAAAACGATTCCTTAGAAATAAATACACAACTCGTTTATCAAATAAGTAGCCGAGTTTAAATCATTGAATTATTTTTGTTTTGCAACAAAAATAGTCCTTTTTTTATTCAGAGTCTTACCATAAAAGTAAAGTTTTTCTTTAAAACTGATGAAACTAAAGTTGAAGGTCATAAAAAAAAATCCGAGGTTCTTTACTTGAACTACCTATTTGTTTGTAAAATTGATGTTTTACGCATTGAATTATTCTTGACAAAACAGGAATTTGCAGTAATAACTACACATAGATATTAAAGACAGATATTTCAATGTCAGCCATCGGCCACAGAAAAAATAGACTGTTTCAAAGATGTCATTAATATAGTTACAATACTTAAAACGAAGAAAAAATTAAAAATAGTAAACAAAGACTAGGAAACAGTTTAAAAACATATTTTCGATCCTAAACCAACGTCATCAAGATCCATATTTGCCGAGTGAGCATGAGTGTTGATCAAAAAAGTGATTTTTGAATGTCCACACCGACAAAATCAATTGATACTCAAGATTCGCAAAAAAGGTTTAACGTCTGTAATCAGGGTTTTCTTTTCTTATTTATAAAGATTATCAATAAACTCAACTTAGACTTATTAGAAAAAATATTAACGTACAAATGGTAAATAACGATTAAAACATGTTTTGGAAATTACATTAAAAATATTGAGAGCTTTTAATTTCCAAACATTCCATTTGCCATTGATTAAAATTTCCGAGAGAAAAAAACTGGGCAATAAAAACACTGTTATTTTTTTACATTCGAATAAATAATGTTGAAATAGCAATTTATGATGAAAACAATTCGAAAGCCGTATGGGATTTTTTTACGATTCGAAACCGTAACACGTGAGCAGGCATTTCAATCTACGCATTCTGTACCACAAAAAGAAACGTATGAACTTAACCATACAGTTGTATAAAATATGCATGGAAATTGAAATAACGCTTCTAGAGAGTGTTAAAGTTTTAAGGTTTTTTTCATATGAACGAAATGTTTTTTTTCCTCTTTTGTTATAGCCCACAAATATGTTTGCGATTATAAATGAGTGCATACACAATGTTTATTCACTAAGGTGACTTGTATTTTTCTATTCTTTAATTGGAAGAACAGTACCAAGACATTGATGTGATGTTTTCAATTAATGTCAGCAGATAGCATTGCCACATTTATTAATGATCTATCTGGTCTATCATTGGTTTATTGACCATCAGAGCCTGGAAAAGATAGTTATAGTGGTGGTCCCAGAAGAGTGCAAGGTACTGGGAAGACAGAAATCAAACAGTTGAAATGAAAATTATCAGAATAAATATAAAATTGAACCCTGCAATACTTGCCACGTTTTCAATGAAAAGAAGCGATGCAGATAAAAATACACATTTTTTCACATTTCAATAAAGATCAAATATTATGTAAAATATAACCACTATCGGTGCTATTCCTAGACTTTTTGTCGCCCGTTGAGCCCAAGCTTTGACAAACTAATGATGCATTTGTATGAAGACCTGTCAATCCAGGATGGCCGCAAGTAAACAGCTGATTATTCTTCATACAAACATTACCAAAATTCAGTTGATAAGAATGACCGTGGTGATGAAACTTTCAGCTCAGGCATTATTAGCTTGTCAAAGCGTGGGCTCAACCGACGACTAAAATGTCTAAGAATAGCCCCGTATGAATTTAATGACACTAAAATTGGTACTAGAGTGGGTGTTATAAGGCAGTTCTTTAAATTTGTATAGAAAATCAAAATAATTTTATGCAAATTAAGATTGAAAGATGTTAAAAAAATATGAGAGGTTTTGAAAAAAAAAACAAGTGACCATTTAATTAGAAAAAATCGTGTAATAATTAGGTGGACTGTGTATTGCCAGCTTTGGGATATTGCGTGTCATTTAAAAATATTACTACGTTTGACATTACGGAATGCCATTCATTTTTTCCCGTTGGCAGCACTAAGGAGAGGAAAACACGCTCTCTGTAAAAAGCAATGTGTCGTTAATTTGAAAATTACATTGTTGTGTCTGATGAGAAAAAAAGACAACGAGAATAAGTAGAAAATGTGTAAAAATAGCTAGAATGCTACAATAAATATAATTTAGAAATAATTAAATAACAAAAATAGCTAAAAAGTGAAAGAAGTTGAACGTAGAAGCTTTATTAAGTTTTAAGCTTGCATTGCGATGAGGTTTGAACATTGAAAAGGGTACGAAATTTAAATGTACTGTCGGTGTTATGGCCGAGGGGGGCAAGTGGGCTGATCTTTCGAGCGTGTTTGGAATAGAACAACGTTGGTTCGATCCCCGCCTGGGTCATTTGACCATAACCATTATACGAGTTAAGCTGAACACAATGAAGATTAAAGATACATAAATGTTATTTTTTGGCATTTGTAGAGTGTTTTTCTCTTGCGCCAGTAATTCTTTAAGGTATGATTTCGAAAAATACAAATTTTCCACAATGGAAAATATCAAACCAAATGATAAAAGAAAGCATAACTCATCTCATTATATTTCAATCAATTCTTGTATTCACAGTGACATAAAGATAAAAGATAAACAAGGAGCCTATCAATAACCCCAGTGATATGTTGTTGAAAAACAATAAGTAATTTATTCTAGGGGAAATTCAAACATCGTAAATCTACGTACTGGGACATTTTCAATTTAGGGAAACTCCACTCACTGAGGGGAATGACAGATGGAGATGAAAAAATGATCCATGTTGTTTTACTGTTTTTCTATTTGTGACTAGATATCGTATGATAAATGAAACTTCCAGAAAAAAATCCAAAATTTATGCGCGGCAATGGTTCAGTCTGACGAAAATATGTTTTTTTTAAATGGCAGATCTTGGTTAGAATACAATAATTTGTGTGAGAGATATTCTATCTCCTATTTTGGTTTTGTTTCGAGTAGCAGCAAGAACTTTACTGAAACCGAAAACCGGCTTTCTTTAATGAACGAGAAATATACAACATCCAAAGAGGTGATTGGCGTACGACTTGTTACTTTAGGTCCAATTTCACTCTTTCGGGAAAAAGTATTCTTAAAAGCTTTCAAAAAATAAAAATAAGTTCTTAATGCAAGAAACCGCAAAAACCTTAAAGAAAACCTCTTCCCGCCGATCAATCTTGCAAAGATTATTTATATTAAAGGCTTACATTTAGTGCACGCTGATAAGTAGACACGTCTTAGTTCGCGCTAACACATGCTGCATGTGAACTTACGAAATAAACCAAACCTCCTGCTGCCCTTTCCTAAAACCGGGTGGCATTGGTATAAGTGATTCGGCACATTTATAATTGAATGAAAAAATAATAAAGTTAAGGTTTCAGATATAAAGGTTTTTCTTGGCATACTCTAAATTCCAGTTGATCTAAATCGCAGACTATTTCCTTTGTACACCTACTCACATATTTTGAGTACATATTGTACCGTAACCTTGCGCAGGAGGACGCGACAAGTGATATGTGTGTATGTTTTTCGTAGAGCGAGTGTTATCGGTGATTGCTGTTTTGAAGACTTCGCAAGGCTGAGGAGATACTTGAAAAGTAGATATGAAAGAGCGACTGTAGAGACCGACAACAATAAATATGGGAACAAAAAACTTCAAAATATTTGTGTATAGTGTGTATTATCACATTTTTAGCATAAAATTTGATATTTTCTGTTTATACATCATCAACTCTTAATAAATTTATTTTTTGCTGTTAAAAGATCAATTTTTAAAACTTATACCTGATAAATTAGAGAATAAAATTCAGGCTGGGTCTCATAGTACACAAGGCACTGCATGGAGTTGCGCCAGAGTGAACCATGAAAGAACTGGTCATTCCAAGAAGTCTGAGCGAGAAGTCCACCTGGAATCGGCTACTAAAACATGTGCCCAAGGAAAGTGTTGAATCTTTCAAAAACTAATACCAGGCGCATACAAAGGGTGTAGGTACCTAAATCTATAATAATCTATAATCTAAGTTGCAAGGATATATTCATTCAAAGCTCTCGATGTATGCCCCCAAACAAACACGTGTAGTTCGCGCTTACAAATGCTGATTGTGTACTTACAAATAAAATCCAAACCTCAAATGCCCTGCAACTCTTGCCGACATTCCCTGAAACAGGGGCGACATTGGCAAAGTGAACCATTTTTTACAGTATGGGTGGTCAGCCTCATACCAACCTATAAGTCAAGGAATACGAGTAATAAATAACATTTAAGTATAAAAAAAAAAAAAAACCTAAATAAATTTCAGAATAAATAATTTCTACTTTTTATTTAAAATAACTCATTTGAAAGTAACTGAAGTGCTAACGATGGCTCCAATCAAACATAAATTTTGATTTTAAATCTGAGAATCAAGCTTAATTAAATGTTTTGCCTACCTATTAGGTGCATGTGCCTGTATGGGATGCACAAAATTTCTCGAGTTCTATCCAGTGGGAACCAGGTTTTTCCTTGAAATTTGCCTTAAAAATCGCTCTCGCCAGGTTTCACTTTGAGTTTCACAATAGGCAACCAATATGGGACGTGAACTATAAATTCCCTTATACGTCTCGGATATATCGTACTCTCACGTCATGTGAGGGATATATCCCTAAACGCTTCCATACTCCCACAGTACCAAGTTCATTCTGTAAACATGAAACACGAGCACAAGCGTAGAGTGCTCGCGGAACTCAGCTACTGTGTTTTGATTTCGTGAGGTATTCGCACTATTTGATGTTTACTTTATCTCAAAACTGTATTTGTAACTTGGTTGCCATTTCACTAGAGGTGTATAGAGCTTCTGCAGTGCTGTTAGATATTTTATAAAGAGTAGCTAGCAGGACAACGCCTTTTGTCATTAGATGCTGATGACAAATACACGATTCTGATGAAAATATATGATATTGTACTGTAACTGTAACTGAAACTCTGTCACCATTCCACTAGGAGTGGCCAGAGCCTCTGCAGGGCTGCCTCCATTTTTTCCTATCCTTACATACCTCTTTCAATTCATTCATATCCATCACCTTTTTCATGCATTTTCTTCTTTTACGCTTACTTTGTATACCTATCCCATTCTTTCACAATCTCCTCAATCTGATCACTCCATACTTTTCTATTGTAGATTGAAAGTATTTCAAGATTGGTTGTCCGGTCGATAGCTCAGTTGGTAGAATTCTTTTATTCAATGCCGACGGATGGGGCTCGATTCGCAGAAAGGATCTCAGAAACGATTTCTCGTTTAGGTGTTCATTTCAAACCCAAAATAAAATACATGCAATTTTTACTCAGCCTTTAAAAGATTAAAAAACTAGCCCTCTCGGGACCTAGGAAATCCCAATTCAACTGAAGGTTGGCGATTAGCCGATCTTCTAATTTATTAAAGTAAATAGGCGCCACCATATGGAACCCTTTAGGGTACAACGCGGTTGGAAGTTGCACTACATGTGCAGCATCGTTGCGCTTAAGTAAAATTGAGTAAGATAAGACAATCTTCTTAGCTTGAAAATATATGACCAGATTCATTTTAGTACTCAATCTGCGCTGCAAGGAGCTGCCGGTTACGAAAAATTCACCTTGATATAAAATTTGTGGTGAAAGGAGCAATGACAAATAGAAGAAGGAGAATATGTGATGAGAGTTGTTACGCTAAAGTAAAAAATGCAGATAAATAAAATACATTTATTTGCTTGACGTCAATTTTTTGTTTTTTTATTGTTAATTTATTTGTATTTTTTAAGTAGATTCATAAATAATCATAGACCATAATACATTTATATTTAGGATACAATGTGCAGGTAGGGTAAATATATATTAAGGCGTGTTACAAAGCTAAATCTGCCGTTTTTGTTTCTTACACTTTATGGTCTTAGTAAAATAGTTACAGTAATGAAAAAAATCAAGAATGTTTATCAATTGTTTATCTTAATTATAAAGCTTAAACAAAATATATAACTCAAGAATTGCCATCACAAAAAAATATTTTAAAAACCGCGTTTTTTTTTTTACATTTTTAGCTTTTTTTCGTGTGTGCTGTATTTTGGATTTTTTTTTTGCTTTTTACTTACAAAACTATACATTGTTTAGATTCAATACTCAACATTTTTTTAATGATGTCAATAGTTTTTGAGTAAATATGGAAAAACTGTGTTCTTTGATTTAATTAAAATTTAATTCATTAGTAGTTTCAGTTTTTCCATATTTACTCAAAAACTATTGACATTATTGAAAAAATGTTGAGTATTGAATCTAAACAATGTATAGTTCTGTAAGTAAAAAGCAAAAAAACAAATCCAAAATACAGCACACACGAAAAAAAAGCTAAAAATGTAAAAAAAACGCGGTTTTTAAAATATTTTTTTGTGGTGGCAATTCTTAAGTTATATATATTTTATTTAAGCTTTATAATTAAGATAAAAAATTGATAAACATTCTTGATTTTTTTCATTACTGTAACTATTTTGCTTAGACCATAAAGTGTAAGAAACAAAAACGGCAGATTTAGCTTTTACTCGTATAACACGCCTTAAAGCTTGATGAAACATTGTTAGCATAAATAAAATTTATTTATACTAACAATGTTTCATCATAGTTATTTAATATAGTTTTCTCATATTTTCTAACACATATACTTACAAATAGATACTTATTTCAATATCATTATTTCAAGTAGACAAAAATACTTTGTTTTAAAATATTGACTTTGCTTTTTTATATTTGACATTTATTCACATAGTTTTTTTTCATAACTTTACAATTTCCTTAGTAGTAATGACTAGAAAAAACACTTTATTATTATTATTTAAAAAAATATTATAAATTAATAAACATTTTTTAATAATTGATCATTCTAAAATGAAAATGAAAACGAAAACGCCATGGGTGTAACTCACACCAAACAAATCTACGGCTTGTCCCTCGTGTTGAATGAATTTTACAAGCAAAAAAAAAACAACGATCCTTGGATCGTGTATGGATTAAATTATTTGTGAATAACACAGTAGGTATATGTTACAAAAAAAATTATGTTGCACCAACATAATGCCATAAATTAAAGCGAAATATAATATATAAATAATTTTAATGGAAAAACAGGTTTTCCTTATTCGTAGCTGTTTGTTTTCGCAATGTAAAAAATATTGAAATACGAAAATAAACTGTGTTACGCCTTAAGCAAAGCTAATTTTTTCTTTAAAATAATAATGTTTTTCAGTGTTAATACAAAAATTATCACAAATAGAATAATCTAAGGTTTATATTACAAAGGAATAGATTTTTCAAGTTTTGTATACCTGAAGGACCGATGACTTTGTAATCTGATATTTGTACAATAATACTGAAAAATTTGGAATGAAGAAAAATGTCTTACTTTATGGTTAATTGTAAAATTTAAAATTAACAATAAATTTTCCCTGTGTTAATACACAAGCTATTAAATAACCATTTATGTCTGTTACATGTTTAAACATTCAATCTTCGATTATTCCTCAATCTTGCTAAAATATGATAGACATTTTCTGTGTCCCGATTTCTTACATTGTATCCTGATTCTACATCGGCCTCATTATTTCTATTAGCAGCAGCACGTGAACCATATGAAATTTCATTATTAAATTCATCTCTGCTGGCGGAATAATAAAGCATTCCAAGATAATTCCATAAATATCTCATCGCGTCATAATTATCTTTTACGAAATTCAAACTGCTTGACATATCGTTAACTCCATCATTAATTTTATACAACCCCTTCGGATCAAAATCTTCCATAATTGGAGCATTATTTCCAATTTCAGATGGTAACTTAATTTTAATTTTAATAGGCAACTTAACCTCGTTTTCGTTATTTTGTTTATTATTGTTTCCAATTTTATTTGATGCAATGTTTTGTTCGTTAGATTTTTTAGGGTTTGGGTTTTTATATCGTTGTCCATTTTTCAGATATTCTGGTTGCTCTTTTGTTCCATGTAAAATAAGGGTAGTTGGTCCAATTGATCCATAGTTTGTTATTGGTCCAACCTGAAAAATGCATACAATATTATTGACCAAATTGGTGTGTTTTGCTGGGTGAAACAGAAGGAACGAAAAAAAGACACCCCGCATTCTACTAGGGGGGGCCAGAGCTAAATGATGTAAATCTGGCTACACTTCTTCTTATTCTTGAGTACCTACTTCTCTTAGTTCATGATATCCATAAACTTTTTTAGATTTTTTTAACGTTCAATCTGTTTATCCCATTCTTTCACAATGGCATTAATTTGGTCATTTCATACTTTTCTAAGACTTTCGTTCTATTTTTCCTTTTAATTTCATCTGTAGGAGTACAATGTCAGCCTGTCATTATACATTCTTAGCACATACAATGGTTCGCTCATATTATATCTACATGGTCTAAAATCAAATTCAAAACATGTTTCTAGTGACTACCTAAATTTTCGGGAATTTTCATTGAGAATGCGAATAAAAAGGCATCTGTTCGGAATGCAAATGAATGCGTCCGGATTGTGACTCAAACGGGGTGGAAAAATACCCTGGACCACAATGTTATCATGCAATACCGGTTCGTGTCCATCCATAAGCTTTTACCTAGTTGGAATTTATTCAAAATATTGCCTTTCTGCGGCATTGATTGGATATAGCTTAGAGCACGCTTGTCCAACATACGGCCTATAATATATATCACAGAAACAGATCCCGGGAAACAGCATTCGAGTGTTAGTTGAATTGGTCACGTTACTTGTTCAGATAATGGAAATGTAACGGGGTTGTGTTGCTCAAGATCGGAATCTTTTTTAAGAGATTTGAAAAAGCTTTCATTTATCAGTGGCAAAAAAAGAGCCAGCACTCAGTAGGTAAGTAAGGTAAGTCAAGAATTTGTGATCTCTGTGCAGAAGTTGTTTACCATTCTATCGATGTCGATAAGATGTTGACCCCCAAAAGTGTGTAAAATGCCACGTATATTCTAATGTCACTCTTTTACTAAGGAAAAAAATCAAGAACCTAAGAGTTAATGTCTTGTTTTACAACAGTTTTTGTACGTGTACCTAAATGTAGGCCATCGTCATTATGAACATCATTTCAGTTCTCGTTTATCCCATCGCTGCCTTACCATCGTCGTATCGAAGTGTTTGGTATGATCCATCTGTGTCCAGCGATTCATCATAATGTAAATATTTATAAATAATTTTATAAAAATAAATGTATCGACTCACAGTATCTGATACTTGCAGCAGCCATATTCCTTCAGGGTCCTCTCCCCAAGTTACCATGGACATCAGTTTCCAGTCGGAGAAACCTGCAGAGCTATCGTCTTTTGGTCTTCTGGTCAGAAGAGGGGCGAGAGTTTCTGAAAACCATAATCAAATTGTGAATAAAATTAGAGGTATAAAAACATTTGGTCGATGAGAATGATGATGAAGCTCTCATATTTCTTATCTTTCTTTCTTTTATAGATCCGAAAGATTTGTTTGAGTTGCTTCTTCTGTCTAATGTGAGGTGAACTACCAGCTGTCATGCCATTTCTTCGTAGGTAAGGGTAGGGTTCCCTTGAAAAGCAAAACGTGGGATCCTTTCATCTCCAATTCTATTGACGTGTTCGTAACAGTAGCATCTTCGTTGACTTCCCTATCTTACAATGTCTTCTATACTCCACTTTTTCTTTATTACCTTATCAGTTCTTCATCTAACTTTTTTTGATTACTGTTGATACTGCAAAATATGGTCGGCGTATTGTAATACAAATAGCATAATTATCTCCTTTGTTAAAATTTTAATCAGTAAGACTTGTTTAGGTACATAATTTTTATTAATTGGTTGCCATGACAACATTATTATTATCTAAACATGAGCATGGTGCTGTCATAAAAACGCTGTATAAATGTTCCCATTGGTAAAATTCTAGCCAATAAGCATTGTCAAGATAATTTCTATTAATCGGTTGCCATGGCAACGTTATTATTAGCTAAATATGGATGTCGTGCTGCCATTGAAACCTTGTATAAATGTCTCCATTGGTAAAATTCTAGCCAAACAGCATTGTTTAAATGTTTTTTGTTAATCGGTTGCCATGGCAATATTATTATTTAAATGTGGACGACGCGCTGTCATGGAAACGCTTTGTAAATGGTTCCATTCACAAAATTCTAACCAATAAGCTTCGTTAACACTTTCATTAATCGGTTGCTATGATTTAATTATTATTATTTCAAAATGGACGTCGTATTATTATATAAAACGTAGTCATTGGTTATTGAACACAAAAAATAACCAATAAGATTTGTTCATGTAATAATTTGATATTGCATGGATATTGCCATTAATCGGTTGCTATTATAACATGTTGTACATCATTATCAAGAAATCTAAATAGAAACGTAATTGAAATAAAAATAAATAAAAAAACTAATAAAAATAAATAAATAGAAAATACAAAACACATTTTTTTTTACAAATAATAATATACTTTAAAGGCGATATATTTTGTCATCATTCTTAATTCTTACTATTATTTACGACGTGATATGCAACGCAACGCAACTAAGCTACACATTAAGTACAACTTCTTGACGCGTCATCCCGGAAGGGTTTCGCATGTGGCGAGTAGAAACTATTTATTTTTACACTTCAGTTGAAGTGGGGGTTTCCCAGTTCTCATGTGGGCTGTATTCATTTCTTGTGAAGGCTGAGCTTACTAAAAATATACCTTGCCGGTATTTTATTTTGGTATTTGAAATAAACAACGAAACGGGAAATCATTTCTCATCCCCCTGTATCTCGGTGGGATTCGAACCCGAGCTCACGGCAAGGAATGCTAACACTCTACCAACTGAGCTATCGCCGGATCATAAAGGTTTCATTTTATCAACGAAATTCAATTTTAGAATATCTCACAGACATAAATACCATGATAAAAGATGTTGGAATAAGACAAGACTCTTGTTTACATAGGTAAAGATGGGAGCACTCAAGTAATGAAAAGGCGAAGATTCAATTAAGACTGTCTCCCCATAGAGAGAATTGCTTTATTTTTGAATATTTTGCTAATTAAGTCAACATCTAAAAATACTCCTTGAACAACAGGATATGGTGTTAATATTTCTATGATTTTTCATTTTTTTTTCATTTTGACATTCAATGTAATACCAAAAAAGGCTTTGAAAATAAATGGAAAAATAATTTGAGTAACGAATAATTCATTTTTTTTAACAATTCAAACGATACACGTGTTTTGTAAAGGGTACCTAATATTATTTCAAATATTTAGAAAAAAAAAAATTAATTAGAGAAAATATCGACATTTTATTTTCTTTTCGTTTTATTTTGATATGTAATCTAAGTTGCAAAGAGATATTATTATTTTGGTTCACATTTCATGCACATACACATGACTGCGTGTAGATTATTGAAAATTTGAATGGTTAATTTACAACGCACGTACCATGGTGATAAAACTGAAATAAGGGGAGAAACGTTTACTCGTATAACAAGGTTGCACATATTTTCAGATTTGTGTTAAAAAAATAACATGCAGCTCACATGACACCCTCATTTTCCATACACATTTTGACACAAACTGTTGTTTATCGTTATTGTAGTATTGAGTGCTTTCTCCTATTCCCTAAGTCCTTCTCGTAGTAGACCACAAATTGACTTATTAAATGGAATGGATCATTTCTTAACTAAAAAGCTACAAAAATAATTTATATTATTTCATTATACAAGATTTGGTTCAACATAATTAAGTACTAATAACTTTAATCTTAATCGTCGGGATACATTAACAATTAAGATTCATATTTAGTGCACGCCCACAATCAGATCCCTATAATGCCGCGACTACACAGCGTTTACCGTTTAGTGTGAAATCAAAAAATTAAATCAAAAACCAAGATGGCACACATAATGCAATTCTTGCTTCTTTTCTCTAAAAAAGTGCTGAAATTAGCCATAGCCAGACCAATTTTTACACCATAATAGGTTAGTCACATACCAAAATATTAAATAGATAAAAATAAACCTACATCAAAAAAATAAAATTGATTTAATTTCCGGACATTTTTTTTTCATTTTGAATACAATAAAGGTCTGTCAGAAGCAGACGCATTTTATGAACACGTATCTGAAAATTGGCAATCCGATAAAATCGAATAATGCAAATTTTCTGGTTATGATTGGGAGTATATGCGAACAATGGGGCATATTTTAAGCCCGCACATCCTGCTGATAATATAAATGAACATGTTGTCATTGCCAATGTATTAATTTGGGTCAAATATATGGAATTTGCGGTTCCATTCAAGACCCTACAACGCTGACAACTATATATATATTAATATATGCGAGTATGTAAGCCCTTCGGTGTAAACACGATTGGAGCGTTGCTGAGGGTACACAACAAAGTTACCTATGGGTTAAATGTCAGAAAAAATAGACCACGACTATCCAGCCACTTTTACTGTGATTGTTTCTGTTGATCCTCCACCATTCGACTAGAGCTGTATAGAATCTCTACAGAGTTGCCTCGTTTGCTTCCTATCCTTGCACACCTCTTTCAACTCATTCATATCTGTCACCTCTTCAAACATATATATTATTATATTCACTCCTATTGTATCAAAGCTTCAACAATCTGATACAGCCATAATTTTTTCGGACTCCAAAATTCCCTCCGTGTAAACACTTTGTCAGTTTTTCATCACCCATTCTTTCTACATGTTCAATCCATCTCATTACAATATTTTGCAATTTATTTTTACATTCTCTTTCAAATTTAATTTCTCTTCTATAACACCCATTCTTAACTCTATCTCTCAAAATCATATACAATCTCTTTTATTTCTCAAATGACTTTTTTCTTGGCATGAACGTATACGTGTCGTCCTTGTGGTTGTACATTTAGAATGAATCTTAAATTTTCCAAACTTAGATTATAGATCATCGACTGTTAAATGTGGCATGAAAAAGTATGGAACCGAAGCATACTAATATACTCATGAAGATATGATTCTTGAAATGTTTGTAATTTAAAATCCCAGGCTAAGATGAAGTGCAAATAGGGAATGAAAAGGTTGGCAAGGGTTGATATCGGACCGACCCGGGGAATCAATCAGTTGACGCGGTGACCCCAAGGGAGAACCCTGACCCTAGAATGTACGGCACCCAGGACGACCCTAAAATGTATATACAGCATCTAGCATGACCCTAACGTATCACTGACCTTTTACGAGTAATGGTGACCTCGTTGTGTTTATGTTTTAAATTTGTACGGAGAAGGTTTGCATTTTTTGACTGGGTTTAATATTGAACTCTGTGAAGATTTCCAATAAAATCTGGTCGATAGCTTAGATGGCACGGTGTCTACTTGATGAGATAGGCATTGTTGTTACTTAATTTTCTTAGTTGTTATTTAACGATTATGACAGCTTTCTTAACAGAAAATCTTGGGTTCCAATGTGTCAGATGTTCACAAATGTATCCAGTACCTCGAGTATAAAACAATGCGTAAATTTTATCTTGATTACAAAAATCTAAAATGTATGGAATATATAACGGTGCTCCTAGAGAGCGATTAAGTTTTCATATACTTTTTTTTATTAACGCAATCGAGGGGAGTTTATTCCCGTTTCATACCCGGGTGAATGATTTCATAATTTGATATTCAATTTCATGTTTAACGACCTGCAGTCTTGTCTTGTTAATAAGCCCCATCGGTCTTTTAACACACAAACTAACATATTTCAGCGTCAACAGCTAACCGATCAGTTAAATGTGCTTCATGCAAATGGTTTCGATCCCATTTAATGACCTGATCCGCTGTTTATGCGGAGCCATGATTGAACGCTTGTTGTCAACCGATTAGATCCATCAATGGGACGAGGCTGCAGGCACAGGTCTTTGTACTGACATAGTAAAAAAAATAAAGGTAAGAGCTTCTTATCATTTCATTCCACACAAAAAAATCCATGGTTCACTAGCTGCCTAAAAACACATCTGATCCGTGGATGATCAATTAAGAATTACGCCATAGGAAATAAAATAAAGAAGAAAACAATGTGGTATAAATATTCAAAGCACTTCCTTTGGCATCTAGTTAATATTAAAAATATCACAATGAAGTAAAGAAAAACAGGAAATGGCATACAAATACTCGCACATACCCTGAGGGGAAGTAAGGTTGATTTCCAAGGCTCCCCTCACGCTGTACTGGATATTGATTTTAACTTGAACATGTTCCAAGAACTTCATCATGTTTCCATTCCGCAGACATTCTTTTGTATCGAACCTTGTTTCGTGGGTCGTATCAAAAAATATCTCGCTATCTCTGAAACAAAAAAAACGTTTCCATTTCTTGTAATTACAGTCAGAAAAATCAATACATTTCCATTAATCTTGCTTTATTCTGAAATGGAACATTTCTTTAACGAAAGTTTTCTTGTTTCAATGGAAAGTTTTTGGTATTTTAACAAAGCGTTAGACAAACTCAGTCATTGCTGTGATTTGAGTTTTTCTTTCACATTTGTCTGAGTAGATTCATAATTTTTTTGACTGGTCATAAATAAACAAATTTCCGGTTGATTTATTTTGTGAGCGCTTTTTTATGTGAATCCCACCTCAAGAGTTTCAATTCATGATTATTTGTTGCAAGTCAGCGACAATTTTGTAAGCTAGATCCAATTGCTGTAAGGCTGGATGAACCGGGTTTTTGATAAAGGTAGATAATTTTTTCAACTAAGCAACAGTATTTAAAAAATAAAGCATTGTCATTTCTTTCGTACTCTTCTAGAAATTGAAGTCACTTCCTGTCGATTACAATTTCGTAGCGTTAAGCACTCGACTACAACTAGTCACAAAAAAAAAATCTTTGTACAAATGCTCTACGCTAGGTGACAAGCTTTGCAGTAACTGCGTTTTGTATGGGGACTTGACGCTGACTAGCGATGACCAAACATACAGCGGGTTCTTGAGGTGTGATTCAGGAAAAAATACACTCACCAAATAATTTTGCCTAATTTTGATTAATTGTGAAGTGAACTATATTTTTTGATATCTACAAGTGATCCAACTCCTTAGATTCTGAATTGCAGGCTAATATGACAGCCTTTAAAATTTAACCGGTTTGTGATGGATGTTTTATGAAATACATTTTGTTAATGCGAATATTTTGTTACCCGGATGTGCTGTTTATCTCGCAGATGATTTTTTCGGGAACGTTTTTCCATTTCTGGGCATCCTTCACCATGGAGTGGGCGTTCATAAGGCCGAAACCAAATCTTGTATCATATCTTAATCCAGCCCTGCAAAAAAAAAGAGATTTATTATTCAATTTCCTCAAGAAAAGATAAGCATCCTTCCATGTTTTCATTAAAAATAACACAAAGATGAAACTTAAATGTTTGCTTGAAATATATTTTTTAATGCTTAAACGAAAGCACCGATTTTTTTTTTTTTTCAACTGAAGATACTCAAACACGAATCAGGTCTAAATATCCATTTGTATATTAAAAAAAAAGTAACCCATATCATTTTGCTGCATTCTTCCTGAAGGAGTCGCATGTGTTGAGTGAAACCTATTTATTTTTGCATGCAAGAGACCAGCCTAACTCCAACCACTTCAGTGGAAGTGCAGGTTCCTCAACTCCCGAGGAGGCTGGTACTCATTTCTTATGAATGCTGAGTAAACCTTGCCGTTTTTTAGGGTATGAAATAAACACTGAAACAAAACATAATTTCTGTCACCCTCGGTGGGATGAAAACCCGAGCTCTCGGCATGGAATGGATGGAACGCAAACAATTTATGTAAACAGTTTTTAATGCATATGTTTGTTACGTCAATTTTTGTAATGGTTTTCCTGAAAAAAAAATGCTTTCAAATCTTTAAATATGAAAAAGAAGATACAAAACCCATTATATATCCAGCCATCTTCATGATCCAGGGGATCCAAGTCTGAAGTCCATGCTGTCAAATGTTGCACGTCTCTCCAGGTAAGTTTTGGACTGCAAAAGGAAAACGATATTACAAAAAAAGGAATTAAAAAAAAAATAAAAGACATGGTACGACCCGATGATAATCTTATGTTTTGTCCTAATTTTACAGAGGTACAAGATTGAGCTTATTGTTATTTCCAATAATAGAAAAGGTGCTATTGCGTTCATCGGGAATATGTGATGTTTCTTAGAATATAGATGCGCTTTTGCAGTGACGGCTCTAAGGACATGAAACAAGTGCCACCTGTGTTTCTAGAGATTGCCGACATTGCAAAAACCTACACTCATATCCGTTCCGTTTATACACTTCCATTCGAGGAAGCGTATCACAGAACGCTCATGCAATGCTATATTTTTTTTAGGTGGAAGGCCTGCTCAACGGTCGTGACTGGGTCGGGACCCAACCGTGATTTACCTGTTCGTTCACTAGAGAAAACAGCAAAAACCCGTAGTAACTGACTTGCAGGGATTGCTGACAGCAGTCACTTCAAGAGACGTTTCAAGACCGATCTGTTTACTGAATCTTTTGGGGCGCCCTTGGAGTGACAATGTTACGAAACGGCGTCAAAAATTCAGCTCGTTAATCATTACCATTATAGAGCTAATTATAATAGCTGAGGAATGATTTTGTAAGAGAGGAATGTGGTGTAAGAGAAAGTGTGAAAGTTAAGATTAAAATAAGTATGCTTAAATGGTTTGGACATATGGAGAGAATGAATGAGGAAAGACTGACGAAGAAAGTATATGCTGCAAGATTAGATAGATGTCGTGGTAGAGGAAGACCGAGAAAGGTATGGATGAACCAAATTTCCGAAATAGCGAATGAATGGGATATCCAGAGTCATAATAAAAGGAGAGCTTGTATGAACAAGGTTATGACTCTGGATGAAATGAAAGTAGTATGCAAGGACCGAAAGAAATGGCGGTTGATCTGCAATGCTGGCGTTTAAGTCTGAGGCTTGAAAACAAAATCACTGTTTTATAGAATATGTTTAGTAGCTTTTTAATTTTTTTACTGTTTAATTGTTCCGTGATTATTTGTTATTTTTATACTCAAATGTAATTAATTGCTTGTATTCTTTGACTTATAGGTTGGTATGAGGCTGACCACCCATACTGTAAAAAATAGTTTACTTTACCAATGTCACCCCTGTTTCAGGGAAGGTCGGCAGGAGTTGCAGGGCTTATGTCCATTTGAGAATTGAGTTTTTATATTGTAGGTCCACAGCGCGAAATTATGCGTGTCTGCTTGTGGGAATGCATTTCATATGAATCTCAAATGATACATATACTCGCAGCTTAGATTTAGATTTTATTTTAAGCTAGCTCATGTCTATTTGACTATCCAAAACAACAAAAGTATACGTGGATCATGTCAAGTAAAAATATTTTTTAAGGGTATGTAGTTTCAACGACAGTTTAGTGACTTTATTCTCGAAAGAAAGGACGAACTTTTGAAAATCGAACAAGTAGTTTTTTTCAGTTTAAAGTCACAGAGCAAGCTTTGGAGCCTTCAGAGTGTCACTGACACTTGCCGCTAAGTTGAGAATGTGAGCTTATTTTGCTGACACGTATAATGCTCTAAAAGCCATAAAAAATATTTATCCTCCCAGTGTAAGAATTAATATTTGTCTTCATTAAGCGGATGCCCCAGCAGCTCGTAATTCTGCGTCTCATTTTCCCACAACCCAAGTATTAAATTTAACGTTTGCGTTTCAGCAAAGATGTATAAAAGTTCAAACGTTCACTAAAAGCGCTGTTTTATTTTGGATGCATATAATGGCTGAGCTTAAACGGAAAGTTTTACACTTGGGGTCCTGTAAAGGGTTAACGGGACGCTTAACGACGCGGCGCCTTGGAATAAAACGCCGTGGAGAAGCTACCTGCACGCGTGACGTCACAAACTGAGACTAAAGTAAAGCGGGGAAGAATGTGAGATATCTTTCCGTGTGAAATATGCAGGGAAAATTTAGGAGATAAAGTTAAGTTTATTGTCGGTATCTGTCTCATAACGCACTAAAGCAGTACAAGTGTGACTCAAAATTTTTGAGTGTAGAGCTGAATTACGAAGAATAATTATTTGAGTAGCTTTTAAATAGCAAAACTGTACATCTGAAATAAGATATTTTGCACGTGTTATGCAAATTAGAAAGTATGATTTTGAAAATAAACTTAATTTGGAGGGTTTACAGATATATGGCTGAAAGAAAAAATGAACTTTTTTATTGATTGTAGAGGCATTAACTTTGTAATCGTCCATCATTAAGGATAAAAGAAAAACAGCTTTGTTTTCGATTACTTGAGTAAATATATTTTATACCCTCACACAATGACACCCTCTAAGATGATTTCGTTCTAAGCCATTTAGTATTAATTTAACTACCTGACGATGCAAACGGATGTTTGCGAAACCGGTTTTGGTATAAAATATATTTACTCAAGTAATCGAAAGCAAAGCTGTTTTTATTTTATCCTGAAAAAAACACTTGTGTAGAATAATAAACGGATTTTTGTTTACAAAAATGAGATAGATGTAAAACACATATAAATGTTATTTTCTCATTTTCGTAAAAAACGCAAGATTGCCATATTTTGTTGCCCTCTAGACCAGCGGTTGCCAAAGTGGTGGTCCGCGAAAAAATTTCGCTGGTCCGCAGAAAAATGTGGAATATACTTAATTGTTTTGTTTGTACAATTTTTGTTTATTTTGTTTATTTTATTATGGTTTATTAATAAAGCTTTCATAACTTGGTTACTATTAATAGTTTAATTTCATTAACAAGGTACATTTTATGTGTTCTTTGATCACATTTTTTTTATAAACATATTTAACACTTAAAAAATCCTATTAGTGGTCCGCGGGATTTAAATTATGAATTAACTGGTCCGTGAGGTCAAAAAGTTTGGCGACCGCTGCTCTAGACGACACATTTTTCAATCTCGTATAAGATAAAGGTTCACAAAAAGTTGTATGTTTATACTATACCAAAAAACAAATCATTCAGACGTTTAGTTACATTGAATTCATTAGTATTGCTTTTTATCTCGAATATGCCACGTCTTCATTAATGTTGTTGAAAGTATCCATTTTTTTTCTTCGTCAGCTACTGCATGATTTTTTAATGAATTTTAGTTGCTTCGTCGTAGAATGTAAGATAATATGTTTGAAGATGTAAACTTTGTGTTTCATCAAACAAATTTACTCAAACTGTTTTTTTAAATTAAAAATCTTGCAAGTGCACCTCAACTCAAGTGAGACCTAATTATTTTTAATGCCTTTTTCGTTTGTAACATTTTTGCGTTTCTACGCAGTAAATGCAGAATAAGCACAATAAAAGTCAATTTCTCTTTTGCTAGAAGACGTATTCATAATTTGGCTACATTAATTTAAATTGTATTTTATAATGTCTTATTTTTTAAGAGAACATTTGTGCTACGAGTGTCTGGGTCGCTTGCAAATAAAAATACCGAAAGTATGATGCTGATGATAGACCCTGAAAGACAAAGCGCAATACCCTGATATACTACGAGTATATGACGTCTCTACAGTCTCAATCGTAAGATAAGATTTCAGCAATTTTCATAAATCTTTTTATTCAGTCCTCCTTATCACTGGCAATCTTTTGAGCTCCTCGTACGGGAAATATCAGATGAAGTACTTGTATCATATCCTTAAGAAACTGTTGATAAGGTCGTCCAAGTATATTATGAAACACGTGATTGGAATGGACGATACCAATCCCATTAAGCACCTAACACTTTTCGCATCTCAAGGCCGAAGGAAACAAGAAAGACCGAAAGTGCAATGGAAGGTATATGACAACGCAGACGTGCGTAGCTGGTTAGCAAAGGCGATGGACAAAAGGGAGTGGAGGAGAATCCTTGAGTCAGCCAAGGTCCACATGGCTGTCGAGTTCATGATGGTGATGACGAAATGATGAATGGATAGAGTGGTGAATGTGGATGGATGAAGAAATGAATAAAACTTACTTTGCCTCCAAGGCCAGTGCTAATATTCCAGCTGCTAAAGGTGCAGAAGCAGATGTACCCGAGAACCCTGTGGTGCACGTGTTGTTCAAATCTGTCGCTATCTAAAACAATGATGGAAAAGTGAAGACTTCAACCTTTTTTGCATTCTTTAATACATTTGCAGCTCACTTTTTTCCAGAAGCCAACGTGTAAAAAATTAAAATCTGAGTTAATTGAAGGAAATATTGAAGGATTTAATTTAATGACTATCTAAAAATTTGGTAAAAAGGGCTAGGTTGCTTAAATTTAGTGTTTTATTTAATGTCATAATTGACAATTTTCAAATACTCAAACACTCGTAACGTACAAGATTGATTTAATTCAACGAAATCTCTCTTATATGGAGAAGGCTTTTTAATGTATATTTGATTATGGATATATCTTTTTTAAATTTGTGGATTTATAGTTGATGTTAAAATGATCTTACTGTGGCTTTTTATTAAAACAAGGGAGGAATTTACATTAAATTAGATGCCAAGCATTACATACTCGTACAAACCACATTTTCTTACTTGTAGGATTTTGTTTTGCATCAGTTTTTTAAAACATACATTAAGTACACAAAATACCATTTTTTGGGACATTGCCACAACAAATTGCGTCATTTCAGAGGTCCAAGCGGTGTCCAGGTGCTTTCATTTTATTTCAACGCGAGTGTGAAAATTCACACAAAAAAATGTTGGACGCATATGGCACATAAAAAACAGACGCATATGACCCAAAATTTCGGTAAAAATAATCGTACCCAGTAGAATGGAAGTTATTTTAGTTAATTGCGAGTATTATTATTAAAAAAACACACAAATAAGCTACTCGCTTAGTGCAACTTCTTACCACAATGCCCCCAAAAGCACGCCAAACATGAAGCACGTTGAATCTACTTATTATCACAGGTTAAGGGACGAGCACAGACTTAAAATAAATGACGAACATCATTTCTTACACACTTGGTGAGGATCGAACCCTTGCGCTCTAGTTTGTGTGCAAGCATTCTGTCAACAGAGCTATCGATATCAATAATTAACAACCTATCGACGGATTATTGAAAACCGACTCATCTTTTCTTAGACACAATATTATTAGCTAGTTATAATCAGTTATAAATAGCTACTCTCTAGTAGTATAATATTTCGCACACTTTTCCGTATAATATACTTGTTTACCTCCAACTTACACATGACAAATACGCGTCGGAAGAATTATGAAGTCAAATTCACTTCACTCTCATACACGAAGCTTACAAACATGGCCTATTTAATCAGAAGCTTAACTAAATAAAGCCTGTTGAAACTACACAACTTTCCTAGGCAGCCTTTGGTTGACGGAGCTTTAGTGTCACACTGCAGCTTTCAAAGTTTACAAACTAGAGAAAGCTCTCCCGCGGGAGAAGCAAAAGCTCACGTTACTACATATGAAATTATGAAAAATTCACAGCGAGCCTCGTAAAAAGGTGCTTCTATTATGCGAGCTTTTTTTACCCAGACCGGGTGACAAAAGCTTTATAGTATGCAATTTCCAGTTTCCCTTTTAAGCTCAAAGTCTACAGAAGCTTTTTTTCCGTTAACGAACGTAATTTTTGTTCCGCTGCTTGTGAGCGTAGTTTGACTATTTTTTCCTAGTTTGGAAATACTTTTTAATTGTATTCTGTAAGCATGTATCGTAAATAACTTTTTTATGCATTTTTCAAATCATTAAAAGCTTTTGTAAAAAAAAATAGGCTCTAGATTAAATATTTTGAATTATAATAAACGTGAAATAAGAATTGTTTCACTACATCAATGCCACCCCTGTTTTAGGGAATGCCTAAAAAATTGCACTGCTAATGTTCATTTGAGGTTAAGTTTTATTTGTAAGTTGGTATACCCTATCATCAGAAATCTCTAACAACACGTGTCTGCTGAAGAGCAAATGGATTTAAATGAATTTTGAATCTTAAAATTGTCTATAAAGAAAACAATCTTTATCTAATAACTATTTTACTTCCAATTTCACAAATGTATTGGGTCCTCAGACCATCATCAGGTGAACAAAACTTGAAAACAAAGCAATATCTAGAGTCCAGAAATTGGGAAGTTTGTATTTTTTCTTTGTTTTTTAGAGTACGAGTATGTTTACGGAGCCTGTACACAAAACACAAAGCAGAAAAAAGTCTTATTACAATTTTCTGGTCCTTGAAAGATTCCGCTGAATGTGTAACAGCAAGGGTTGCAGTGCATTTTTCTCCGAAGTTTGGAAAGGTTCCTTTATTGGTGACACTGCCCACCGCCACAGTGTAGATGCTGTTCACGTATCTGAAACAACGAACCAATCAGAGCATTAAAAATGAAAGTAATCCGACATTACCTGAAAAATTCTGAACTAAATAGAAAATTCTTAATTTTCATAATGTTCTTTTAGACCTCAAATTGCATCTATATCACGCTGAAAAAGCCTATTGCAACGGGATAAGCTGCACGTATAGGGCAATTTCTTATCGTGTATGACACTTATTTATTTTCTCAGGTCAGAAAATCAGCTCTACGCCAACCACTTCACTTAGAGTGAGAGTTTTCCAGATCCCGAGACGACTAATTATTTTGGTTTGTGAAGGTTGAGTCACCTTGCCAGTAGTTTTATTGTGAATTTGCGCCCTTGGGGTGGCTAATGCAACAAAACGACTCTATTTAAAAATTCCCAATTAATTAAAGATTTTAAATTATGATTACGGTCGTTAGACATTTTAAAGAATGAAAAAAAACGGATTTTACTGACCGTGCAAAAGAGAAGATCGATTTTCTCTACGTTTCGTCGGAGTCATATCCGACGTCCTCAGGAGACGAGTGTCTTCTACAAAGAAGTACCACGAACTGTTGAGTTATTGTTGTTTGATCGAGGCCGAAGGTTCTTTTCTTTCGAAGGTTCCGTTCTTCTCTTTTGCACGGTCAGTAAAATCCGTTTTTTTCATTCTTTAAAATTCCTAATTAATATTTGAAATAAACACTGAAACGCGTATACAGGTATTTTGTGAGACCGTTGGTGAAGATTCAATCCTAACCCTCTGGCATATAACGCAAGCATTTTACAAACTAAACTATCGACAGAACATCACAAAATAACATCGGTTTCTACTTAATAACCAGTGCAATATACCAATATCTATATCACTGGAAATAGCAAATTTAAATGGTTCATTGGGAGATTAATAGGCCAGACATTTAGATTGGCATAATATAACTAATGGACTAAATCTCATAAACCATTCGACCGTTCACTTTATAATAAGGTTTACTTCGCACCGGATGCGCTGTCCAGGCCTGAGTAGCCTTTATACACCCCTGAAACCTCCCTTCAATTAGCTCCTTTGACTGGGCTACGTGTAACTATGAAGGCTGTACTATATTGTGTTGTTTTGGAAAATATTTCATTATGTTCTACACTCTACGGCTAATGGACTTAGTGCTAAAAGGTCCTGATTGATTTACTTTGTTAATACAATTAGTTTTAAATTGAGTTTAGCAATCAGTGTTTGGGTTTATTTGTGCTTTAGACTAGAAAGCAGAAACTGACAAAAAATGGCTAAAAACTGAAAATAAAAACGGTTTGAGAGACGAAGCAAATCGTTGCAAGAAACGACACGCAAGGTTATTCACAACACGCTCCATAAACGCAACGCAACGCAAACGATACTAAGCTACACATATAGTGTAACTTCTTGCCGCGTTATCCCCGAAGGGGTCGCATGTGGCGAGTTGAACCTATTTATTTTTACAGGTAAGGGGGCCGGCCTTACGCCAACCACTTCAGTTGAAGTGGGGGTTTCCCAGCTCCCGAGGGGGCTGGTTCTCATTTCTTGTGAAGGCTGAGTAAACCTTGCCGGTTTTTTTTTTATTATGGGGTTTGAAATAAACACAGAAATAGGAAATCATTTCTGACACCGTCCTCGGTGGGATTCGAACCCGAGCTCACGGGGTAGAATGCGATCACTCTACCAACTGAGCTATCGACCGGACTCGATCTGTAGCTGATATATGAACATCGTTATTTGTATGGAAAATTCACGTTAGGTGGCGGTTGACCTATAGATTGACTATGTGTGAATATCACCGTTTGTGTTTGACGATGAATGAATGCATCCAATTTAAAATAATGACTAAGAAATGTACGATGGGAAGAAAGAGTACAATTTGGGAAGTGATATTAAGGCCTATGAAATGTTTTTGTCGTAACTGGCCAATCGCCTAGTGGTAAACGCTTTATATTCATCATCGAGAGGTAGTGAGTTTGAATCCAGGGCTGGAAGTCTCATAACCTCGGTACTTCTTACCTACCAAATATCGGTAATATTTGTATGAAGACTAATCAGCTGTTCACTTGCGGCCATCTTGGATTGACAGGTCTTCATGCAAATATTACCGATATTCGGTAGGTAAGAATTACCGTGGTGATGAGACTTCCAGCCCTGGAGATGCACAAAAAAATACAAAGTTTACAAACATGCTTGGTTGAAAAATCATCTACCTTTACCAAAACCAGTAAACCGGTAACCAGACAATCCAATCTTACAGCAACTGTTATTTAATGATTTTTGCTTTCAATACTATACCTTGACTTATAGGTTGGTATGAGGCTGACCACCCATACTGTAAAAAATGGTTCACTTTGCCAATGTCACCCCTGTTTCAGGGAAGGTCGGCAAAAGTTGTGGGGCTTATGTTCATTTGAGGTTTGGATTTTATTTGTAAGTACACATTCAGCATTTGTAAGCGCGAACTACACTTGTTGGTTTGTGGGCATACATCTGAGAGCTTTAAATGAATATATCTTTGCAACTTAGATTATAGATTATTATTATTATAGATGGGGCTGACCACCCATACTGTAAAAAATGGTTCACTTTGCTAATGTCACCCCTGTGTCAGGGAAGGTCGGAAAAAGTTGTAGGGCTTATGTTTAATTGAGTTTTGGATTTTATTTGTAAGTACACATTTAGCATTTTGTAAGCGCGAACTACACGTGTTTGTTTGTGGGCATGCATTTGAGAGCCTTAAATGCTAATATATCTCTGCAACTCAGATTAAAGATACCGTCGACCAAGTTTGTATATGTCTCGGAGGTGTGAATCACATAAAAAACAGCGCACAACAAATAAATAACCCTAATACATACGTCCTACTAGTGAAATCTATTATTGGAATGAGCACCACAGTCATTGTGGTTGATGTCTTTGCTAATTGATCTCTGCTAAAAGTTTACCACCGTGGTCACCAGATGTCAGAGCTAAGTTCGGGCCAGGAAGGTGTATGAAATATTTTAACTTCATTCACAGTTTAAAAAATATGAAACAAATAAACTTTCTTACCCATCGCAGTTGCAATCGTCACCATGATATCCTCCGTTGCCATTTGCCCAAACGAAAATAGCTCCCTTACCGCCTCGTCCCTAAAAATAAAGAGAGTGGGTTTTCAAGGGTAGGCTTAGGTCATGTAAATTTGATGCAGTGTTTGAAGTATACCTTAATAATTCCTCTCAGTAAAGCCTCTTGCCCCAAATGGTCGGGCCCAGACACGTCTTGTCCATTGTCATCTGGACCCCAAGAATTACTGTAGATGTCTACGTTGTCGTAAGCGAAACCTGTAAGCGATGAAAATACGTTGTAAGCTGTAAGCAACATTTATTAAAATATATACCTATCTTAGCTAATAGATTTAGTGAATATCCATTCATACTGCAAATTTTGAAAATCTGCTGTACAGTAAAAGTTGTAACTAAGAAAGTACGTATTGCCTTATGTGTCCGTCAAAAGAAAAATAATGGTTTATTATGAGAAATATATACAATATGTTAAAATATCTCGTTATACAGGGAAAAATTGTAAAAATGTACTTTAATGTTTAACGTATAGGTAAGTAAGTGGCTGACTATTCATGCTGTAGAAAATGGTTCACTTTGCCAACGTCACCCCGGTTTCAGGGAAGGTCAGCAAGAGTTGCATGGTGTATGTTCATATGAAATTTGTTGTTCGTAGAGGGTGTTTATGTTGTAAGTTTACATGCGGCATGTTGAAGCGCGAACTTATACGTGTCTGCTTGTGAGAATGCATATAATGCTAATTCCCAATGAAACACATCTTTGCAAATTAGATTAGAGTACAGATTAGATTGAGGAAGGACTAGTTTGAAAGAGAAGATTTTTCTTGAAGAACCTGAGATAGTGGTTTGGCAGAAGCACAAGATCCCTCTTTGTGCAGCAGTATTTTTTTGACTCACCCAAAGCAATCCCTTCATACATGTCGTTGACGTTGCTGTGAAGAAATTTAATGCCGCCTATATTGGCGTTAAATGCAATCCCGACCCCACATTTACTGTTGTTGGCTGCCATAGCGATCTGAAAATATGAAATGTTTGTTAAATTCTGGATGATGACGATGATGGATATTTTGTGTCTACATTCTATCTTGTTGTCACCTTATGGTGTCAATGATTCGGCACGCCAAAAAGCTTTGTAATCTCTAACACAATATTGTTACGAATGTGTGATTATGTGTGTTTTACTTGTGTGAGTGTGTGTGTCTTTGTCTCTAGATGTAGATGTTTGGTACTTGTGTTTGTTCGATGGTATGAGTATTCGCTCGAAGATTCTTAATTTAATGATTTGGAGGAATCACGTATGTTCCGGTTCCTAGTGTTTTGAAAACCATCCTATTGTCATGATATATAAAGAGAGGCAAAGCTGTCTGTAGCGTGAGACTTGTATCAGAGCCGTCGAGTTTAAAACAGCCGAACAGTTAAAAAGCCTCTATGTAACCGAACCAAATGTGAACGGGATTTTAAATAAATTGTGCGAAATTAACTAACCAAAGTTTGTATAAAATTGAACCCGTAAATTGAAAAAATATTTTATTTCATCATTCTTGGAATGGTGATCTGCTGATATAATTTTTATTACTATTTTAATTATAAGTACCTCTCCAGCGCATTTGGTTCCATGGGAATCACTATTTTTGAATCCATATCTAGGAGTCGGATCTGCGTCATTATTCAAAACATCCCAACTGATGGATGGATCCTAGAACATTAGCACAAGAATCAATAAAAAAACAGTCGACATTCTGAAATTAATTGTTTAGTATAATATGCACTTACATAATTCTTTTTCAAATCATCATGCGAATATTCTATACCATCGTCTACAACAGAAACTTTGACGCCTTTTCCACTGTAGCCCATTTTGTAAACTGGAATCACGTTCAAGTCCAAACGTGGTAGGTCTTCACGAGTCCGGACGCTTTTCTGTAATTAAGAATAAAAAAATAATGAAAAATGAAAAAGAATGAAAAAGATGAAGAGAAAGACGAAGAAGTACAATTAAAAACAGGAAAATTGCTGCATTAAATATCGGTTGAACTCAAATTTTCAAGGCTTCCAAAGTTCAAAATACTTACAAAGTCCTTGATCTCAAAGAGCGATAAACGTTGGTTATCGGCTTAGAAATTTAAAGCCTCGACGCAAAATTTCTCATGTTCGTAAATTGAATATTTAACTTACAACACGAATTATTTTCACAAAATTTTATTTTAGGCTTTGACATATTTTAAGATTTCTTTTGGTGGTTATACAATTTTTAGACACTTTGATACATAAATTTAGCATTTTGTACCTATTATAATTATTTGTGACTTTGAGCAAAACCATAGAAAGACAACTAATTAAAATGGAGTTTTCTGACTTTCATTTCCTTGACTTATAGGTTAGTATGAGGCTGACTACCCATAATGTAAAAAATCGTTTACTTTGCTAATGTCACCCGTGTTTCCGGAAAAGTAAAATCAGCATACACATTCAGCATTTGTAAGCGCGAACTTACACGCGTCTATTTGCGAGCATGCATTTGATATGAGTTTTGAATTTTAATATATATTTGCTACTTAGATTAAAGACTATATTATAGAGTACGAAAAATAATGAATGAAAAAAATGGAGTAATAATTTTCATAAATGAGATCACAAAATTTACTCACTATGTACCACTGCTGGTCCCAAAGTTCATCATTGAAATCTCCGTTGTTTACGCTGCTGGCAAATAATTTATCTTGTGCCGTGGAGCTTTTGTTTTCGTTTACCAACAACCCCAAGGCTTCGCTCTCGGGGAGGCTCTTTCCAAGAACTGGCGTTTTAAATTCGGGAGCTTTGTAATGCGCATTTGTAAAGTGCTGATCGTGGTCGTCGTAGTAGAGAAAATCTCGTTTCACGAGCTTTTTCGTAAACAGCTGTTCGGCCCATACTACCTGGAAAAATTAACATCGACTTGTTTAATTTTTTGAATTAGTTGACATTGCAAAATAATGATAGGTTTTTAGAAAAAAAAATAGATTTGTGGAAAGAAATGCAATCCACCAACCTATTTTGCCTGGCCAGTTGTCTTCATGCGAAAGCAGAAGCTTGTGTGCATGCAACGGCCTCTGTTGAACCAGGGTCGAAGTTATCGTTGCGGGATTCGAACCAACGTTATTCGGTTCCAAATAACCTGACTTGATCCCCGCGGCCATAACACCGACAAGGTAAACAATGAAAAAAAATATATCGCCACGAATAAGTGCTGATTCACTGATGTGAGAAACCGTGGATAAAACATTCCATTGGGTCTAACACTCCTTACAGTGAACTTATAATAAGGATGTGATCATGACAAACTTTTAAACTACAAGATTTTCACACTTTTTAAGTGTTTTCTTTCGTAGAAAATAGGAGATCTATCAGAGAAACCCATGTTAGCTTCATGCCCCTTATTCAGTTTTATCTTTCAGGTATCGATATATAACAAAAGGAAATGGATATGTGAGTGGATAATCTAAGATTTTCCTTCAAATTATCATCGAGGGTGTCAAACATGACTTCCCGTTTTGGTGTTTATTTCAAACCCAAAATGAAAATACTGGTAAGGTTTACTCAGCCTTCACAAGAAATGAGTACGTTAACCACTTCAATTGAAGTAGTAACCTTTAAAAATAAATAGGTTCCATTTGCCTTCTACGGGGTGAACGCGGTAAAAAATTACACTATATGTGTAGCGTTGTTTCGTTAGGTAACTATATTGAAACACAAGAAGTAATTTTCTCACCCTTTAGATATATTAATCTCAACTTAAAAACCTACATAGATTGCCCACTTTTGATTCTTTAAAACTTATGTTTAAGCGAATTGATAGAAGTATGCAATTATAGTAAGAAGTGCAGACATCTCTGCAGAGGCTCTGGCTTCTCCTATTGGAAAGATGACAGAGCTACAGTACCAGTGATGTATAATTATTAAATGAACCTTTGAGTTTTGGCTTAATCTTTTTGTCAAATGTATCTCTGGAGTTCTTCTTTTGATAGCGTGGCTGTCTTTTGTGAAAATGTATATTTCAGGAAAGTATGGAATCTGAAACAATGAAACAAAATTTATTTAAATAAAAGAAGCAATTTCTACATCCCTACAAGTTATGGTGTCAAACATGAAGGTGTAGGTTCATGTGAAAATCGAAAGTAATAATGTTAAAACAATTCAGACCCTTGGATATCAGAAATGAGCTTTTTATTATTGAGAGCTGTTTCATTTGAGGGTGCGAAGAAATTATCAAAACTTAACTCAATATAAACATGGTATTCACTTTAAGACACTGGACACTGACCAAGCGTGACCAATGCTCTCTCGACGTCTTCGAAAGGAAAATACTTCGACGTATTTATGGTCCAATAAAGGACGGAAACATATGGCGAAGAAGAAATAACTCCAAATTGTATAAGCTGTACCAGGACGCTGATGTGGTCCACTAAATAAAGGTCAACAGACTGCATTGGCTGGGGCACATTCAGCGAATGGACCATCGGAGCCTGGAGAAGACGATTGTGATGACGAACCCGGAGGGACACGTTCAAGATGGCTGGATGGAGTGGTGGCGGATTGCCGTGTAGTGGGAATGTGGGACTGGAGGAGGAAGACGTTGGATAGACAGCGCTGGCAGCAGTTGCTGAGGGAGGCCAAGACCCACCCCGGGTTGTCGTGCCAATGATGACGATGATGATGATTCACTTTTAGAAAAGGTATAAATTTCCAATGAAAGATCAATGATATTTTGTCTCAAGAACATTCTAAAAAAAAACTAAAGGTGACTCTATTTCCGTAGACATTTGTTTTGAAAAATTATTGAGCTACCTGTGGCGAGGGTTTCGTTTTAAAGGGCACGCTATTTCTGCCCAAGATTAGTGGCGTGCAGTAAAGTCATAAGCCTACGAAACCACCAAGAAATCACCCACAAACAGGGTTGTACCATGCACAGTCGACACCTTTGATTTTAGAGGTTTAGCTTTTTTCTTCTTCTTTTCATCTTTTGTCGCGTCCTCTCGACGTTGACAATGACTTAAGCGTAGGTATCTTCGTCCTGTCAAGCTCTGAATAGTTTATCTACAGTCCAGAATGTTCTTCACCCAGTAAACTCTTCACCTCTCAACACTTTGTCAAACCCCTATTTTTTTTAAGGATAATTTTTTTAAAGGGAATCCTGTGTGGGAGACTCCCTAGATTTCAGAGACCCTGGTGGTCTATGGAACTTATTGTTGTACCGAAGAGGTGTTGGGATGTGGTGGTTGATATTCTGATCCTTTGTAGTAGGATTGTTAGATGCGTAGTGTGTTATGTTGATTTTGTTTTGAGACACTGAAAGGAAGTGGCGGTTGATATTGGTTTTAAATAGGACAGGATTAAGTTGGATTGGGAACGCAGATACTGGTAGCTCATTCCATAACCGGGCAGTTTGACAAAGAAATAAGTCGTGAGAGCACCAAGTTCTTATAGTTTTGATATCGACTGAAACTACTTAATGAATAAAATTTTAATTAACTGAAAGATCACAGTTTTTCCATATTTACTCAAAAACTATTGACATTATAAAAAAATGGACCAATATTGCATTAAACAATGTATAGTTCAATAATAAAAAAGGAAAAAAAATATTTCCAAAATATAGCACACACGAAAAAAACGCTAAAAATGTAAAAAAAACACGTTTATTCAATATTTTTTTGTGGTGACAATTTTTAAGTTATATATTTTGTTTAAACTTTATAACTAAGATAAAATAAATTGCACAGAATCTGTACTCGACTTTCTTGCAAAAATTTACCCACTGTATGACGTATGTAAAGCTAGAATCATCTACCAGCTTATGCCGTTTCAATAAAAATGTAATATATCAATAATAAATCAATTTTATTCCACCGCGGTGTGTACCTGCATACTCGTACAATATGGATATAGGCATATAAATACTTAAATGAATATAAATATTTTGTTGATTTATTTGAAAAAGTACCAATTACACAAGAAAGATCCTCGACTCATAGGTTGGTATGAAGCTGACCTCAGTACTGTACTGTACTGTATCCTGCCACCGTTTCATTAGGGGTGGCCGGTACCTCCGCAGATGCGCCTCCACTTTTTGCTGTCATCACCTTTTTCATACATACTCTTCTCTTATTCTCACTCTGCAGAATCCATTATTTCGCAATCTCACCTATTTGGTCTAACCATTCTTTCCTCAGCCTTCCCCTTCTGCGCTTTCCTCTGACATTTCCTTTGTACACTTTCTTCGTTAGTTGTTCATCATCCTTTCTTTCAAGATGTCTGAACCATCTCATCGTACTTTTTTGTACTTTCATTCTCATATTCTCTTTTATACCACACTCGTTCATCACTCAAGCATTACGTACTCTATCACTCAGTGTCTTTCCAGCCATTGCTCTCAGGTAAGCCATTTCAACCGTACTTACATACTTTACTCAGCTCACATTCATTAAGCCTCACTTCCACCAACCAATATGCCATTGTGGACCGCCGATCTCATATTCTTCGTAAGTTTCCTATTTCTTGCAATTCTTCCAATCGTTTCCATTACACTTCTTCCTCTACTAGCGCGCTTTTCCAATTATTTCGTCAATTTCGCATTCGACTCAAATTTGCTTCCCAGATAATCAAATTCTTTCACGACCTCCATTCCTTGACTTATAGGTTGGTATGAGGCTGACCACCCATACTGTAAAAAATGGTTCACTTTGCCAATGTCACCCCTGTTTCAGGGAAGGTCGGCAAAAGTTGTGGGGCTTATGTTCATTTGAGGTTTGGATTTTATTTGTAAGTACACTTTCAGCATTTGTAAGCGCGAACTACACTTGTTGGTTTGTGGGCATACATCTGAGAGCTTTAAATGAATATATCCTTGCAACTTAGATTATAGATTATAGATTATTATAGACCTCCATTTTTTTTTCATTCAGTCTTTATCTCAATTTTCTCGCATTTCTCAGTCCTCCCAAAGTGTAAAAAATAATTCACTTTGTCAATGTCACCCCTGTTTCAAGGAAGGTCGGCAAGAGTTGCAAGTTTTATGTTTAATTTGTAAGTACAAATTCAGCATTCGTTAGCGCGAACTTACACATACCTGTTTGTGGGCATGCATTTCATATTAGTTTTGAATGTTTATATTTCATTGCAACTTATATTCTAGATTATTATAGATGGTCATTGAACCCTTTTGTATGCAAACTAGTACTTTGTATGGTGGGTAAACTTTTTAGTTATATTTTGAAAAAGTAACGACTGATTATTATTGGTATTTATAAAATTTTAAGAATCGCAGCCATTTATCTATTTTTAACCCTTTGACTACCAAGAAAATTGCTAATACATTTTGTATGGAAAATTTTCACTCTGTATGGCGGCTATACTTTTGATTCACTTTTTGGAAAAAATAATGATGGCAATATATAGGTTATTATTATTATTTTACATTTGTACTACATTATTTTTTTATTAACCCTCTAACTGCCGAGAATTTTTCCATTATTTTTTTCTTTTATATGGCAACTCCCTAAATCGAGATTATGATGAAGAAATGATTATAATTATTAGATAGCACTATTATATAAATGGATTCACAAAAAATTTCAGAAAAATCGTCGGAGCCGTTTTTGAGAAAATCGCATTTTAAATTTTCAGCTCTTCGGAAGCCATCTTGAATTTTCAAAAAAGTAAAAAAAAAATGATTACGAATTAAAGTGATAAGCTTGTTCTTTCTATCAAATCTAAAACAAATTCAAATATCTTGCATTTTAATAGGTTTTTGTAATATTTTCGATTTAAAATTTCAGGTCGTGTAAACGGTGCTTTATATTTATTTTTTCAAAAAATTTTTTTTGTAAATTTGTAGAAATTTATGTTGTCCGTAATATTGTAGAACATTATATTTTTGTTGACCCCTTAACTGTCGAGAAAATCACAATCGTTTGTTTTTTTCATATGGCAGCCCATAGACACAGATTAGTAAGAGTATTGCCATAACTAATTTATTAAGTTAAAAACTAATAAATGGCAACTCTGAAAATTTAAAAAAAATTCTTGGAGCCGTTTTTGAGAAAAGTGCAATTTTATGTTTTTTTTGTATGGCAGCCATCTTGAATTTTCAAGTTGGTGTAATGCCATGTTATTCATACTTAATACATGTCCAAAAAAGTTGATGTAGCCAAAATTTGGTATCTCTAGGTCTTATACTTTGGAAAGTGACACACACACATACATACATACATATATACATACATACATACATACATACATACATACATACATACAGACGGACGTTTTTGAAAGATAGTGTTTTTTGGCATGTCCTGCACCAGGACAACTCATTTCCGTGAAAACCTCGAAATTTTTTTTTTACACCAAATCATAACTTTCTTTATAGCCTTCGGCTATAGCAAGAAAGTAAAAATGATAAACATGCTTGATATCTTTTGCTAAGACCATAAAGTGTAAGAAACGAAAACGGCCGATTTAGGGTATAAAGTGCTCTTAAATCTATTGAAAGCTTTATTCTCACAGCCCTGTTTTTAATCCACTCGCGAAGCAAGTTTATAAATATCCGGAGCTATACACGGAACCACAACTCCAAGTGTGACGTCACACCTACCAGGCGAATGCGTAGTAGGGTTACCTTGTGAATGGGGCTCACTTTATCATTCCCGACACTCTGATATCCTAAGTGTTGGCTTTCATATCTGTCATTGTTAGATAAATAATTGCCCACACATATGCATACCACACAAATGGGTGATTGAGAGTTCTATTTGTATCAAACATGTTTTTATTGAAAAATCCATTCAATCTACGAACTATTCTATGAAATATTCCGGTCAAAATAGCTCAGCCGTTATGGAATGCTTGCATTCTGTCGTTCATATCTGTCGCCATCATACTCCAAACGCCATTTTATCTATGTAAAGGAAATAATTTCACCTTATTTGGAACGCTGTTGATTATCTTTTACTGAAAAGCTTACAATTGTTGCTAAGACCATCCCCAGGTATTTGAAACCTTTAAAATTGTATATTTAGTTAACTTTACTTTTGGTGCACTTTAATTGCGTCTAAAATAACTATAAAATTTACTTGTTACGGCATTTCAACCAAAATATGATAGAGTTATTCTAAAAAATGGTTGAAAAATGGTTCCGAATTAATATAATAACCTGTTCCTCAGTTCCTAATTTGGGGTAGTACATTCCAGTGCACCCCTCCGGTCATTCTCACTCCCACTTTGCACTAGTCTAGGGGTGCTCCGCCCTTGTTTTCCGCCCCCTTTTCCACCGATGGGCGGACCCCAGTCCTGGCGCCGCCTACGCTGATCTCCTACCGGCGCCTGCTACCAGGAGCGCATAAAGCGCCAAGAGATGCACGGCGCCTAACTGAGCCCCAACTCCTAAACTCAACGTTGTAACTCAGTGAGTTATTATATTGTGGAGTCGAAACTATGATGACGCAACTAACGATAGCGTCTACTTTATATACGTCTACGTCTATTTTATCGGTTTTATGGCCGAGGGAGTCAAGTGGCTGACCTTTCTATCGTATTTGGAATAGAATAACGCTGGTGCTGGTTCGATCTCCGCTTGGGTCATTTAAACATAACTTTGACCCTGGTTCAGCAGATGCCATTGGGTAAATATTAATTCATTAAAATATACAATAATGAATTATTAATTAATAATATTAATACCTGTTTATGGCCAGGCAGAATAAGTTGGTAAATTGCATTCCTCTTCACAAATCTGTTCTGATCTTCAAAAACTGTTTCAACCTATTTTAGCTTAATTTTTTTGACCGGTCCGTAGTCTAGTGGTTAACACTTCGGACTCGTGATTTGAAAGTAGAGGTTAAGAATCCCAGCGAACCACGAAAAATATTTCATTTTTCAAATTTGCTCTTCGCTGGGTTGAAAAATTAATCAGGCTTTACGTCAGATAAGTCACCGTGGGTTCATCCAGTCTTACACCAACGGGGTTTTGCTTGAGAATTGGCGCTTGGCGAGGACCAAGTTTGCAGATGGCTCTCGTGGTGTGATTTACACAAAAATAGCGCCCACCAATTAAATCAGCCTAATTTATTAAATTATTATCGAAATCGTGCGCTCACGTTGCAGTTGTCATGGTTACTGAATTTGTCAACTGAACTTTGGAAGACAAATAACATTTTATGAAACAAAGCATGTGTTACATTTATTGTGTGTCGAAACACAAGATGGAAATATCAATAAAACATAGGATGTCACATGATTATGAAGTATTTTGTGATGGTTGACAGGTTCGGTTGATAGGTATGTCATACACTGTTACAATGCCGTAAGCTTGTTTCGTCTCCATCAATTGTACAACTCAATGTTTAAACTCAACGATACCATTCTACCAAAAATGTTTCGAATCTAAAACGTTCCCTAGAATCCCTGCTTTAGTTTCCTTACATATTTTGTTTAGTTTAAGCGTAATGTTGTATACTTGGGGCTCTCGGAGGGACAGAGACAGCGAGGAAGCTAGAAGAGGAGGGATGCATGCGAGCTCTCACCTATTTCTGGCACAGAGATTTCTGTGCGCCGCATCGTGGACGTGTCAGGAGGTGATGCAACAGTACTGGGGGAATCAAAGGAATAGAAAATTAATGAGGATAACTATTCCTAGTAAGCATTTTTATTAAGTGTGGAAGTAAGTGCACTCTAGAAAACAAAATATAAATTAGCAACTTCTATTTCAGAAAGGGCTTTGTGTTCTTTTGGAATTTGGGTTATTTTGTAGGCACACATGCAGGATGTGTACTTCGCGTACCTACATGTCAGCATACATTTAAATATGAATCTATAATCTATGCTGCAATCACATTCACATTTAAAATTCTAAATAAATGCATGACTGCAGGTAAGCACGTGTTAATTGGCTTGAATGTGAACAAACAAAATAAAAACCAAAATCTCAAATAAACATAGCCCTCTTGAAGTTGAAGCCCTTTCCTGAAACAGGGGTAACAGTAGCAAGGTTAACCAATTTTTACAATCTAAGTACAAGAAAAAAATTGTGAAGGAACAAAACGAAAAACAAAACATACAAAAAATTACTTCATCTATTGCATGAGTTAAAGCTGTTTTTTTGTTTACAAAAAAAGACTATAAATTGATTTTGCCTTATTTTTTTTGTGAATACCCGGTATAATAAAAATAAGCATGTTTTTTTGCCGTGACAAATAATGTAATGCTTTAATCTGTTTAAGTTGACATCTGGCCGCTTAGGGTACAATGTGGTGTAATACATATTATTATCGTTGGGGTCATGACCCCATAGTCAGCTGTTGGCCCCCACGCGGAGCAATGGGGCTAAATATAGCCCCCTAACTTACTCTCACACCAACATGACATGAGTTGCTACTTACTAATGGTAATAATGAGAGGGGTGCACTTGTAAGCTGTCATGAAATAGGGGCAAACTTATCAATGAAATGAGTAGGTAGGTAATTTTTAAAATTAAATTAATTTATTTTTTCAAAATATATAATTCAATAGGTTTTGATTTTTATACATTTCCACTATTTATAATATTTAATTGAGATTTTATGATGTGGGATTTGTGTTAAGTATTTATATTTTAGTTAATTTTAACAAAATTCTGGTTGTTGAAATTCAATGTATATCAGTACTTATACGTATACATATTTTTATTTTGTACTTGTATTCCCAACTAATTGCTTCAGTTTGTAACGAAAAGTGTACCTACCGTCTTCCAAGAATCTCATAGGAATAATATATTTTAAAATCTTTTTTTTTTTCAGATTGCAAGGGTAAATACTCGAGTGCTTTTTACCGTTATCTAGCCATTGTTAGGAACCAACTGAGGTAAACATCTGGTTGGATAATGGTCAAAAGTGCTTGAGCGTTTTACACACAAACTTGTGAAAATAAAACTCCATGTGTCAAAAAACTTACATAAAACCCATATTATGTGCAAACATAACGAAATTCATATCATCCTATAACTACCAAGATATTCACAATCTTTAACTTTTTTCGGGCTATGTAGCCGTGGTCTGGTTGATTCATTCCGGACAGTTTCGCCCATAGCTCCTCGGTTGGCTGATATGCCAACCGCTGATAATGCCCATCGGAGCAATGGGCGAAACTATCCGGAATGAATCAACCAGACCTCGGCTACATAGCCCGAAAAAAGTGATTGTTGTGTCAACAAGTACCTACCGGCCGTGAAAGCTTCAATTTACAATGAAATAGTGGTTATTCATTGATTTGAGAAATCGTTGATAAAATATAAGATTTGGTAAAACTTCGTGTAGTAAGTGTACTAATATGAAAGGAAGTTTATATGAAAGGAATTGCTCATGACAAACTTTTGCACTACAGGATTGACACGCTTCTTCCGTGTTTTCTCTCGCTAAAATTAGGGAAAGTGCATTTACCTGAGAAACCCGTGTTAGCTTAATATGCCACTTATTCAGTTTTATCGATATTAATTTAAAGAACTGCTTTCTACTCCTTTTCCATCAATAAAAAAATCCGTGTATTTTATTGGATGAAAATTATTAACCTTCATATTCCCAAAGGAAAAGGCTTGTATGGTAGAGATTTTTTTTCAATTCGTAGATTGAAACTGCTTCCTTCCATTCCAGTATTGCAAAGCTGCAGCGCTATGCAAATAACCTAAAGGTACTGTTAACACATGCACAAGAGGACGCGCTGAAGTGCCGAGCCCTTTCTAGGCCCGGTGCATGTCATAGAATATTTAATCCTCCCACAGGGTGGGACTGCATGCAAATTTACCTGCCGCGGAAGTTGCACAAAAGGCACGTGGCGGTCTGCATGTGTAAGGCACGTGGCGTTCTGCATGTGTAAGGGCGTGCATTATACTGAATAGATCATGTACCTACCTACACTTTTCTGAAGAAGCCATGTATTTAAAAAACTTGAAAGTATATTGTCTACATTTGATCAATTATAATTTTATTTTGAATGGTTTGTTCATTAATATTAAAAGTACATTATTATTTCAAAGATTAAAAGAAAAAAACATTCTGTACCGTAAATTTTTTTACGATAAAAATTTAAATTTTTGAAATTTTAATCATATATTGCGAAGTGGTTTCGACTATTTTTCTTGCTTTTGTCTCTTTTTGTATAACAATAATATGCTTTACTTCTTTCTCTATTCTTCTAATTAATACTACAACATTTTAATATGATAAATCGACTTTTGAAAACAATATCACTTATAAAGCAAAAATATAGGTATGAAATGTATTAAAATATTTATTTCGACTAAACTTGACTGTATCGGATTTAAAAAAAAGGGTAAAATATTAACTTATTTGCAGACAATAAATATAATTGATGAGAAAAAATAAAATTAGAGTCATGAATTTAGATTTTTTTCTCGGTGAGCAATCGTCAGTCTTGTATGGGACTGCCGTCCTTAGCACCAAAAAATATATTTGTTTGCCATTTCCCTAGTAACGCGGCCGCTTGCGACCCAATATTGTCTACGTCGTGCGGAACTCACTGGATCGTCTCATAATGATGTAGGGAAAGAATTGATTCTAAGATATAAATAATCATTTAGTCGTACAAAATTGAAAAAATACTAAAACAGGAAATATGACGGGTGTGAAATATATATATTTATGATAAGCCTTGTGTAAACAAAAACATAATATTCAACCAACACTTGGTCATAATGATTCTCTGCACGCAGAAGTATCGGCGGTTCATAATGGGGAAATGCACCCTCCCGAAATAGAACGTGCGAGGGAGACAGTCACACCCCCACATACTCCTGTCCCTCTCACACTATCCACTCTATTCCACCTCACCCTCTTCACTCTCTGTGCCCCTGATACTTTGGAATGGGTCACGTGTCTTGTTGAATCCGGAGAGACTGGCTTTTCCGACTCACCGTGGAAGTTTTGTGCCAGGGGATCAGGACAATCAAGGAGGTGCTTGGAATACCAGAGCAGCGAGTTCGATATTCGTTATCGCACCTAGATACCTTATACTGAGTTCACGTTAGTGTGAAATGAATGAAGAAATTTGAGGGTGACAAAAGATATTGAGGATGAAGAAAATAATGCAAGATGTGGCATTATTTCGCATGAGCTTTCATTGCAATTGCAAGGTCCTTTCTTGTAATATTATTGTATGTATGTGAACAAAAAAATCTAAGTTGCTAATTTATCGAAAGGTGAAAAATGAATGGACAATGTTGGAATTAATAAGGAAATAAACCCTTGCAAAAAATACATACATACTTATTCTTTCGTCATAAAATGAGTTAATATTTTCATTCGTGCCAAACTTGTAGACATACGTATACATATAAGATTAATTTTACATTAACTGTCACAATCAAACATGTGTAAGATATGGCTACAAAATAAGAGCTATATCTAAAATGAAAATAAATACTGCAACTGATGCCAACTTTCTTTTAAACAGGAGTGATGTTGACAAAAAAGATCAATTTTTACAGTATGGGTTGTCAGTTTTAACCTATAAGTAGGGACTGGAAAATTTCGCGATCGCGATAAAACGAATTTATTCGCGAATTTTGATGTTTTTATGCGAATAACGCGAAATTTCAGGTTTTACGCAAATATCGCGAATTTTCGTACTTTTGGTAGAAATTGTGCGAAAAAAGTTGACATGTATCGCTTTTGCAACGCAACGATTTTGGGTGAAAGAAAAAAATCCTGCGAAAACCCTTTGCAAGGTGCAAAGCACAGGAAAATTGGTCTCTTTCAATGTTTAAGCACGCTAGAACGCTAGACGCGGGGTTCGATCCCCACCTGGATCATTTGACCATAAATTTGACCCTGGTTCAACATATGTAATTGGGTAATTAAAAATGAATAATTCATTAAAATAAACAATAATGAATTATAGATTAAAATAAAATATTCTTTGTTAAAATTCACATGAGTAGAAGATTCAATGAATTATGTTTATTTTAATGAATTAATGATATTAATACCTGTATCTGGCCAGGCAGAGTAGGTTGGTGAATTGCATTCCTATTCACAAATCTATTTTATTAAAAAAAATAATGATAAGCAGAACTGTTGAATCGTGACATCAATGAAGGAAAATACTTCAAGGAGTGAAGCTGTTGCTGGATTAGCCAAGAGCACAACTTGAAGCTTTCATAAAAGCCAACATCCCTTGAAAAATCGGATAACCCTCATCTAGAGACTAAATGCACAAAAAGTAAATATTTTAAAAGGATATTTGCAGGGTATTCGGAGTGTCATTGAAATATTAATACTTTTTTCAATCAATGGTTTTTTGTAAAAAAGGATTATTTAAAAAAAAAATTAAGAAACTAAAATTAAAAGACATTGTTTTGTACCACTTGAGTATTTTTTATTGCAAAAACGTTTTCGGTAAGTACTTCCCCCATCTTCGGTTGCAGATACTCGTATTGATTCAGATGTTGTTTATTCATTGTTTTTGAAGGTACATATTGTTGTTTACATAATAAATTGTAAATATTAGTAATATATTTTGTTTTGAAATTATATAAACCTTTATTTTGATCTAATCAACCCTAAAAATCACATCGAATCTCGCTGTTTATCATGAAAAATAACGCGAATTTCCCTGTTTTTGATCAAAAATAACGCGAATTTCACAAAAAAATAACGCGAATTTCCTAAAAAATAACACCACTATTTTCCAGTCCCTACCTATAAGCAATGAACTTATTATATAAGTATAGTGTCTAAAAATGGATTAAGACAGACGTTTGACGTTCATTTGTTGACACAAATGATGCATGAGTATGTGAAAAAAATAAATGTCTTGCCAAAACTATCACATGTTTGCATATTCACCCGCAATTTTTTACTACCTTATATAAATCACTACTATCTTGTATGCTTATATTTGTATGACATAATCATAATATCGGAAAATCCGAGTCCACAACGCACGCACGCTCGGAAAAGCTCCCGCTCTAGGAGCGTTCTAGAACTTCACGGGCCGAGCAGCGTGAAAAGTTCATTGGCACACTTTACCTCCTGGCGCTTTCTGCTCTCCTGGTACCAGCACGTGCTTATTTTAACTTGAAGCTTTCAAAATCGTGGATAGAAGCGGAGCTTTCGCGTCCTCCGCACGCGTCTGGCAGACGACGGAACTTTCGGGGAATGCCTACCGCACGCTGGAGGCGAGTACCTGCGGCCGGGGATGAAAGCTCCTTTTTTACGGTATTGATGAAGGTTCTGTGAAAAAAGCTCTGCTCTCTCTTCAAAACTCTCTAAGAATTTGAATAATTCTCCTGTATTTTTTGTTTTGTTTTGTAATATTGTAAAATTAATATATTATTGCTGTTATTTTTAAAATGAGTAAGTAAATGATGATAGATTGCGTCTTGTGGTTGGATTTTAATCATAATATGTTTAATTGTTTATGTTAACAACTAGTAAATTTGTCATTAATTTAAAAAAAATATATAATGACAAATAAGTTTTTCTTTATTCCTAGCGCTGTTTATTTTCACATTTTCTGTGAAAAATTACTAGCGTTTTTCGTTCTCAGACCATCATCAGGTATCAGAAATTTTTCATTATTTTTATTGGTATAAAAGATAAGAGTTCAATATTTTTCAGGGCTTGGTGGTTACACAGTGAAAGTCCATTGTATATTAATTAAATAAATACACTGTTTAAATTCACTTATTATTTTATTTTAAATATGTCAAACGTTTTCGCCTAAAAACTGAGGAAAGTTCTGAGGATGCCTTTTTAGGCAAAAACGTTTGACATATTTAAAATAAAATAATAAGTGAATTAAAACAGTGTATTTATTTAATTAATATAATGATAAGAGTTCATTTTAAGAGGTTTTAATTTTGTAATTCGAGGGATAAGTTTACTTTAAATGTATTTGTTTTTTAACGTTACAAGTACAATAATATATTTTGTTAAGCAATGGTTGATGAAACAAAATCTCAAGAAAAAAAGAGTGAATTTTTTTTTAATTTTCTTTTTCTTCAACAATGAAGCAAGATTTTAAGTAAAAAATACAAATATATTGTTTTTCAATTAAATTTTATTCATCAAAATTAAGTATGTTGTATTAATTCCTTTTCACAGAAAAAGAAAAAGTTTTCATTAAAAATTACAGTAGAATATAATTTCTATGTGAATATTTTTTTTTCTATACCGCATATACCCATCTCGTTTCTGCACCTGGTTTTTCACATAGGTTAGTATTTGTGCAAGTAGGACGACGCTCATACTTCAGACGTCTGCGAGCGTCGCTTGCAAGAGAGCTTTTACAGTCTGCAATTTCTCTTTTACAGTTATGTGCCCCTGATAGAAAGAGCTTAGGAGAATGAAAGCTGAGATTTGTGTTTGAGACAAATGCTTGTCATTTTGTCAACTTCTTGCAAACACCTGAACATTTACTAAAAATACAACATTACGTTGAACAACTTCCTTCAAAAAGTTATAATTAAAAAGCGCGGTCACAAAATGTTATTTTCTAACTTGGAAAGGTTGAGGATAATAAAGACCTGGTTTTGCTTTCATATTTTAATAATATTTGTATATCAACTTGACCTTCCCGTCAAAACATAATAAGGGAACTTTTCTTACAAAATACATGTCAGATTTTTGTAACAAAAAAACCTTTTTTTGATAACAAACTCATTTTCCGTAAAGTTCCCTTATGTAAAGAAATAACAAATATTAGATAAAGCTATGAAAATTGAGAATCTATTATTTAAAGAAAGTATTGTACATTTTTTTTTTTTGAAAGTCTTAAAGAGCAGTAAGTACGAAAATCTGGTCAATACAGTGTTGCAATTTTTATACATTTATTAGTGTAAGCTTGACTTTCCGCTGTTCTTGAAAACGACTTTACTTACTAAAAGCATTTTCTTTTTTATCAATATACACACTTTGGACAAAATTTTATAAATGTTATGCATATAAATTTTTTAATTGTTCTCAAGCAGATGTTGTATAAAATCACCGAATTTTCCGTTTAGTGGCTGAAAGTAAAGTATTATAGTAAATTTAATTATCTGTAGGTCATTTCAAGCCGATCAACCCTCACGTTGCGCCCCACCTAATCCATTACTATTCCCTCCGTGTCCCCCACGTGTCCTTCCGACACCCCTCCTCCCTCCACCGCCTTGTAACGTCCTTCCTCTCTTCCCCCCCGCCTTGTAACGTCCTTGCCCTGTTACCGGTTCCGCCTATCTCCTGCTACCTCATGTGCTCCTGGTACTCCGGCTGACGTCACACCGCCGGCGGAGCGCGTTGCTATGCGAGGAAAGCGTCGCGACGCCCCGACGCTTCGCTAGAGAGGTGAGATTACATCACGGAGTGCGATATTTTTACCTTATATCTGTATTACATAAATAACTAATTGTAAAATATGACGAATTAGTGGTACAAAAGATTAAGAATTTTAATGAAAATTTCAGTTTGTTTTTTTTTGTTTAAATTGTTTTTTTTATGTTGTATGGAATGTTGAAGGCGCTTTACAAATTTTCATAAAAAATGTTCACTGGCGACCTTTCTCAGTAATTTTATTTATTTAATAATGCACTGGATTTAAAACCAAATAAAATAAATCTTTCAAACAATACTGTGATTGTCTTAATCATGGTTTTATTATTCTGTATAATTGAATTTTGGATTAAATGTAGTAGGTTGTAAAAAAAATTACAAAGTTTAATGAAATTTTAATTTTCTAACATGTTTTGTTAGAATTTTGTACTTGCTTCATCAGTACGCTGCCTTAGTTCTTGTTTCCCGTATACGCCATTGAGAAAATTTTACATGAGCAATGTTTGCATGTGTACTGGACCAATGTGTCTTATGAAAACAAGAAATTTATTTAAAAAATATTTAAAAGAACTCTCACATAATCGAGTTTTACGGTTTTTCTTAGCTCAGATTGTGTAGAATTTGATTCTTAAGACAACTGCATGAAAAAGTCATATTCGACAAGATTGGCGTATACGATAAACAAGAACTGGGGGAGCGAGTAGGTACCATATACGAAACTTCGAACGATACTATGTTAGGATTTTAGGAGAATCAAATTCAGATGAAACATTTGCAAAAATCATTCGTACTGACATCTACCGGCAGCTTTTAAAAGCTTTGAAAGCTTTTCATATAAAACTTACTGTGGTTTTTCCTCAGTTCGCAGAAAGCTTCCAGCGTTTCTTGAAAGAGGAATTGATGAAACATTCTGAAAATGTTTTAAATAATTTGTGATATATTATAATGAACACAGAAATATTGTTTTTACTTTCTCAAGGAAATTGATAAATAATAACGACAGATGTACCAGCACGCTAAATAGAAATTGATCGATTAAAAAAAGCACGAATACCATAGTGGTCGTATAATTAATTAAGCGTCCTAGGGTTGACCAGTGCCACTGAATGGCGCTGTATAAAATTGACCAATTTATTTTATATTCAGCTCACATGACGCTTTCATCTCTGTCATGCATTTTGGGTACAAACTCTCGTCTAGCGTGTTATATTTAGGGACTTTATATGAATCCAAAATCCATAACGTAGTGCGTAAACCACTTTTAAAAATGAAAAAAAACATAGGCATATAGGATCCAACTGCATACTCTCTTTCAAAGTAAATATTTTATTGCTTCTTACCTTATTTAATCAATCATTCGTATTTGACATTAGTGTTAGAGGACTTTTGAGGTGCGATTCACACAAAAACAGCGCTCGCTAAATAAATAATCCTAATATAATATATGTATTATACTCCTTTCTGTTGTATTGCCTGCATCCACTATTTATGGTAAGAAAATAAGATTTTTTATAAGCGCATATATGTAGGTATGTGAATTAAATTTTCAAAAATAGGTACATTTCAAAAAATAAAGTATCCAAGTTTTTACTGAATCAAAATGTACCTATAATAAATCGTTTAAATCCAATGAAGTGAACAGTGCTCTGCACCTACAGACTTTTTAAACAACTAAAGGTTATTGAGCTTGCAAAGACTTTAAATTATACTATTCTTACTTAGTAAGTAAGTACAAAGTTTGCTCACATAATTATTCCGTATTTTAATCATTGCAGCTAAAAGGCAAGCACAAAAATAGTTTATTGGCGTAGAAAACGTTCTGTATTGACAGGAAGATTAATGGACGGGGATTAATTAAAAGTTGATCCTCGGAGCAAACTGCGCAGACACATTGCTTTATATCGGTAATCCGTGGACTTAACCTTAGTTCGTGAATGTGAATCAAACTGCTTTATTGGAATTCTAATGAATTTCTAAGTCGTATAAGCTACATATGTTTTGAATTGCCTAAATTTGGCATTTAAATTCTGGCAAAATGTGGCAGATTTTGTGGATTAAAGGATAATGACAAAATGTTGGACGTTGCACTGCCGTGTTGCTAGGGAACTGACTAAAAAATATTTTTTATTGTTTACTATGGACTTCAGTTACGAATAAATCTGTTTCATTGATGTTTCAAGTCAAAATGACAGCATACTAACTGGAATAAGATTGTCTATACTCTAAGTTGTTATGATATGATACTTTTAAAATCACTTAGAGCACCCTCAAAATAAACACGTGAAAGTTTATACTTACGCATGCTGCATATGTAGGTACTTACTTTTTGTAATGAAATGCAGCATAAAATTAATTTAAATCATCTGAAGATTCATATGAATGACAAAATTCCAGGATACGTAGGAATGGAAAAAATATAGAGACGTAATAGTACTGAATTCAAGAAGGTTGTCAAAGAGAATACGAGTAGGTACAAGGAAAAGCTCGACGTGACAACAACTCTAAAAAGTAAAATCTATTTGCTTGAATCAATTCTTTTTGACTACATGTAATTTTTTTTTATTGTGAAAAATTGATCCCTAAATAGCGTTCCAATTACAGGGTCTTAATTTTGATTGGACGTGAATTAATTGAGCGTGAATGTTAATTGAAAGTGTGAAATATTTTCACAGAAAGCTCCATGCCAAATTTATAGCTTTCAAAAGCTTTTTGATTTGATATTCAATTAAAAACTGGTAATGAAAATTATTAATTAATAATTTTTACATAAGCATTATAAATTGACCATTTTAAGGTTCATTTTTAATTACAACCACCATGCACAACTGAAACATAGCAATGCTGGGAACTTACAAATTAAAATGTTTAAAAGGCGCTTCGGTAAAAGAGTTCCTTTAATTCACGAGGCATTTTCTTTGTCATCTATAATCTATAATCTAAGTTGCAAGGATATATTCATTTAAAGCTCTCAGATGTATGCCCACAAACCAACAAGTGTAGTTCGCGCTTACAAATGCTGAATGTGTACTTACAAATAAAATCCAAACCTCAAGTGAACATAAGTCCCACAACTTTTGCCGACCTTCCCTAAAACAGGGGTGACATTGGCAAAGTGAACCATTTTTTACAGTATGGGTGGTCAGCCTCATACCATGGTTTAAAAAAAACCTTATTTGTCAATACAGAATGATTAGCTACAATTTATCAATGGACGACCGTTTTCATGAACAAACTTCACATCATTAGGAACAAATTACTGATAATTTGAACCTGATGATGAGAAAGTTGTTCATGAAACCGGATAGTACATTGATAAATTGTACTCCTCCTGTGACTAGGTCCATACAACGTTTTTTTGATTATTTATTTTTTATAATTACTGTTGTTTGGGATTTTATGGAAATCTGGGATTTTTTTCAAAAGCCATGTTGACTTAGTTCTTACATAGATACCACTTTATTAATGAAATTCAATAGCATCTTTTAACTTTATCAGGAGTGAATTTACATTTGGGCGTTGTCCAGATATGTTAACCACTAGACCACGTTTCAAAATATTATTCGCATCAGGAGATTAAGTTTCGATACAGGAACGTGAGTTTTGCTCTGATCCTCAGAACACATGGTTATCATTGCAAAATCCAATAATCTGCACTTATATTCACTGTCAAAATTGTTCAATCTGTCACTTTGCTTTGCAATAGTCGTATTTAATGCAATAATGATTAAGAGCTACTTTTGTCAATCAAATGAATGCCATGTGCATCAGTGTGCCAGGGAATCGTCAATGTATTCCACAAACATATTCCTATTGAAACATGTTTAATAATTGGCACACGTGCATACACGTTAATGAGAGATATATAAAGAAAATTAGTACAAATGTGTACATTTAAAGAACGAATGAGTTAATTTTGTTTACAAAAGTGGGTTTTCAACCATAGGAAACTTATTTGTAAATACATAAGTATAAATGTAGAAAAAACGATCCAAAGAAAAGATAATTCATTTGTGCAAAATAGGGTCAAAATTACGCATGGAAATGTATCAAACTATATATTTCACTAACGGACTAGAAAGCTGACTTGTTTTAAAAAAATAGAACCATGTTCAAACAAAGCTTAAGTTTACCAAGATTTTTTTAAACGAAAGGAATTCAATTTATTATGAAAAGGAATACAGCATTTTATGCAGTTAAAACATACACTATGAACAATGTCCTACTGTTTTTCGCGACGCATTTATAAATAATGAAACAGAAAAAAAAATTGCACGGACTTGAAGGGAAAGTATTTTAATGTTTGAAAGCTCTTGGAACAAGTTTGTATGTTCCTAAAAGCCTTTAAGAAGGCTGTATCAAAAAAAAGATGGTTGCACATTGTATGCATTACTTTCGTATAAGATATTGTTCTTTGGGTTTTTTAATCAATTACAACAACATAAATAAAACAATAATTTTACTTACTTCTCCACCATATTTGTACCCCATTTCCAAAGCCAAAAGTTGTGCTATTTCAGGGTCACCATGGACCCTTACCAGCCAATGATTGGTGAAATCATCAGCTGTTCTGAATCCTGAGTGGTGGTTGATAAACCCACGACAACCTCCGATAGAAGAAGTGTACACGAAGAAAAAAACAACCATAACTTTTGTGAGTAACAATTTAATGATAAAAGTCATTTTCCCACTTGGTTAAAATACTTTTAAAAAAAGTTTTGGTGAAACTGAAAAAATTAGATTAACACTAATAAATATAATTAAAAAATTAGGTTTACGATTGATTAAATGTGAAGCTTTTTTTACAGAAGATAACTCAAAATGTTCAGCGAAAATTTTGTAGCAATAACTTTGCATTTAACATAACGTTGTCACTCTTGTAATTTGAATATTTTTCGTTTCAAATTAAATATTAAATCACTCAAATAATTATACAATTTTTTAACGAAAAAGACCTTTTTAAAATAAAATAAAAACACAATTATTTGTCACTCTTGTTCGCTTTCGCACTTTGTTAATTAAGTTCCCGTTTCTTTCGCAATGTTCTCGCCGTAAAGCGACAAATCAGAATAAGGCTGTCAATTAGCGAGTACGCTATTTAAATGTATCGCCAACGGTGGACACTCACTGTACATTTATTACCTACAGCGTGTAAAATACAACCCCACTACAACGAAAATGGTGTGAATACTGTTACGTTAATTTATTGTAAAATAATTTCGTGTGGAGGAATGAAATACACCTTTTATTTTTTTCTGAGCCAACAACAGGTCTCAACATTATAAATTTATTTTTAATGACTCATTAATTAATATTATCCTTGACTTATACGTTGGTATGAAATTGTCCACACATACTGTAAAAAAATAGTTCACTTGGCCAATGTTTCAGGAAAGGTTGGAAAAAATTGCAGTGTTTATGTTCATTTCAGGTTTGGACTTAAATTTGTTAGTATCTACGAACGAATTTGTAAGCGCAAACTTACACATGTCTTTTTGAATATGAATTTAAATGTTTATATGTCTTTGCAACTTAGATTATACATTAAATAGACATCTGTTGAAACAACTTTAAAGTTTTTTCAATAGGACGCGGCAGGACCTAAACTTGCGTTTGTTTAAAAAAACTACTTCAAGTTACCTGTTACTTATTATACCGTAGACGCTATTGGGTTCTTCTTCTTCTTTTCGTGTCTTACCTGGCTCGCCGAGATTGAATACTTTATTTGGCGTAAGCCTCTCAATCCTGGGCAGCTCTGAACAGTTCCTCCACGATCCTTAATCCTACTCTGTCCTGGATGTTCATCAGCCAGGAAACTCTTTTCGACCCTTTGCAACAATGCGTAGTTCTCTCCTCTTAGTACATGCCCCAAGTCCAACACCTTCTAAGCTTTGATATTGGTCAACAACTACATATCAATATGGGCTCTGTAAAGAACATTTTTGTTGCTGATCATTGGATTTTTAAGTTTTCAAAAGGAAAAAATGCTCTTTTAAAAGTAAATGTACAAAAAAATGTAATTGGATTGTTTGAAAATTTATGATTTAAGTAGGACTCCCAAAGTGTATTTATTTGAAGAAGAAGACTGAGGTAAGTATGACTTGAAAGAAAGGAATCTACGGACTAAACAGTAAAAAGGGTAGTCCGTAGTCCATTGGTAAACACATGGGATTCACGATTTGGACATAAAGATAGGTAGTGAGGATCGATTCCCGTTGGAGTTCAAAATAAGAATTATTTATTTCTCAAACAAACTACACGAAAATCCGAATAGCAAACATCCATCTAGCCTTACAGCATTTGAGCGTTTGAGAATTTGCGCTTTCCATAGCAACAATCAAGCTTGCAGAGCTCTTAAGGTGTGATTCACTCAAAAATACGCACAGATTAATACAATCATCATCCCCATATACTATAATCAAAATTAATGGTAACATTAGAGATTACGTTGTTTTACAAAAACAAACTTAAAGTATTCTTATATGTTTATTCAGGGTTGAATTTCATAACTAACAAAATAAACAGTAATTGCTTGGCTTTATCAAAATATTAGAATAATGCAATAATTAATGAAAATAATATGATGACGTAAGCAAGTAATTCAAAGGTTAATTACGTAATGAATTTTCAAAGGATGAAAAGTACTTGAAAATATGCTCTTTACCAAACCTTTTTCATCTTTAACTTTTCTTATAAGCAACTCGTAAATATTCCAGCGCGAATACTTTTGAATTGCAAAAAAGATTCAATTAAAAATACGGCACGTGCAAGGTCACCAAGGGTTTACTAGAAATGCCCATAGCCTTTCATTCGGTTTAATTAATTAATTAATTTATTTATGTACGGCATATAAGCCTTTAACAAAATAAGTACATATTTAAATCAATGAACAGTTTTCGCTTTTTACAATAACAAAAAATACATTTAAAAAAATCCTTGCAGACATAAAGATAAAACAGATTTAAAACTTAAAGTAAAAACTCTATGTATATAAACGCAACGCAACGCAAAACGCAACTAAGCTACACATATAGTGTAACTTCTTGCCGCGTTATCCCTGAAGGGATCGCATGTGGCGAGTTGAACCTATTTATTTTTACAGGTATGGGGGCCGGCCTTACGCCAACCACTTCAGTTAAAGTGGAGGTTTCCCAGCTCCCGAGAGTGCTGGTACTCATTTCTTGTGAAGGCTGAGTAAACCTTGCCGGTATTTTATTTTGGGGTTTGAAATAAACACCGAAACGGGAAATCATTTCTGACACCCTCGGTGGGATTCGAAACCGAGCTTTCGGCATGGAATGCAAGCACTCTGCCACCTGAGCTATAGACCGGACAACTTCAAAATAAAGAAAACTATAAAAGCTACTAAAAAACCATATAAAAAATCCTTGCACATAAAAAAATAAAAAAAAACAAAAACAGATTGAAACTTAAAATAAATAAAAAAGAGAAAAAAAAACTACATATAAACATAAAATAAAAAACTATAACAAAACATAACAAAAAAAAATTAAAGATATTTTACAAATAATAGATCAATCATTTAATCATCAAGCACAACAAACTAAAAACTAGCAACTGGAGGAAATACATTCTTTAAAAAAGTCCTAAATGAATCGAGATCCAAATGAAATATATCAATATCCGACAAATATTCATTGCCCAGTCGAATGTGAAGAAAGGGTGATGAACTTGAGTGATTCAAAGCTATGTTTATGATACTCGTATCTTAAGAATTCATTTGTAAGGAGGTAGATCTATCTAAAATATATTTGTTTGTATAAATTAAACTGTACCTATTGTTTATGTTCATTTTGTAAACAAGATCACCCTCATCCAATGGCACTACAGTCCATATCTATCCTCCTGTCCTCAGTGGACGACTTCTATCTTGTCACCTGGAGAAGCTGGACTTCATTCCCTCTCACCTCGTCCTCTCACCTCAGTCTGGGTCTTTTCTCCTTCCTCCCAGATGTTCAGCCATAATAGGGTAATTTCACATTTTTTTTTACTTCATAAAATGATAGACTACATTTTTAAAAATGAATCAGCGTTTTTTATAAATACTCGCAAGTAATATCTGGCGTAGTTCTTAAATTATAATTCTTTAAACTTCGCGCATTTTCGATTTCCGGTAAAATATGATATTTTTTATTTAGGCGGATGTGATGTCTATGGATCTTTTATGGATATTATCTATTTCATACAAATTCATAGAAGGCCTCAGGTAGCCTGGCAGATCTATCGACGTCACGGCCAAAAGTCGGGACCCAAAGTCTCGGAATTTTATTTTAGAAAACTATCAATGAAATCTTTATTTTTACTATTTAAAAAACAAATGGTTGTGATCCTTGAAATGTAGGTACTCTACACAACCATAGTGTTTTCAACCGTATTCCCCACCACTGCAATTACCCTGTTCTCATTTTATGAAAATACACTGTCAGCTATAGAAATCGCCAATTCTCAAGCAAGACCCAGATGCTGTTAGGCTGGATGTACCTTTGGTTAAACCAGTCTTTGGTAAAGGTATAAAAAATTCAACCAGGCGAAGAGGTTGGTATTTTTTTTGTGTTCTGCCGGGATTCAAACCCACAATCTTCCATCCAACGAGCCCCAAGCGTTACCACTGGGCTACGAACCTGTGTTGAGGGGAAACAGAGCATGCGCGAAAAGCGTGAACGTCGAGGAGATAAAAGAACTGTGCACGGTCAGAACCTGTGGTCAGAAAAAAGTAGAGATGCATTTGTGAAGGTATTAGCCACTCCCAGTGGGATTATCGTTGGATACAGTTACAGCTACAATATGATGATGACGAAATGCGTCGGTGTTGCTCGGTAGAGTTGGTTGCGTTAGCGTTACAGCTAACAGGGTTTATAATACTTTATCAGTTCATTTAATCCGCAAAAGCTTTCAGGCTAACTCGATAAACAAACACGATTGCAGGTGGATCAGGTAATTCCTACTATCTAATCAAACAAACCTACATCTATAATCTGCGCTGCAAAGATATGCTAACATTTAAAGGTCATATTAAATGCATGCCCACAGACAGGTAAGTTCACGCCTACACATTATGCATGTGTGCATCCAAATAAAAAAAAACACACAGAAACCCTGCAACTCCTGCCGCCTTTCCCTGAAACCGGGGTGGCATTGGCAAAAGTGAACCAATTTTTACAGCACGGGGGGTCAGCCTCAAACCAACCTATCAGTGAAGGAGCAACATACTCATATTATTACTTATATTATAGTTTATTTAAAAAAAATGCACATATAAGCCATCTTGCACTTATGTAAAAGAAAATATATTTTTATTATGGCGATTTATTTTGTGATCGCTGTTTATATTATATGAATGACTGATACGAGGTTGACCACCCATACTGTAAAAAATGGTTCACTTTGCCAATGTCACCCCTGCTTTAGGGAAGGTCAGCAAGAGTTGCAGGGCTTATGTTCATTTGAGATTGAGTTTTTTATATTGTAGGTCCACATGCGGCATGTGAGCGCGAAATTATGCGTGTCTGCTTGTGGGAATGCATTTAATATGAATCTCAAATGATACATATCTTTGCAGCTTAGATTTAGATTAGATTTAGAATGACACTTAACACGTTAAGAGCTCTCTGCGAGCTTGAAAATCGTTACATAAAGTGTCAATTCTCAATGAAGACCCAGTTGCTGTAAGGCTGGATGTACCTTTCATGAAAGATCTCCATAACGGCAAATTAGTTTTTCAAGTATTTTTTTTGTACTCCGCTGGGAATTGAATTCACGAGTCATGACCTTTCGTTTACGAGGCGATAGCGTTAATCAAAAGACCAAAGACCGATCCAATGATGTTGTTTTTCGACCAGCAACCATCATAGCTTTGTATTTCTGAAATTTATAATAAGATAATTTTTTAAAGTTGAGCGTCATACATTAAGTTTATTTAAAATGGTTATAAAGCTTACCTGAAAAAGATGACGTTTAGTTAGACGACAAGGTTTTCGCAATCACATTTCATTGAATTGATTTATTTTGATTTTTGTTCTAGGGGATGATATAATATAGGTACTTAGTGTACATACTTATGTTTTATATAGCTCAATCCATTTTTTGTTTTCAAAATACAATAAGTCCCATAAAACTGGCGTAGGGTACTTATTGTTTTTAAAGCTGAAATGAAAAAAACCTGCATTACTCGTATGAGTCATCAAATCAAGATAATAAACCGAAGTTACCTGTAAAGTACGAAATTTTTTTATTGTTTTAATTTTAATCTTGTATGAAATTCAGTATAATTAAGATTAATGGCATCTGCATTCAGGTTTTTCAAGCTTTTTCCTTTTTTTCAAAATAATGTTGTGTGAAAACAAATTAAATGTTTTTCCGCAAAAGGGATGAAAATTTCTTCTCATGGTTTGTGTCCGCGCTATTTGCATTTCAGTTGACAAGTTAAGTTTTGTTTTAAAAAGCTTCTCACATTTTGCGTTAGATGCCGTTAGCAACATATTATACAATTCTTTTTGTTCTTTGAAACGTTTTGTTGGTGTTCAAAATTAACATTTTAACTCATTCCACAGATTCAAAGGTGTGAATTTTGCTTTCATTAATGCTTTCGTTAGGGTTGTACCCAGTTTTTTTAATCTAAGCTCTAAGCAGTTACTGATACCATAAAACTTCTGGTTAGGTTTAAGTTAGAATTACGGTCGTTTGACATTTTGAATTTTTTTTTTTTTTTTTAAAACTGAACAATTTTAAAACTTAATTTAAATCGGATATTTAACGAACCGTTCGGTGAGAACTTACATTATTCTCTACGTTACCCAAAACATAATTACTACCTTCGTTCGAAGGTAGTCAGTGATTTGTGACAAAGTGTTTTTCAAATTCAGTTCATCCTCAGTCGCCGTACAGAGAGGATGTTCTCCTGAAGACGTCGGCTACGTCGCTGACGAAACGTAGAGAATAATGTAAGTTCTCACCGAACGGTTCGTTAAATATCCGATTTAAATTAAGTTTTAAAATTGTTCAGTTTTAAAAAAAATATATAATTGTCATAAAACTTATGTTTATTCCATCAATAAGTCTTCAGGTATACTTTTTTTATTGGCTTCTTACAGTCTAATCTAATCTAATGTAATCTATGTAAGTTGCAAATATATACAATATAAAAGATTCACATTATATGCATTTTCACAAGCAGACATGTAGGTAGGTATACTAAGTTCGCGCTTAAACATGCCGCATGTGGATCTACAATATAAAAACCGGAATCTCAAATGAACATACACCCTGCAACTCCTGCCAAGCTTCCCTGAAACAGGGGTGACATTGGCAAAGTGAATAATTTTCTACAGCATGGGTGGTCAGCTGCATACCAACCTATAAATTAAGGAACATACACAACAAATTACAATTTTTAAAATCAACAAATAATATAATATGTATGGAGATTGTGGTGCAGTCTGTCTTCATATACATACAATGTAGCGCCACTGCGTTTCCCCCAGTCACCTACAACAGAACGCCACTGGCCACTGCCTGGCAAAAACAATAGACCGCCCGGAACAAAAAGATCTACGGCGATCTCCCATTGGCCGACACTAGCTAAGAGCCGACAGTGGACTTATTAACCGTAATATAAAGATGGGCCGCTGTCGGCTAGGAAAGCAGTACAATTTCAACACTCAACGAGAAGACACAGCTGGACCCTGGGAAAGAAGAAGACTGCAGCAGACTGGACTACTCTCCAACGGCGAGACACTGCCTGGAAGATCTTTGCTACACCAGCAGACGGCGAGACAACCGTCTCCTTCGCTGCATATTCTGCCCAACACCAAAAGGACCTTTTTAGGACCACGCTTTACTTTACTCAAAAGTTACTGGTTTTCTGTCCAGCTGTTCTCCAATATTCCTCCCAGTCTCCAATCTTGAAGAAGCTGTGGAAACACGGACTACTCTCCAGCGGCGAGAGACTTCACTGCCTGAAAGACCTTCGCAACACCAGCAGACGCCGAGACAACCGTCTCCTTCGCTGGATAATCTTCTCAACACCGGAAGGCCCCTTTTAGGACCACACCCTACTCAAAAGTTATCGGTGTTCTGGCCAGCCCTTCTCCAACATCATCCACCTCGCCTCAGCTGATCCTGCTACTGCACCAGGCCACATGGATCCCTGGAGGATTCCTCAGCAGGCGCAACGAGCACTCGCAAGAAAGAACACGCCCGCCTACAGTCTACGGGAACAGACTGTGGCGCCAAAATTTTAAATAACGAACCGAAATATTATAATATTTTTAAGGGTTTGGTGGCTTACACAGTGAAAGTCCATTGTATATTAAATAAATAAACGCAGTTTAAATTCACTTTTATATTCTTTAACTTTAATTAAAATACGAAATATTATAAATCCAAAACTCTGTAAATATTTCTTCCAATAAACCGATGCTCCCACAACGATGTTCCCACAAGTATACAAACTCATCAACGTTCATTCCTTTTATTCTAAACTCAAAGTTCATGTTTTCATAATTTCTTTAAAAAAAAAAAAAATTAACTAAAAATAATACCACTTATTCAAAAGGTGGGAATTTTTATTAACTTAATACATAGTTTGTTTAGTTCTTATATAGTTTCTTCTAACAGGCAGTCTAAGCTGTAACTGATAGCTAAACATAAAAATTATGTAAATCCCATCAATAAGTCTTTAGGTATAATATTATGTTTTTACTAGTACTGCCTAAAACAGATGATTATGAAACAATGGCAAATATTTTCTCTCACAAAACTAATCATTGTGATGAAGAAATGCTTTGTTTTAGTTCGCTCTGATGCCTTTAATTAATAAATAAAGGGAACTGTGCGCTAGTACGGACCGGTCATACATCTTAGTCCGGCCAATCAGTGTCAGAGCTAACACGGGACACATTACGGGTGCTCAAAGCTAGGACCCAATGCGGAGGAAATAATCAGTCTGCCAGCGCGAACAACTGGTATTATATCCAACGATCGATATGATACGAAAAAATATCTCTTTTTCCTAATCATATCTAAAGGAAGACCGAGATGGGTGTGGATGGATCAAATTTATAAAAAAGCGAATGAATGGGATATCCAGAGTAAAAATAAAGAAGAGCTTGTATGAAAAAGGTTATAACTCTGGATTAAATGAAAAAAGCATGAGCGCAAGGAAAAAAAAAATGGCGGCTGATCTAAAATGTTGATTTGCAATGTTGGCGGTTTATGAATTCATAATTTGATGTTATTAATATACCCATTGACTTTTTTTGCATAGATTTACTTTTAAGGTTCTGTTGTTTTGAACACCTAAGTAAATGTTATTTATTATTCGTATTCCTTGATTTATAGGTTGGTATAAGGCTGACCATGCATACTGTAAAAATGGTTCACTTTGCCAATTTCACCCCTGTTTCAGGGAAGGTCGGAAATGTTCATTTAAGGTTTGGTTTTAATTTGTAAGTACACATCAGTATTTGTAAGCGGGAATTTACACGTGTCTCTTTGTGGGCATGCATTTGATATGAGTTTTGAATGTCAATATATCTTTGGAACTTAGATTATAGATTACTACAGATGCTACAATTTTTATTGTAAGCCATTAAAGTAAAACAGCCCTTCCCATTTTTTATTTGATACATTCTACCCAACTCATAAAACGGTCCCTAAGCTTAGAGGTTGAGATCACCCCTTAAATTCTTCGATTTGAATATTATTTCCTGAGGGGATGCTACGTACCTTTTTTGGGGTCGGAGGTCGACCAGCCTTTCCTCCCAATACAAGGTCAGTACAGGTCAACGAGATGGTGCTTTGTGACATCTGTCGCCCTCTTTGAGGCTTTCAAACTGCCTCTTTTGCAACTTTTGATACCCTCCCGAAGAACTTGGGGTGGCTCTTTATAAAGGGGTGGCTTACTTGACTTGATATCAAGGAGCCATATCAAATCAAGTAGTTGGAACTAGGTACATCATGTGTAGAAAAACCAATATTTTTGTTATTTTAAAATATAGTTTTAATCCTATCGGTGTCCAAGAATTGATTAATTTGTTTAGTACAAGAAAAGTTTACTCAGCAATCACAATTCATGAAGCATCTTGATACTTTGGGAACACGAGAATACTGTTTACAAATTCAGCATAAAATATTAGATAGACCGTTATTGGAGAACACACTTTTTGCTTGATATACTTTTTACGACACTAACCAATGTCCTCCGGAGATACCATTGATCTGTTGTATTCAAAGATGAACTTGTATTGAAAACTTACAAACAGTGAGGTCTTCTATAATCTAAGTTATAGAAGACCTTTATCTATAATCTTAGTTGCTTAGATATATTAACTAGCAAACACTAACTTGTCAGTTAGCACTTACACATGCTGCATATTTATTTACAAAATAAAAACCCCAATCTCATCAATGAACATAAGCCCTGCAACACTTGCCGCTCTTACCTGAAACAGGTATGACAGTGGTAATGTGGATCAGTTTTTTACAGAATGGACCTACGTTTAAGTTAAGAAACAGATAGGTACCGAATGATTTTCTAAAATGGTGAATTTTTTTTTTTTGTATATTTTGAAGTTCAAACGTCATTGCATTTATTAAGTATGGCTTTTAATTATTTCAATCACAAAATATAAATAAAGTAACGTTTTTTGTGCCGATAGCTATTCATCGACCTTTTCAACAATGAAAAACACCATCATTAATAAGACCTTTTTCAAATAAAAAAAAACTAAAGTTTAATTGTGATGGTAAGAAACTACGTACAAATAAGCGATTTGAAACTTTTACTTAGCCCGTTATATTCCGAGATTAAATTAATTTCATAAATCAAAGTTTCAATTAAACACTATCCAGATAGCGTTTAAGAAAATTATACGATTGTGAAAGTTTTAATGGGCAATTATATTAATATGAAGGTGCTCAATTTTGGGGTTTGTGACCCGGCTAGATATCATTGATAGCTTCTACAATTATTTGCTGCTTTAATTGAAATTTTTCATTTAAGAAAATTGGACCTAAATTTCTAATAGTGAGATTTCAATTCATACAAGGTTTTTTAATAAAATCTTGTTGATCAAATATATGAAATCGACACTGGAAAACAAGATTCTCCAAGAAAAAATTCAAAAAAACACGTAAGTCGAGCAATGATCATCTTGACTCATGAGCATAAGCTAAAAACTTCAATCAAAAGGTTTTTAATATCAATAAACTATCGATTATTTTTCCATAAAGTCAAAATTCACAAGCCTCACAAGGTTGTTTGTTTTCTGAATAAAAATAGAACATCTAAAATCAAGATTATCGTTGATAGTGTACACAAAATTTTCAGGAAACGTGTAGATTAGCTACTTCGAAATGGATCCTTTGAAGGTTAATGTCGAGCAGATTACAATGTTTTTTTGGCTGTTTTATATTTTCTCCATCTTGTGCCCTAACGTTGCCCTCTAACCTGTTGAAATACATAAATTAATATACCATTCCCAAATCACAAAGAAAAAATGCATGGTTCTACTAGTTACACAAAAATGTAAAGATGTTATGAATATACATATCTTTCATTTACATAAGTTTACAGAATGAATTTTTAACGTAATTTTTTTTACAGTAATTATACACAGATAGTACCAGATTTTCGTCAGCGTTTTTCCTTCCTTTTACGGCGAGCCCCACGAAGAGCAAAGGAAACAAAGTCGTAAGTAATGCCTTGAATAATTATACCAAAGACAAACACCAGCAGAGCACCAAGCCTTTTACATAGTTTAAACTCAACCATAGCGTTTTACCAAAAATATGCGATGAAGTTTGGCTTCACCAAAAATTAGGTAGAACGGATGCTGATTTTAAATCATAAAATTCTATCGCGTGATTAAACAAGCTTTTCAGAAGCCGGTCCGTAGTCCAGTGGTAACACTTCGGACTCGTAAATGAAAGGTTGTGGGTTTGAATCCCGGCATAGCACAAAAAAATACCATTTATATTTTCAAATTTGCTCTTCGCTGGGTTGAAAAGTTCATAAACCTTTACCAAAGACCGGTCATCAAAAAGGTTCATTCAGCCTTACAACAACTGGGTCTTGCTGAAGAATTGGCGCTTTCTAAAGCGACGATCAAGCTTGCAGAGGGCTCTTGAGGTAGGCTCCTGTGACCCACAGACAAATTTATTTACCCAATAAATCGTTCACGTAATATGTAAAAAGTAAAATAAAGTTTTTTTAAAAAAAAAATGCTATGGTGGAATTTAATCGTGAATGTTGTATACTTGAGAAACTGTACAGGGCAGTGCACTCGCGTTGAGGTTTTCTAGTCTCAGCCCGGCAAAAGGTGAGCAAACAAAACTGTGGGATTGGCTAAATGACGACCTAATATACAACGAATCTCCGGGCAACGGGCTCGTTATTAAAGCTACTTCACAGAGAGCTTTCGCTAACGGATACCTAACGCCCGTTACGGACTAAATGAGCGAGGTTAGACAAGCTGAAGAGAGGAAAAAGTTGGATTTTTGTTGATTAGGTTTCTAAACTTTATTCAACACCCTACCTTCAAGAACCAGCAAAACAAATGACCTAACTTCTACAAGATCCTCACGGACCTCAAAAACTTCGCCATGGTCCATCTCACGGATCAAAATTTCGGACATGGTCCATCTTCACCGGACATCTGCGTGAGTACACGTGAGAAGGAGCGCATCAGACATCGCATAAGCCATCAAGATCAATCTTGTCGGATGGATGATGGATGCGTAAATCCACGTTTCACCACAGCAGGAAGGAAGCCGTATTTTTCAAAAAGTACGTTAAAATTGCGGAGCTGATCGACTCAACGCACGGCACAAGTTCGTGTAACAGAGGCGCAGCACCCAACCGTCAGGATATCCCGCACGCTAGGATATCCCGAACACACCAACGCCAGGATCCCGCACGCTAGGATTCTGGATTGCGGAGCTGATCGACTCAACGCACGGCACAAGTTCGTGTAACAGAGGCGCAGCACCCAACCGTCAGGATATCCCGCACGCTAGGATATCCCGAACACACCAACGCCAGGATCCCGCACGCTAGGATTCTGGATTGCGGAGCTGATCGACTCAACGCACGGCACAAGTTCGTGTAACAGAGGCGCAGCACCCAACCGTCAGGATATCCCGCACGCTAGGATATCCCGAACACAACAACGCCAGGATCCCGCACGCTAGGATTCTGGATTTCGGACGCTGATCACAAGGCACGACACAAATCGTGCAGCTGAGGAGCAACATCCACCATCTTCAAACAGATAAGTCAATTTAGATCACTTTAAAAATGACTTCATTTGCGGCATGGGTGCAAACCATGCCAGCACGTCTGAAGGTGTTTGACACCGAGCCAACTCAGGGTACCAGCGCGGACTACCAGGAAGGCATATTCCTGGAAGTGAAGCTGGAACAACTAAAAAATCTAGCTCATAGATTTAATAATTTGTATGATCAAGATTGTGCGCAATTTGCTAATGATGAGCCATTAATTGCACGTGGGCAGAAGGTGGAGCACAAAATTATGACTTTAATAGCTACCTACGAAAGTTTATTAAAAAAAATGCAACCTATCAATTCTACAAGTGCTCCGCACAACCATGTGCAGAACATTCAATTAGAGCGCCTTGAAATTCCCAAATTCAGTGGGAATTATGATAACTGGATCACATTTAGAGACACTTTTATTGCTCTAGTTGATTCAAACCAAAAACTTAGCAGCATAGAAAAATTCATGCACCTCAAAGGCGCATTAACGGGAAGGGCTGCGACGGTTGTTGAACAATTTCAGTTGTCCGAAGACAACTACCACGCAGCGTTACAGTTGCTGAAAAAACGTTTTGAAAATACCTCACTGATTTTGAAAGCTCATCTTGACCAGATTTATAAATTAAAAGTGATACCAAATAGTGTCAATCAATTGATATATTTTGCAGATGCCTTGACAGCAAACTTAAGCGCCATCAAGGCCTTAGGGATACAAACACATAATTGGGATACTCTCCTAATTTATCATTTTATAAAACATTTTGACCACACCATGGTGGCAGAATGGGAACGGATGGGTTCTGGTTCATTAACCGAATTTATTGCGTTTGTCAATGACAAAGCACAGCATTTGGAAATAGCTGCTCAACATGTCACACCTATGTACAAAACAAGTACCAAGAAGGTACTTGTAGCTAGTAAACATGCATGTATCTTATGCAGGGAGAACCACAGATTAGACAAATGTCACAGGTTCCAAAAATTATTAATTAACGAACGAAATAAATTTGTTCGTGAGCATAACATGTGCAAAAATTGCTTGACCAAAGGTCATCAAAACAACAACTGTTACTCAAAGTTCACCTGTATGCACTGCAATAAGAAACATCACTCCATGTTGCATATGGAATCACCACAAGTAGCACTTACTGCTACCAAAATGGCAGATGAATCATTGTTAACAACTGCCATCGTTAACATTATTGGAAAGAATGGACTCAAGGTTCCAGTTAGAGCCATTCTGGATAACGGATCACAGGCTAATTTTATCACTAAGAGCCTTGCATTAAAACTAGGATTACCAATATCAAAAATCAATTCACCGATTAAAGGGATCCATCAAACCACTGTTGCAATTACTGAAGCAACTAAAACACTTTTTGCCTCACGAACCACCAATTATAAATTGAATGTTTCATGTCTAGTTGTTAAATCAATAACCTCAGACACCCCTCAAAACTGTTTCAGGGTTGCAGTTCCTTTTCCGAGGAAGCGTCTAGCAGATCCGAACTTCTCCACTGCTGCTCCAGTCTCAATGCTGTTGGGAGCGGACGTCTTCTGGAGGATCCTGCGTACGGACAAACCATCAGTAAAACAAGGAAACATCAATTATTTTCATTCCAAACTGGGATATTTAGCTGCAGGGCAAGCACCCTTGCAGGCTCCTTTAATCTCCATGCTTACCACTGTCGCAACATCTCTCCAGAGGACGTCGGACTCAGCCAGCAGAGGGACTATTGCACTATCCAAGGCAGTGGAGAAGTTTTGGAAGGTAGAATCAATTTGTAACGAACCCACACACTTATCCTTAGAGGAACAGGCATTTGAAGAACTGTTCTCTTCAACTACCACTCGGGTTGAAGATGGGAGGTTTCAAGTTCAATTGGGTTTTAAAACTGATCCAAATGTTTTGGGTGAATCATACAATAAAGCTTTAAAATGTTTAATAAGCATTGAAAGGAAACTGAGTCATAATTCACACCATGCTGAACTCTACGACCAGTTCATAGAAGAGTATATTCAGTTGGGGCATATGTCCATCGCACATACACCAAGTGGATATAATCCGTTTTATTTTCCTCATCACGCAGTGATGAAGGAAAATTCTACCACTACTAAATTACGTGTAGTATTTAACGGGAGCTCAAAAACAACGTCTGGGCTCTCCCTCAATGACATTCTCATGGTAGGACCCACAGTCCAACATGATATTTTTAGTATCCTCCTAAGATTTCGTACCCATAAATGGGTAATGACTGCCGATGTTGAAAAGATGTACCGGCAAATAAAAGTAGCGCCCGATGAAAGTAAACTGCAAAGAATTCTTTGGAGAAATAAAAAAACGAGATTAATTGAGGAATACCAATTAAATACGGTAACTTATGGCACTGCATCAGCACCATATTTAGCAACACGATGTATTATACAATTATCTCAGTTAAATGCTGAACAGCATCCATTAGCTTCAAATATAATAAAAACAGACATGCATGTTGATGACCTAATAACAGGCCACGACGATTTACAAACATTAGAATCTCTTCAAGTTCTGTTACTTCAAATCTTTCAAGACGCTGGCATGTCACTGCGCAAATGGATTACAAACTTTCCTGAACCTAAGCAGGAATACAATCAAGTAACATTTGGTAATCCAGACTGTTCAAAAACATTGGGTTTACAATGGCAACCTACTAACGACGTATTCAATTTCAATCTAAAAATCGATTGTTGTAACGCCATCACCAAACGCTCCATTCTATCAACGGTATCAAAGATTTTTGATCCGCTGGGTTTGTTAGCACCAATTGTTATAACAACAAAAATATTTATGCAACGATTATGGCAAGAGTCTCTAGGTTGGGATGATGAATTGTCAACCAACACCAAGGATGAATGGATTAAATTTTCCTACCAATTCAACCTAACGGAGTCTATTAAGAGGGAACGACATGTATTGTCAACATGCGTTAACCCCACGATAACTATTCATGGGTTTGCAGACGCATCTGAAAAGGCTTATGGAGCTTGCCTCTATCTAGTAACTTATAATCCCTCTAGCGATAAATATTCTTCTCATTTACTTTGTGCAAAATCAAAGGTTGCTCTTTTGAAGCAAATATGCTTACCTCGCTTAGAATTGTGTGCGTCATTATTGTTATCAAACTTATATAAACGTGTCATCGACACCATCAATATAAAGTTAAGCCAAGCTTACCTTTGGACTGACTCAAGCATAGCACTGGCATGGATTACAGGCCAACCATACCGTTGGACGCAGTTCGTGGCCAATCGAGTTGCTGAAATACAAGGTATCTCAGTATCTGCCAAATGGGGCCATGTTAAGTCAAAGGACAACCCTGCGGACTTAATTTCAAGAGGATTAGATCCTACAGAATTAAGAACTGAAACATTATGGTGGAATGGTCCGGAATGGTTAACGCAACCAATCTCCAATTGGCCAAACTCATCGCCATTACAAATGGCTAACATTCCAGAAACAAGAACAGTTAAAAAAATCTTTCTTGCTACTGAATCTCCCAATGATGGTTTCATTTTCCACAGGTTTTCTACATTTTCAAGATTGTTTAGAGTCACTGCCTATATGTTACGGTTTAAAACAAGGATACGTGGACCTCTAACTACAATAGAAATAAAGACTGCAATCACCTCCTTGGTGAGAGTATCACAATCAGATAGCTTCGCATCCGACATAGCAAAACTGCAGAAACACCACCAAGTGCCAAACGGCAGTAAACTAATATCATTAGATCCGTTTATTGATTCCAACAACCTATTAAGAGTTGGAGGAAGATTGAATCATGCTATGATTTCAGAGGATAACAAACATCCTCTCATACTGGACTCCAAACATCCACTAACTCATCTCATTGTGAAGTATTACCATCGTAAAATGCTTCACACGGGAACTCAATCTTTACTTGCATTCATTCGCTGGGAATATTGGATAATTTCCGCGCGCAGTCTAGTAAAAAAAATAATTAAGGAATGTACTGTATGTTTCAGGTATAGTCCAAAAACTGCGACCCAATTAATGGGCCAACTGCCTTCCACCAGAGTCAATCCATCACGACCATTTAGCGTCGTTGGAATTGACTACGCTGGGCCGCTCCAGTCCAGAGACAGGAATCCCAGAAGCAAAACAATCTATAAGAGCTATATAGCCGTATTCATTTGTTTTTCAACAAAAGCGATTCATTTAGAACTGGTGTCAGATTTGAGCACCAATTCTTTTCTGAACTGCTTTAAAAGATTCATTGCTCGTAGGGGTAAACCATTACACATTTACTTTGACAATGGCACCAATTTTGTTGGTGCCAAATCCGAAATAAAATCATTTCAGGAACAACTGAAGCTGCAAAACAGTTCAGTGCATGATTGGGCATCAGCAGAAGGAATAACGTGGCACTTTATACCTCCCAGAAGTCCTCATCAAGGAGGATTATGGGAAAGTGGAGTAAAAAGCACTAAAACATTGCTCTTAAAATCAATTGGAAATCACATTCTCAACTTTGAAGAGATGTATACCATTTTAACTCAAATAGAAGCATGTTTAAATTCCAGACCCATATCACAATTATCCAATGACCCAACGGATTATCTCCCATTGACACCTGGTCATTTTTTAATAGGGGCACCACTACTCTCTCTTCCTGAACCCAATCTGCATACAATTCACACCAATGCTCTCAATCGTTATCAATTACTAACACAAATGTTACAGAGCTTTTGGAACCGATGGTCCAGCGATTACTTGAATTCTCTTCAGACTCGCAGCAAATGGACCCAGTCAAACACGTCATCTGTTAAAAAAGATGATTTAGTCATTCTCAAGGAAGACTCAACACCTCCTCTGAAATGGAACTTAGGCAGGGTAGTCCAATTGCACAATGGAACCGACGGTCTCACTCGAGTGGTATCTATCAGAACTGAATCTGGAATTGTCAAAAGATCAATCCAGAAAATATGTCCTCTACCTATGCCACAGCCACTCTAATATCTCTGTATTAACTGAGCTCACCTTCTCCTATGTTCTCTTTTTCTCCGCATGTTCTTTCAGTTGAAGTGTATCACTCAAGCTAAATATAATATGTGTCTAATTAATAGGTTATATACATCAATTAGTTAAGACTTTACAACATTTTCTAATAAATTCTTGTAACTTGCATAATAGTGTGTAACATAATATGATGATATACATCACCAACATTTCTAATAAATGTCACAACATTAATGTAATTTACATGTTAGGTATTACTATGTTTACTTAAGAATTAATGTTATGAATAATATTATTATTCAGAAGTTATAACCTTCAAGTTCATTCAATGTTAATACAATATGTAATAACATACTGTTTTCAATCAGCATTGTACTTACACAAGTCAATGTCTAAATAAATCAATGTCTCACATCAATGTAAATTTGAGAAATCAAACTACTTGTTTAACAGTTCAACTATTTATTGACTTAGTTCAGTAACATCATTTGTACAAGTACCACTCTATTGATTTAATATGTAACAACTTCTCTATTGTTTTTTATACATTTTAAGGGAAGTATTATATAAACTTAAATTCATATGTCACATTTGTGACAATCAATCCACTACAGTCCACTTTCTACTTGACTATCAATTGTAATATTTTCAATAAATAAAGTCATTCGATCGATTGATTCAGTTATGATAACGAATCAATCTCTTTGGGAGTCCCCCAGTATGTCAAATATTTTGACATGGAAAAAATAAAGGCATTGCCATCTATATGCATTTCAGATAACCTTTTTTGTTAGCATTTAAGTGGTAGGTAACAACCAACAATTTATATTCCTAAGAGTTGGTATTACTGTAATTTTTGTCTTTATTAAGTTTCATGCACTGTTTTCTTACTTCCTTCTTGTCTGTCAAAGTAAAACAACACAAAATTGTCTTCCAAATTTATATCGTAAAAATCCAAATAAATCTCAAATAAAATTTAACAATCTAAATTTTATTTAACAACCTACCTTCAAGAACCAGCAAAACAAATGACCTAACTTCTACAAGATCCTCACGGACCTCAAAAACTTCGCCATTAATTGACAACAATTAAGCTTCAAGAAGGAGTTATCAAGAGTCGATTATACGAGTAATTGTGACTCAGAAATAGCAAAGAAGTGAAAAGCAGTTTGATGAAAATGATGGATATGTATGCAATATGTATAAACAATAGAAGATTGAAGGAGATGAAAGTGAAAAGTAACATGATTATCGTATAGAATTTTGAATAAGTATATTTTTAAAAAAACAGTGAAATTTTCATGAATCGTTGCATGTGGGTTCAAGAATTTTCAAGTGTTGATATATTGGTCAAAAAAGAAAAGCTTTAAGCGCTGACTGACATTTTCAATCAACTAAGGTACATGTAGAATTGCTATTTTTTATACTTTTATTTGAAATCTTGTGTTCGAAATATATTTTGGATTTGTGGTGTAAGCAAATGAACTGTTTTGTTTACAGAAATATCTGTAGGTAAATAAAAAACACAGAAAATCTATTGAAATTTTTGTGTTCTAGTCCACGGGTTTTTATACCTGTACTGTATAATTTTCATCCCTCTGGTCTAGTCGCTCACGGGAAGTATGAAAGTGAGGGTATAATATTATTTTTGCTTCGCCAAGTAGTTTTATTCTACCTCAAAGATGGGGTTGAAAGTAACCTTGTGATTTTAAATATAAACGAGTTCCCAGAAAGTAAATTAATATAAGTACTGAAGTACTTGGAATAATTATTTTGAATAACTGTTTCCGGGAAAAGAAAATTATTAACTTAAACATTAATAAATGAAAATTGATCTGAATGTAGGTATTTCATAGCTCATCTCAAGTCTTGGTTTTCAGGCTTTTCTACTGATAATCAATACTGTTATCCATAATTAATGCTGTTTCAGGTCTGTGTTATTATTTTATAATATTAAAAAAAAAGTTTTTTTAATTATTCATAATTATTTAACGATCAACTTAGGGATAAAGCAAGGGGACTGACGAGGATCAAACCAGTGATGGTTTATTTGAAACCCGGAAAGGTTACTTAAGTAATTTATGAGTAGGTAATTTTGTTTCGTATGCGGCTGACCACTCATGCTGTAGAAAATGGTTCACTTTGCCAATGTCACCCCTGTTTCAGGGAAGGTCGGCAAAATTGTTCATTTCAAAAGGTTGAGATTTTAATGTACAGTACATAGGCTTAAGTACACATGCAGCATTTGTAAGCGCCAACTTACAGATGTCTGTTTGTGGGCATTCTTTTAATATGGATTTTAAATGTTAATATATCTTTGCAATTAAACAATTAAAAATGTTACAAATTAGAGCACGGAAATGTTTCTTGATAAAAAATATTCGTACAAAAAAAAATTGTCTCAAGGGTCGTTCACTGTATTAGAGTGGAGCATCATGAAGGCATGGTGTGTATATAATGATAAAAATTGTGGGCTAGCTCATGAATGAACGTGACTTACCAAATGAGATTTTTTCACATATTAAAAAGTTGAAGGGCCATTCAATCTGCGGTGGGAGGAATTTGTGAATGTGAAAATATCAAGAGAGGAAATTTCTTGGGTAATAGAGTCAACAACCCATCTCAGTGCACAATTTAATAAAGTTAGAAAATATAACCATGAATTTTTAAAGGCATTAATGATGCAAGGCTATTTTTTTTAAAACGGGACTCCTTTTGACTGTCTTAATTGAATGTCTTAAATGATTCCTAAAATGTTTAAGAATTATTTGAAAATGACATTGCTTAAATGTTTTAATTTATTCTTGAGAAGTAATAAATACCTATATTACAGTTTGTAGTCTATGGTCTATATTGTTGTCAATGGTCTCTATTTTTGACTATGGTTTTTACTTTTCTGTGTTTAAATTTTGATACACATCTGACAGATATAATGTTAACTGATAAATTGGTTTTGTACTTCTTTGTGAACTCTATTTGTTCTATTGAAACCTTTTTCAAGTGTGAATTTAATGTATTGTTTTCAATAAAAAGTGACCCAGAAGGAACTACTCTAACTTGGTAACAATATTTCCTACCATTGACTGATAAATTTATAGGTACTGTTATCTCTTTGATGTGTCCTTGACTTATAGGTTGGTATGCGGCTGACCACCCATACTGTAAAAAATGGTTCACTTTGCCAATGTCACCCCTGTTTCAGGGAAGGACGGCAAGAGTTGCAGGGCTTATGTTCATTTGAGATTGGGTTTTTATATTGTAGGTCCACATGCGGCCTGTGTTAGCGCGAAATTATACATGTCTGCTTGTGGGAATGCATTTAATATAAATCTTAAATGATATATATCCTTGCAGCTTAGATTAGATTAGATGTGTTGTTTATAGGTTTATATGACTTAAAACCAGTTAACTAATACATTCATTGACATGATCAATCAATGTTACAAGGGATCAAAAAATACCTTAATATTTCAATAGAGTTTTGTCATTTTTGCCGATGCCCCTCCATTTATGGGAAAACCTAGAAGATTCGTATTTTATAAAAGAGTTTATTATCTTTTAAGGTTGTAACTTTGTTATCTTTCAATTTTTTACTATGTTTAAAAACGTTACTACTTACTTCGCAGAGCCTCCATCTTCGTGTAACAAATTATTATTAAAATTAAACTGAAAAATTAGGATGGGTGAGTGGGATCCATTGGTGGTAGCGGAGAGGGAGAGGTGATTTGGGGTAGGGGGATGGTGATTTTAGGGGTGAAGCTAATATTGATAGCAGAGGCGATGTTATGTTGGAGAGTTAAATATTACCCATATTATCTATTATTTCCTCTTTTTGACAGCTATCTTAATTCTAAATTACTTTTTTCAAAAGTATGTCTTTCTGCTCTTCATGAGGCTTTCCCCCCCCCCCACTGTAAAAAAGTTATTCATTTTGCCAATGTCACCTCTGTTTCAGAAAAGGTCTGAAAGAGTTGCAGGGCTTATGTTCAATTGAGATTGGGTTTTTTAATATTTTAAGTCTATATGCGGCATGTCGCTGCTTTAGTTCTTGTTTGCCGTATAGACCATTAAGCTAATTTTACATGAGCATTGTTTGCATGTATACTAGACCAATGTGTCTTATGAAAACAGGAAATTTATTTAAAAAATATTTAAAACAACTCTCACATTATCGAGTTTTTCATTTTTTCTTAGCTCAGATATTGTAGAATTTGATTCTTAAGGGCCGCCCACGCGTCCGCGAGTATCGCTGAGTAGGTATTTAGCCAGGTAGGTACGTAAGCCAGACTGCTCAGGCGCAGCGCTGCCGTGTTCATTCGAATCACGCTAATGTGTGTTGCCACATGGGCATTTTTATCAAAAATAATCGAGGTTGAAACTGAAAAAAGGATTTAGTACATTTTTTCTTTTGAATATTTCATATGTATCTTTCAAGAACTTGCTTTACGTTGCGTTTGTATAATTATGTTTATGGATTTCAGAATAAATGCATATGTAGATGTATAACAAAGAAATTGTAATTTTTTTCTTCTTAGAATTGAAAGTTGTTTCTCTTCTTCTATTTTAAGTTGGATACCTTCCTTTTGTTTATATGTTATGTATTAGTGATACCATAATTGTTTGCTATTTGTAAACTGTGCTTGGTGCTTTTTTTTTAAGAAAGCTTGTGTGGGAGACTCCCTAGATTCAAGAGACTCTAAGGGTCTATGACACTTGTTATAGTGCCGCAGAGGTGTTGGTACCTTCCTTTTGTTTATATAATATCAGAGATGTACAAGATACCTCATAAAAAGTATCTGAAATACAAGATACTTTAAGAAAAGTATTTGAGATACAAGATACTTTTGAAAAAAGTATTTAAATACAAGATACAAGATACGTATCTTCTAAATACTTTTATCAAATAAGATACATTTTTGATGAAAACATTTTTATTAATCTTAAGGTTTACATATTTAGTTTTTACTTGAAAAAAGTAACTTAAAAAAAACTTTGTGTAAATGTAAGAAAATATATACACATGCCTTTGCACCTTTCTCTTACAATATTTTCATCGACAGCAGTGGTTTGACTCTCAGATCGCATTAATCGTAATTTTTCCCTGGCAGCTTTTAAAACTTTTTTTGCTTGGAGCTACTGCATGTCGGTTTTTTTTTGTGTCCCATCTGCAACATAATGTCAATTGAAGCAAGTCAACAAAACCGTATTGGTATTAAAGTTTTTTTATTTGTTTACAAATACGTCTTATGTACGAATATTTTACTAACATTTCATGCAGACCTGGCAGCACTACAAAATTCTTTTAAAATCAAAAAACTATCTAAAATAAAAGTAAAAATGAAGAATAAAGGTTTTACTCACGATTTATTTCAAAGATATTAGCACCTTTTATATTTTTGTATCAGAAAACTCAAAATTTTCCACTTTTTTGACGTATTCTATAGTGTCCGCAAATTTGACGTGCGTTCCGCTCGGATAACAGCTCACGACTGACAGATAAATCCCCTAGCGGCGGGATTTGCTTCAATTTGTATGGGAAAAAGTATTTAAATTTGAAATATATATTTTTTACATTCTTCCGGCTAAAAATAACAAAATTTAAGACTCCTTAAATTGAGATAACAAGTTAAACTACAGGTCAGATTTTTTAAAATTTATTTTGTTTAGCGTGGATACCAAAAAAAACGTCCACAATAACACCCTTTTTCAAGCAATTTTGAGGAAATGATAATCTTGGGATTCTTTTTTTGTATTGTGAAGTATTTATTTTTACAGTTTTAGCATTCAACAATAGTAAATGAAGACTTTTTCTAAATAATCTGATTTTTTATTTTTTTTCTATTCCATCGTTTGTATGCTAAAATACATCCCAAACATGTGCCGTTTTCTCCGAAACGCACACGCCACGGCAAACAAGAACTGGGGGAGCGATGTGTTAGCGTGAACTTATACCGTTATACGTGTCTGCTTGTGGGAATGCATTTTATATGAATCTCAAATGATACATATCTTTTCAACTTAGATTTAGATAAGATTTAGATATTAAATACTCCTGCAGATGTGCAAAAAAAAAAAGTGCAATAAATTATGTACAACGCTGCCATTGGGCTTGTAAATGAAAAAAATATATATTCGTATCTTACAAAATGATTGCTATCGTTTAAAATAGAAAGCCATTATTTTAAAAATATTATTGTTGAGACCACAGATATCTAAACACCGCCCAGATTAGGGGAGTCTTTTTCGCACAACTTGGGGCCAGGATGACGTTATCTGGGAGCTTGATTTATTGGCAGGCAATGTTGAGAAATAAATACATCTTTTTATAGATCAGAGATGATATTCCTCCTCATACTTTACGAGTTCTCCGAGTCCCCTGTTGAATTATAGGCAATAAAGGGAAAATGTCCCCAGTCGCTACTTACCGAAGGCCTACAATCGCGTTTTTATACTTTTTTTTTGTGAAGAGATCTTGTTTTATGTCTGCGCTTGAGTATTTAGACGTTTAATACTTGGATTTATTAGTTTTACTTATTTGGCTATTAAATGGTATCTGCATAGTAAAAGTGAAAAAAGTAAGGAGAGAAAGAAATGTGATGTTGTAAAAAAGTGATTTTAATTAAAACGTAAAAGATCGATTCGTCTACTTTTCGCGTTAAAAAAAGAAATGAACTGTTGTAATTGATGAATAAATTTAGATACAAATATTATTATGTAATTATTTAAGTGCCTATGTAAAAATGGTTCACTTTGCTAATGTCACCCCTATTTCAGGGAAGGTCGGCAAAAGTTGCAGGGCTTAAGTACACACACAGCATTTGCAAGCGCGAACTTATACGTATCTGCTTGTGGGTATGTATTTTATATACATTTTAAAGGTTGATTTATCTTTCCAACTTAGATTATAGATTTTAGATATCTAGGTATTTTAAAAATTACTTTAAAATTCCATGAATACTTTGATTCTTTGTCTAACAGCTAAAAAAGATTAATGTTTTATTCTAAATCGTATGTATCTATCTCTCTATAATATTTAATCTGATTAGCAAACATAAATTGACATTTAAAGCTAATATTTAATAAGAGTTCAAATTTGTTTAGTGAAACACTGTGGTAAGCCATTATAAAGATTTATTTTTAAAAAAACAATAAAAATTATTTTCTAAAAATTAAACAAAAAACTTTGTGTAATACCACTTTGAAAGTGGTATTACACAAAGTTTTTTGTTTAATTTTTAGAAAATAATTTTTATTGTTTTTTTAAAAATAAATCTTTAATATTTAATGTACGCCAATAAAAAGACACGTGTAAGTTCACATTTACACATGCCACATGCGTACTTACAAAATAAATTAAACCTTGTAGACTTACAATCACTAACAAAAACACTTACAAAACTAACAATCACTTTCGAAACAACCTTTTCGTCACAAAACTTATAAATTATTATATTTAGAAAAGTTATAGGCCCTCAATTTACCGACTCTCTAATATTTTCCTTGCATATTCTTTTATGGACATCTTAAACAAGACACAGAAAAAATCATTGAATGTGTGGAGTGTGTTATCTAGGTTTTTGGCAGTTACTTCGTGAAAGTTCATTTTAATAGATTAAAATAAAAAAACTTATTTGTTACAATTCACATGAGCTTTTATTATTTTTTAAACACTACCGGTTTCGGGAGAAGCAATACCTCCCATCTTCAGGTGTAAATATAAACTAAACTGTGTGGAGTGTGTTTTTGCATGTTTTCCAATGTTTTCCCACGATGGTCGAATGTTTTTTTGATATACGACCCCCGGATCTCGGACCGGTCGTTAAAATATCCGATGCCTTCCACACCCTTGTCATGCAGTGGACGGTCGTAAAAGAACCAACAGATGAGGACAGTAAATAAATAATGACTATTCTTGGGTGTGTGTTCACGACGTCATTGATGAAAAGTATAATACAGACTGTCTTTGTTTGAACACCATATGAAAGATAGCTTAATGGATTTGTTTTAGCTATTTAACTATCCTGAGATACAAAACCATCAATAAACTTCTGCCAACCATCAAACAGAGAAAACTGATGTACTCCGGTCATATAATGAGGAATGAAATAAACTGTATTCACCGTCTAATCTAATCTAATCTAATCTAAGTTGCAAAGATATGTTACATTGGAGATTCACATTACATGCATTCCCACAACCAAGACACGTACAAGTTCGCGCTTGCACGTGCCTCATGTGAGCCTACAATATGAAAACCAATTATCTTTAACTTTTAAATTAATAAAAACCTTATCTTAAAAGGAAAGATTGAGCGGAGAAGAACTGACAGACGCCAAAACACATCGTGGCTGAAAAACCTGCCACAATAGTTTAACAAAAACACCAAATCCCTATTTCAAGCCACAGCATCTAAAATGGAAATAACCATGATGCTCGCCAATCTTCAGTGGCATTGAAAGAAGCAGACATAAAAACTTTTTTTTCAAATCCAGAGCGGAAGACTCCCAAGATTTCAAAGGATTTGGAGGTCTATGACATTTATTACAGCTTTGGTTATTATTCTATATTTGAGGCAAGTAAGGTGTTGACATAAGTAAAACAAATCACGTGTCATCATATCAATAATAATAATAATAATATCAGGCTAATTTATTTTAAATTACAAATGATAAGAGAGCGCCGTTTTTGTGTGTGTCACACCTCAAGGGCCCTCTCCGATCATGGATAAGACTTTCTAAAAAGGTGTGTCTTGAGTGCTCCGCAAAATACATCCATGGATTTGGAGTTCTTCACTCCGGGTGGCAGTCTGTTCCACTCCACCGGACCCGCAACATGGAAAGCGCGGTCTCCGAAATTTGTACGAATCTGACGGCGTGGCTGAACCAAATTGACTACTTCATCGCCCGCGGATCTGAGTGTCTGCCTCCTTATACCCATCTCAACAGGCAACATCATGTCAGTCAAATAAGGTGGAGCCAAGCCATTGATGGCTTTATATACCATCACACAAACACGGTAGACCACCCTCTCCGGGAAACGAAGCCAATGTAGTGTTTTTAACAGCGGAGTGATGTGAGCAAATTTGGGTATCCCGAAAATGAGTCTTGCTGCCGAATTCAACACAGATTGAAAGCGATTGAACTGCTTCTTTGGCTGACCACTATAAAGCGTTGAACAATAGTCAATCCGAGACACCACAATCGCGCCCACTAGGGTCTTGACTGCATCTGACGGTAAACACTTTCTAATAGCCTTAATTTGGCGTAGTGAAAAAAAAGAAGAAGCTATTGTGGCATCTATTTGCCTCTCCAGTGTCAGATTCCGATCCAGTAAGACTCCTAGAAGTCTCACTGAATCAGAAGGCTGGATTAGTTTACCTCCTATGGAGAGTGGTACTCCGTTCACTAATAGGTGATCACGCCTAGATGTGGCTGCCCACATTATCTCCGTCTTATCCATGTTCAAGATTAGGCCATTGTTCACCATCCACCCACCGACCTCCGCGATACACCCAGAGACCCTGCAACTGAGGTCCTCAGCCATGTCTGGCCGACAGTGAGAGTATATTTGCCAGTCATCTGCATATGAGTGTGAGATGAGGCCCCATTTTTCAACAATACTCTCAATATCAGCAGTATACAAAATAAAAAGGATCGGACCCAACACAGAGCCCTGTGGGACCCCAGAAGACAGCGAGTAGGTAGGTGAGACACCGTCACAAACACGCACCGCCTGCCTGCGTTCCACCAGAGAGGAGGAGAACCACGCCAAAGCCCCGTTGGTCAAACCGTAAGACACCTCCAACCTCTCAATAAGGATCGAGTGATTTACTGTGTCAAATGCCGCACTCATGTCAAGAAGCGCCAGTAGAGCCAGATCACCACACTCTACAGCAGATACCATATCCGATGCAAGCTTGAGCATACCGGTTTCTGTTGAATGAAACATTCGGTATGCAGATTGCCTCTTCGGCATTAAGCTATTTGCATCCAGATAGGATACCAACCGCCGCGAGACAATCCGCTCCAGCACCTTTGACAAGAATGGCAGATTCGACACAGGTCTAAAATTTGAGGGTTCACCAGGATCCAATTGTAGCTTTTTTAGGATTGGCGTGATGTGGGCTACCTTCAAAGACGGAGGAACAGTGGCATCCATCAGGCATCCATTGATAACCTTAACAATAAATGGAGCCAGCTGTGACATGCATTCTTTGAGCACCCAGACCGGTACAGGGTCAAGGTCACACTGCTTGTTCGGCGATCCTACTACGATCTGACACACCTCATCGATGTTAGTTGTATCAAGCACCTCGAGTCGCGAAGCACCTCTAACCCTTGAGACAGAAGTACCCTCGACCCGAGAAGACGCCGTAAATCTTCTAGTCATCAGCTACTTATTATTTTTAGTAAAGTTAAGAACAGTCTCATATTACTTTTAATTTTTAACGGATTTTATTTAACATAGGATAAAAATGACCAAAGTCTATTTTTTTAAATATCTACATAAATTGTCTTTATATACATTTTTTTTTTTTTTTTTTTTTTTTTTTTTTTTTTTTTTTTTTTTAAACATAGTTTTATTTTCCCTTATTTGAGTTAACAAGGCCTGGGCGCTATCGGACTTTATCCGTCCATCATCAGAGGCTAACTGAGGTTAAAAACAAAACAAAAGGGCTAAAATTCAGGGTAGGAAAGAGAAAGTGGGTGGGGTTTTTTGGGCAGGTAGTGTTAGTAGTAGTAGTAGTAGTTAGTTCATTCGAAACAGGTCTTACATACTACTAAAAACAGTTTTTGTTACATGCATATACCTCTTGCGATACCCATTACTTTTATATTGTCTATGCCTGAGCACCTAACAACTAACAACTTACCACTTACCAGATCACCCCGTCTGTAGCAGTTGCAAGGGACGAGACCTCTTATTGGCTGTGTTGATAGAAACTGGAACAGCAGGGAAGGGTGAAAAAACTACCCTGACAGAATAAAATCTATTTTATTTCTGTATGGTTAGTTCTCATACAACATCCTTTAGGCTATTTCAAACGACTATATGCTTCAGGATAGAATAATAAGAGTAAGAAACATCGAGGAAGATCTTTAAGTGTCATTTTTATTATAATCGGGAAATGTATATATCTGTTATTCAATTGGATGAGACCTCAACTGAGATGGCTAGATGACGTTCAAGAGACTAGAAGGAAGAGCTGGCTAAAAAAGGAATCATATGTCCAGAGACGTTTGAAAGGGATTTGAAGGTACCTGCATCCAAGAGTGGATAGGGACTGACAGAGAACAGATTGGACCTATGGAATTCCTAAGTGATATACTTACCATCTAAAGCCTTTATACTTTCACAGGGTGTAGATTTAGCTTAATCTCTACCTTCTTATATAAAGAAGAAAGCTTCTTTGTTTTAGATTTTCTTAGAAGATCATCAAGCATCATTGGCGCTATAACTTAGTGTGAGCCGTGAACTCCCTGAAGAGTTGCCTCCACCTTTTCCTCTACATTAATTCTCGTCACCAATTGGTCACGCCTAGAACTCGTAAGTCCTTTTCTACCCCATCGCTCCATCTCAGTTTTGGCTTCCCAAAACTTCTTCTACCAAGAGGGTGTGTGGTGTAGATATTGGAACAAATGTATACTCTTATCTTTATGTTTGTGTGTTTTTTTAATTTACTTATTATTGTGTGTCTAGGCATATTTACATGCTTGAATACATGTGTGTATAGACGTAAGTGTTTGATACTTTTTACTGTTGGTATTTCTCGTACTCTCTAGAAGCATCCATTCGAGAAGCGTCTCGTATGGTCTGGAACATGCAAGACTAAGCCTTGGTCAAAAAGTAAATAACTCTTTAATACCCGAGCCGTGAAGCCACCAATGCAGAAGTTAACGTGTGAACCATATGTGATCAATTTGTTAAAAATAAATTGTGTAAAACAAAATTCAATTGCAATTTTATTAAAGTGAACCCAAAACAAAACATAATAAGATTTTTTTTTTGAGAAGATGAGTAAGTAAAATATTTTGATATGACAAGATACAATGGAAAAAACATTAAAAGTATTGGATTCAAACTAATATATTTCGCTTGTAAAAAAAACCTTATTGAAAAGTATGTATGTAAAAGCTGCAATTTATGTAAAAAGTAAATCTTTCCACTCCCATTGCAAATCTGGCCATTTTATTAAAAGGTTTGAATTCTGCGGAGGTTTCTGTGGAAGTGGAAATTGTGCAGCAAATTTGCGAACATAATTAGGATTATTACTGGTGCAACCGTTCAGATCAATTAGAGCCGGGAAGTAACTGCAGGCTATAAGGGAAAATACGCCATTCTGCTAGCGAACTTTTTTCTTTCATTCAACAAAGAAATTATTTTTCGCAGGATGGCTATGATTTGATATTAAAATAATAACCGTCGAATAATTTTACCAAATTCATGGATAAAAATCACTACGCAGTAGAAAAACTCATCTTCAGAAAAAGTATTCACGGAATCATTCCACGGTGGAATTTTTTCATGGCGGAATTTTTCTACGAATTATAACTAATACTATAGGACATTCAACAACAGTTTTTTTAAAGATGGGAAACTTAAACTATAGGAAATTCCACAGTGGAGAAATCAATGACTGAAAAAATAAACTTTGGCAATCACACAATAGAAAAATTTCCACTATGAAAAATATCCACTATGGAAAATAAGATTCCTTAAAAACTAAAATAAAAGACGTTTTTTTTTAATGACAACAAATAAATTGCTACAGTTTATATCAACAGTTTGGATTGAAATTACCCTTCAGTTGATGGATCTCGGCGGTCAAGTGACGTAATCACCCTGTAGTCCAGAGTGCTGGACAAATTAACGCGCAACAGTTTGTGTGCACCCTATACGTTACAAATGTAGGCGAGTGAGAGCTGTCACGAGAAAATCCATCAGTGCAATTCAACTGGATTAGGCCTGAGTTATTGCAGCATATGTCGCTCTGCTATTACAATGAACCTACATATGTTTGAAAGTGGGTGTCGAAAATTTCGTTCATCTATCTATCTATAATCTAAGTTGTGAAGATAAGTTGAAACTGAAAGTTCATATTTTAATGCACGCCGCTCCTAAGCAGGCACATGTTAGTTCGCGCTTGAACATGCTGCATGTGTACACACACAATAAAACGATCCTAACATTAACATAAACCTTGCAAATCCTTCCACTTTCTCTGAAACCGTGATGGCATTGGCAAAAGTTAACCATGTTTTTACAGCATTGGGGTGTGACGATATTTACAATGATGTCCATGTCTTACACGAGGTATTTGTTTAAAATCTTACCCGAAACTAAAGCCGCGCTCCAGAGACTTCTTCGTCGCAAATTGTGACTCTTAGCACTATGTGACTTTTAAAAGAGGACAATGAACCAAGACTTTATGACACACTTCTTTTATTCACCATCACAATATATAATAGAACACAACAGAAAATAATATTACAAAATTCAATCAAACCTGTGGCTCTTGCAGTCGGACGAGCCGATCTGTCTGCTCTTTGTCGGTCATCTTTTGTTTGGTGCAGGCTCCTGTCACTGGGAACAAATGAACCAGCATTCTAAAATGAAATATGATTTCAAGCAGAAACTCATAGAGATATTGCCTTGACAGTTGTCTCTGTCTGACACATATGCTTCAAATTCACGCCCTGATCCCAAATGAGAAAGATATATTTTGTAAGCTTCTTTTACATGCAAACTTTCAAAAAAATACGCTAGATGGCAAGTAATCATTAAAGTGAGGGTAGGTAGTTTTTTTTTAAATTCAAATTTTGTTCCAATCAAAACATGTGACAGTAGAAATTTGTTGTCTGTGTTTAATGGCGTCTGCTGAAAAAAATGACAAAAGTAACCTTTTGTTCTTCAAACAATTACGGAAAAAATGCGCTTTTTCATTCAGTGATTGGACATTTTTATGAAGTGTTTCATTTTTACAAGAACTGAGTCTACCGTAAGCGGTATTGGAAATCCAAGTAAGTTGCAGTTTATTTTATATTTTTTAATGTGCATGTAATCTGTCATCGATTTTGTAAAATGTTTGAGAAATAACGTTTGGTCGACACTTAATTTTGAAAAACGCTTGTATTTAACACCATAGCTTGGATTCAATTGTCATGGACGGTGTCAGATAGTATTTTCCGTTTTGGTATTTTTGTCTTATTTAAATCTTAGTACCAGCAAGTTTATTTACCTTCATAAGAAATGTGAAACGTTTTTATGGGAGCAAGGAAACTTCCATTGAATTTCACATCGATGAGATTAGCAAAAACAATATTATCTTAGACCTTCCTTCTTTCTTGCAAATTTTGAACCCATAAACTAATTCTTCTTTTTTTATTTATGTTTCAGAAATCGATTCTTCCGATTCCCACAATTTTCATCATACTACCAGTCAGTCAGTGAAAACGACCAACCCCATAAAAATACCACCACGCCGTGAAAGCGAAACGTCGCGGTCGGCAGATAAAAAAGTTGCAAATGGACCATGGTCTGACCTGCAATAACACAAAAGGAATACATCAGATAAAACAGATCATGAAAGTGAATGTGAAAGTGTAAAGTTTTATTTAAAAACTGTTTGGTTTTACGACGAGTTATTAGGTTAAATGGAAACTGTGGGTAAAACCATAAATAAGTTAGAAATTCAACTATGTAAATTAAATAGTTTGATTATTATAATGAGAAAACATTGAACTATTTTCTCCAAAAGACATACAAATAATTGTTTCAAGTTTATACCATAATATTTTATTCAATTTATTCTTCATAGGCATAAAAAAAAACGCAACTAAGCTACACATATAGTGTAACATCTTGCCGCGTTATCCCCGAAGGGGTCGCATGTGGCGAGTGGAACCTATTTATTTTTACAGGTAAGGGGGTCGGCCTTACGCCAACCTCTTCAGTTGAAGTGGGGGTTTCCCAGCTCCCGAGAGGCTGGTTCTCATTTCTGGTTAAGGCTGAGTAAACCTTGCCGGTATTTTGATTTGAGGTTTGAAATAAACACCGAAACGGATAATCATTTCTGACACCCTGCCTCGGTGGGATTCGAACCCCAGCTCACGGCATGGAATGCAAGCACTCTACCAACTGAGCTATCTAAAATATTATGTATTAATGTAATCACGTATCAATAACAATAATGTATCACCCATAGTGTAAAAAAAGGTTCACTTTGCCAATGTCACCTCTGTTTCAGGGAAGGTCGGCAAGAGTTGCAGGGCTTATGTTCACTTGAGATTGGGTTTTTAGATTGTAGGTCCGCATGCGGCATGTGTTAGCGCAAAATGGTACATGTCTGCTTGTGGGAATTCGTTTAATATGAATCTTAAATGGTACATATCTTTGCAGCTTAGATTTAGATTTTAGAATGTACAAGCTTTATTTCATTGTAAATTTGTATTATAATTCACTCCTTAAAATGTTAATAAAAAATATATCTATGTAATAAAACGTTGTTTTTCTTGTGAAATAAGTATGGCAGAAACAAAAAATATATTTTTTAAGAAGAAGAAGAAGTCCCCAGGGGGGGTTTGTACAAAAACCTTACGCCCCGAAATATAGATGACTCTTTTTACTATTTCCATATACCTTGTTTTTCCTACATAATGCACTGAAACAGGGTTCAGTGGCACATCTATAATACGTAGTATTTTAGTATACTTATCTATGGTTTGGTGTGTCCATATTAAAAATTTCCCCATATTCTTTATTTTTCCTACATACCTATTAAAAAGTCCTTTCGTTACACGGGTCAGCCTCATACCAACCTATCAGTCAAAGAAAGAAAATGAGATATTTGTACACTTGTTTATCTTTTTTATGATAAATAGAATAAGTAAAAAGTGAAAAATATTTTTGGTATTCATGTTGAGCTGTTTACTCGTATTAAACGAATATGCTTTTTATCAATAAATAGGAAGAACCATTCATTGATAAAAGTGAAATTTTAAATGCTCGCTTAGGAATTCACGCGTCCAATATGGGAATGGAATTGAACTCAGATGAAAAGATCGTCTCTTGGTTACGAGCCTTTGATGTTTTTTCTTCACCCCAAGAACAGTATCCCGAGTATAAAGTATTACGTAAACTCCCCTCGATTGCGTAAATCTAAGAAATGTATGAAAGCTAAATCACTCACAAAGAGTGCCGTCGTATATTCCATACGCAATAAAAAGGACTTTACGCTAGATGCCTTATACTTGGGGTACGGATGTACCTACATACATTTGAACATCGTCGTAATGTATTGTACCGCGGAAATACTTGAAATCTGTATTCTTTTAGCCATAAATACTTAATAGATAATAAACTATGCGCCTATATCAGGGAAGAGACCGGTCCGTAGTCCAAGTGGTAACACTTCGGACTCGTAACTGGAAGGTCGTGGGTTCGAATCCCGGCGGAGCACAGAAAAATATACCATTTATATGTCAAATTTGCTCTTCGCTGGGATGAAAATTTCATAAACCTTTACCAAAGACCGGTCATCAAAAGGTCCATCCAGCCTTACAACAACTGGGTCTTGCTTGAGAATTGGCGCTTTCTACAGCGACGACCAAGCTCGCAGAGGGCTCTTGAGGTGTGATACACACAAAAACAGCGCTCACCAAATAAATCAGCCTAATTTTTTTTTTTTTTTAAGAGCATTCTTTGTACATATACAGAGAAAAAAAACAGGTATCACGCATCGTAACTAGGCTACACATCTAGAGCACTTGCTTACCACGTGACAAGTTGCTCCCCCAGTTCTTGTTTGCCGTATATACAAATTTTGTCAAATATGACTTTTTAATGCAGTTATCTTATGGTAGAGTGCTTGCATTCTACCCCGTGAGCTCGGGTTCGAATCCCACCGAGGAGGGTGTCAGAAATGATTTCCTATTTCGGTGTTTATTACAAACCCCATAATAAAATACCGGCAAGGTTTACTCAGCCTTCACAAGAAATGAGTACCAGCCCCCTCGGGAGCTGGGAAACCCCCACTTCAACTGAAGTGGTTGGCGTAAGGCCGGCCCCCTTACCTGTAAAAATAAATAGGTTCAACTCGCCACATGCGACCCCTTCGGGGATAACGCGGCAAGAAGTTACACTATATGTGTAGCTTAGTTGCGTTTTTTTTATCTTAAGAATCAAATTCTACCCAATCTGAGCTAAGAAAAAACGTAAAACTCGATAATGTGAGAGTTGTTTTATATATTTCTTAAATCAATTTTCTGTTTTCATAAGACACATTGGTCCAGTACACTTGCAAACATTGTTCATGTAAAATTAGTTTAATGGTCTATACGGCAAACAAGAACTAAGGCAGCGAAGTGGTGAATATAACCTTTATATTTCCACATGTAAGGGGACCAGCTTTACATTAATTACTTAATTTTCTCCTGGAGGAAAAAGGAGCACGTTACCATAACTGATGGGAGTTGAGTAAACCTTGCCGTATCGGATTTTTGCCACCCTTGGTGGGGAAACGAATGCTAATATGCTTTGAACACAAGCGTTCTACTAACTGAGATACCGGCAATGAAATTGTAAATAATGCATTCAACCTTGAAATCACGTTCTCAATGATGATTTTTGTTTTGGTTTGAAATTCATTTCACATTGAATTAATTTATTGTTAAAGTTAAAGATTTTTTTACACCTTGCATTTGCGGAAACATAGATAAAAAAGTGAGTACCTTTCTAGAATCAGTGAACTAGCTCCGTCTCATGAGGAAACCTTGAATTTTTTTTTTGGAGTAGACCAATGACCAGTCTAGAAAAAAAGTATTAAAGAATTTCCAGCATTCACTCATGCAAAACATGTAATATTTCTTTCATTTTTTTCTCCTTCCCCATTGCAATACATGAAAGTACTTACCCGTTCTTTGCCATTCAAATGCCAGTACAATACATTCGAATCCCAGAGCATTTTTGCCTATCGCTTTGAGCGGGTAAGAGAGTGCCGATGTATATTAAATAACTCCACTTTTGAATGCACAGACATCAAACCATCGAGAAAGTAAGAATTTCTGAAATAATCTCACCGGAGATGTATCCAGGCTTCTTTTGAGAGGTAAAGGAGATGCTTAAAGATAATCCTTTATGATATCTGTACCCAGAGTGTACACAATTTACATAAAACCATCTAGAAAATGTATAGAATATACGATGGCACTCCTAGTGAGTGACTGAGCTTTCGATCATTTTTTTCAATTTACGTGATCGAGGGGAGCTTACGCAATGATATTGGGACTCTCCTCACCCCCAGTATAACATTGCGTAAATACTTTATCCTCGCGTAAACAGAATGATGTATTAAAGATGCAGTAACACCTCTAGTGATTGTTTTGATTTTAATATTTTTTCCTTGTTTACGCGATGAATGAGTGCTAACGCAATGTTGTACTTAAGGTATTGTAGTTGTACGAAACAAATATTATAATCTAAAGCAAGGAGATTATTTCAAATACGTTTTTTACTTACTAAGCTTTTATATTTTATAAGTTGGTAAGAAACTAACCGACAATTTTGAAAAAAAAAACTTGTGAGATCGAAAAAGTTAATTTAATTTTCAAATATTGTATTTGCTGGGTTGAAAAATTTATCTTCTAATCTAATCTAATCTAAGCTGCAAAGATATATATCATTAGAGATTTATATTAAATGCATTCCCACAAGCAGACATGTACCTATAATTTCGCGCTAACACATGCCGCATGTGGACCTACAATATAAAAACCCAATCTCAAATGAACATAAGCCTTGCAACTCTTGCCGTCCTTCCCTGAAACAGGGGTGACATTGGCAAAGTGAACCATTTTTTACAGTATGAGTGGTCAGCCGCATAACAACCTATAAGTCAAGGAACATATCTTAATTTACAATAGTCCTGTCACAAAAGGTCCATTAAACCCAACTGAATTTTGCTGTTTTTATGTGATATAGGTGAACTTTAAAAGTCCTCTGCGAGCTTGGTCATCGCTATAGAAATCCTCGATTCTCTAGTAAAACTCAAATGATATAAGGCGGAATGGACCATTGGTGACCGGAATGTTGTAGAGCAGATGATTTTTTTTTGAAAAATAAAAAATTGCTACCCCTCTTGTCTACGCCCCTTTTGATTTGTAATACGAGGTGATAATCATAGGACCACACCATAAAAGGTCGAGCATTCAAATAAAATATATATTTATCTTCCATAATGTTGGTATTCATGACACTTTTCCGATCATATCATTTAAAAGCGGTGTCAAACTATGCAGAAGGCAAAAAGGAAGGTGAGTGAGTCACAAAAAAAGAGATTTCTAAAAATATATTTGAGAATGTAGGTAGGTAGGTACTCAGCGAAGGATCGCAGAGTCGATTTTCGGCGCCGAAGCCATTCCCGCTCTGAGCAGAGTAAAGCCCGACTATTGCCAGTAAAAAGAAAGAAAGATAAAAACCAAAAAGGAAATGAAAAAATACAGCCTTATAAGACGTCTCCCCGGGAAATATAAATTTGAATAATTCCGTTCGATTCCGTGAAAAAAAAATGGCGAACCCGCCTTCACTATTATTATGATATCCTGGTGGTTGAAAAGAAATTCTTACCTCATGTAAAGAAGGAATGAGTTCATTTTCAAATAAAGATTTCCATGAAATTGCTTTATTACCTACCTACATATCTGTCATATGATCTTCCATGTGTAAGTATGTCTTTTAAATAAACTTTCATTACAGATAATATTTTCTTACACATTTCACAACTGTTTCTCTTGAACTGAAAAAAACTGAAACATACTAAAAAGCCCATACCATCTTGATGGTTGTTAAAGAAATCGCATGCTATTAATTTTACGTATGTATTTGTTTTCACAGTTAAGGGAATAAAGCCTTTTGGCAACTACTAATTTCGGCTTTAAATAAACAACGGAATGTTAAATTATTAACACCCTTGGGAGGAATTCAACCTTAGCCTTCTGGCTTTGTTTTTGGATATATAGATATATATTCGATAAGATAAGATGATGAAAAAAAAGTGTTAAAAAAACTCATGTTAATTAAATGCACTTTTTATAATTATTTTATTTTTCAATGTAGGTACGGGGTTTTTTTATAGTTGAGGGGTATTGACTTCATTTTGTACCACAGAAAAGCTAAAGATAAATGATTGGCCCGGTAGTTTCATCGTTAGCATATGCGCCTAATAGCATAAAAATGACTTACTATAGCTTAAAATCTTAAAAACGGTATTTTGAAATATGCTTTAGCAAGAAAATAGTCTAATAGCAACGATATTTTTGCTAGCCAATCTTGGGGAGCATACGTTTTATCTATAGCTAATTCCAATATGGCATCTTTTCTCATCTGTTATTTACAGCGGCTATGTAGTTTTGAGTCGAATTTTAGCAATTATTCCCTTAGAAAACACACTATATTTACTTCAATTTTGTCATGGAAAGCAACGGGTCAGATGTTGAAAGAATTACTGATTATGTTTGCAGGTGCAAATCGAAAATATTTCGTCTCCCTCAATGTCTCCGAGTATTTGGTAGGAACGCGGAAGAATTCACTCGGCACATTTGAAATTATTGGCAAGCAAATCACAACGTATGAACTTATCTACAACACAGTTTGTAAAATCCGTTTTTAAATGCCTCACTAAATGTTTTACGCACTTATAATTAAAAATCATATCATATTATCACAGAGCGCCATCTTTGTTGGTGCATTGCAGGCGGATGTCAAGTGGATGTCAATATCACGTCAATATGGCATCTGACAGTTATAAAAAAACTACCATAGACAAAAAAAATCTTGAATTCGTGGCTGTTGACCATATATTTATGTGGCCAAATGCAGTATTTGAGGTTTTTTTTACATTTTTCAAGTTTTGTCACGATGGTAGCCATGATGGTAGCAATGCAATTACTTCGGGTATCTTCGGTATACACTACAGATAGCCTATAGGCAAAATGCGAATGAAAATACTGTTTTGGTGTTACTATAGCATATCTCGGGCGTAAAATATGCTATATAAACTACTTTAGCTTAAAATGTGAAAATACCGGCCCTAAACAACTGTTTAAGCTTTATTATGAAAGCATTGCTCTTCAATTTAATCATATTAATGAAATCACGAATTTCAAACGCACGAACCGATGTAGGAGCTGCTTCCCCATCATTCTATATGGTATTGTTTTTTCTTCTTTTTTATGATCTTCAGATACCTTTGCCGCTCTTCGATAAATATAAAAAAGGCGAAGATCAACTCCTCGGGCCGCTTACGGGTCTGAGGGCGCACTAAAACTATAGAGCTACATGCCAATAAAGAATGCTTACCCTACTCTCAAAAGCAGGGGTGGGGACCCATGAATATCAAAACCAAATTATTGCTTTGGAAAAATAAATTAAATAAATAACTGGCTAAAACATGGTCATAAACAGATAATAATTGTTTAGTAGCTTTGGATACCCGAGTATATTTCTTATTTTTCATATTATTCCTCATTGCTGAGGGTTGTAATCCTTGTCAAAGCAACCATTCTTCGCCAGTTCTCTCTTGTCCGCGCTGCCCACAACGCTCGGTTCACCGGGGTGCCTGCTGCCGATTTTACTCGATCGGTCGATCGTGTGATGGATTTTCCTGATCCTCTCCTCGATTCCCAAACCATCTTATTGTACTTCATCGTACATTTTCTATCATATATTCGTTTACACTGCATAAACTCATAGCCCAGTTATTTCTGACCTACCTCTAAGAGGCTTACCAATCATTGCTCTTAAATAAGCCATTTCTATTGTACATACTTTAATTAGTTCCATACATCATAGTTGGTAACAATATATTCCGTTATTTACAGACAGTCTTCTATTCTTGGTATTTCAGTAACTCGCTTGCCAAATGATCTGTTTTAACAAACGTATTGCTTGAGGGTGTTTGGCTTTAGACTAAAGTGTATATTTTCAATGAAGATCGATAAACATACAAACAGGTATCACAAGATATCAGGTATTCAATTAGCTTCCTTGAGAGTACAAAAAATAAATAAATTATTGCTCTACTTTGTAATATGTTCTTACGTTTTTGTTTACAATTTATATGAATCCTGACTGATATTTTCATTTTAGATTATTAAATATATAGATTTGAATCAACCACAATCCTTTTTAACAAGTAGCCTGAGATACCTACTAGCCACTACGCAATAGACCCGTGGAAAATAAAATATGTCTCGGTACTCGCAAATTTGTACGTCGTAAATATTATGAAAAAGAAAAACGACAAGCTCACACAGAGTGTATTGGAGTTTTGACTAGTTGCCAACCTCTTTGGCGTAATGTCGTCCTGTAAGGGTGTTCGTTTTTGTGTTTTCAACTTGATCGTACATTTATTTGCCCTCTCTTATACTTACTTAAGAGTTTACCATATGTAATCAATTTGTTAAAAATAAATACTGAAAAATAAAATTCAACTGCAATTTTATTAAATGTGAACCCGAAATAAATCATAACAATATTTTTTTGAATAGTTGGCATAACTGATGTTTGATTGCATAACTGAATGTTTGTTCTGCCCCGATCCCTTGCCGAAAATCAAATACGGGTTTGTATGCGGCTGACCCCCCATGGTGTAAAAATCGTGCACTTTGCCAATGTCACCCCTGTTTCAAGGAAGGATGGCAAGAGTAGCAGGGTGTATGTCCATTTGAGATTTGGGTTTTTATGTTTTAGGTTCACATGCGGCATGTACAAGCACCAACTTGTACGTGTCTGCTTGTGAAAATGCATATAATGTGAATCCTCATTGTAACATATCTTAGCAACTTAGATTAGATTAGGTTAGATTAGACTCAAATGTCATTTCTGCGTGGAAATCGAGCGCATGAGTTGTGATTTTTATGGTCGGTGAATTTGCCAATTTGGAAAAAAAATGACATAAAATATTAGTAAATATTGAGTGCCAAAACACAAGATGTAGAAAGCAAGAAATATATAGGATTCCCTGTGATTAATTAGCATTCTGTGGTGTTTGACAGCTGTGCAGTTGACAGGTACGGTAGATAGGTTAGCCCCATGGAATGTTACAATGCCGAAAGCTAGTTTCGTCTCTACCAATATTATAACTCAACGTGTTATATGCTGCTGTCCCCCGAAGTTACCTCCATGTTAATGAATCTCCGGATCTGTCCCCAAAAACAAGAATGAATGACAATCGCTGTAATATTGTACGAAATAAAGCATACACGTTGTTAAATTTTGGGAAAATGGTACTTTCAAATAAAAACCAATACAAATGTAAATTCAAAACAGTTTACCGTTCTTATTTAATCTAAGGAATCTATAATCTTAATTGCAAAGATATATTGCCATTTAAGGCATGTTTATGAATCTCCGGATCTGTCCCCAAAAACAAGAATGAATGACAATCGCTGTAATATTGTACGAAATAAAAGCATATAATAATCTATAATCTATAATCTAAGTTGCAAGGATATATTCATTTAAAGCTCTCAGATGTATGCCCACAAACCAACAAGTGTAGTACATACACGTTGTTAAATTTTGGGAAAATGGTACTTTCAAATAAAAACCAATACAAATGTAAATTCAAAACAGTTTACCGTTCTTATTTAATCTAAGGAATCTATAATCTTAATTGCAAAGATATATTGCCATTTAAGGCTTATATTTAATGTGCGCTCACAGCGTGTTCGTCATTACTTAGGCCTGGTAATTTCAATGTTAGCCTAAATGACATTAAACTGGTAAAAAAAAACTACACGCACGATTGACATAAGTGCGTCTTTTTTGTTCCGTGTAAAGTCGCTATGCTCACGTTGAAAATACCGGGCTTTACACATGGTGCATGTGTAGCCCATCACCAACATGGGCGAAACGTCCGGAAGCTCCAGATTCCATAGACCACGACAACATATCCCGGAAAGCAACTCTCAAGTGTGAACAGCCAGCCGTTTGAACCCATAATGTGTAATTGTAATCGGGGATTTTAATATGAACAGTGTGAACGATTCAACGAGACTGGAGTTATTGTGCTTCACAGAAGGGAATAGTTTTACCCAAATAAATGAAATCAAAAACAGCTATGGGAACATTTTAGACTTAGTGATGAGCAACTGTAAATTAACATGTACAGTGGAGCGTAGTGAAGAACCGATGGTGTCTGAAGATAGACACCACCCCACACTATTGGTAACAGCGCGCCCGCGAGCTGCGCCTCTGTGTGGGGAGGCGAAGCGGCCGCCACCACACCAACACAGCCAGCCCACGCACACAGATACACAAGACAAACAGTGCCATTATTTGTTAAATAATTATATTAATTCTAACATTAATTTTAAATTATTAGATGTAGGTAGATGTAATAATATTATTAGAGTGTATGATTGGTCTCAAATGTATAAAATGACCGATAGTAACCTAATTTTAAAATATTTTTACACTGTGATTTATAAAATTTTTGATTTGTGTGCTCCTAAAAAAAGGAGACCATGTACAGGTAGGACTTATCCAATATGGTTTTCTCAAAGAATAATTGCAGACTTGAGATCTAAGAGACATCTGCATAATGTCTACCTGAAGAATAAAACCAAGAGTAACTATATTAAATTTAAAGAGAAACGCACTCAACTCAAGTCTGACATTGCTCATGCTCATAAGTCCTATCTAGAGAATATTCAGTCTGGAGTCGGAAATGGCTCAAGGGAATTTTGGAGGTATGTCTCCTCACTGAAAAAAGACAGCACTGTGAAGTACACATTGGCAGATGGGGATGAGATCACGACTGATCCTCAATTAGTCTGCGAAAGATTCTCAGACTATTTTCAATCTGTCTACAGTTCCCTGGTCCCTGAGTTAGATGTGGAAGTAATCCTTAATAACTCGCCTCTCTGTAATACCAACAGTATTGGAATTGAGCATTTTACGTTGGAAGAGGTACAAACCTGTCTGCTCAACATTAACCCAAACAAAGCAGCGGGTCCTGATAACATTCCACCAGGCGTAATAGCAGCCTTATCCAATACTGTAGCTGAACCATTAAGGTTTATTTTAAATCTGTGTGTTGAACAATGTGAATTTCCTCAATTTTGGAAGTTAACAAGAGTCATTCCCATACACAAAGCAGATACAAAAACAGATGTCCGAAACTATAGACCTATCTCTATCTTATCGACATTTGCGAAGATCTTTGAAAGTTTAATTCATAAAAACTTACTGATTAACATTAAATCACGTATTACCATTCATCAACATGGCTTCCTACCAAAGAGGTCTACAATTTCCAATCTTCTCACATTAAGTGCAGAAATAGCCGAAAATCTGGATTCTCAGCACCAGACTGATGTGGTATATACGGACTTTTCTAAAGCATTCGACAGGGTAGACCATGACGTCCTACTCAAGAAAATGCACATATTTGGATTAAGTAAATCTCTTCTCTTACTTTTCGCATCATATTTAAGAAATAGACAACAATATGTTGATATTAATGGCTATACATCATTGACAGTTCAACCACTTTCTGGAGTCCCGCAAGGATCCAATTTGGGCCCACTGGCTTTCCTTATATTTGTCAATGACGTTGTTGGCATCATAAAACATAGTTCGTGTCTATTATACGCAGATGACTTGAAGGTCTATACAAAGATTATAGACACTCAATGCTGCGTAAAATTACAGGAGGACTTGAACGCATTAGCAGTTTGGGCTGAGCAAAACAAACTCTTCTTAAATTTTAAGAAATGCGTTATCATGTCCTTCACTAAATCTCATAATCCCACTTTTCATGAGTATAGTATAGGTGGGCAAATACTAACTCGTGTGACCTCATTTAGGGATCTGGGAGTTGTCTTTGATCCCGGACTGAATTTCTCAGACCATATGACGCAGTTGACGACCGAATGCTATCGGCTTCTGGGCTTTGTTATTAGACTCTGTAAACAGTTTACAGAGCCCAGGGCGATGGCGGATGTCTTCAGCTGCGTCGTTCGATCTAAATTAGAGTACGCTGTTGAGGTGTGGACACCTCATCAGCGGAAGTACATTAATATGTTAGAACAGCTCCAGAAGAAGTTCCTGAGGTACCTCCTCATGAGAACGCAGGGAAACTACCCTCAGTTCATGCACCATGAGGACCTGCTTCGGGAAACTGGCTTCAGGAGCTTAGAAACTAGGCGCAACGGGACCCTGATGGTGCTCACTTATAAAGTCATCAATGGTTTAATAGACAGTCCCACCCTGTTGGAGGGTTTCAGGTTGTTTGTACCAAATTACTATAATCGGGGGCGAGGTCATGATCTTTTTCATGTACCAATGAGCCGCACCGATGTCTTGGCACAGCATCCTTTAACTCGGAGTGTCAAACTCATTAATGAGGCAAAAATAGATATATTTCAATATAATGTAGACACCTTCAAAAGTATGGTAAAAGAGTTCCTCCCAGCGTGTTGATGGCTGTGAGGGTGCACTGTAATTAGGGCAACCTGTTGTGCACCAAAAAAAAAAAAAAAAAAAAAAAAAAAAAAAAAAAAAAAAAAAAAAAAAAAAAAAAATAATCTCTTTTGAAAAACTTTTTGTCATTATTTAAGTAAAACAATTAACTTCTTAAGGTGTCGTAAACTTTTAGATGCAAAGATCTGACTGTTAGCGTTGCAAAAAAAATCCACTATTTTATTTCTGTCTCTTCAAGCTCTTTAAGATGCTGGTCGGATGATATAAAGCGGCTTCATATATTATTATATGGGAGCCGATGAATAAAACATGGCTTTTTTACTGTCGGTGAAAATTTGACTGTAAAACTACCCGACTTGCCGTGCAGCAACCCAAGTGTAAACCTTTACTAAAGCATTTCACTAAAAATGTATATATAACTTAAACGCTCACTAGATGTGCTATTTTTATTTCCCTGTATTTTTTGGGTGTGTTTAAACTTGAAGTATTGAACTTGCGGTACGTAAGCGAACTGTATGTGGGAAATGTTCAGACACCTTCTCGTTCATATGAAATCCTCGTAGCTAGGATTTTTCTCGTATGGGAAAGCTTCCAGAAAACATTGAAATATTAATTTCATATTTTTTGTGTGCTTTTATTTTTTTAATTACGAAGTTTTTAATTTTTTTTTTGCAGGATAATCATAATATTATTTGTTCGATTGCCTTGGCGTAGGAGTACGGGACGGAAAAGCGTTTGACAGTGTTAACAACGGTTGATCAAGGAGACTTAATGCCAGCTTGGTTATGAAAATATATTTGTGACAGGGATTGCTATTCCAATGTATTTAAATGATCAAACTATAATAATTCATCTACTAAATTTTCGTTTAACTTAAGGTCAAAGCTATCGTCAAGGGACGGGACTTGAGGCGCTGCTATTTTATTTCAAACACTCCCGTCAAACTCACCGCCTAGACTCGCTCTGCCATCTCGCCAATATTTTATTTTTGAAATTTCACTTATTTTTTTGATACATATTGGGATAATGTACTTTTACATAGTTGTTTTTTTTTGTTTAATTAACTTTTTCAAAAATTCTCAACCCATCTCTGGGCTTCACATTTATATCATGAGTCAAAAGTTTAATATTGTTTTATTTTCATAAAAATTCAAATAATCATTTATGCGGATGTTAATCAATTTCTAAAACACGTCATTGCTAAAATGATTTATCGCCTTTTGCCGCCAAAACATCATGCCAACATAATACAGAAAGATCAATGACTGTGGCATTATAATTTCCAATTGACATAATTTATTCACAAATTTATCAATTATTTCACACAATCAATTCATTAAATTAAAATGAAAGTTCACTAGTAATGAATTAAACAGTTCAGTTAATAATGCAATGTTAAGGATTTTAATTTAATTTAATCACATAAATTGACAATGGCTTGAAGAGGAAATTGAAATAAAAAGGAAATAGTCAAAGGAAAATAAAGGAATAGTTTGAAAAATATTGTGAAATTTTGAATGTTTGAGTTTATAAAAAAAATATGTTAAAGAAAGAAATGAATAAAAAAGTAACATATATGAATCAACTGACTCAATTATGTGAGGTTTTGAATTCGGTCTTGTTTAATTATACATGGATGAGTGGTTAACCTTGTGGACTCGAAATGCAATCGAAAGGTTGTGAGTTCGGTTCTCAGTAGAGCATGAAAAAATATCATTTATTTTCAGAAATGTTCATTGTTTCTTAAAGTAAATTCATGTTCCTTTATCAAAGACTGGTAACCAAAGGTACATCAAGACTTATAGAAATAGGTGTTTCTTGAATTGATGCTTGCAAAGCTAAAAGCCTACTCATGAGGTGTGCTTCACATAAAATATCATCGCACTAATATTATTTATTTCCTGTACAAATATACAATAGAGAATTAGAGCGAATGGAAGAGGATAAGGGGTAGTTTGAGAAAGAAGAAAAATGAAAGTAATAAAAAACCTAGTTATTGTATTGACATCACAAAATAAAATTCAAAACCATCCCCTCAATCGATTTTCAATTATTTCCTTGTTTATATTATTTTATTTCATCATATAACTGTTCTCGAAGATAAAATAATCATAAAACAGTTTTTGGCGGGGGATATAAGTATTAGTATATGTATTTATATATTTTTTTGTGGCCCCCTAGTCTGTAAACAAAAGTGTGTAATGAAAACGAAGTTAACGAAAAAAGATAAATATAAAGAAAAAGTGGGGCAAAAGTTGCGTGGAAGTGGCAGTCGATAAAACAGAGCCATGAAAATGATCGCCGGCGAACAGGAGAGATTTTTATTTTTCCGTAAATACAAGACGCGCCGAATCAGATAATCGAAGCTTTAATGTATTTGATTTTCTGATTAAGTTTTGGTACTGAAAAATGAGAATAATTGATTTTTATGTGTAAATGACTCTTAGATATTATTTTGTATATTTTTTTCATTATTTCTCAGTCTTATACTAAAAGCTCTTTGGATTTTAGGTTGGTATGACGCTGACCAGTGACCAGCCAAATCGTAAAATTGGTTCGCTATGCCAATATCAAACCTCTTTTGGTGAAATAATAAGGTAGTGAAAGTTGCAGAGCGGGCTGTTTTTTTTGTGAGTACGCATGCCGCATGCGTTATAAATATGTATATTAGATGTTAGTATATCTTTGACATTTAGATTTTTTTTAGATACTTTTCTGCACTTACAAAATAATAACCTATTATCATTTTTTCATAAGTAAGCTCTACTACTGTAATTCAATATTCGCTTCTCAGCCAAAGAAGCAACTGAAGAGACTGCAGTCGGTCCAGAATGAAATCAAAGCGACCCTCAGAAGCTGTAAGGTTTAATTCAGCGTAATACTCTGGATTTTTTTTAAAGTTATACTGAGATTGGAATCAAATACTTCCTCATATGTAATTCGGAGTTAAAACTAAAAATCACTGAATTTCGATTGGCTTTGGCGGAGAAAAATTATATTCAGAAATATTAGACGTAAACGTCTAAAAAGCGCGGTAATGTAGTGATGATGATGGTGATGCACAAAAAATAAACCTCGGATAGTATATTATTCTGTTCAGTTCGTAAAACGTAGTAAATCCTGCTAGTGATGCACCCTAAACTTGTTATACGCCCTAATTTACATACAATTTCCAATAGCCCACTAAATTCCCGCTTACTCGACACTATTCAAACGCACAAACCGACTCACGCCACCCTTGCAAAACTATCCCGTATCTCTTCATTATTTAGCGGAGCCTTCCAAGAGGGTAAGGGATGGTTATACGCCGGCGCTGTCTGCGAGACGCCCTAGGTGAAATCGTTTCAAATGTCACATACAAGAACTGGGTAGTTTTACTCTCGGTCCTTTATGATAATTGAAGCTGTTATGGAAGTTTGAGCTTTTGCGTAGACTTTTTGCTCTGGCAAAGCTACGCGGGAAAGCCTCTCCGGTCCCCCATTCCGATGGATGGAGAATTGAGGCTTGATGTTTTTTTGCTGGAATAGTTTTCTGTTCGTGTTTAGGGCTTGAAACTTTTTACGTTCTCTCCCGTTTTTATTTTTGACTGTACGGTACGAGTGTACCGCAGAATATAGTGGAGTTAATATATTTTTCAGGTTCCTTGACTTATAAGTTGGTATGCGGCTGACCACCCATGCTGTAAAAATGGTTCACTTTGCCAATGTCACCCCTGTTACAGGGAAGGACGGTAAGAGTTGCAGGGTGTATGTCCATTTGAGATTTGGTTTTTATGTTGTAGGTTCACATGAGGCATGTGCAAGCGCGAACTTGTACGTGTCTGGTTGTGGGAATGCATGTAATGTGAATCTCCAATGTAACGTATCTTTGCAACTTAGATTAGATTAGATTAGAAATGGTGTTTCAATAAATGTGAAAAATTAAACGTGATTAACGTCATTTTCCGGTAATAGTTAAATTTATTTTGAATAATTGGTTGATATGGGGCTAACCTCTTACATTGTGAAAATTAGCACACTCTTGCTAATGTCGACCCCCCCCCCCCGTTTCATCGAATATACATATATGTAAAAAAAAATAGGCTGATTTATTTGGTGAGCGCTGTTTTTGTGTGTATCACACCTCAAGAGCCCTCTGCGAGCTTGCTTGTCGCTGTAGAAAGCGCCAATTCTCAAGCAAGATCCAGTTGTTGTAAGGCGGGATGGACCTTTTGATGACCGGTCTTTGGTAAAGGTTTATGAATTTTTCAACCCAGCGAAGAGCAAATTTGAAAATATAAATGGTATATTTTTTGTGCTCCGCCGGGATTCGAACCCACGACCTTCCAGTTACGAGTCCAAAGTGTTACCACCTGGACTACGGACCGATGATTAAGGTGTGGGTCTTGTTTTGTAAATACGCATGCAGCATGTACAACCATGAACTTGTACTTGTCTGTTACAGGCATGCTAATCTAATCTTATCTAAGTTGCGAATATATGTAACCTTGGGGATTCGCATTACATGCATTCTCACAAGCAGACACGTACAAGTTCACGCTTGCTCTTGCAGCATGTGAACCTACAACGTAAAAACCAAATCTCAAATGGACATACATCCTGCAACTCCTGCCGACATTCCCTGAAACAGGGGTGACATTGGCAAAGTGAACCATTTTCTACAGCATGGGTGGTCACTGGTTAGCCGCATACCAACTTGATGCATCGATTATATATATATATTTTTCAATCTATACATCTATAATCTATAATCTAAGTTGCAAGGATATATTCATTCAAAGCTCTCAGAAGTATGCCCACAAACAAACACGTGTAGTTCGCGCTTACAAATGCTGATTGTGTACTTACAAATAAAATCCAAACCTCAAATGAACATAAGCCCTGCAACTCTTGCAGACATTCCCTGAAACAGGGGTGACATTGGCAAAGTGAACCATTTTTTACAGTATGGGTGGTCAGCCTCATACCAACCTATAAGTCAAGGAATACGAGTAATAAATAATATTTAAGTATAAAATCATATACATCATTAGTTAAAGATCCATTACAGATTATAGACAAAGCTGATGACTCCTATAATATAAAAATCGGTTAACCATATTTTAGGAAAAGTTAGCAAGAGTTGAAGGCTGTAAATGCAAGCTCACACCAGTTTTTTTGTGGGCTAAAAATGCAAATAATTACATTAGAAAACAGTGTGTGACAAAAATTTGACCACTAATTTTTAAAATATTCACCCATCAAATATCGGAAAAAATTACGTTAAAAAAATGGATTTTTCGATAAATATTATTTGTAATATTGAAAATATGCAACATGGAATTAAACAAACAAAAAGTAATTAATATTTTTTAGTGTTGATCTGTTAACACAGTGAAAGTCCATTTTTATAAATATTAAAAAGTAATTAAATTAAAAGGGAAAATAATGATGAAGTTATTATATATTCTTTTGTGTTCAAATATTTGAAAAACTAGTACGTAGAATGTAGAGTGTAAGTATATATTTTTATTTGTCATCAATCTTCTCATCAATTCCCGAGTTTGCATCTTATCTTACACGCCTATATCTCATACTAATGCTATGAAGCGTGCCCAGTTACACACATTCAGACGTTAAAATTTATGTGAATTCATGATATGTGCAATAAAAATATTTTTTTACGTTCTCATTTCGATAAAAAATACTCGCCAAAATGTTTTACGATGTCTGAATGTCATTTTTAGTGCTAGTCGTGTAAATTACTCGATTCACTAAATGGAGTTTACAATTTGATTATCTTTTCTGCATTTTTGCTTCTTAAAAACATTTTCCCCGCTTCAAGATATCCTTTGACTAGTTAAGCGTGTTTCCTTTTTCCAGATTTTGTTTTTCATTTGATGTTTTTCAGAATTTTTTTAATCTCATTAGAGTAACTTATTATTATTTGTGTTACAACTAACAATAAGCAGGCATTACACTGACAACCTAAGTGGAAAAATTAATTACGAATGTCTTCATATTTGATAACTTGATAATGATGGATGATTTCTTTCCTGTGGCGCCATTTAATGCTCCAGGACCATCTCAAGGGCGCCATGGCTTCTGAAGAAAAGCAGTGTCTTCAGTCCCTTTCTGAAGGTGGTGGTAGGCTGGTTCACTCGAACACTGATGGGCAAATTGTTCCAAGCAACCGGCCCGGCCACCGCAAAGCTCCTGTCTACAAAATTTGATGTGTTCGCTCTTTTGGGCACTATGACCTTGTTCATCATCTCAAGATTTTGTAGCCATATTATTTTTTAATGTTTCTTCTGGAGAGCTTATCTTAGTTAATTTCTTATCGATAAGGTTGGTATGAGGATAAATATTCACACTGTCAAAACGTAAAAACATTTTCCAAGCATCATCCGTAGATACTTGTTTTTTTTACTTATGGGTTGAAATGAGGCTGACTACCCATTGTTTCACTGTGCAATTGTCACCCCTGTATTAGAAAAGGTTGGCAAGACTTGCTAATGTTCATTTGAGATGGGGTTTTTACGTGGTAAGTCCACATGCGGCATGTGTAAGTCAAATAAAAAAACTTAAAATCAAATAACAGTTAATCTTAATAAAATTTAATTTCAATAGAAAATAAGGTGAAATTAAACATCGCTTAAAATAAAAAATAATTTTAGCTGTATACGAGTATATGACTCTCTGTACACATAAGTAATATTAAAAAAGTACATAATACCTTTCTTAGATGATACCTTTAATCTCATAAGGGAATGTGGGGTGAGATATTGGATTGTAGGGAAGACAGCGGGGGAGGGGGGAGCACCTGATCCAAGAGAAGGTGAGGGGATGGAAGAAAAAATAAGGGTGAGAACCAGACAAGAGTGAAAATTGGAAAACTACTTTAATAAAATAGCCTTTTTCATAAGATAAAATTTAAGAGAGAGAATATCAGCTTGATAATAAATAAAATAGTGAGCATTGCTGATTCGTGTGATATCTCAACAGTTCTTAATTCTGAACACAGTGCGTAAATTTTTGACTATGTAGAGTAGTGTGCGTGGGTACATTTAAGTACACAGCAGGTGAGACAAAGTTCAGGAATATAGTAGAAACGCATTCCCCAAATAAAGTGTGTACTATATCCCCCTGCTGTAAAAACTTCACTTCTGCCAATGCCACCCTGGTTTCAGGCGAAAACGGCAGGAGTTGCAAAGTTTATGTTCATGTGAAGTTTGGTTTATTTTGAATGTAAACATGCAGCATGTGTAAACATAAAGTAAATACACTCATTTCGAAATGAACTAGATGCATAATTATGTAGATTGTAGAATATAAAAGGATTCATAATTTTGAATTTTCAAACGTAGCTCTTGATCTTAAATTATTTACAAAAAAGCTTTGATTCACCAACGTGAACGGTAAAAACTATGGAAAAAGTAAAATGCAGTTAACTGTCATTTATAAAAACCATGGAGACTTATAAACTACTTTTAATGTTTGTTTCTCGTATAAAGTAAGTCGTTCAATAAAAAAAAAAGTTCAATTTTACCAATGCACCTTTTTTAATTTTCAATTTACCAATGCTGTGGCACCAAATGTTGCAAAGGTCATCTTCATTGAATTTGATGTTAATTTTTTTTACGGACCGAAAAAAACAGTGCAAGGATTACAGAAAAAGAAAGGTTAGCTTTTATTGTAACAGGAGCAATAGCAGATATAAGTATATACCCTCAAGTCAGAGGTTCACCCCAGCTTGAAGGCTCTAGTTTTCTTTTTACGACGCATCCATAAGAAAGAGTGCCGCAATATACAATTTACTTTTTACTGTACAACTTTCAATGTGATTGTTTTACAGCGTCCCCGAAATTTAAAGGATTTTTCAATTGGACCCAAACCCTGGGCCGTTATTCCAGAAAGGGTCCAAACGCTGAAAAGCATATCGTACTCTAGTTTTGTAAATAAGTGCATCCTCTACAATCAATTGATAAAAAAAACAAAGTCAATTTACTTACCAAGAGAAAATAGAATTTATTTCGGGTTCACTTTTAATAAAATTGCAGTTGAATTTATTTTACAATATTTAATTTTAACAAATCAATTACATAATATGGTTCACTATATAACTTCTGCATTGGCGTTTTCACGGCTTGGGCTTTAATGGATTTTTTTCAGCTTCACAGAACTGCATTTTATTTTTATGTGACCAACGCCTATTATCGCGTGTTCGAGAAGTCATCATAAGTGGTCGAAAAGGATCGTGCATTGGCGGCCCAGGATGTCCAAGCGGGGAGTGAAGAGCCCATACTGAGGTGGCTGGACGACATCGAGAGAACTGCAGGCAAGGGATGGCTGAAAATAGCAGCTGATAGACAAACATGGAGAGTACTAGAAGGCCTACGTCCAGGAGTAGACTGATAAAGGCTGAAGAAGGACGGAAGGAAAGGGTAGTTAGATTTATAGTTTACACAAACCTTGTGGTAAACGGAAGTAAATTCCCTAAATGATATTTAGGCTTTCTGAGTAGATAGATAGTACCTATTTACTTTTTTGGTCTCATATTCTCAACCAGGTTTTTTTATCATGTGTTGGTATAGTTTTTGCTCATGTCCAACAGAGGCCAATAAGCAGGCTGGGACGTACCGCGCTTTGTAGTTGTATAACTATTTAATATGAGCGCCAAACTTATCCTTCTTAATAAGATTGCTGCTATCCGGGAACTCTCTAGGACCCTTACGCATCAAACTCTGAACACAATGCCCAACTATTTCAAAATTAAATGCGGGGACTGGTGATAATTTGTAATGAAATATCTGTTGTGCCCAGAGCTCTAGATGTTTTCACAAATGAAAGAAATGACTTCCACGTAGATAGACGAGTTTGATCGACCGCTTAGCTGGTAAAATAATTGCATTATATAGAAAAAAAAATGGGATAATTTTTTGGATAGCGATGTTTTTGTGTGACTCACACCTCAGGAGCGAATTGGTCATCGCTATAGAAAGCACTAATTCTAGGCAAGACTCAGTTGCTGTAAGGCTGGATGGACTCTTGGTAGAATCCAACACCAGCGAACAAGGTTTCGATCCCCATCAAGGGTGTCAGAAATGATTTTACATTTTGGTGTTTATTTAAAATCCTAAATAAAAATATGTACTAAATAGAATTAGTTGCGTTGCGTTTTTCAATGACTCTTTCAATGTGTGTGTGTTGGGTGAAGAAATTGAAGGTCAATTTATCCGAGAACGTCTGAGACTTGTATAGGAATGATTTCCTTTACTGATGACCCAGTTTTTTAATAATGGTGAGTTGCTTACAATGACCGGTCCGTTGTGACGTCTAGTGGTTAACGCTACCGACTCACAAACGGCCAGTGTTCGGGATTTTTGTGAGAAAAAATAACATTGATACAAACATTTAAATAACGGTAGGTAAATTCCATACTTTAATAATGTATGGAGGGGAATTTGAATATGGTAGGTAAAATAATGAAACATTTTGGGGATTTTGAATTAGTCAAACTCAACTCTGTACCCTTAGTACGAGTTGCAAACTTGAGTAATGTAAAGTTTACGGCAATTATCAAAGAGTGATTTCCCCCAAAATCTGCCGTTTTTGTTTCTTTGAACTTGATTTTTTTCATCACTGTAACTCTTTTGCTAAGACCATAAAGTGTAAGAAACAAAAACGGTAGATTTTGGGAGAAATCACTCTTTAATATTTTCCGTAAACTTTACTTTTCTCAAGTTTTGCAACTCGTACTTAGGGTATAGAGCCCAGATTGGTCGAGTCCTGATTGGTCGAGAGCATTTTTGTCACCCGTCTAATGTCGGTTGATTTTTTGATACTATACTCGTATAAGCTAAAATTCTCCTAATAATTTTGTTCTTTCTTGTTGAAATCTATACAGTTTTTTTCTTTTCTATCATTGTAAAGTTCTACCTGAAATAAAAGTGCTCCATAAACTAGAACTGTTTCACATAAAAATTGAGCTAACCTCAAAAACATTTTCAACAAACAAAGATTCATTTGAAGCACCGAGCCAGAGTCCTCAACATTCTGGAGAGGCATCAGATCGAAGAAGAATTATTGAGACCAGCGACCTTAAAATCCTGACCAACTGGTCTTGGGTTGGATGTTGAGCACATTCACAGATGCTTAGCTTTATTATTCTTGAAAACAAAGAGATTACATTCGACAATGATATTTCTTTGAAACAATAGTAGTCAGAAGTATAAAAAAGACATTTTCTACCACTCAAAAATGTATGAAATTCTATTTAATTTAAAAGGAATTTACCGTGTTCTGCAAAGAGCAGGTGGTCTTGACTGCAAGGGAATATTCCCAGTATGCAGTAGGTACATATAAGAGCATACAAAATATGAAATTATTTTCCGTCGTAGCTGAGATTCCAACTGAATGTTTTAAAATAAAGCTATTTTTTGTTTAACGTAGTTTATTTTCACAAGAATATTTAATATCTCGAGTACTTTCGACCTTCAATATTCAGGCCATTATCAAGAGTGATGTATAAAAAATTAAAATTATTAAGAACAAACCATAGATCAAAATTATATAAATTCAAATAAATAGGTAGGTATAGGTACAATAAATATGAACTTAATTAAAATTAAATACAACAGTCAAAAATTAAAAGAAAGAAAACATAAAATAATATATAATAATTACAATAAATTAATTTAAACATCCGAGGGTCAAAAAATAAATTAAATTAAATCAAATATTTAAAGCACAAATAAAATTATTGAGTCAACACAAAAAGACAAATAACAATAATAACAACAAAATGACAAAGAATAAAACCAAAATTAAGGGGATTGGGTTATGGCGGATTGCGGAGAGGAGCAATGAGCAGGGGGGAAGGTAGAGGGATTTGAATATTTACAATAGGGCCATTCTGCTTACATTTATGAATTTCAATTGTTTTTTCAATGCCCTATTGTGCTCCTTGAATCTTACATTAATTGATCTTGAGGTCTGTCCAACATACACAGAGTCGCAGTCTGCACACGAAATACTGTAAACTCCTTACTAAAACTTAGAGGTCTGTCTGCATATTCCGAAATGGCGGATCATTGCATCGAAAATGACCATACCTTTGGCATTGACGATGTAAGGGTTCTGCACTCGGAATGTAAATACAGGCAACTAAATGCCCTAGAAACAATTGAAATTCATAAATGTAAGCAGAATGGCCCTATTGTAAATATTCAAATCCCTCTACCTTCCCCCCTGCTCATTGCTCCTCTCCGCAATCCGCCATAACCCAATCCCCTTAATTTTGGTTTTATTCTTTGTCATTTTGTTGTTATTATTGTTATTTGTCTTTTTGTGTTGACTCAATAATTTTATTTGTGCTTTAAATATTTGATTTAATTTAATTTATTTTTTGACCCTCGGATGTTTGAATTAATTTATTGTAATTATTATATATTATTTTATGTTTTCTTTCTTTTAATTTTTGACTGTTGTATTTAATTTTAATTAAGTTCATATTTATTGTACCTATACCTACCTATTTATTTGAATTTATATAATTTTGATCTATGGTTTGTTCTTAATAATTTTAATTTTTTATACATCACTCTTGATAATGGCCTGAATATTGAAGGTCGAAAGTACTCGAGATATTAAATATTCTTGTGAAAATAAACTACGTTAAACAAAAAATAGCTTTATTTTAAAAAAATGAATTTTCACTGTGTGAATACACAAACCCTACAAAATCTAATGAATGTTTTAAGTTTGCATACCAGCACGTTTGTTAGCTTAGTTGGTGAAGTATCTGCTTTCTAAGTTGGAAGTGTTAAGTTCGACTACACACTGTCACTCAAACTACACATAAAAAACAGAGTCTGCCCTTTCGGGGATGGGGAATAGTTCTCACGAAAAACTGCCTCCCTTACATGTAAACACGCGCGTACACTGAGTAGAGGGAAATGCATTTCCGAACTAATATTTTTTCCTTTGATTTTAAAATTATAAATTGGAATTTCATTTGAGATCTAGCAGAAACTCCAATTGAACTGTGAAGTAAAGTTGTAAATTGTTTTTTCAAATGCATTTTTTACAATGTTTTTCCTAACTTATAGATACAAACGCCTGTACGAGATATTTGCCATTGCCTGAAAACTAAAAGGTAAAAAATTTTGGTCCTGAAGATGCCTTGTAGGCGAAAGTACTAGACAGAAATAAAATGATAAAAAGTGAATTACAACTTAGTTAATTTAATTAATATATAATGGACTTTCACTGTGTAAACCACCACACCCTTAAAAATATTGAAACTAAAAGGGTTCATATGTCAGTGCTTCACCTTCAGATATGCGTAGTAAAAATTTACATACTTCGAATATGTGCAGCTTAGATTGTCTTTCAATAAAATTGGTAGCTTTTCTCTCCAGTTTAATTTGTTTTTCGTTTCAAAGAGGTTAGAAAAAATGCATACAAAAACACTTAAACTTGTCAAGACGATTCATTCCGAATGATTAAATGCCTCCCTCGAAAGATCGACGGTTTCAATTTGAAGAAGGCGTTTTTTTTCGATGTCGACTTCTTGTCTAAAGATTCGAGAATAAACCAAGTGAAAGCTCAAAGAGGAATCAGCAAAAAGTGGCTCTGCAAACGATGGAGATGTGTATGTACTTGTACTATTCTCAATACTGAATAATGCTGGTTGGATAAACCAAATTGCATTGAACGAATGATAACTAAAAAACTTGGTACAATGAACTAGTTACTTAAAAAAAAATCAAATGTTTTATGATGTTAAATTTTATTGAATTCAATGAATGAATCAAAATATAATCGAACATGGAAGTAAAAGTAAAAAAAATGGGACTCAAGAAATTTTTTCAAGGATACTGTTCCTTGACTTATAGGTTGGTATGCGGCTGACCACCCATGCTGTAACAATGTTTCACTTTGCCAATGTCACCCCTGTCTCAGGGAAGGACGGCAAGAGTTGCAGGGTGTATGTCCATTTGAGATTTGGTTTTTATGTTGTAGGTTCACATGAGGCATGTGCAAGCGCGAACTTGTACGTGTCTGGTTGTGAGAATGCCTGTAATGTGAATCTCCAATGTAAAATATCCTTGCAACTTAGATTAGATTAGATTAGATGAAAAATCTCAATGGTGAATTTCATTGAATCGTGGTGCATATAAAAATAAAAACAATATTAGGATGATTTATTTGGTGAGCGCTGTTTTTGTGTGAATCACACCTCAAGAGCACTCTGCGAGCTTGGTCGTCACTGTAAAAAGCGCCAATTCTCAAGCAAGACCCAGTTGTTGTAAGGTTGGATGGACCTTTCAGCGACCGGTCTTTGGTAAAGGTTTATGAATTTTTCAACTCAGCGAAGAGCACATTTTGAAATATACATGGTATGCTTTTTGTGCTCCGCCAGGATTCGAATCCGCAACCTTCCATTTACGTGTCTGAAGTGTTGCCACTGGACTACGAACCGGTCCAAGAAATGCCAACAACACGCGGTGTACCTGAGCGCTCACCCATCCAGGTAGCATCCACGCCCAATGTTGCTTAACTTCGGTGATCTGATGAGAATCGGTGCTTTCAACATGGTATCGTCGTTGACAAATCTGTTTCTAACTAATTTTTAAAGATAAATGCTAAGAAAGTGAGCCTTTAATGGTTTTTTTTGTGAAAATTGAGTACATCTCATTGTTATTCAAAAGGTATTGCCGAAAAAGATAAACATTTTTCAGTCCCTGGAGACACTTTAAAATTTCTGTAAAAAATCTGTACTTTTACTAAAAAATGCGTTTAATGTTTCAAGACGAAAAAATTAGGGTTGGAATTGCTTAAATGACGTTGAAATTTCAACATAAATCATATCAGTACAGACGAAAATTTTGGTCTGCATCCCAAAAGCAAAAATAAACCACCTATGTACGTCCTACGCCATCTAAAATTCAATTGCAGACATATAAGGTGTGTTCAAAAAATAGACTGATATTGTATATTTCTCGAAAGTATTCCGAAAAGTTTTTATTTTGTCACCTTCAAAGTGATCTCCTGATATCCTTCTTTCTCAGATAAAGAAGCTTGTCCAGCTCTTCTTCTAATTCTTAAAGCACTTCTGATTTGTTTTTATTGGTATTCAATATTGTTTTGATGCGGTCTTTATATCCTAAATTATGGAAAGCATTCATGTTTTTTTTTCAGTTTCAGGCACATAAAGTAATTGCAAATAGTTTAATGAATACGGTTATATTCCTCATTCGCCGTAAGACCTTGGACACAACATCAAAAATTATTCGAAAATCAAATGTTAGCAGCCGGATTTTTCTTAAGTCACTGTGTTAGCCAGAAAATCACGACCTAGAAATGAAGTGTGCGTTGTCGCATTATCGTGGTGTAGTCCATGATTTTTTCTTAACTTTATTTATTGACTGCATGAACTTCGATTGGACCAAAAATCTAATTTGGTTCGCGAATTTTGTAAGTCACTGTTTTTGTGCCATGCAATGACGTGTGCGCTGTCGCATTATCGTTAAGTAATATCTTAACGTCGCGTCGTACAATTTCATGATTCTATTCTTGACCGTTTGATTTTCAACGCAACAAAAAAAGGCTTGAATCGAATGTATGTGTACTGTCCGCGAATTTTAAAAGTCACCTTTTTATCACACCTCGCATACCGCCTTCCCCTCGGTATATGCGGGTCCTGATGACCACTCTTCCGTCCGTTGACCCTTGTAATTTGTTTACAGCCAGATATTCAAAATCGCCATCTAGCTCCCCGCCCCTGGGATAAAGTTTAAATTTGTTTGGTGCCATGTGAGATCGGCCGTGGTGTAAGCAAGGCTATTCCGGCGACTCTGAATATTATGGATCGGCCAAATAATTGAAAATTGATGTAAGACCAGGAGTTTATGATGGAAAATTGAATGGTGTGTGCTGAATCAAACAATTTACTTTATTCTATTTGTAAATTTAGTTAAAGTGCGCAGTCAAGGAGAATTGTTTTGAAATTAAATTAGTGTAAAAAAACTGATTTTTATACGGTACTTTTTTACTTATCACGGCTGACCAATCATAAAACAAAAATTTATTCACTTTGTTAATGGCCCCCTTGTTGCAAAGAAAGGTAGCAAAAATTGCAGTTTTTATGTTCATTGTACGTTTGGGTCTTATTTTGTAAGTACACATGCAGCATTTGTAAATATAAACTTACACATGTCTGCTTGTGGGCATGCATTGTATACGAAATCAAACGATTTATTTCTTTGTGACTTACATAATTATAGACAAAAATGAGAAATAACAAAAAATACAAGTTTTTAGTCACACTTAATTTTGAAAGCAATTTTGAAAATGCCTTTCCAAATCGGAATTAAAATGTGACTAAATATAACTTGTTTAGGGTAGAGAAGGCTTTCATTTTACATAGCGTGAGAGTAAAATTTTCGTAATAAAATATTGAAGGTTTTGGACCCGGGTCGTAGGAGGGACAGACCTTGTTTCATCCCAGTATGAATTACTCATACAAGCTGAAGGTATTTTCGTCCCATCATTACTAGATTATTACAGAAAGATATGAAAATTGTGTGCAGTATATTTCACTCGGTATATTTTTAACCAGAATCGAATGTAAGGAAAAAGTGTAAATTATTTACAGATGATGTGTGAAAGGAAAATGATACAACACACAGGACGAACGAGAAAAGTATGGAAGGATCAGATTGAGGATATTGTGAACGAGTAGGATATTCAAAGTGAGCGTAAAAGAAGAAAATGTATGAAAAAAGTGATGGTTATGAATAGATTAAAAAGGTATGCAAAGATAGGATGAAATGGAGGCAGCTTATAGAGGCTGTGGCAATTCCTAGCGAAATGGCGACAGAATTACAGTTACAGTCTTTATTAAAAAAACACTGTTGAACCCCACGAGTATTCCTTGAGTTATTCCTTGACTTATAGGTTGGTATGAGGCTGACAACCCATACTGTAAAAAATGGTTCACTTTGCCAATGTCACCCCTGGGTGAGGGAAGGTCGGCAAAAGTTGTAGGGTTTATGATCATTTGAGATTTGGATTTTATTTGTAAGCACACATTCAGCAATTGAAAGCGCGAACTACACGTGTTTGTTTGTGGGCATGCATTTGATATGAGCTTGAAATGTTAATATATCTTGGCAACTTAGATTAAAGATTATAGTACATTCAATCATCTGTACCCCAAGTTGATAAAATTTTATCATTGTTACTTAATAATAATAATAATAATAAACACAGAATTTATATAGCGCCTTTTATGACAATGTGTCACTACAAAGGCGCTTAACTTAATCATAAATTAATAAATGGAAATTATAACAAAGCCTTTAGTGGTCGTTTAAGTATCTTATTATGTATGTATTTTGAGTGATGACGTTGGAAATGAGTTTTAATGTAATGGTTGATTTTTTAGTAACTGGACTGAGCCGTTAGTGGTAAATACGAGAAAGTCGTTTGACGGACAGCAGGTTGATCCATTTCAGATTGTCACGCCATTGATCTATCTATAATCTAAGCTGCAAAGATATGTTAACATTTAAGGCTTATATTAAATGCATGCCCACATACAGGCACATGTAGGTTCGCGCCTACTCATTCTGCATGTGTGCATACGAATAAAAAAAACTCCCATGAACATAAAATTTGCAACTTCTGCCACCTTTCCCTGAAACCGAGGTGACATTGGCAAAAGCGAACCAATTTTTACAGCACAGGGGGTCAGCCTCATACCACCAAATTGATGATGATGATATTTCAATCACTTCAGTTTTTTTTTTATTTATCCGTAAAAAATAAATGCTATTGAATGACTTTGAAACTAAATTATATTATGTGGCTGATCTCCTACAATGTAAGCAGTTTGACATAATAAAACAATTCAGATAAACGTGACACGAGTTGTAGACTTTGTGTTCATTTATGTATTTAACGTTAATATCATACAGCTAAAACGTATAAAAACTTAATTTTCTGCTTTGGCTTTTATCCTCTTGACGCTTGACTATCAATTCTCGGCAACTTAGATTATATATCACAGCCCAGATATAGGTATTCCTAATTGAAGCGTTCCGAAAACGAGATATTAATGTGAAGCATTCAAAATTGTAACAATATTAAGTTTACTTACTCATATAAGCTTTTAGGGTCTTCATTCTCAGACCAATCCTAAACTATCTTGCTCCTTCCTGGCGCAGGTCCATCTCCAGAATGGCGTAATGACGATCAGCCAAGCGGAAAATGAGGGTTATCCCATGTCACTCCAGGCACAAGTAATCTTATTCAGAGTCTGTCGCTTCTTCCACTTCTCTATTTGTTCATAAATCTGAAATTAATCAAGCAAAGAAGATATGTACTTTTCACTTATGTCGATTTCCAGTCAGATTCGCTTTGAAATGATAGAAAATGATTTTTTTTCTGTTTATGAAATTCAGAGTTTAATCCAGTGAAGTAAGGATGGTTTCCTATGAGATTGACTGTGAATTGCACTGCTAGGGTCTATCTAGAATGGTGATTTAGTGAGCACGGAAGGACGCTACGAGTATATGCCAGGTGAGTGCTTAATGTTTAAATTGCTATGCAATTTAATACTTTTAAAATAATGTTTTTAATTTACTTTGTGGGTAAATTAATCCTAAAATTTAATTTATGATACACGAAAAGACCATCGATTGAAACACAAAAAAATTAAAAATTGCTACAGCCATATTCATATCAATACGAGTTGTATTTTTTTCACTAAAGTTGCAACACCTTATTTTAAAAATAATTTCTTTAAATATTTATGTATTGTTTTTTAAAAAGCCTTTAATTTTGAAAGTTGTAAAAAATGTATGCGAGACGTGAATGTCAAAGAGCAGTGAATGTGAATGTGAATGTCAAAGGCAGTGGATGAGAAAGAATTAAAAAAGATGTACAAGAGTCGGAGGAAATAGAGACACCTCTCCACGGATTTTAGATACCCTTAACAGAAAAACGAAAGAGCTCTTTTTTTAATAAGCGTGCATTTTTGTTCAAAGTAACGTCATTCAAAAGCAAAAATAAAAACAAAGTCTTCTTTTCACGAATTGATTGTAAGATCTTAAGCGCTTCCGGCGTGTTTTTCATAATAATATAATTGCATTTATTTTCAAGTGCATATTTTTGGTCCCAAGTTATCGATACTCTTGAACAAAAAACGGATTTATATGTGTATTTTTTGTTGTTCGCTTGAACGTTATAATAATTCACAACACAGACAAAACTTACGAAATAACGTGACACGGAGAAAACGTAAATTAATGTTTTTTTAACTGCCATCTTCCCCTAACCGCGAAGCCCTTACAATGAGCCCAGGGCGCCAGTTTCTGCTCTTGGTTAATCCGGCCCTTTTTAAGGCCTAGATTAAGAAGCCCTCCCTTTTATATTCGCATACGGCCTTTGTGAATTTAAAACCTGGATTAGCAATTAAATGATTACGCCCTTGGAAGAAATGAGCACTTAAGTGGCATTAAATAAACTAATTAATGTTCTTCAGAATTTATTAAAATTTCGTTTCTTGCTTTGGAAAATTTCAGGTCAAATAAATCTGTGAATTTTGAGATTATTGTGGATTAAGAGACTTTGGAGTCGTTTAGCTGGCGTTGTAGACAATGTCTTCAGGAGACAAACTTTTTGCACAACGGTATGAATGAACTACTGAAAGGGTGCCACCCGAAGACATTGGTAGTTCTATCTAATATCGCAAAATATAAATAATTTTATTTTTAAAGGTGATTAATTTGTCAATATGTCAAACAACTGTAAATTCAGTTAAATTAATCCCTTAGTTAAAGATGCATATTCGAAGTGTTGCTATTTAGTTTTTACTGCTTTAAATCATGACCACTGATAACTTTTGCTTTCTCAAGTAGGTAAACAACCATTGAAAATAAAAAGCTGATGGTCTTTTGACAAGTCACAAGGAATGAAAATAACACCTACTCCATCTTATCATGCAAAGGAATAATAATTGAGAGAGACGAACTCTACATAGGATAACGGAGCATATTGTATGTAGAAAATCTTCAATAATGGCTAACGAAGGCATCAAATTTCTATATAAACTTTCGCACGGTTATTCACAACATATTTAATCCATAGCTGATCAATGGATAAATATTTTTTTATGGAAATTCACGTTCGGTGATAGTTGAGTCATATATTTGCTGTTTGTGAATAACACTGAGTATCTATAGTATTAGTAGACATAATGATTTATGGCAAGCATGATGTCCAACGTCAAATTTGTATTGGGCTACGGTCCTTATCAACCAGTCACAAAATATTTGTTTACCGTTTTCCTAGCAACCTAGCCGTATGACATCATAATCTTGACTGTATCAATTCATTCAAATAAGTAACAAATGCCTATTTATAATTTTTGGATGGAAATAGCTTTTCAACATCTATTAGTGTATTACAGCGAAGTTTCTATAAAAATATTAGTCAATTGTCTGTCGTATTTATTTAGACTTATTTTTCCAAGTTTCTCGTCCCTGCCAAGAAAAGAACGTGACTTTTCGTTGATTGTAAATTTCGTACGTGTCTTTTATACACCGCAAAAGTATGAACAACTAATATTTTTGTCAAATAAAGATCAATAGAGGTTGCCAGAGTAATTCGACAGCCGGTTATGTCTCAAGTATGAGCTTATTACATTTTGTGTGGCAAAGTTTTTGACATCCAAATAAATAATGATGCACCGTTTTCTGGAAACTAACTCAATAGCACATATTTTTAAAACTTGGCTATTTCAGATGCTGTGAATGCCATCAATATTTTACAGAAAAATACTGCTGTAAGAATATCTTAAAATTATTTGCCTGTTTGAATATATAATAATTTTTGTTCTTTGACTAGCAGAAGAGTTCTTTGACGAATGAAAGTGACCGTCTATACCGAAAAAAATGGTTTACTTTTACAATGTCACTTGTATTTATTACCGTTTTAAATTTATTTTCAATGCATGCTCACGCGCAGTTCGCGATTATACATGCCGCATGTGAAATTACACAATTAAAACCTAAATCTAAAATAAATATTTTTTTTGCAACTTTTGCCAACCGTCACTCAAACTTCTACAATAGCGTTAACATTGGCAAAGTGAAACAAGTTTAATAATGTAGATGTTCAACCCCATACCAACCTATGAGTTAACGAACAAAAAAAAACTAACAATATAAAAACAGACAATTTATGAAAAAAAATCTTCTTCATGATCCTGAATTCTGGGTCTCATCTATAATATTTATAATCTTTAATATAAGTTGCATAGATACATTGGCATCTAAGGATCATGTTTAATGGATTTTTACAAGAATTTAAGTTTGCGCTTACACATGCTGCACGTGCACTTACTAAATAACCAAACCTCACATTAATATAAACACACAACTCCTGCCGTCTTTCTTTAAAACCGTGGCATTGGAGAAGTGAACCAAGTTTTTATAGAATGAAAGGTCAGACTCGTACCAAAATATTAGTAAAGGAACAAAGTCTGGGAAATTGTAGACGCCAAAAGGTTAGCTTTTAGAAATGCATATTTTCTTAGTCAAGGAAATTTAAAGCCTAGTTTTCGTAGGGTTAATGAGTGATGTCCATTTTCCGATCAATAACCCGTTCTCTCCCGAGATATAATATTGAGTGAAGTTATGCAAATTGCAGACCCATATAATTTGTATGCAGCGCGATCTATGGCAGGTAATACGGGGAGAATATTAAGGATGGGGTTAAGGAGGCTTTGATGGAGGCTTTGTAGCACGTGGGCGAAACAACAAGGACGTAAGTGACATTACCTTTTTTTTTCTTATTCTTCTACTTTTAAAACCAAGTCCCTGTTTTCAGGAAACGTTAAAATCCTTAAAACTATCTTCTTATTATTTTCCCCTAAGCCAAAATAATTTGTGTACAAAAAACGTTAGGTTGGCATGAGGCTGACAGCCCATGTTGTTGAAAAATGGTTCACTTTGCACATGTTCCCCTGTTTTAGTAAAGGTCGGCAAAAGTTGCAGGGTTTATATTTATTTGAGATTTGGATCTCTATTTACAAGTGAACACAAAGCATTTGAAAGCGCAAAGTTACACGTGTCTGCATGTGGGCTTTATGTAAGTCTTAAATGACAATTTATCTTTGCAACTTAGATTATAGATAGAGAGGGCCGTATTGAAGTTGTATTAACGTTTTTTTTAAATTTAATTAAAATTTAATATTGAGGAATTCTAGTACAAATGTTAACGAGGATCAAAAATCTTTTCATATTATCTAGGTTTTTGGCAGTTACTTCGTGAAAGTTCATTTTAATAGATTAAAATAAAAAAAACTTATTTGTTACAATTCACATGAGCTTTTATTATTTTTTAAACACTACCGGTTTCGGGAGAAGCAATACCTCCCATCTTCAGTTTATATTTACACCTGAAGATGGGAGGTATTGCTTCTCCCGAAACCGGTAGTGTTTAAAAAATAATAAAAGCTCATGTGAATTGTAACAAATAAGTTTTTTTTTTATTTTAATCTATTAAAAATCTTTTCTGTGACATTTTTAGCGTCAAAAGTAAAAAAAAACGTAAAAAGCTGAGACACAACAACAACCTGTCGTAAATTATAAACTCCAATAAAAATATCAGTGGAGTAAATCACAGGACAGAAAAAAGAGATGCCAACGACCGAGAAAATTAGGCAGATTCAGTGAAAAGTTGTATGAAACAATATCAGGGGTGGAAGCATCCCCTGTGAGGCACAGACGCTAAGATAAATATGTAGGCATCAAATTATTCATAAAGCGAGATGAGAACAAAAGATTTGTCGGGGTTTTCATTCGTCAGGGCAAACACAATGACCGGATTTGATTCCAGAGTTGTATTACACTGAAGAATATTTTTTTGTTATCCTTTTTATGGGGGAAAAATATATTTGGCCTTTAAAATCTCATGCTCATAATTTCATGAATTTGATAGGAATGTTGATTTTTTGATGCGTTCAAAATTCACTAGTGAATATTTCAATACTGATATTATGTACTTCAGCTGTAGTGGTTGGGGTGAGGTCGGCCCCCTTACCCGTAAAAATAAATAGATTCCAATTTTCCAAATGCGATCCCTTTGGGGGGTAACGCAGGTAAAAAGTTACACTATATGTGTAGCTCAGTTGTGTTGCGTTGTGATATTAGCTATAGATGCTTTAGCTAAGTTTTTGCTCATGTTTATTTTTAAAAAACAATTTATCTCAATGTGCTAAGAATTTCAACATCATGTAAACAATGTAACAAACATGATGTCCATTCTTATTTTTTTTTTTAAATAAAAACATATCGCACCAAACATTCAATACACTTTCATACACTATAAGATTGTTCTCTTATATCCAAAAACAGTTTCGTGACTATAATAGCCAGCCTAATAATTAGGCTGGCTACCTTAACTAAAAGCTTAGTATGAGGCTGTCCTCTCATACTGTAAAAATTGTCGCAATTTGCCAATATCACCCTTTTTTAAAGCAAGAGCGGGAAGACTTGTAATTTTTATGTTCACTTGACTTATAGGTTAGTATGAGGCTGACCACCCAAACTGTAAAAAATGGTTCACTTTGCCAATATCACCCCTGTTTCAGGGAATGTCGGCAAGAGTTGCAGGGCTTATGTTCATTTGAGGTTTGGATTTTATTTGTAAGTACACAATCAGCATTTGTAAGCTCGAACTACACGTGTTTGTTTGTGGGCATACATCTGAGAGCTTTGAATGAATATATCCTTGCAACTTAGATTATAGATTATTTATATTATAGACTTGAGATTCGGGGTTTATATTTTGTGAGGTCACGACCTTACATGTGTTTGCTTGTGAGCAAGCATTTCATAGGAATTTCTTTTAATAACATGTTTTTGAAACATAGATTATATATTGTAGACTCTTGCAGATAGCTCCCGTTCAACAATGTACTCGAATATTCATTTTGTTGAAGGCTGAAAGGAAATAAAATACGTAAAATATTTAAAAATAAACTGTCTAACATCGTAGATATTTTAGTACAATTGAACAATACGGCTGTCCACGGCCCAGTAGGCTCGGCTCGCCCATAGACTCAGTGAGATGTAAAAGAAATCAGGCGGAAAGTTGCCAAAGTGCTACGAGAGCCATAAAAGCTCCTGCGGGGCTCTACGAGTCGTAGAGGTCGTAGCGCGAGGCCTACGTGCATATAATGGGCTACTCAAATATGTAGAATTAAAGAAAAAGTTCTACCACAGTATCTGAGGAGCGTTAAATGATTATTTTTACACCTTTTAAAAAGTCAAAGCGTGCTTCTGCTTCTTTTTGTGGCATACTAGGAGTTTTAAATGTTGACTATTATTTTTTTCCTCATCCAGCTTTATTGGATCTTTTATAATCGATTGTTAAATATGTGTGAGAGATTGTTGAAAAAGGAAGTGATAAAATCAGAGTCATGACTTCCAATTTTAGAGTTGTACAACTTACTACTGAAGTTTAGATTTAAAAAATAAATCAACTATCAATTTAAAAACATGTTTGTTTGTAATGCAATATTTGTATGAAATATTTCAAGGTCATTCATTTTATAAACCATAAAAAAACTTATCTTTAATAGATGGTGTTGGCAAAGCAAAATATATTTTAATAATATTTATTTATTTGATTGAAATATTCAAATCAAAACACTGTTTTGTATTGAATATTTCAATTAAATAAATAAATATTATTGAATATGAATTTTCACAGTGTTAATACACAAACAATTAAAAATATATTAAATTTTTGATTCCATAGACTTTATGCTTAAATATGCTCTGTTCCACCTTAAATAAGCTGTACGAGTATAATACACATGTTACTTATAATCTACAATCAAAGTTGCAAAGATATATTAAAATTTAAAATTCAAGAGTTAGTGCATTCGCAGAGTGAAAATTCATTTTAATTTTAATGAAAAGTTTTGTTAATTAAAATTAAAAAATCATATAAAATGCATGCACAAACACACTCGTGTTAGTTCGCGCTTACAAACGCTGCATGTGTCCATAAAAATTACAATTCATACCTCAAATGAACATTTGGCCGACCTTTCCTGAAACAGGGGTGACATTGGCTAAGTGCACTATTTATTACAGTATGAGTAGTTAGCCTCATATCAACAATTTTCAATAATTAATTGAAAAAGTAGTTACAAATGCATAATTTCTCTCGCGTATTTTTATTTATTCCCCCTATCAATTAATGTGCTAGCTTGCTACCTTCTGATGCTTAGCAGTGACTCGAGTTGTAGAACTAGCTGCTTTTGCAGGACATGTCGCTGCTCAGATGTATGTGCTATAATATTCGTGTATTTTGGTTCGTTAGAGCCAATTATGATAAACTCCCAGCGCCTTGGACATCTAGACTGGTGTTTGCATAATCCATCTCGCAGTGCTTATTGAATCCTGATGCTGGAGTGTCCTACATGGCAGTATCCATCCACAAAGATACCCTTGACATCTTTAAAAGTAGAAAATAAAACAGCTTTACAGATACAACACTTATATCTCTAAATACTTAAAACTCTATATATTTTTAAAATTGGTGTTCTTTGACTTGTAGGTTGGTATGAGGCTGACCACCCATACTGTAAAAAAATGGGACACTTTGCCAATGCGACCCCTGTTTCGGGGAAGGTTACCAAAAGAGTTGCAGAGCTTATGCTCATTTGAGATCGGGTTTTTATGTTGTAAGTCCACATGCGGCATGTGTAAGCGTGAACTTATGCATGCCTGCTCATGGCTTAATTTAACATAAATCTTAAATGACAAAAATCTTTGCAACCTATATTATAGACATTAGATTATTATTTTAGAGAAAAATGGCGGAAAGGATTGAAAAACTAGCAAAAACAAAAGCACACAGTGAGCCAATATTGAGATTGAGACATAATATATTACATGTAGGGATTGCAATCCAGCAGCATTTTCAATCCAGCTGGATTTTTGCTGGACCAACACAATTCCAGCTGGATCCAGCGCGGATCCAGCAATTTATTGATTTTTGAAGAAATGTAACTGTTTTTTTTTAATATTTAAGAAACATGTAAATTAAACATTTTAACAAAATAATAAATCACAATAATCAAAATTTGAACATAAAATCTTACTTTTAAGAGGTAGAGTAGACAGACAGAGTAAAAGTTATAACAAAAATAAGTCTTTTCTTCTTAATTTTTTCTTAAGAAAAAATGTATATTTTTTTCTGGAAATCTCAAGAAACAAATGGTATTAATGGTGTTGTCTCCTAGCCGGCTTCTTAATGAACTGCATATATTATATCCTGCTGCAGAAAGGCCCTTTCTGCCTCTACGCTTGTTGGTTACTTTCTGATAATCGTAATATACGAGTAACGTTGATAATCGTAAATTAAAGTTAGGTATTCACCTCCTACTCCCTCACTTTCATAAACACTCATTTTCTTTTTTAATATCGTATCATAATCCTTCTGAGTTCTTGTTTCTTTCGTTTTCATGAAGTTTTCTTTTTCACATTTTAGCTTAATCTCCAGTTCTTGTTTCAATTCAAATTCAGTGAATCCGGTTTATCCTGTCTATAGTTTTCTACTTCTATTATATATTTTTGCTCTTGCACTGTTGATGGTTCCACTAAATATGTGTTTACACGATTCAGCATATTTTCATCTCCTGACGCATTGCATATTTTTTTGGTAATGGGAAATTTCTTCGTCATACTTCTTTGGGTTCTGTAGATAAATTTTCTGCAAGCCTGTGACATCGGTAAGACGCCGTTTTTCAATTCTGTTGTGGAGTGCCTCATAAAGATCTGCACTCAAGATTGTGTCCTGGCTTTTTAGTTTGTCTAAGACAAATTTTAGGGTTGTATCAGCAGTTATCAAACTCGGCTCTCTTCTTCAGAGAACTTCAACGGCCAGTTTAACCGGTTGAAGACTGGCGTCCTGGCGATCAACTCACTGATTAGTGACCACTCGTCCGCTGAGAATTTAGTTTGTGAGGTGTCTATGAATGCTTTATCGATGCAAACTTTTCAACTTTTAGCATAAACGTTCCAGCATGCTGGGCAAACTGTTCCACCTAGTGCAGCAGTCAAGAATCAAACTAAATTCTTTGCCCTTTGCTTCCTTTATGTATTTTTGCAAAAACGTCTCATCTTTGGTAGGTGATCTTTTAAAAGCCTCAACAACTTTTTGCATTTTATTAAGAAGTTCACTGTATCGCTGAATTACTTCATGTTCAGCTGGTGATTGTTCAATCACTACTTCTAAGCCTTCATTGTTGTCCGTGGTGTCCGTGTCTTCGTCATCATAATAGAGCGGCAACATCGCTCCCGCCGAGCTGTAAGAGCAACTAGCAAAGCGCCAATGCTGGCAAGCCAGACTTTGCGACATTATTTGGAAAGTTTTATACTTGCGGATCCGCAGCGCTGGATCCAGCATCTGGTGCTGGATCCAGCAGGCCGAAAAATGTGCTGGATCCAGCTGGATTGCTGGATGAGGGATCCAGCAATTGCAATCCCTAATTACATGTATAACTGTTTGTTTGTCTAATAAGATAAAACTAAATAAGTAGAACAATTCAGTTTTTTTCTGCACCTATATTTCAATGGTATTCCTTATTATGTGTACAACAGTTTTCTCTAATTACAGTGCACTCTTACACAGTCATTACCAAGCTAAAAAGAACTCTTTGACGAGATCTTAAAAAAATCTTTATAGTTTTTCAATATGCCTATGTCAGCCGTGTTAAAAGAGTTACACTTTGAGTTAACGCATGTTATGCCATGACATTGGAACGGGATAATGGTCAAGACCACGAAGGCTTCTCCGACCGGCATATTAACCTTGAAACACTCTAACAGGGCGGGACTGTCAATAAAATTTTATCAAATTAATCTACGCGTGTGCAGCAAATGCTAAAGCTCGCTTTTTCTGCTTGGCTAGCGTTACATTTCTATGTTGGTTGTTTAACCAACTATAAATGTGAAACTTATAACGGTCTCGTTACTTCTATGAACAAAAACCTCGTGATTATTATTGCGGAGTGTAAGCGACTATAAATGCATGGTCCGTACACATCTCAAACCAATTAAGTGCTGAATAGTGGAACTGTGCGAGCCAACTTGCTCCGCAAATATTATTGCATTGGACTTATCGACCTCAGCATTCCAGCTCCCGTGTAAAGATAACACTATTGTAATTCAAAGCGAATAGTATTATTGATTGTCGAACAACTTACAGAAGAACCCCTTTTGATTAACATAATGAATTAATATTCTAGTTTAAATTTTGATAAACTTTTTTCCGACCTACAATTCTGTAACATATTTTTAACTGTGAGCCTACGTAGCAAAGTTCTATTCTCTATTCAGAACAAAAACGTAAGCATATTTTTACTTTTTTCCCATTGCCATAAAACTATATTCACCAATGTCTTGACGCAGCATCCTTTAACTAAATAACGAGTCAAAAATTTGCATACTTCAATATAATTTAGCCATCTTTTAAGGTATGGTGAAAGAGTTCCTCTTTCAAGAGTTCCAGCGTTTTGTTAAGTCTCGCGTATGGTTCAACACATGGCATTACATGCTGAAAATTTCAGTGTCTCAGTTGAGATGTCATACTCTTGCTCTTTTATCATGTTCTTAAATTAATTGTTTTTCTTTACTCTGTCACAACGCTATTTAAGCTTGAACTTCAAGCCAGCAACAACCACATACCTATTACAGTAGATCAGACTAATGACTAAAAATGCTCTCCTGTACATTGTGAACCTCGCAGTTGGGTTAAATTAATGGGTAACGAAAGAATGTAAGTTGAAAGAGGATGAGAAAGCTATGGTACAAAAGAATGTGGTGAGATGGTTTGGGCATGTGGAAAGAATGAATGATGATGACTTACAAAGTATATATAAAGGGGAAGTGTGAAAGGAATAAGAGGTAAGGGATAACCGAAAAAAGTATGAAGTGAGCAGATTGAGATGATTGTGAAAGAATGAAATGTACAAAGTGAGCGTAAAAAAAAGAAAATGCATGAAAAAGGTGATGGATATGAATGAATTGAAAGGTATATGTAAGGATAGGAAGAAATGGAGGTAGCTCTACAGAGGCTCTGGCCACCTTTAGCGGAATGGCGACAGAGGTACAGTTTACAGTTAAAGCAGTTGCCCAGTCAAAATATACCACATTTTATATTTTCGCATGTCCCACAGTCCTTTTCTTCTCACACCACCAGTATTGCCCCCAACAATGCAGCGCCTTGTTAAGCCTCACGTGTAGTTCGGCACGCGGCATTATCACAATAACGAAGTGATGGCAGTTAATCCTCCACGGTGCATCGGCACATAAGCCGGGCTGTGCGAGGGGAACCCGCCACTAAATTTAATTACGTATTCAAGGAAGTGCAGGGAAGGGGGTGAAATGGAGCCGAGGGGGGCGGTGGGGGAATTACTGTCGCTCTACGGAAAGTGTCTTAAGATGCAGAGAACGGATTTGAATGGAAATAAAGTGCAGAGAGTGAGTGCATGCGTTTCATGAGCGATAAAATAAAATAATGATACAGTTATTAATACAAGGAAATGAAATAAAGGAAAAACTTTGATTTTATGAATAGTGTAGGTTTACAACATCGCATTTTACGTAAAAATACCGCTTTTTAAATATGCGATCGAAAAAAGGAAGCTTAATCGTAATTAAAAGAGGAGTTCTCGTCAAATAAAATTAGTTTAGCGTAATACAAGTATCTCAAAATTTGTTGATTGCAAAAGTATTTGCTTTTTGTACAATTGTTTTTGCTTTGTTCTAGAGTGAGATAGGCAGTTTTGTTTTTTCTTTATCCTATTTTGACACATTCTTCTTCTACTATACTCTCAAATATTCATGTGAGATCATTCAAACGAGTATTTTTATCCACCGTATTTTTTGTTTGTCAAAATCCAAGGAAATTATTTTGAGGTCCTCGTAGGAGGAACACCACTTATATATAAATAAAAAAATCGTGCCCTCGATCATTTTTTCACTTACGGTTTGAAATAGACTTTCCATATTGCGTGTCCTAAACACCTTGCACAACTTTCAGGCAGGGTTTGAAAAAGGAGGAGAATCTCTTTTAACTCTATGAAGAATGTCTTCATTTGCTATGTGATCACTCCTGGAAATCTACAGAAATCTTCCCTCACATTTCAAAATATTCTGGACTCATATTGTCAGTAAAAATTAACATTATTACAATAATGATAAAAATTCGCCAGATTATCGACAGTATTAAAAAAAAACTATGCTTAAAGTACCTATATTTCAAAAAGTATTGAAATTTTATCGAAGACCATTTTTTTATGTAAGAATGTAGCTAAAACACAAGTGTCAGTTTGATACTAAGAAATGTTCACGATTTCAGGATTCAGACTTCTGGATGATATTATTTGATACAATGTAAATTATTTACAATGCATTCGAACGGGAATATTGAAAAAGGCTTCTGATCATTTTGCTCGTCCAGGGCTGCATATTATTTTCAATATTGTATTCGGCATTTATGAAGGGATGCTGGAATAGACAAACAGCTTCTTTCGTAGTCCGGATGCGTCTATCAGGAATCAAATCAATATGAGAAGATACCAAAAAAAAAGAAGAGCATGTGTAGGGGTGCACTGTTAAACTAAAAATCAACGTATTTTCTTTACCTACTTTAATTAAATTGTGCAAGTATAATTGTTGTCTTACATTGAATCAAGGTAAGTTAAATATTAACTATTAAACTAGTCTATAATCTATAATCTATAATCTAAGTTGCAAGGATATATTCATTTAAAGCTCTCAGATGTATGCCCACAAACCAACAAGTGTAGTTCGCGCTTACAAATGCTGAATGTGTACTTACAAATAAAATCCAAACCTCAAATGAACATAAGCCCCACAACTTTTGCCGACCTTCCCTGAAACAGGGGTGACATTGGCAAAGTGAACCATTTTTTACAGTATGGGTGGTCAGCCTCATACCAACCTATAAGTCAAGGAATATGAATAATAAATTACATTTAAATATAAAAAAGAACAAAACCTTACAAAGAAATCTATACAAAAAAAGTCAAAAATTTCCTATGCAAAAAATGTAGCAAATAAATACACCAACATTAGAAATCAACATTGCAGATTAGCCGCCACTTCTTCCTGTCCTTGCATACTTCTTTCATTTCATCCAGAGTCATAACCTTTTTCATACAAGTCCTCCTTTTATTATGACTCTGGATATCCCATTCATTCGCTATTTCAGAGATTTGATCCTTCCATACTTTTCTCGGTCTTCCTCTACCACGACATCCATCTATTCTAGCAACATATACTTTCTTCGTCAATCTTTCATCACTCATTCTCTCCAAATGCCCGAACCATCTTAACATACTTCTTTTAATCTTCACTTTCACACTTTCCCTTACACCACATTCTTCTCTTACAAAATCATTCCTCACCCTGTCACTTCGTTTTTTCCCAATCATACTTCTTAGATAGTCCATTTCTACTGTATGGACTTTACTAATTTCCCTTTCACTCACCGTCCAGGCTTCACTTCCATACATCAAGGTTGGCACTAGTATACCACCGTGCACCGCCAATCTAACATTTTTTGAGAGATTTTGGTTCCTGGCGATGCAAGCGGTCGCACCCAGTACACACCTGCCTTTCATTATTCTTCTTTCAAATTCACCGGCCATTCTTCCATCTTTTTCAAACTTACTTCCCAAATATACAAACTCATTTACAACATCAACATTCATTCCATTAATTTTAAATTCATAATTCATATTTTCATCATCTCTTTCAAAAATCAAAACTTTCAATTGCGGTCATTTAACATACTCAAATAATATTATAATTAACTTTTTAAATAAAAGACTCCTGAAGACGTTGGCTACGGCACGAACAAAACGTCGAAAATAATACTTTGTATTAGAAAAAAAAATCCCATTAACCCTCTGTAAAGCTTTTTTCATGTGTATGTTAGGTTGGTAGATACATATGAATATGCGTTTGTTTATTGAATAAAATTTAATTTCTATCTCATGTTGATTTGGTAGATAGATCAGTCAAATTAATGTTTTTGTTCCATGCCAGAAGCTAGAGTTTGATCCCCACAAAAGAGATTTCAAGTTTCAATAATTATTTTTCACCCAAAATAAAAATACCAGCAAGGTTTATTCAGCTTTCACAAGAAAAGAGAACGAATTTCTTTGGGGGCTGGGAAACCGAGGACAAACGGTAAGATGTCGCACTATATGCGCAGCTTTGTTTGAAGAAAGTGAAGGTAAGATTTTGGAGTATCCAGATACCTCGAAGCAATTGAGCAGCTTGTATGAAAATAAACGGATATGATAAAGGTACACAATTATAGTTTGTATCGTAGCAATGCATAGTTTGAGAACGATTTTTTTTATAGCTAGTGAAATCAAGGCTACCATCACAGTTACAGTCCAATGATTTTTTTTTATTTGAGGGGTCCCATACAGTTTGTATGGGATTCCGTCTTCCACCCCTAGACGAGGGCTAGCTATACACATCTCCCTACTACCCGCCTAGAGCAGCGGGTGTAATGTATTCATTTCGATTCCACCGGCAGACCTCTGGACAGTGGCCGCGTGCCTGGATTTCAAATCCGATCATCTGCCGACTAGGAGAGATCATGGACTGGCACTTGTGATAACCAAAGAAGGGTTTTTTCTCAGAAAAATTAAGAAATGATCCAAAGAAGGAAATGCACAGAAATATTCTGTTCTTTATCGTGTAATGGAAGAAGGCATCGTCATCGAGTCACGGATGAGGAGATTAAACATTTTTATTATTATTAATACAAAATTTATAAAGCGCCTTTTATGACAGTATGCCACTTCAAACGTGCTTGTCCATATGATTGGACGAAGAGGTGAGTCTTGAGACGTCTTTTAAACAGTCTCTCCAAATCCAGTTTCCTCGGTGAGACGGGAATAGCATTCCAAGTCATTGGAGCGGCCGCCTTGAATGCTTTGTCTACAAAAACAGTGGTGGCATTGTTCATCAATTGTGAACTTGAAGACGTAGTGGACAAAACGTATAGTTTAAAGTAAATATTTAAAAATATAAATGGTAAAACATTGTTTTAATTCACTTTATTTTATTTGTTTATGCTCGAATATTTTCGCCTAATGAGGCATCTTCAAGAGCAGAATGGTTACAAATATATTTTTATAAAATAATTTTCAAAACAATTTTCAAAACAACTTTTTTTCCAAAACATTCTGCTCTTGAAGATGCCTCATTAGGCGAAAATATTCGAGCATAAACAAATAAAATAAAGTGAATTAAAACAATGTTTTACCATTTATATTTTTAAATATTTATAAAAATGGACTTTCACTGTGTTAACAGATCAACACTAAAAAATATTATAGTTTAAAGAATTGATGACAAATGTGGGAAAAAGATCGCAGAGAACTGTTAGATTTAGATGGTTCAAAATCAAAAACAATGTTCACGCATTTGTAGGACAATTGGAGAGATAAATTTTTATAAAATAAACAAGGATATAAGGATGAAGATTCTTTGGTTTTCATAGATCTTTTTGGAGATGGTATTTTCGCAAAATTTTTCGTCCAATCCATATCGTTATGCACAAAAGAGAAATAAAAAGATTGAGCATATTAATATCTTTAATATTTATGGAGGTATGCAAAGGAATTTCATTTATTTTTTCATAATGTATACTTGGCGGATGATTGTTATTACAATCTTCAGAAGCATTTGTTTCATTTCGTTCACTCATATATTTCTAAATATAACAGTGTTCCGTCTATGAATTTAGAAGTCAAAGGTCTCAGCAATCACATACCGTCAAACCGACATCTTGCGTAGAGAGAGTTGACCCTCATTCCTTTTTGTGTTCCTGAACTCCAACTATAAAACTGCACGTTCAAACTGACCCAAATCGTTCCCAAAAAAAGCTTCAAACTTAAACGCTCACGAGAAGAGCTGTTTTAGTATCAATAGATTTTTGGTGAAAAAGCATGGTTTAGTTTAAAAGGAAGTTGTGTGCTTGGAGTAGTGATATGGCATATACCTACGGACAGCTCATGTGCTCCTAATACCAATGTACAACTCCTAACGAGATCTCTAATCATCTTTTTATCGCTCACCATCTCTTGCATGGTCTGTATTTTTCTTTTTGTTAAAGGTCATCGCGAGTAATAGTCTTTAAAATGAGTTCGATTTTGGAAAAATAAATAGATGACTACAGTCCTGGAAGTCGCATGTAAACGACGTATTCAGAATCCCAGTAAAAAAGATTATGGCTTCAAAAAAGACTGTTGATGCTTTTTAGGGGAAGATTTTATTTAGTTTTCATTCATCGTAATCCTTAACGATTCATTGATTATACAAAACACATTTCTACTAGAACAGTCGATAGCTCAAATGGTAGAGTGCTTGCATTTTTTGCCGAGAGCTCGGGTGCGAATCTCGTTGAGGGTATCAGGAATGATTTCTCGTTTTGGTGTTTATTTCAAAATCTAAGTAAAATACCGGAAAGGCTTACTCAGCGTTCACAAGGAATACTTACCAGCCCCCTTAAGAGTTGAGAAACCTCCACTTGAACTGAAGCGGTAAAACTAAAGCCGGCCCCCTTACCTGTAAAAATAAATATGATCCACTCGCCTCATGCGACTCCTTCGGTGAGGATGCGGCAAGAAGTTATACTAAATGTGTACGTTAGTTGCATTTTCGTGCATGTGTTGTGAGTTTTTCTGATTATGTATGCATATATTTAAATGTAAATATATCTTTAAAACTTATATTATAGATTTCAAATGTTACCATGCATGATGCAATCAATTTTATTGTAGAAGAAAGAAGAAACAAAAATTGTATTGCAGAATAATCTGTTAAAAAAACGTTTCAGATAAAGTTTATTGGAGCGACTTTAAAAAATGATCAAATTAAACGAAGGAATGGAAATCTCTCTTTTGTTTTTTGGTCCGAGGATCAAAGTTAAATGGAATGTGATTTAGAGTTAAAAATTAAATGTACCTATCTGTTAAGGCCGATACAATTGTGGATGAGGGTGTGGGGGGTAGGGAGAGGGGAGGGAGTGTAAGGACGGGAAGATAAATTCGCGGGGTTTTATCGTTAGCAAAAATTTAAGCTGTAAAATCACTCTGGCCTACGAGACAGTGCAGGGTGGTTAGAGAAATCCGAGTTGAAATTTTTTTTTTTTATAAAATTTAGACATCTTCGGTCCTTGCATTCCATGCCGAGAGATTGAGTTCAAATCCAGTCGAGGATGTCAGAAACGATTTCCGGTGTTTATATCAAGCCCAAAATAAAATATCGACAAGGCTAAGTCAGACTTCACAAGAAATGATTACCAGCCCCTTCGAGAGCTGGGCATCCTCTGCTTCAACTGAAGTGGTTGGCGTAAGCACGGCCCCCTTACCTGTAAAAATAAATAGGTTCACTCGCCATATACGATCCTTTCGGAAGAACACGGATAGGCGTTGCACAGTATGTGTAGCTTTTTTGCGTTTATTTAAAAAACAAACGTTTCTTTGTTACATAAATCAAAATCATAAATCAAAATGTTTTACTATATTTGCGGCCTAGTTGCGTAGTGTTTTAAAGCTAGCTGAAAGGTGTGCACACACTTAAGATGATCAATTTGTTAATTTCAACTAAATTTAATAGAGCCCAAAATTCTAATTAGACACTGTTTTATATTCACTTGCTTATTTAAATTAATATATACAAACGTTTTCGATCTCTCAATAATCTTCAGGTACAATCATTGATTGTACACAAACCATACAAAATATGATAAAAATATGTTTCTTAAGAATTTTCGTCCAAGAACTTCTTTCATTCAGTCAAATTTTCTCATTTTCAGCGAAAAACTTCATTCTTAATGCTTCATCTTTAAAGTTTGAAAAAGTTGTTTTTTGTAAGAAACCTCAGCGCTCTGACCTATGAAAGTCTCCAAGTCTTTCTCGGAGCAGGGAGGAAGAAACTGCGCACTTTCTGGTCTTCTGGTTTTTTCCTTCTCAACAAAGATTTTCCGGCTGAACGGTCCAATGAGAAACAGATGGCACTGTGCTGGTTTGCGTCTTGGATAATACCCTCGGAGATATGTACCCGAGCGCCTTGGATTATTTATTCCTGGAGAAAAAACCCGACCGATAAAGACAGTGTGTTTCTTTAATCACGATTCGTCTGAAAAGATGCACAAGAAAATACTTGAGATTCTTGTGAAAAAATACTTAAATTTCTCAAAAATAATTGTAAATCTAAGTTACAAAGATATGTAACATCTATGATTCAGATGAAATACATGGATATGAGTTCGCACTTACTTACACATACCGTATGTGTTACAGCATGAAAACCCAAATCTCGAATGAACGCAAGACCTCCGGTCGATAGCTCAGTTGGTAGTTTTAGATAGAGTAGAGGGTATTTTTAGTTAGAGTGTTTGCATTCCATGCCGTGAGAAAGGGTTTGAACCCACCGAGGGTGTCAGAAATGATTTCCCATTTCGGTGTTTATTTCAAACTCAAAATAAACACCGGCAAGGTTTACTCAGCCTTCACAAAAAATTAGTACCAGTCCCCTTTGGGAGCTGGGAAACACCCACTTCAACTGAAGTGGTTGGCGTTAGGCCGGCTCCCTTACTTGTAAAAATAAATATATTCCACTCGCCACATGCGAAGCCCTTTTGGGGATAACGCGGCAAGAAGTTACACTATATGTGTAGTTTATTTGCGTTTAGTGGTGTTACCTGCAACTCCTGCCGACCTTCCCTGAATCAGGGTTCACATGGACAGAGTGAACCAAGTCTTTCAGTATGAGTGACCCAGCCATATACACTTTTAAGTAAAGGAACTTAAATAATAAATTATCTTTTATATTTTGTATTGTTTGTGTATTAACACTGTGAAAATTCATACTGTTTTAGTTTACAATTTTGAAGGAATTCAAAAACACTGTTTATTTTCACACATATATATTATCATATCACTCCCACCTACCTGTGGTGAACCCTGTTAAACCTAGCAACCCAGGAAGAGATTGCGGTAACCAACCCCTTTGGAAGCCTGGGTAGGTGAGCAGACGGGAGACGGGGGTCTGGGGTGCTCGCGTCAGTACTGAACTGGCGAGGAGCTCCCTGGATGGTACCGGTGCAGGCCGCGTACCTGAGGATGGTGGTTGCCAGGAAACTGTACAGCCGGCGTCCACAGCCCGAGTCAGCTGGGCTACTGCACTGATGGAGGGCAGCAGTATTCATCACAACTGGAAGTAAGCGGAGGCAATGGATGCCAGAACGGTTACTTCACAGACTATTCCAGGCGCAGCTGCAACAGCCTCAACGACTGGAATACTGCGGTGCAGAAGGCAACGGGAAACCACTGCACTAATTTCCCAAGGTAGTAGCGTCTGTTCTCCAGGTTAGGAGCGGCTACAAACAGCGTCTGTTCCTATGTTAAGGGCGGCTGAAATCAAAACTCACCAACCCGCTAGGCAAGCGTGGTGTTTTAATGCCAAAAACCTTCCAAAAATCAACCAACCAATGCCTTCGAATTTTCAAATACAAGTACCCCAGGTGAGTAGAGCTTGTAGCTCAGAATCTCACACCGGCGCAAAACCGGTCTGCCTCGAGGATTCTGGGGGAGGCAAAAAGTCGAAAAATTGTTACATCAAAGACATCAAAATAGCGACATATAATATCAGAACCATGAGACAAGAAGAGGACAAAATAAGACTGGAGGAAGAATTGAGACATATCAAATGGGATGTCTTGGGAATTAGCGAGACAAGACTAAAAGGAGAAGAATCGGTAACACTTCCATCAGGACATATACTGTTTAGAAATAACTCACAATCCTCGGCTGGAGGAGTCGCCATCATGATAAATAAAAACATTAAGAATAAAATAACTAAAATGATTAGTATATCACCCAGGGTACTATACGTAGTCCTGGAAATAAATAAAAAGTTTAAAATACAAATCATACAGGCCTATGCTCCCACAAGTACAGCAGATGATGAAGAAATAGAAACATTTTATGAAGATATCACAGGGGCAAAAAACATGGAAAAGGCTAGGTTAACAATCTTAATGGGTGACTTTAATGCTAAGGTTGGAGAGAAAAAACAAGGAGACCCAGAATATATCGGAATGTTCGGACTTGGCAAAAGAAATGAGAGAGGAGAAACTCTCGTGGAATACCTTCAAAGCGAACAACTCTACTGTACAAATACATTTTTCAAAAAACAAAACCAAAGAAAATGGACTTGGAAGAGCCCAGATGGCAAGACAAAAAACGAGATTGATTATATTTTCACAGACAACTTAAAAACTTGCAAAGACGTATCAGTTTTAAACCGTTTTGATACGGGCAGCGATCATAGACTAGTAAGAGCAACATTTAAGATAAACACTAAGACTGAGAGATATAATATGGTAAATAAAAAGAACAAAAAACAACCCACAGTGGAAATGATCAAGCACCAAAGGGCAACATTTAATACAAAAATGAAAGACAAATTGGAACCCCTAACAAATCTAAACAACATGGGATTAAACGACTTATCAGAAAAGATTACTTCAGATTTTCAAACAGTCGTAAAGACTCTTTCATTTAAGCAGAAAAATAAAAATAACAAACTATCTGCAAATACAATAACACTTATGGAAAAAAGAAAAAGTATGGGCAGAGACACCATCGAATATAAAGAAATAAATAAAACAATCAAAAGAGAGGTGAGAAAGGATCTACGAAAATTTAATAACGAGCTTATTACAAAGACAATAGAGTCAAACAAAAATATGAAGGTTTTAAGGAGAAATAACGCGGAAGGAAAGAAAAATATTACTAAAGTGAAAGACAAAAATGGCAGGACATTAAACGATAAGGCCGAGATCACTGGAGCGATTCATGAATTCTACACTGACCTATATACATCTAAAACACAAAATATAAACCAATCACAAAATACCGTAATACTTAACGTGGGATCAGAAGATGTACCAGAAATAACTCACGAGGAGATGGAAAATGCTCTAAAATACATGAAGAAAAATAAAGCTCCAGGAGAAGACAAAATTACAAATGATATTTTAAAGATGGGCTGCAAAAAATTAAATGAAGCCGTGAAAATACTTCTAAATAAATGCATTGAATTAGAAGCCATACCAGAAAACTGGCACAATGCTGAAGTGGTACTATTATTCAAAAAAGGAGATCCGGAAGATTTGGAGAATTATCGACCAATAAGCTTACTGTCCCACCTGTATAAATTGCTTACAAAGATCTTAACAAATCGTTTAACACAAAAACTTGACATGTACCAACCGGTTGAACAAGCAGGGTTTAGAAAGGGTTTTGGAACAACTGATCACATCCAGACTGTCCGTTTACTGATTGAGAAGACAACTGAATACAAAATCCCAATTCATCTGGCTTTTGTGGACTACAAAAAAGCTTTCGATTCTGTAGAACCATGGGCTATCATACAGGCTCTAAACGACGCAAGAATCGACTCCAGATATTCAAGGCTCATTAAATTTATATATGATCATGCCACAATGGATATTAAACTAGACGACGAAACAAGAACTGATAAAATAAACATTAAGCGAGGAGTTCGACAAGGGGACACTATATCTCCTAAATTGTTTACGCTGGCCCTGGAGAATATTTTTAAAATGATGAATTGGGACAACAAAGGGATCAAAATTGATGGAGTTTACCTGAACCACCTCCGTTTTGCCGACGACATAGTGCTTATAAGCAAAGACATCGAAGAGCTGAAGAGTATGATCAAAGAACTGCATGAAACCTCTCTGAAAATTGGTCTTGAAATGAACATCAGTAAAACAAAAATTATGAGCCCAACAAACGAAAGCCTAAACATCAACAACAAACACATAGAGGCTGTAAATGAATATATCTACCTTGGACACAAGATCAAAATGGGAAAGGAAAACCAAACTGCAGAGATACCCAGACGAATAGGATTGGGCTGGGCAGCTTTTGGAAAATTAAAGCACATACTCGAAAATAAAGACATCCCAATGAACCTAAAGAGAAAGATCTACGAGACTTGCATCCTCCCTGTGACAACATATGGCCTAGAAACCATCTCGCTAACCGCAGTGAGCGTCCATAAATTAAAGTGCTCACAACGATCCATGGAAAGACGGATGTTGGGAATAAGTCTTAAAGATAGAAAAAGAAACGAAGACATCAGACACCTAACAAAAGTCACAGACATCATGGATCGTATTGCAAAACTAAAATGGCAATGGGCAGGCCATATGGCAAGACGAGATGACAACCGATGGGCAACGAAAATCCTCAAGTGGCGACCATGGGAAGATAAAAGAAGCGTCGGCAGACCACAAAAAAGATGGTCAGATGACATTGTTCCAGTCGCGGGGCGGAAATGGATTCAGAGGGCACAGGATAGAAAGGAGTGGAGAAACATGGAAGAGGCCTATATCCAGCAGTGGAGAGATGGCTAAGGAAGAAGAAGAAGAAGATATTATCATATATATTACATTATTATTTTCACACATATATATTACACATAATAAATTATCGTTTGAAAAATTACACTATGTAGTATGATTTAATATTTCTAGAGATGTTTTGTCTATGTTTAATTCACATTCAATGAGTTTTGTATCCATAAAGCTTTTCTACTATCTATCATCTACATCTCATCTGGAGGCAAAGTTGAAAATACATATTGACATTTTAGGCTTATGTTTCATGCACGCCCCACACTTACATATGTGAAGAAAAAAAACAAATTTCAGATGAACATAAACGTTGTAACTCTGTTGCTGCTTTTTCTTGAAACCAGGGTGGCATTGGAAAAATTGAATCATGATTTTGAAGCATAATTCATGCCAGCTCACAAGCTACTAATTTCAGAGTAAAACAAATAATAAAATATAACAAAGTACTATGTATGTTGTTAACTTTTTTAGCAGGTCAAATGGCTTTTGAACAAAAACAATGCGTATGAAAACAAACGTATTTCATTACCTTTGTGATAAAAATATCTTCCGATATTGCACTGTTTTATGGCAGTCAATATGAAATATTGAAACAATACGTCGACAAATTTGTTTTGCTGAAATTTTAACTTACTCATTGTTGGATGAAAATTTTTGCGTTGACTGTGGCTGTAGGTTAAATAATGACCGAAGATAAAACTGCTACCCGTTATTTTTTTGTTTTTAAATATAGCCTACATATTTAACAGCGTCAACAAAAATGGAAATAGCATTAATTAATTTTTGAAGATTTGTTAAACGCGCCTTTTCTCCTTCTTCTGTGCTGCTTCATAATTATTTTTGATCATCTTGAAAACCATTATTCAGACCAAGAATTGTCTTTCTTTAGCAATGGCGTCTGCTCTGATGAAATATCCTCACTTATACCCCCTCCTCTCGTCCCAACAAGGACAACTCGTAGAACGGCTCACATTCAACCATTTGCAGTCGATATCAAAACTATGAGAACTTGGTGTTTTCACGACTCATTCCTCTGCCAAACTGCCCGCTTATGAAATGAATAACCGGTATCTGTGTTTCCATCCCAATTTAACCTTGCCCTACATTCGAAGACAAATGGTAAAATTATTAGTTATTGTAATATACCAAATGACGTTGTAAAAAGTGAAATTATCCCAGCACCAGGAGCAGGCGAGCATGTACGCGAAGGAGGTGTGTATTATTGCGAGAGGGTATCGCGGTTCGGCGGTAAATATAATAGGTTCTCACCTGTCAACGGTTATGGGGCGTACGCGGGCCGAGGAAAAATATAATAAATGTCTGCGTGTAATTTATCGGCGGGGCGGGAGGAGGAGAAAAAACTCGCGACGCGCGGAAAACCTCCATATAAAATGGACACGCTATTAATCACGCAGGCATCTACCGCAGTCACCTCCTGACTCCCTGGTACTCGGGGTCGGATGTCGGTGTGAGGAAAGTCACCGTGATCGGTAAATACTGGGAGACGATTGTTATTGTACCTCTTGATATTTTATGCTAGCCTGATACTTTGATGCCTAAGATGAAACTGAAGTATGGATCTCAAACTTATTTTTGTTTAACTATTTGCAACTGTAGAAAAATAAAACTTAAAAAGGAATTCGTTTCTGGGCATCAACCTAGTAAGCAATGGCATGTTTGAAGAGGTATTAAAATAGTTGCTATGAGCCTGACCATCCATAGTGTAAAAATTGATTAAAAAAAGGGAGGTTAGATTCGTTTATTTGTGTAATCTAAAAATCTAAATCTAAGTTGCAAAGATATGTATCATTTGAGATTCATATTAAATGTATTCCTACAAGCAGACACGCATAATTTCGCGCTTACAAATGCCGCATGTGGACCTACAATATAAAAAAACCCAATCTCAAATGAACTTAAGCCCTGCAACTATTGCCGACCTTCCCTGAAGCAGGGGTGACATTGGCAAAGTGAACCATTTTTTACAGTATGGGTGGTCAGCCGCATACCAACCTATCAGTCAAGGAATACAAGCAATTAATACATTCAAATATATAAAACAAATAAACTCTAAACAATTTAACAGTAAAAAAATAAAATAACTACCAAACCTATTTAAAAATAATAATTTAAAAGCCTCAGCTTTAATAATTCAAGATTTTGGTTGGTACCTACACACATTTGTAAGCGTGAACATGTGTGTTCTTGTGGGGATGCAATAAATGCGTAAATATTATATTAAGTCTTATCTTTGAAACTTCTTATAGATGTAAGATGTACGCTTCGGAATTTTACATTTAGTTGCATTTAATAAACGAGAATTCTCTTTCAAATACACATAAATTCAGTGAACTCCAGAGTTTCTTCACAACTGCATTCACACATAATGATCGTACATTTCTCGAGAAATTCCTTCAGAAATACCTGCGTGCATTTTCATAGATTCTTTCAGTTTTCAATAATGTCCATACGATTGACCTGCCACGATACGGAGCGCATAGCCGACGAGGAGGTAGAAATTTTATTATTGAGAAAATTGGCTGAAGCCCCAGACCGAACTTTCTTCCGGGACATTGGTATACCAGCGGAAAAGGCGTCCGGTTGCTGAATGTACGGAAAAATAGAAGAAAATAACAGAAACGCTCGAAAATATTATGGATTCGAGTTGCAGTGATTTTTGCTTGACCTCGCTCCCAGCTATGGTGAGAAAAATAGCTTTGCGGTTGAGAAATAACACGCTCAGATTTTTGATATGTGAGAATTGGATTAAAAAGCGCAACAGACAAATAAATACATTTGACTTTAACTTTTATTCAATGTGATGAAAAATGTATCATTGTATACATTTTCATTTTAGAGTTACACCTTATGTAGGTTAATATAAATTTCGTAACTTTTACATTTTTTTATGGAAATAATTTTTTTTCAATCAATGCAATGGTAGGAAACTCATGTGAAAGAGTTTATAATTTTATTTAATTTTTCAAAAACTTGTGTTCAATCATTCAGCTCATTCTTATTTTTTAAGGTAAATGGGTAAGTAAACAATTTATCTACTTTTGTTTGTGTTTCTACGGATTATTTTTCCCATAAAATTCAAGCACTTATAAATAAGAAGTAGTTTTTGTTATTGGAAATAATATAAACCTCAATTTCAACGCTGTCGAAAACGTTTCGGTACGTTTACAATATATGAAAAAAAACTTATACATTTTAGTATTTTACATTTTAAATATGAGAATTGGGAACTCGAGAAAATAAGGATAAATGCTTGATAACTGATAAAAAAATAATGAACGCTTATATATTGTTTAATGTTGATATTTAATCTCAGTATGAAATACGTTAAAGTAACAGAAACACGCTATATCATTTATATCATTTTGTTTTACCGTCTCAAGAATCCAATAAAAAACATCAATACCGCCCAGGCGCAAGCTGAGAGTACTTTACAACGAAAATAATAATTCAGGCGGACAGGGAGAAACAATAATATAACCCCCCGATCTTGTGATTTGCATAGATTTGTAATTTTTCGAGGAAATCAACAAAAAAACACAAAAAGAAGCGATCCGTGAGGTCGTACAACTTTTCGTCCTGCCGCTTCGGTTACGACAGTCTGACGTAAAAAATAAACACAAATACAGGGACGATTTAATTGGTACATACCTACAACACACGTCCGTCGTTTAGAAGGCATGTGAAAAAAACAAAAATTGATTTAATTGTGAAAAAAAAACACAAAGGAACAGAAAGCTGACATATTACTTAGACTCAATAAAAATGCATTTTGTATGATTTCTGTATTAACACTGTGAAAATTCATATTGACCGAATTCTTTTTTATTGAAATTAAAAATTGAAGTTGAAAAATGTTTTATTGTCACAATTATATAAAATTTATTATTTCATTTATTATGGCACGATAAGGATAGGCATGATTCAAAACGTTAGTAATTATTATTCAAAATAATCATATAATTGTGAAAATAAAACAGTGTTTTATAAGAATTTTTAAAGTTCTTTATAGTTTAATTTTATATTCCGTGATCTGTGAGTTTAATAGAATTTTATTTACAAAAAAAGCAATTAAAAAAAATATATATTCTGCCCTATAACTGTTTCTGAACCAACGCAACGATTTGATTCTAAGGATGTTAGGCAAATCTGAGACTAATTCGCCAATTTTACTCCTTTGGGTATTAAATAGTAGAAATCTAATTCTGAAGAAAGTCTATTATGTGTTAGGCTAAATTATAGATAAATGAAAGCCGGTTAGTGTATTTGAAATGGCAGTACGCAAAAGCCTCAGTCAAGCTATTACAAAAAATGTCTGCTCCAATTTTCCCTGTCTTCTCTGTCTATATTATGATAATATTATTCTAGGTAAATAAATTATTATTGAATCACTAGTGTTTGTTTGAATTCACGAATCTGCCGAGTGTGACTTGACAGACAAAATTTTACTTTTTTTTCTGCTTATTTTATTATCATCTTCGGCGCCTAATTTAATTTTGTCTGCAAAAGTTATCGACCTCTGCAAAATTTGTTTGTAATGTCAACGCCACTTTTTCTTTCGATTTATTTTTATCTGAGATATTTTCACAAAATTTATGATTTTGCGAGATAAATTGTTATTATGAATGGTGAAGAAAGAAGAAAGAGTGAGAAACGAAAAAATCTTATCTGTAATCTCTAAGTTGTATCTAATCAAAGTTGCAAAGATATATATAACATTGGGGATTCATGTTATATGCATTCTCACAAGTAGACACGTACAAATTCGCGCTTGCACATGCCGTATGTGAACCTACATCATAAAAACCCAAATCTCAAATGAACATACACCCTGCAACTCTTGCCGTCCTTCCATGAAACAGGGGTGATATTGACAAAGTGAACCATTTTCTACAGCATGGGTGGTCAGCCGCATATCAACCTATAAGGCAAGGAACATACACAACAAATAACATTTCAGAAATAAACAAATATTAATAACATACATTAATGTATATACTCGTATGTGATTGATTAAAAATTCAAAATAAATTGTATGTGGTTACGTGACTAGTTAGTTTAAATCATGTACAACCAGAATAATGACCTGTTCTTTTAGTACGAGTTGCAAAACTTGAGTAATGTAAAGTTTACGGCAATTATTAAAGACTGATTTCCCCCAACATCTGCCGTTTTTGTTTGCTTGAACTTGATTTTCTTCATCACTGTAACACTAAGACCACAATAGTGTAAGAAACAAAAACGGCAGATTTTGGGAGAAATCACGCTTTAGTATTTTCCTTAAACTTTACTTTTCTCAAGTTTTGCAACTCGTACTAAGGGTACTGTATGATGTACGAAACGATATCTGTACGAGTAAAATGTAAAGGGCATGCATTAAATATGAGCCTTCATTGTTAATTTATCTTTGCAACTAAGATTAAAGATAGACTCCATTTATATAATGCAATTTAACGAAAATAATATACGCCGAAATATGACATTGTGGATGGAACGTGTTACTTCGATGGTTTGAAGGAAATGAATCCGTACTTAAAATAATGCAACTAAAAGTAACCATTACAATCGAATATCTTTCATAAAAGTGGCATCAAAAGAGAAAGAAGAATTCGTCGTGGCTTTGATGACTGGCAATTTTTGTTTTGTGAATTTGATCCTCTTTTAGACAAGTCTTTTTTACATCAAGGTACCTCAATTTTCGACGTCTTTTTTATTCTAAAAAAATAAAATTCACATGAAGTTATTTTAAGATGAACCTGAATTTAGCCTCAAGCAAAAATAACCTTTCTTCCAACTATTAGAAAAAGGCAAGTCACGAGTTCCTTCTATTTTCAGCTATTTTTCTCTGAGCAAACATAACCTGTATTGAAAGAAAGAATGAAAATCAAACATATTAGCTCTGTTTGCCTTGATAAACAAAGAATTTTAGAGTTCAATTTTTTTTAAAAATTGATTATTTTTCAATAAAAAATAAAAAAATAAAAGAAATTAAAAACTTTGTTTTATTCCACTTTTATTGTTTTTGAGTATGTTACAAACGTTTTCGGAATACCTTCCATCATCGGGTAACAAACGTTTGTAACATACTCAAAAACAATAAAAGTGGAATAAAACAAAGTTTTTAATTTCTTTTATTTTTTAATTTTTTATTGAAAAATAATCAATTTTTTAAAATGAATTTCCACAGTGTTTCACAAAAATCTTTTCAAAATTCAATTTTTTTGCTACATTTTTACACAAAATTGTTTTTTAAATACCTATATTTTGTAGAAAAAAAAGGTAAACGGATTTTTCATTTTGTATCATATACGCAGCTGTGGCAAAAATTAATAAAAAAAAACACATTGTTTTGTTGTAAATTAAAAAGTTAATTAAACGCAACTAAGCTACACATATAGTACAACTTTTTGCTGCGTAGTCCTTAAAAGGGTTGTATTTGGCGAGTAGAACCTATCTATTTTACAAGAGAAGGGGCCGGCCTCACGCCAATCACTTCACTTGATGGAAATTTCCCATTTCCCGGGAGGGCTGCTACTCATTTCCTGTGAAGGCCGAGCAAACCTTCCCGTTATTTGTTTTTGGGCTTGATGCAAACACCGAAACGAAAAACTATTTTTTTACACCCTCTTCGGTGGGACTTGAACCCAAGCTCTCAGCATGGAATGCAAGGACCAATTGAGCTAACGAAAGGACTAAAAAGACTCAATTTATGCATTTAGAGCAGGCTGCAAACCATCAAAAATAGAAAGCTGATGTAATGTAATAATAAAAATAATTATATAAGATAATTTCTTTGGTGAGCGCTGTTTTTGTGTGTATTACACCTCAAGAGCCCTCTTCTCCAAAATTAGAATCATTGAAATGGTTTTATTTTATTTATTGAAATGATACAAAGTACACTTTTTTACCATGAACTTATGTATATGAGCAATGTGAAAATTTATTTACAAAAAGCACCTCTTTGGTTGAAATTTGTACAAAAAATAAAAACAATCTTCTTAGCATTTCCCTTCATGGTCTATTTATTCTTTGATTTCAGAGAAGAGTGTAGAATTACTTTTACATTAAAAAAACACATTCTTTACAAATTGTAAAAAAAAACATTTTTTTTTCCGAGGGATTAAATGTTCTATTTTTACATATAGAATATTAGATTTTACTTTAGCGTATTTTTTAACGGTTTGAATAATAAGTCAGGTAGTTTTCGTTGAGCGTCAAATACAGCTTAAGTGTCGCTTAAGTGACGTCACGACCTGACTGCCATTCAAGCGGTTAACCTCTTCAGTAATTAATTTAAGCTGCGCTCAAGAATATTATGAATAATCTATGGTGATTAATTCACAGCAGTTTTAGTAGCCATTACACTAAAAAATAGTGCACTTTATCCTTTGAATTATTATTTAAGACCGATAGCTCAGTCGCTAGAGTGCGTTCGGGTTCGGATCTCACCGAGGGTGTCAGGAATAATTTCCCGTTTCAGTGTTTATTTCAAAACCGATATAAAATACCGACAAGGCTTACTCAGTCTTTACAAGTAATGAGTACCAGCCGTCTCCGAAGCTGGGGAACCGCCACTTCAACTGAAGTAAGTGGAACGCGTAGACCAGCCCCAGGACCTGTAACAAAAATAGTTTCCACTCACCACATGTGACTCCTTCGGGAAAAATGCAGCAAGTTACATTATATATATGTATCAGGCTTATTTATTTTTAATTACACATGATAAGAGAGCGCCGTTTTTGTGTGTGTCACACCTCAAGGGCCCTCTCCGATCACGGATAAGACTTTTTGAAAAGGTGCGTCTTGAGAGCTCCGCGAAATATACCCATAGATTTGGCTTCACTCCGGGTGGCAGTCTTTTCCACTCCATCGGACCCGCAACACAGAAAGCACGGTCTCCAAAAACTGTACGGATCTGACGGTGCGGCTGAACCAAATTGATTGCACCATCGCCCGCAGATCTGAGTGTCTGCCTCCTCACACAAATCTCAACAGGCGAAATCATGTCAGTCAGATAAGGTGGAGCCAAGCCATTGATGGCTTTATGTGTAGCTTAATAGCGTAGCCTTAGAAGCGATATTTTTTCGGCGCTATCGCCGAGAGGTTAAGTTTGTGAAAGTCCTAATGTATGTTTGAAATAAAAAAGCGTCGGTTTGACTACCTTCTACTCCTCTTGTTGATTTATTCCTGAGTTGAAAGTTTTCATCGGGTTATTATTGATTAATTATTTATTTAATTTTGTATTTTATTATCTTGTCAGTTAAATAAATTAATAGAAATTCAGTTTTCTACGCAAGAGTTTTGGGTTTGCATTCGAAGTAAAGACAAAAAAACGATCGTTAATTAATATTAGCTCTTCCAAAGTAAGAGGCAAGAAGCTGTAACACAACAGTGATTTTTTTATATTTCAGTATCAAAAATAATAAAAAACGGTCCTTATTTTAACCCGTTACTTTTTTCAAAAACGTTACATTAATTGTACAACAACGAAAATGCAGAATGGAAAAATATTATGTTTTTAAAGAAAATAGACGAAAACCAACGAATTTTCTTTGTTGTCTTTTTTATTTTTGTAAAATGTATTTTTAAGTGAAATAATATTCCAAAAATTTAAATTCAGACTTAAAATTTGTAATTACAGTAATTGAAACAAACTTGGTGCATTATTTTAAAGAGACTTTTCTAGAAAAGCCGAGATAGAGTACGTCTTAACAAGTCCAGGAGATTAACATCTTAAAGTTGGGCCGTTTATTGTGTGCTAGTGTTTATTATGCTTATTTAAATTATCCCTGAAGTATGAGATTGGACACTTGTTTTAATAGTGTCTAGCCGAAATAAAATTGCGAGACAAATTGCTTGCATAAAAAGTCAAAATTTACTTGGGTATTTTTTTCTTCAATTAACTAGTACATAATTGTTATTTTTTCCGTTGTATTTTTCTGCATTTTTTTCTTCTCAGGTCTAAGGCAAAAAAGGACTTGAAAACATGAAAACGTTCGTGCAATTGATATGACCTTTCTCAAAAAGATAGGTAGTGTAAAGCTTACTAAAATATATGTTTTTAAATCAATGTTTCAGTTATTAATAATAATAAAAAATAAACGATGTATGTGATAACAAGGTTCGTTACAATTTTTTTATGAGAATATTTGAAATCCTCAAGTCCCTACAAATTATTATATCTACATTGTTTTCTTGCTCAAAAGTTCTATTAAGTTATCAAGAGATTGATTTGAAAAGAATGACATAAATTTTTGTGAATTTATCAGTAGGTATTAAAGAAAAATCGATCAATTACACTCATCGTTGGGTTGAAAAATGAATCTGCCTTTACCAAAGATTGGTCACCAAAGGTCAATTCAACATTACAGCAATTGACTCTTGCTTGAGAATTGGCGCTTTCTACAGCAACAGCAAAGCTCACAGAGGGCCCTTTAGGTGTGAATGGCAAAAAAAAACGCTTATAAAATAAAGTTTGGTCTTTAAATATTTCAAATTGAAACCAATTGCCAAGTAAATAAGCAGGTTTATCCATTTGACACCTACAGTCCACGATCACTTCACCTGTTTCACACCCCATCAATGTTTATACCTACCCCTAGAGAGAGATCACCTCCGCAGCACCCCTTAGCCGAGATATGGACCGTGCCCGAACCACAGTCCCTCCTTTATCGTGTCCCAGCGCGATAACACACTCCTCGTATCTGTAATGTCGAGTGATAGAGTAGATTCGCATGTGGGATAGTAAAGGGTGCAAAATACAAGGCTTTATTGTATCTTGTAGCCTTGATAATCAAAAGTAATGGAAATTTAAATTCATGTAATTTGAAAAAAAGCTTGCAACAAGAATCGTTTATGCGAGTGTATGAGTTTCACATGATGATGATGAGTTGGTGATTTCTTTAAAGCGCCGTTTCGTGATGTAGTAACTCCGAGGGAGCTTATGCAAATTATGCCAGAAATTTGCTTCTCTTCAGTGCATATCGGAACTTTTCATGGTCCTACATGATGAGCCAGAGGTCCAGAAACTGCGAATGCACGCTCTCCAAACACTGGGTTAACTGTTCTTATCGGCTCTTTCACAATAATATGGGTAAATCAAAAATGCACATACGAGTATAAATACTTGAGACGAGCAAATTCTTGTTGACAAAGAGCTGTTGTCAAACAGCAAAGTTGGGAAGATTTCACATTTTGGGCGTATGCTGCTTGAGGAAAAAAACCGTATACTTGATTGGAAGTTATGTTTTGAACAGGTTGATGTTGAAGACTTGGGTACAAAATAAAACATTAGAGAGTGCATGACACGCTGGGATGTGAATTCCAACTTGTCGGTGTTATGGCCGAGGGGGCCGGGTGGGCTTATATTTTTAGCGTGTTTGGAATAGAATAATGTTGGTTCGATCCCCGCCTGGGTCATTTGACCATAGCTTTGACCCTGATTCAACAGATGTTATTGGGTAATTATTTATTATTAATTCATTAAAATAAACAATAATGAATTATTAATTGATGATATTTATACCTGTTTCTGGCCAGGCAGAATAGGTTGGTGAATTGCTTTCCTCTTCATCTAAAATATAAAATCTATAAAATAAAATAAAAAATCCATAAAATAAAATAATAATAAACTTCTTGTGCATAAAATATTATTTTAAATTATATTAATTGAGCCATCGAACGAAGAACCACAAAACTAAGTACTTTGATTAATTTTAGAGATTTTTAATGTAGCTTACTATAATTTGAATCTTGGCTGAATAAAGTGGTTTTCATTTTCTGTTTCAATTTGATAGAATACACCAAGATCGATCCTTGGTAATTAATTGAAGAGGAAGGACGGATTGAGCCATTTCTACGAAGTTGGACAGTTTCTCGTCCTTTTGTTTAAGTGTGAGGACGATACGCCGCGACAAATTCCACATTCCGGATGTTCTTCTTTTTTGTTCCTTCTTTTTTTTTCACTGTGCTTCTTTTTACTTCGCAAGTTTCCGCCTCCACGAGCAGCCATTGGCTTTTCACGCCTCTCCAATCCGTTTAATTTTTCTTCGTTTTTTTTTTCAATCTTCTCCTTCGTTTTTTATAACGCTCCATTGAACTCTTCGCGATTATTTGCTGAAAGGTATTATTTATATTATGAGAAAGTTGAGAGGCAAATAAAAATATGCAATATTTCTCCATTTATTCTTTCTATGCACTTCTTTTTTTGCACTCACTTCAGTGCTTCATATTCTTTTATATGAAATTTTATTTGGATTTAAGTGAATACTTTTCATTTCATATTTTTCCTTGGGAAATTCATACAAATAAAACATTATGGAATGTGTTCAAAAGCAGAGAAAGGAAAATTGTGCATTTTTTTTGTACTTTTGTATTTTATATTTGTTAGAAATTTGAAATTAAGTAAAAGCTAATACTGAATAGAAAGTTTTTATAGTGTAACACCCGATTTCATAATCAATTTTTAATTTTGCATATATTTTCTATCCTCTCCAGTCTATTAAGTTGGTAGAATGCTTGCACTCTATGCCACGGGCTAGGGTTCGATCTCCATCAAGAGTGCTGAACAGGTTTTCCCGTCTTGGTGTTTATTTCAAACTGAAAATAAAATACCGGCTAAATTTACCCAGCCTTCATCAGATATGTACATTCTTTGCTGGTTTTTGAATTATTATAACTATGTTGTTTATCACATATATTACATGTATAACTGTTTGTTTGTCTAATAAAAAAAAAAAAAAACAAAAAACTAGCCTTCTTGAAAACTGGGAAACTCCTAATACAACTGAGGTGGTTGGCGTACATACGACACCTTCACTTGTGAAAATAAATAGGTTCTTAAACCTACCCCTTCTGGCCCTACGGGGACAATGCGGTGAGAATTTACACTATATGTGTAGGTTAGTTGCGTTTTGCGTTGCGTAATTTTATTCTTACACTGAGAAACATATTTAAAAAAAACATGCAATATTCAGAAAGCGCCGTCTTAAGCCAAAAAACAATTCAATAAACCACTGTTTAGACCCTAAAGAGAAACATCAAGTATCTGAAGTCAGCCGGGAAAGCCAACAAATATTTAAAAATATATATATTAGACAAGGACAGGTGAGCGTCAAGTTCACCGCAGCCGCACTCTTCCCACTGTGAAATTCTCTTGTTTAATCCTTTTGTTTGTATTCTCGCGGCCTGAACTCCAGCCTGCTTTCTCTTCTCTCTACAAGTACACCGCCTCAAGCTGTAACCCAAGTATTAAAACATGACTTGTAAACTCATCCATGGCGTTTCACAAAAATGTAAGCTCAATAAAAGTGTGCCTCTTGTGAGCGTTTTAGTTTCCATATATTTTTTGTAGAGCTGAAACGTTAAGTTTAACACTTTTACACGAGCCTCTGATAGCACCATGTCTACGAAAAATCACATGCAAGTATTTATTTAACTCTGTTTATTCGTTTACGTGGTTTTAAAATACTCGTATATTATTTAAGGTATTTTTTTAAGCCTTTTTTTCCCCCTAATTTTTAAACAACCCTAAGATTGCCACTTTTGGTTATTTACGACTCATATCCAGGCTTTAACTTTGTAAGAAAAAAAACCAAACAGACAATCTGATAATAGGAGATCAGAAAATTAGTGGGGCTTCAATTTAATTTGTTGAAACCTGATTTTATTTTTATTTTGATAGGAGATAAAGGCAGTAACAGCTTATAAAAAAAACATACAGGTAAGCACAACTAAAACTATAAGAGATTTCACGCACTAATTTTAGAAACCGTGCTTTCATAAAAAAGGGGTTCTTTTGTTATTTAATGTATATATTACAAATTGTTTACACTTCAAAAAATAAAGATAGGTTAATCTCGCTCAAATTAAGGTGAATTTTTGAAATTTACTCGGTAATTTTTAGAAACTTTTCCGTCTTTTCTAACAATCTCTTATGGGATTTATTAAGCAGAAAAATAGAATGCTCTCCTAGGAAAACATAAAATCATTAAGGCGTTATCCTGAGTTGTATGTATAATAGAAATCTAAGTATGTAGGTATTCGTTACCTCCTCATTACGGTGCATTACCTGAAACTTCATCAATATCCGTGAAACTTCAAGAATCTATCAGGACGGCAGAATGCCGCGAAGATCGTCCGTCGCATATATCACTGGACGGTCTAAAGTACCCCAAGCATATAGCATTACGTTGAAACTGAAACACAGCGTTTTAACAAAGTTGTATGAAAATATAAACGCTCTCTAGAGGAAGTGTTTCAATTTTCATACATTTCTTGGTAAACAATATGGTTGAGTTTCAACATAATGGGGTACTGTGAGTTGTGCAGTTATAGAGAGAGAGTGCTAGGAAGACGTTCGCCTCGGGCCATTGCAAACAACTACACCTAGATGTAGGTGTCAGTACACTAAGTATAATACTGTACGCTTAAACTCAAGCAAAGCGTAAATCTAAATATATTTGGAAACTGAAACAATGCCTCTTAAGAGCGTTTAAGTTGTCTTAAATTTTTGGTGAAAAGGTGTTGTTTGAGTTTAAACGAGAAGTTTTACACTTGGGGTATCAGGAGCATACAGTGCGGTGAGAGGTAGTCTAGGCTATAATATGGGAGTAAGAGGTAGTTGGGAATACTTGTCGTATACACTACCTTGGGCCAAGGGATGGCAAAGCGTTGTATTGAACTATTTTCTACCTTATATTTTTCATGAAGCCTTGATACAAATTATAGGTAAACAGCCAACTGAATAAGTCAAAGGATGGCAAGGCGTTGTGTTGAACTGTTTTTTGCCTTCAATTTTTAATGAAACCCTGATACAAATTTTGGGTATACAACCAACTAAATAAGTACTATAGTTTAAGCATTTTGACCAGGTGTTTATAGGACGATGAGAGGTGGGGCAGATATGGGAGTAAAAGATAGTTGGGAATACTTGTTTTATACAGAGTCTTGAGCCAAAGGATAGGAAAACGTTTCATGGAGCTATTTCCAACCTTATGTTTTCCTAATACAAAAATTGAAAAAGTACTATAGTTTAAGCATCTTGACCAAGAGGTCATAGTACAGGTGGAGGTGGAACAGGTTTTAATTAGCAAAATATAGTTGAGAAAAACTTGCAGGTCCTGTCATACATAGTGCTTGAGCCAAGGGAAGGCAAAGGTGCCCTATAAATTATTCTCATCCTTAAATTTAGCCATATTTTGTATGATTCTGATCCAAATAAGGTCTGCATATTTTTATACGTTCGTGTTAGGGCGAAGACTAACCTATAATTTGTAATTGGTTGTAAAGAACCCTAATAACAAGACATAATATGACATTTGCTGTTCGAGATTTTTTTTTCGAGCAAATTACAATAGAACAAAAAATGTTCCCACTTTACAATCTTATCTTATTTATGATAAAAGGGTAATCAGCAAAATAAGTTTATTAAATCTTTAATCTATAATCTAAGTTGCAAGGATATATTCATTCAAAGCTCTCAGAAGGCAACAGAAAAACGATGAAAATTTCAATTCAAAATGGACCAATTAAAAGTTTCCACAATATAAATGAGCCAAATAAAATCGAAATTTAAGTGAACAGTACCCTTAGTACGAGTTGCAAAACTTGAGAAAAGTAAAGTTTACGGAAAGTATGAAAGAGCGATTTTCCCCAAAATCTGCCGTTTTTGTTGGTTTGAAGTTTGAACTTGATTTTCTTCATCACTATCTCTTTTGCTAAGACCATAAAGTGTAAGAAACAAAAACGGCAGATTTTGGGAGAAATCACTCTATATATTTTCCGTAAACTTTACTTTTCTCAAGTTTTGCAACTCGCACTAAGGGTACAAAGCACAATAGTCAAAGTGAATTTTTCAACTACAGCCAATAATAATAGTGATAGGTCTCAGTTGCCCTCCCTCCCTTCTGTAGGGAGCTAGAACGGAAGGGTGGCTTGAGGAGTGCGGGGTATTCTCCTGTGGCAACCACTTTTTTGGCACGTGCTCCAACCCGGAAATAATTTGAAATTTCCACAACGAAGTGAACATGAAAAAAAGCAAAGGATTTTCGATAGGTTCCCACCCCCCATTCCGCCGATATAATAATACGGTAAAGCTGTGTTTTGTTTGAACCGTTTTATCCATTGAACCAGTTTTATGAACTCGCACGAATTTAATCCTGAGTTATAAGGGATTATGCCGGCTCTATTATAGCGTGAATGACCTATCGGCACTTTGTTAAAAAAAATCCAGAAAGGATATGTTGATAGTGATAAATTAGATGTATGAAAAAAGTGATGAATATGAAAAAGATTTAACTGAGTAAAGAATATGATAAATGGATGATTTGAAGGTCGCTTACAAAAAAAACATTAAATAACCATGGTAAAAAGAAAAAAATGGTAATGATTTTATAAGCTCTTTTTCGGCCTCAAAATAATGTTGTGTTCAGAATGTTCCTGTTCCACAAAGTTTAAGATGTAATCTTTCATTGTTCACCAAGTTGTGTTCTACGGATGTTAATTTAGCCTGGAGTCTGTGTTAGAAACGAAAGAAACGTCGCATTTTCGGACATATACCTGAGGATGATAGATGGTGCATCCGTACCAACGTGGATCTGAGGTCAACACTAAAAAAGTCAAACAAGGTGTCAGTATTGACATCAAGAAGACTTAAGTGGACTGGATATACATATATTGCGTGCAGAGAAAGGACTGTCTTAAATCGTGCCGTTGCCCGTGTCAGACCCCTCGAACGTCCCAGGATACGGTAGACAGACAATGTCGAGGTCAACGTGGAAGTCTTAAGACTGAGGATACTATGGAGAGAAGCGGTGTGAGACAGATAATCCTGAAAGATTATGGCGACAGGTCCTGAGCCTTCAAGGCTTGTGAGCCAAATTCAGTAAGTATAAGTTGTAAAAAGTCTTCAACAAGAACGTAAAAAGAAAAAAAAACGAAGAATAAATTTCTTTCAGCAAGAGATGTTGGATTGATAAAAGATAATTTTATTAAAAACTGAGACATGCAGTGAAGGGTTAAAAATGTACTCACACAATAAACTTAGGTTTAAACTATTACAAGATCTTAAATTTATACACGGTATCCATCTTGGTTAAAAAGTTGAGTGCATCTAAATTATGACGTTTGTCTGGGCAGCCCCTTCTCTCCCCGGTCTTCCTTTTTCTTCATTTCCACCCTCTCCTGCGCAGCTCGAGGCGAGTTTGCACCCCATTAAAAACGTTATAGAGTCTAGCAAGGGAAGATAACAAAACCAGGTACTCTGCTTTGACTGTGGCCTGGAAGGATTCATTTTGAGGGGATGCAAAAAAGTTACCCCGCTGCGGTTTGAGGGTGAGTTTCTACGAGATTAAGGTGTTTTAATGAGTAATCTGAACATTAATTAGAGTTAGTGGGAAACAGCAACAGTAAAGAAAATGAAGGGGAAGATTTTTTTTTAAATTTAATTACTTTGGATAAACGCGACTCCAATAAATTACCCGTAAATATGCAACTTATTGGCATAGTATCTCCAAAGAGGTGGAATTTCGCTAGTGAAATATGGATTTTTTTACAGTTTAAAATGCCAGTTTTACTTAGACAACTATCTGTTTCTATTAAAAGATTTTTATCTCTTTCTAATTATTTTTCCTTTAACGAAGGATTGAATTTTTCACCTTCGTTTCTCTGCGCCAATATCTCGAACTTCTTCTTCTTCTTCTTGTGACACTTCTAACAAAGATCGGCGATCATCATAGCTATTTTGATTTTTGATGCTGCGGCTCGAAACAGGGACTTGGTGCTTCTGCCGAACCACTGTCGCAGGTTCTTCAGCCATGATGGCCTTCGGCGTCCCTGAGATCTTCTCCCCTCAATCTTACCCTGAATTATAAGATGAAGGAGACGGTATTTCTCATTTCTCATAATGTGACCGAAGTACATTAGCTTTCTCTGCTTAATGGTAGGCAGGAGCTCCTTTGTAGTGCGCATTCGTTCATATCTCGTTCATATCTCCTATTCATATCTCGAACAATAGTTTTCAAAAACCGCACTTGACTATTGTGTTTTGTCAGATTTTATTCACCCGATTAGTATGTCGAGTAAAAGATCTCACTTTTGACAACTTCTCTTCCATGCTTTCAGTTCGCATAAATCTCTCAAGGACTTTAAAAGTACATCAACGATGTCATCAAAAAAAGATAGTTGATTCATATTTGGTATTAAATGTAGACTTAAGTCAAACATTATTACAAACATAATTATACAGTTCAAAATTTTGTAAAAACCTTTTAAAAAAATTAAAATTATCTCAGTCTTACATATCGTAGCAATAGTTCAAAAAGCGAGGGTTCTAACTCATATTGTTTGATAACAATACGTTGGATGAAACAGTTTGGGTCATTTCGTATTCAAATGTTTTTATTAGTAAATGATACGATACTTTTTACTTTTCTCAGCAATAAGTTGGAAGAGATTTAAATATTAAATATGTATTTGAAAATTCCCTGAAAATTTATTTGTATTTATTTTTCCATTCAATTCTATCAAAAAGTTTTTTTTAAAGAAGTGGGTTGAGAATGTATAAAAGTAAAAAAAAACCAGCGTAAATACACTGTTATACCCCTTTATTGTAATATTCAAAACTTGATAAGTCAAAAGTATACAGAATAAAAGGAGTAGAAAAGCATAAAGCTTGGCGGAAACTTTTCTTCGGATCGTAATCAATTTTCCATTGTTTCTCTTCGGGTCCATTTTTGTAAAGAGAGAAATTAAAAAATATATATTCAACAAAAGATGGGCTAGATTTTTCCCTCTTTTTTGCTTAAAAAAATAATTTATTTTAAGGTTTTATATGTCTCATTCATAATTCATGAAAAACAAATTATTATTGATGTGGAATAGTCAAACATTATTCGTAGAAAGTTTTTTCTTCGAAAATGCATTAACACCTCCCAGCCAAACTCTCTTAATTAAATATACCCCCCAGTTTGTAAACCGCTGCTTTAGAGTCATAGCAAAGCCTCTGACTAAGAGGTTCATGTTTTGTCGGTCGTGCCGTTGCTATTGCTTCACGGGAAGGCCCACCGCCAATTGAGAAAATACACATAGCTTTGCATGAGCGTTCATGTGCTGCGGGTCTTTCTGACACATATATCCGTCGTGTTGGAATCGGCTACCTCTGAAGCTGAGGACAGAGACCGGTGGAGAACATTTCAAGAAGGAGTTGAATACGTTTATGTTTTCCAAATAGAAAGTAAAGGATGGATAAATATATATATATATCAGTGTGAGGACGGTTTGAGCTTACATTAGGGGAAAAGGGAAAAAAGGGGTATACAGATAGCCTTTCTAATTTTTATTTAATTTTACGAGTCGACTAACTTCTCCAGCGTTACCTGCCATCTTGGGCGGGTTTAATACCCGCAACGCCGTGAGATACTGCGCCGAACAAAAAATGGAGGGAAAAAGTTGAAAGTTTATAACTGGAGAGCGTCGCGACGCTACAAGAATTATTCTATCTCATTTCTCAACTTTGAGGGAAGTAGGTGAAACATTTTGTACATAAAATGCAATGAGAAATTGCTAGAAAGAATATGTTGACCTGCAAACAAAAACAAGATTTTTTTCCATAAAGATCTTGTTATATACGCAACCAAAACGTAACTAAGCTACTCAGAACATGCAACTTCTTACCACGCTTTCCCTGACGGAATCGCAGTATGCCTCGTGGAACCTATTCATTTTCATAGATAGGGGGCTGGCTTTATGACAAACACTTTACTTTAGCTGGGGGTTTCTTAGCTCCCGAGGGGATCGGTTCTCATTTCTAATGAAGTTTAAGTCTTCTTAGAGACTCTTGGGGTCTATGACACTTGTTGTACTGCCGCAGAGGTGTTTACGTGCTTGGTTATCGCTAAAAAGCGCCAATATTTTTTTATAAACAATAGAAAGACCCAATTGCTGTAAGGCTGGATGGACCTTTTAGTGACCGGTCTTTGGTAAAGGTTTTATGTATTTTTCAACCCAGCAAAGAGCATATTGAATATATAAATGGTATATCTTTGTGCTCCGCCATGATTCGAACCCACAACCTTCTATTTGCCACTGGACTTCGGACCAAAGTTTTAGAGTTTTGTCATATTTTTTAATTCGCAGATCAGGTTTTAAACGCACAAACCTTATAATCAATCCATGAACGATATTTTCATAGTCAAGCAACTGTCTATGTGAACTTCTAGGAGTTTGATATGAGAAGGCGAAATGTCAACATTAAACTATAATTTTATTGGGGTCTTGTTGTCTATCATGTGTGCTCTCTTTGGAGAAGTCATCCACATTACTTCAGTTTTTTCTTGGTTAAGCATCAACCAATGCAAAGACATCGCCAACCATATATTTTCTATGCAATTTCTCACTTTGTTTAGCATTTCCGTGGTATCCTCTGGTTTGTTTAATTTGTTGTTAGTTAGTTTGAAGGAAATCACGTTCAAGATATGATTATTGTAATTACGTTTAAGCTGTTATCATTTGCCCGATTAGATAACATGATAATGGATATCCAGAAAGGCGTAAATTATAGTCGACTCGTAGATCTAATGCCCGTTGTATTGATGAGAAACTTTGATAGAGTTAAAAAAGAAACTTTGTAATAAATGAACAAAATATTAATGAAATCTATAAATAAAAAAGCAAACGATTAAATTGTAAGACGTGCGCTTACAAATTAATAAAAACAAGACTTAGTTTCCAAGGAATATTTTACCAATTTTACGAAAGATTTTTCTTTCTTGGTTAGGTCTGTTATCGATAGCTATTATGGTAGACTGCTTATGTTCCATGCCAGAGGGTTAGTGTTTAAACCTTTCCAGAGGTGTCCGAAATGATTTCCCGTTTCTATAATCTATAATCTAAGTTGCAAGGATATATTCATTCAAAGCTCTCAGATGTATGCCCACAAACAAACACGTGTAGTTCGCGCTTACAAATGCTGATTGTGTACTTACAAATAAAATCCAAACCTCAAATGAACAAAAGCCCTGCAACTCTTGCCGACATTCCCTGAAACAGGGGTGACATTGGCAAAGTGAACCATTTTTTACAGTATGGGTGGTCAGCCTCATACCAACCTATAAGTCAAGGAATAAGTCGCAAAAATCAAATACTAGCAAAGCTTACTCAGCCTTCACAAACAATGAGTATTTTCCAGATCAAGAGCTGAGAAACCCTAACATCAAGTGGTTAACGTAAATCCTTGCTTCTTTATATGTGAAAAATAAAAAGGATCCTTATGCTTAATGCGATCCCTTTGGGGACAACGTTGTTAGAAGTTGCAATATATATGCAGCTTTGTTGTGTTTATTTGCGTTTAAATTACAACTAATAAGCAAGACACATTGCTAAACTACACAAATAATGTCAATTTATTCGTTTATCCTGAATTGAAGCTAATATATGATTCAATTTGAGGCGTAGAAACTTCAAACATAATAATCTTATTTAATTCAATGTATCAAGGCCACATACTAAGCAAGGAGGTAGATTCACCTTTTAATAATCCAGATTTACCATCACCCAATAACATCACGTGCGTCTTTCATATTGCCAAGGACAGCTCCAATTACCAGGAGGACATGAAGCGAGAGGAGGTGGCGAGACACTCTGAACTGCAAGTAAAAACTTTACATTCCAACTCAAACCTAGAGTTTTACTTAAAAGTATATACAAACTAAAGTATTTCGTCTAGAGAACGTTTTAACTTGTATACAATTGTTGTTAAATCGTTATTGTTGAGTTTCAGACTAGACGAGTGACAGGAGTACATGTCTCTGGAGGATATGCCCCGTGGCTGGCGATTCAGTTCGACACTTGGATTGAGGCGTGCCTATCTGGAACCAATGGACGGAAGATTGATGCCGCAAATATGGGAAGTGTTATTGTACGGCTTACTCTTGCTACGTTATGTGCTCCTGATACAAGATGATTTGTTTTTCATGTTTTTGTTTTCAATTAACATAATTTAACTAAACATGATATAAAAAAAAATGCATTGTGAACATAAAAAATATAAAATCAGTAGGTACATATCGTATAGCATGCTTAATAAGAAAGAGCAATAACTCAAAAATTGGGAAAATCGAGATTTTGTTATAAAACGCAATAACAATGCGAGAAGAATAGGTAGAATGCGACAGCCGTTCAATTTGGACGATTTCCCAACATTCTTATTTTTTGAGTTATTGCTATTTATTATTAAGCGTGCGATATGTCGATAAAGATTTTGTTTCAGCGTGATGGAATAAATTTATAATATTTATTTGGTTCGACTTATTTGAAACCTATTTATTGGTAAATATTTTAGTTAGAAACGACTTTCTCATGTTTTTATAAAAATATCTCCTTTGCGTTGACCTCTTTCCAGGTAATTTTGTAAAACATTACAGATTAAAAAGTGTTTGACTATTGGAACATTGTTTAATCATATCGATTTACACTAGCATTTTCAATTCACGACTCAAAATCGTGGGCATTCGGTACACACTTCAATTACAATATTGTAAAGAAAAAGTAGAAACAACGAACATCGTTTAGATGTGGAATCGATAAGTAAAATTTCTTACCATAAAATTAATCAAAGTTATATATACAATTATGTGACAATGTAAAAATAACAATAATGCAAGCCACACTATGAACAAGACGAACGGCATATAAACTCATCAACCAAATTAAGCCACACCGAAATGGATGAAGGAGTAATCCAAATTCATTAATTTATAAAAGGAAACAGCTGAAAAGTGTATTACAAAGGTCGTCGGGGGGCTACGAGTAAGAAAAAACCCTTGGAGAAATGCCTGAGGGGCGTTGGTACGTAATAAGATAGAGTTAGTTTTCTAAGGCGCGCAAAAACCAGAGAATCTTTGGGAAATACAGAGAGCTTAGTTCATCTTGATTCTGTCACCGGATTAAGATGAGGATTTATTTTGAATGATGATTATTGTCACTTATTGTTGGTATCTATTTATTTATATTGTGATGAAGTGAAAGTATAATTTTAGCGATAGTTACAATGGCATTTTCAAAAATGGTAATGTTTTTAATGTTTTTGTATAAAACCTGTCAAAAAGGATTTTTATTTCAAAGATAATTAAAAAAAATATATGCCTGATAATGAGGACTAAAAACGTTTGTAATTTTGGATACAACAAAATAATACAACGAGTAGAGGATAACTTATTTTTCTTAAAACCCCTTTGAAATAAATTTTATTTCTTTAATTGTGCGTTAGATAGGTACTTCAGAAGGCAAAATGTTTGCGTTAAAAGTTAGAGCGTTCAACCGAGGTTTTGGAACATGATTTCCCATTATGATAGAAATTACAAAATTTACTCTAATCTAAAAATAAAATGAGAACCTATTTTTTCGGAATCAGGGAAACTACCACTACAACTAAGCGGTTGGCGTAAAAATATATAAGTTTTTTGCAACAATTATTATTTTCCTTGCAATAGCCTTTTATTTTTACAGGTAAGGGGGACGGCCTTACGCTAACTACTTCAGTTGAAGTAGAGGTTTCCCAGTTCCCGAGGAGGCTGGTATTTCATGTGATGGCTGAGTAAACCTTCCTTGTACTTTATATTGGATTTGAAATGAACACCAAAACTGAAAATCCTTTCTGATCCCTTCGGTGGGATTCGAACCCGAGCTCTCGGCATGGAATGCAAGCACTCTACCAACTGAGCTATCGACTGGACCATACTTAATGAATTTCAAAAACATAACTTTAAAACGATATCAAGTTGAAATAATAAAAGTAAACAAAAATTCCATAAAATATTGATTATTTTTGACGTTGGGATAAGTATCAAAAAATTAAAAAAGGTACTGTTCTACAGTGGGTATATTAAGGACGTTAATGGACTACTCTAAATTTGGCCGGAACGTGTTAAAAAACTCGATGGATTACATTTTGCTATAGCGTTCCCAAAGGACCTCGTCCACGCTCGTGGAACTTTGTCCTGGTAGTAACTTGAAATAAACTGCTGAATGTATGGAGCACATTATTTCCAGGTCATTGAAAAGTAATATAAAAGCTTCATATAAATTTAAGTTTTATTTTCACTTTTTTCATCTATCAAATCCTTGTTTATTTTGGTTATATATCAGATGCTCCTCGCATCTCAGTTTCTGCATTAGTTCATATAATTGGTTATTATTAATTTAGATAAATAAGTTGCACTAAAGACCCATATTGAAAATATCCCTACAAGCAGACACTGAAAGTTGATGCTTACTCATACTGCATGAGTATCTGCAAAATAGATTAAGTCTCAAAATAAAATGTACCCTGCAACTTTAACGACCGTTCCTTCAAAAAGAATCAACAAACACATTATCGGACCAATTTTCCTTAAATTTGATGCTTTGCACATCTTTTTAAAATAAATGTTACTTATCTAAAAGGAAACTCGATATTTTACCCGTAGATTCTATTTTTTTAATAGATCCTTTGTGATGAAAAATCGCAATTTAACAATAAACAATCAATTGTAAATAAATGTATTAAAAAAACCTTCTTTGATTGACTGTTTTAGACTTTTACATTTCTACTATTTTTGCATAGCCTTTTGCGCGATAAGTTGTACCCACTACTTTTAACTAGAAAATCGCACATTTTATCACTGACACGATTCGTGTTAACAGCGAGAACGCAGTTGGGAATGCGGTCACTTGTATATTATATCCGACAAGTCTCATAAAACAGAAAACACATGTTAAAAGTTTACGTACCAGAATTTGTATACCTAAATAAATCCACATAACATATTTTTCTAAATGAATATTGTAAATAAGGAGTAATTTTATTTATTTTCTTAACTACAGATCATTTTATTATTTTATTAATTATTTACTTCTTTTATCGTATTAAACTTTAAAGAGTATTATTAAAAACATTAATATTTTAACTTTTGCTAATATCACTCTTTTTTTAGGAAAATTTGATCAGAGTTGCCGAGTTTATGTCATTTGAAGTTCACATGCAGGAAGCTAAAGTGAAAACTGCTTTGTGTCTGCTTGTGGACGTGCATTAGATATAAATATTAAATGCAAATAAACTTTTATATAATAGCAATATGAGAAGCGGCACAAACAGATCATTCGGATCCATAAAAGGAGAAAGAAGAAGAAATGGTAGTATATCTCTGCTACTTTGATTATAAAATAAAACTGTTAAACCCTTAAAAATCTAGATATGTTTTATATTTATTTTTGAGCACCAATCCAGTCGATTTGATTTTCTAGGGTCGGTTTAATTTAATACGTAGATTATTTCAAATTTCCAACAGCCTGTCAAAGTGGGCTGGCGCTTGCATTTGTTCGTAGTGCGTACATGTTCAATATAATTGAGTAATAACATTGGTGGATACGAAAATAGCTAACGTAATATAATATAACGTAAAAAAGACTTCAAAACGACCTTCTCTGCCCTCACTGCTGTCAACAAGATCATAGGGCCGAAAAGAGTGAACACATCAAATTTTGCTGACAGGAGCTTTACGGTGGCCGGGCCGGTTGCCTGGAACAATTTTCCCATCGGTGTTCGCGCAAACCAGCCTACCACCACCTTCAGATAGAACTGAAGACACTACTTTTCTCCAGAAGCCATTGCGCCCTTGAGATGGTCCTGGAGCATTAAATGGCGCCACAGGAAAGAAATCATCCATCATCATTGTTCGCGCCAAAGCGACATCTGTTGGTCATTCCCTAAATTAATACCTATCCTTGTTCACAACTATACCACAATGCCCAAAAATCTGCATTACCTACCTATATTGCCACTTGTTCGCATAACTTCGACTGGGAAGGTTGTGTAGTGGGACTCGTGTTCATATCTTCGTGTAGGAAGATCCTTCGTGTGGGAAGTTGATAACACCCTTTTCCCGAGTGCAAGTCGTGTGTGCAACGGGATCGCTGCGTTGAGAGAAGCAGCCGGAAAGCGGGGAAAAGACTGCAGTCGAACGAGGCCTGGACCACGGAAGCAGCAAGGTGAGTGGCAATTCCTTCGGTCCTTTCCTTGTTGTCCCGACCAACAGAATCCAGGCTCTCGGGGCAGATATTGCGTCCCAATTGTCGTCGAGGCACCACGATCATTGTCGGATTGAGGAGCTCTCGAATCATATACACCGAATGAAGAGAAACGCGTGAAATTCGCTTTGCGCGTATCCATTGGCCCTTCGTTCCGGATATTTGATTATTTTGCTGTAAATCGTACAGTTAAATATTTTGAAGCGCGCGAAATTCGCTTTGCGCGTATCCAATCATCATCATCAACGTCATTGTGAAATATTGTGAGACTAACCTGTCAACCAGACCTGTCAACCACAGAGCTGTAAAACATCACGTGAAGTCTTATGTTATCTGCTTTTTTATCTTGTGTTTTCTCACCCAATAATTACACATGCCGCTATTTTTTAGAATAAATCAATTTTTCTTTGAAAATTGAAAAATTCACCGAGCATAATAATTTCAACGCGTTGTAGGTACGCATAATTTCCGTGCAGTGAATATATTTTAGCAATTTCAAAAATGCAGAAAAAAAAATCTGAACAGTGCGCAGACACTCGTATCACTCGTTACAGAGTATTATTGTTCTCTTTCTACCTTTTTAAGATATATGTTGAGGTAGGTTGGAACGGATAAAACATCAAAGCAGTGTCGACTCCAATATATTATAACTCACTGTTCGATAAAATAAAATAATTAATTCCGCGCCAACAATAGCCCCCAATTGACGGCTTTCGCGCCAAATTGTGTTAGGGGCTGGGAGTGGTGATGCTGAGCACTTAAATGCGTACTCATTATATTTCGGCATTCATCACGCGGTGTGTATTATGTATATATATGTACTGAATAGGATAGGGGTTGGCAAATCGCTAGTTGGACGTGTGAACTCATAGTTGGTACTCAAAACTCGAACCTAGAATTTGTAGAGGAAAATAAATTTAGCATGCCACTTAAAAAAACAATTGGAAAAGACTTGTTGTACATTAACGTTGATTTATGATGTGTGTGGTGTGTTTATCCCAAAAATAAATGAGAACCAGCCCTCTTGTGAGCTGGGAAACCTCCACTTCAATTGAAGTGGTTGGCGTAAGGCCGGCCCCCTTACATGTAAAAATAAATAGGTTCAACTCGCCACATGCGACTCCTTCGGGGATAACGCGACAAGAAGCTACACTATATGTGTAGCTTAGTTGCGTTGCGTTTTGCGTGGGTAGAGTCTAAAGTTGAAATTAAAATTGTGGAGGTTAAAGCACCGATTTATCTTTAAAATAGATACGTTAGGATAAAGGTCAGTGCACATAGTACTTAATTGAGATGTAGATATGATTGGTACATTTAGTGAGTGCGTATGATGAAAAACAATGGCCTTTAAAACTAACAAAAACGAGTGAAATGAAATTTCTGAAAACAATATTCTGATAATTAAAGTTATTTTTAAATCCATTTACATTTACGTAAATATTTTAATTTCTTCCTGAAGATCCGAGTTTTATAAGAATTTTCAACACTCAGATAGCCCAAGGAGTAATTTTATTTTTTTCTATTTGTTTCACAATACATGAATTATTGATATTTTTAAAGAAAAGAAAGGCCAAAGTTCTCCTCGCTATTGAATACTTTAATTTTATGTGAAATTTGTGTTTCCTAATATATTTTTAAGCTTTAAGTTAAAACCCAATATTTACATTATAATATTGTACTTACTTATTTAATTTAAAAAAAGAAAATGTTTCTAGAACATCTCTTACTGCAATAGTGAGTAAAATATAAGTACAATTTTTTTATTAAAAATATAAGTACATTTATATTTGTACATACGAGTAAGTAATATAAGTACATTTATATTTGTACATATATATGTTTTATACAAAAGTACATTTATATTTGAAGTTATTTGGGGAACCAATATCATTATACTCGTAGCTGATCAATGCGTTTAATATTCGGGCTTGTTTTCAAAACACACTCAAGTAGGAAATGCCGCCACGATTTTCTTATTAGCCCCCGCACTCCAAAATGTAGCACGCTCACATACAAATTTAGGTTTCAATGGGAAATAATTTATTTTAAATTATTCAATAGGCGGTGAATAATAATATTTGGGGCAGTGGCCCGCATAAAAAACAAACCAGAGTGTTCCATGGAATTTTGTACATGCACAAAATAGTGAGGTGTGCTTGAGTATTGCGTTAAAATAGTGTTGAGAAAGTGGGGAAAATATATTGTGTATAAATTTGGCAAATTAAAAAAAAATCAGATAAAAATTAGTTCACAAATTTGGAAAAAAGGTAGGCAATTTTTCAAATCTGAAGATTTTTTTTTTGTGATACAACGATATAAAATATTTATGAAGAGGTTGTAACTCACTAAGCTTTGGTTGACAAGTTAATATATTTAATTATAGCGTCATCAATATGATTTAATAAATTGTTAATTATCAAGTCAAGATGGCCTTGACGGGATTCGAGACGGTACTGTTTTATTTCAAACACTGGTAAACATTCCACCTTGTCTTTTCTCTTGCACGTAGTACCAGCAATTACGGATTGTAGTTACGAGTATGCTCACTTGGACGTAGAGTAGATGGTTGTCCAGTCCATAGGTAGTCTAGTTGGACGAAGGGTCTTTTGTATGAACCTATCCTGCTGGAACAGTCTTCCTCTGGAGTTGAGAACAGAGACCAGTGTTGGCAGTTTCAGAAATTTGCTTAGACACATTCGTTTAGATAAGCTTCAACCCATAAAAGCGGCCTTGGGGTGGCTAGTGCTACTAAGCGGCGCTGTATAAAATTGGTCAATAATAATAATGTAATATAAATATACCTGATATTATATTTATATTATACTAGCAGACCAAACCGCGCTCTCGCACGGTTGGCTGCTAGGCCCTACGGGCAGTTTAAAGTCCGGCTTCGCCAGCACACTTTACCCTTGCTTTGATTTTTAAAAGATACATGAGAACTGACCGACAACAACAACAAAAATTGGACAATTTTATGGTAGAATCAAATGCCTAAACTCAGAATCTACAAAAAATCTAAGTATGGAAAAACGTTCGACCCATCGACAGAACTCTAAGAAAAAAATGACTTTTGAAAATTAAAAAAAAAAAAACTTTTTAACTTTTTTCATTTTTATATATAAGACACTTTGTATGAAATTTTACTTTTTAAATATTTGTTCAAAGAAATTTGCCGTAGAAAAAAAGTTTCTTCCAACATTTATGGGGTTTACTAAAATGCATTTTAAATTCGAGTATGAGGCCTAGACATTCAAAATGGTCGCCTGCAGAGCAATATATTTTTTTAGTTTGTATGACGGGTATGCAAAATATACACTTGGTGTGATTGTCTGATTACATATCTTTACATTTTGAAAAATTAGAATTGTAAATGTATCATCAAAATAGTTGATTTTTTTACTTATAAATTTGACTTTTTGGTGAAAATCAGGTTTTTCAAAATTTTGTTCGAAAAAATTTGTCATTGAAAAAAGTTTTCTTTCAAAAAATGTTAGCATCAGTCAAACAAACTCAATAATTGAGAATGAACTTCCAGAATTTTAAAATGAATGCCAGAAGAGTGTTAAATATTGAAGAAACAAAAAAAAATGTATGGCAGCTACTCTTAATCCTTCATGTATTTTGTTGTATTTTTTAAAATATGTAAGTTTGTTTATGTTGAGGTGGCATGCTTAATTTCAATGTTCCAACTTAATGCATACGCCAGTTGTGCCACCTGAAAGTTATTATTTTAAATTTTTTTCTATGTAGGTATTTACAAATTTTGTTTGAAGAATTTACTTTTTGCGAAAAAGTTTCTTCCAAAAGTTGTTAAAATTACTATGACACATGACTGTTTCGAATATCAAGTCTGTAAATTTAAAATGGCCGCCAGCGGCAAGATTTCAATTTTCAGTCTGTATGGCAGGTATGCGAAATATGCACGTGACGTCATCCAGACCCTGACAGTTGTTTAAGTTTGAGCATTTTATGGGGGTATGCAAAATAACAGCATCGTGCTGCGAACGGTCTGGGCGCCTATAGTGGTACAAATATACAAACAAACGGACAAACAAACAAACACCAAAAATTCTGGATATGAGGTTTAGTCCAGTCCGTCAATAGAAACACTTGTTGGAAAAACATTTTTGCAAATTCGAAAAAAACAGACGCAAATACCCCCTAGATTTTTATATAATAGACTAGCAGACCAATCCGCGCTCCGCACGGATGGCTGCTAGGTACCTATGGCTTCGCCATAATTGTTTGCCCAAATATATTTTATTTCATTGAATGCTTTAAGCTTCCTAAATAAAAAATAAATAAAAAAAATATATATATAAATATATAATTTAATAAATTTTGTGATAAAAAGGTGATTGGAATTCTTTTCATGTTCCGAATATCTTGAATCCACGATAGACAAATTGTTAAATATGTACGGTATGCACAGAAGTACATCGCATTCACATTCTTTTCAGTTCCAGAATAAATGCATGTCAGAATAATGTAATACATCAGTTGGTTCATGTTACCAATAAAGAAAAGTTAGGATAATAATAATATTTAATATAACAATGTGTTTAGTGCCGTTTTGTGAGTTGACCGCAAGGGTACTGCAGAGCCCCTCCTGAACAGACATGTCTTCAATATTGATTTAAAAACATTTGCACTCTCCACAGCTGTCAGCTCGTGTGGTAAAACATTAAAAAGCAGAGCGCCGGCAACACAAAAGGCACGATGCAAATAATTGGCCGTATTGCTCCTGCGAGGAGCCCTGAATCTATTCACAGCAGTACTATTTCAGACTCATTCCTTGACTTATAGGTTGGTATGAGGCTGGCCAATGACCATCCATATTGTAAGAATGGTTAAAGGAATAGAAGAAAATATTCATTCTGAAGTGTATTTGCCTATACCCTACACACGTCCCTGTATGGAGTGCCACCCGAGATATGCAATTACAAAAAAAAATAGCTTCATTAACAACGAACTATTTACTTTTATGCACGCCAAGGGCATAGAGGTTCATGTTTTGTCGTGCCATTGCTTTTACTTCACGGGAAGATGTAACGCCACTTGAGAAAATATATAACTTTGTATGAGCGTCAATGTGCTGTGGGTCCTTCTGACACATACATACAGGATGAGCATGAGCAATGCCCTGAGCTCGGGTTCGAATCCCACCCAGAGTGTCATAAATGATTCCCCGTTTCGGTTTTTTTTCTAACGCCAAAATCAATTACCGGCAAGGTTTACCTACTCACTCTTCACAAGAAATGTGTACCACCCTCTTCGGGAACTGGGAAACCCCTACTTCAACTGAAGTGATTGCATAAGGCTTGCCCCTTTACCTGTAAAAATAAATAGGTTCGACTCACCACATGCGAAACCCTTCGGGGATGACGCGGCAAGAAGTTGCACTGTATGTGTAGCTTAATTGCGAGTTATGTTACATATAAACTCACAAATGCTCTTTGCTGGGTTGGAAAATTCATTGCCTTTACCAAAGACCGGTAACAAAAAGGTCCATCCAGCCGTACAGCAATTGGGTCTTGCATGAGAATTGGCACTCTGTAGCGACGACCAAGCTTACAAAGGTCCGGTCTGGCACAGTTAGTAGAATGCTTGCATTCAAGGTTTGCTTTGCAGCAAGGGTTTGATCTCCACCGTGGGTGCCAGAAAGGATTTCCCGTTTCGGTGTTTATTTAAAACCCAAAATAAATACCGGCAAGGAGTACTCAGCCTTCACAATAAATATGAACCGCCCCCCTGTGGGAGCTGGGAAACCACATCTTCAACCGAAGTGATTGGCGTGAGGCTGACCCGATAAATAGGTCCCAAATCGCCACATGCGACCCCTTCGAGGAAAACACAGGTAAGAAGTTACACTTTATGTGTAATTAAGTCGCTTCGCGTTGTGATGTTGACAATTAAGTAGGTACCTATTATCTGAAAATGTATATTTTAATAATAAAAATAAAATTTTTATAAGTTGCATAGATCTATAATCTATAATCTAAGTTGCAAGGATATATTCATTCAAAGCTCTCAGATGTATGCCCACAAACAAACACGTGTAGTTCGCGCTTTCAAATGCTGATTGTGTACTTACAAATAAAATCCAAACCTCAAATGAACATAAGCCCTGCAACTCTTGCCGACATTCCCTGAAACAGGGGTGACATTGGCAAAGTGAACCATTTTTTACAGTATGGGTGGTCAGCCTCATACCAACCTATAAGTCAAGGAAAGATACCATTTAAAATTCATATTAAATGCATTCCCATAAGCAGCCACGTACAAGTTCACGCTAACTTATACCGCATGTGGACTTACAACATAAAACCCAATGCCAAATGGACATAAGCAAACTCTTGCTGAACTTCCCTGGAACAGGGGTGACATTGGCAAAGTGTTTTTTTTTAACAATATTGATGGTCAGCCTCATAGCAACCTATAAGTCAAGGAAGTGTCAGATTCTGAATAAGAAAACATTAGAATAAAAACAGTTGATAACTTAGCTACCACTAAATATTCGGAGTTCCTTTTTTATTTTTGGAATTTAAAAAAAAACTTACAAAGAAAAACAATATAAAGACATATATTTAGTACATTTCTACAAAAAAAAAAAAACAAAGATTTGTGAAGAGAAATGTAATCCATCAGCCTATTTGCCTGGTCAGAAATAGTTTCAAAGTTACAATAAATGGATCGCCCACGACCATACCATGTTGAAAGCACCGGTTCTCGTCCGATCACCGCAGTTAAACAACATTGGGCACCGATGGTATTTGGATGGGTGACCGCTTGGGAACACCGCGTGTCGTTGGTATTTTTTTAACCGGTCCGTAGTCCAGTGGCAATACTTCGGACTCGTAAATGAAGGGTTGTGGATTTGAATCCCGGCGGAGCACAAACAAATACCATTTATGTACCTATTCAAATATATAAGCCCCCATTTCAACTGAAGTGGTTGGCATAAAGCCAGATCCCTTACCTGTAAAAATAGATAGGTTTCACACGCCACATGCGACTCCTTGGGGCACAGCAGGGCTACAAGTTGCTATAAATTTGCAGCTTAGTTGCGTTTTTTTGAAGGGTTCTTGACTTATAGGTTGGTATGAAGCTAACCGCCCATAATACTCTCGTTTCAGAGTGTTGCAGGGCCAATGTTAATTTTACATTTAGGTTTTATTTTTTTAGGTACACTTTTTTTCTATTTTTAATTTATGTTAAATACTATTTTTTACTTTTAATTTAAATTAAATACTATTTATAACACTTCGGACTCGTAAATGGAAAGTTGTGAATTCAAAACCCGGCGAGCACAAAAAATATAGGTACCATTATATTTTCAAATATGCTCCTCGCTTGGTTGACAAATTCACTAAACTTTTACCAAAGACCAGTCACTAAAGGTCCATCCAGCCTTACAGCAACTGGGTCTTGCTTGACTATGGCGCTTTATAACAACGACCAAGCTCGTAAACAACACCTCTGCGGCACTACAACAAGTGTTCTAGACCGCTAATGTTTCTGAAATCTAGGTAGTCTCCCGCACAGGATTTATTAAAAAAAAAAAGGGTGTACGCAAGCTGGAACTCCCCACTTAAACTAATGTCATTGGTGTAAGGAAAACCCCTTGCCTGTAAAAATAAATATATTCCAACTTTCTCGAAGACAGCGCTGTATGAAGTTGCAGTATATGTATGTGCAGCTCAGATTGGTTTTTTAAAGCATGAATTGACGTACACAAAGTTGACATGTCACGAAGCCGTGTCACTAAAGAAGTCGAGACAAACTAATGTACCTACATCTATTGTCACATATCGGCCTACATAATATAAGGGCCGATATACATATTTGCAACATAGATTATAGATTTACCTCACTAAGATCATATTCTCGTAAGATGTAAGACGCTTGCACGCTGAGAAATTTTTTTTGAATGCAAACTGCAAATTGGTTCAGTTTTGCTAATGCTCCCCTTTTTCAGGGAAAATGGGCGTCAGTGCTGGACTTATGTTCATTTGAGGGTATAATGGATGTGAGAATTTTGTTAAACTGCATTATCGAACAAAGAAACCAAAGCGTTTAAAATTATTTATATCTCAACTGTAAAAGATTTTGTTTTAAATCTGTACCTGGTATGGAATCACATATTTGAAAGGTATCTACTCCCAATTGTAGTACCTACTCGTAAATGCCAAAACGATAAATATTTATGTCTTCATTTTAAATCAGTAAATACTGCAAAACTTCTTATTATTTCAATTATTATTACATCCAAGACCATTGTCCAAAACAAATTAAAAGCGAGCTGTCATTAAAACAAAATGTCCGCGTCCCGACGTTCCTTTTTCAAATTTATTAGTAGGGTGTCCATATGGCAGGCATATTATTTCGGGAATAAAATACTTTTTCGATATTCGGAAAGCAGTTTTCACATTTCACATACACTTTTCAGTCTATAATCTTAATCTGAGTTGCATGAATGAATTTACATATAAAACGCAACTAACGCAACTAAGCTTCACATATAGTGTAATTTCTTGCCGCGTTATCCCCATATAGGTCGTATATGGCGAGGGAACATAAGTTACACAGATAAATTTTCATTTGGGATTCATAATTAATGCATGCTCACTATAATACACGTGAAAATTTCTCAAATTAACATACATTTACCTTGCAATTTTTTCCACCCTTTCCTGAAACAGGGGTGACATTGGTAAAGCGAATTGACATTTTATAGATCAATATAATGATAATGTATGAATGAACTGTAAATTTTTAATGCCAAAAAATTTTAGCAACACGAGTTTTTTTTTGGTGCCTTAATATTTTAAAATCATGGTTACCCTCAAATCCCTTGAGTGTTGCTAGTCGCATGGTATTGCTACGGAAAAAAATATTTCCTTTAAATCTCATAAATACTCACTAATCAACCATACAAATGAAAAAAAAAGCATGTTTAAATCAAAAAATGATATTTTAACTTTTTCGCAGTTTGTATGGTAGCTATGAGAAATGAGTTTTTTTGATTGTCGAGATCCTGACAGTTGTCTGTAGCCTAAAATTAAAAAAATCTCCACCAAACCTCAGTACTCTGCTGTAAACGATGTGGGCGCCTATAGTGGTACAAATTTTTCGTTAGGTTAACAATCTAGATTATTATATTATACTAGCAGACCAAACCGCGCTCTCGCACGGTTGGCTGCTAGGCCCTACGGGCAGTTTAAGCTCCGGCTTCGCCAGCACACTTTACCCTTGCTTTAATTTTTAAAAGATACATGAGAACTGACCAACAATAACAACAAAAAGTGGACAATTTTATGGTAGAATCCCAGGCCTGATCGTGCTACTTCCTATTGTTGTGCAGGTGCTGAAGTCTTTATCCTGTTTTTTATTTCTGCGCTTTAATTTTCTGGTGATGGTTTATAATGATGCTCGACCCGTTCATTATCATTTAAGTGTATAACTTGTCTTTTTCTGCCCTTTTTTCGTTTTGCTGGTAATAGTATCTTAAGCGTACCTGTGTTGCTAGCAATTGTCTTATAGTGGCATGAAACATGACTGCGTTTGCTATACGGCATTGTTTTGTTGGTACTGGTGCTTTTGTTTTTAGATTGTTCCAGCTGCTCTTATTGTCATGAAATGCCTTCAAACTGCTCGTCCTGCTCTGAATTATCTTTTGACATCTTAAAACTGCTTGTAATACTTTTCACGATATTTTAGTGTCTGATACTGCTTGGTACCTGAAGATACCTCAAAATGCCTAAACTCACAATCTACAAAAAATCTAAGTATGGGAAAACGTTCGACCCATCGACAGAACTCTAAGAAAAAAATGACTTTTGAAAATTAAAAAAAAATAAACTTTTTAACTTTTTTTATTTTTATATAAGACACTTTGTATGAAATTTTACTTTTTAAATATTTGTTCAAAGAAATTTGCCGTAAAAAAAAAATTTCTTCCAACATTTATGGGGTTTACTAAAATGCATTTAAAATTCGAGTTTGAGGCCTAGACATTCAAAATGGCCGCCTGCAGAGCAATGTATTTTTTTAGTTGGTATCGCAGGTATGCAAAATATATACTTGGCGGGATTGTCCTATTACATATCATTATATTTCGCTAAATTATAATTGTTTGTGTAGCATCAAATCAGTTGATTTTTTTACTTATAAATTTGACTTTTTTGTGAAAATCAGGTTTTTCAAAATTTTGTTTGGAAAAAATTGTCATTGAAAAAAGTTTTCTTTCAAAAAATGTTGACATAAGCAAAACCAAATTGATCATTGAGGAAAAACCTTCAGACTTGTAAAATGAACGCCAGGAGAATGTTAAATATTGAAGAAACCAAAAAAAATGTATGGCAGCTACTCTTAATCCTTCATGTATTTCGTTGTTCTTTTAAAAATATTTAAGTCTGTTTATGTTTAGATAGCATGCCTAATTTCAATGTTCCAACTTTATGCATGCGCCCGTTGTGCCACCTGAAAGTTATTATTTTTTATTTTTTTCTATGTAGGTATTTACAAATTTAGTTTGAAGAATTTACTTTTTGCGAAAAAGTTTCTTCCAAAAGTTGTTAAAATTACTGAGAGGCATGACCGTTTCGAATATCAAGTCTGTAAATTCAAAATGGCTGCCAGCGGCAAGATTTCAATTTTCAGTCTGTATGGCAGGTATGCGAAATATGCACGTGACCTCATCCGGACCCTGACAGTTGTTTAGCCACTAACACTTTATGGGGGTGTGCAAAATTTCAGCATCGTGCTGCGAACGGTCTGGGCGCCTATAATGGTACAAATATACAAACAAACACACAAACAAACAAACAAACAAACAAACAAACAAACAAACAAACACCAAAAATTCTGGAATTGAGCGTTAGTTCAGTTTATCAAGAGGAACACTTTTTAGAAAAACATTTTTGCAAATTCGAAAAAAACAGACGCAAATACCCCCTAGATTTTTATATATCTACAAAAAATCTAAGTATGGGAAAACGTTCGACCCATCGACAGAACTCTAAGAAAAAAATGACTTTTGAAAATTAAAAAAAAATAAACTTTTTAACTTTTTTTATTTTTATATAAGACACTTTGTATGAAATTTTACTTTTTAAATATTTGTTCAAAGAAATTTGCCGTAAAAAAAAAATTTCTTCCAACATTTATGGGGTTTACTAAAATGCATTTAAAATTCGAGTTTGAGGCCTAGACATTCAAAATGGCCGCCTGCAGAGCAATGTATTTTTTTAGTTGGTATCGCAGGTATGCAAAATATATACTTGGCGGGATTGTCCTATTACATATCATTATATTTCGATAAATTATAATTGTTTGTGTAGCATCAAATCAGTTGATTTTTTTACTTATAAATTTGACTTTTTTGTGAAAATCAGGTTTTTCAAAATTTTGTTTGGAAAAAATTGTCATTGAAAAAAGTTTTCTTTCAAAAAATGTTGACATAAGCAAAACCAAATTGATCATTGAGGAAAAACCTTCAGACTTGTAAAATGAACGCCAGGAGAATGTTAAATATTGAAGAAACCAAAAAAAATGTATGGCAGCTACTCTTAATCCTTCATGTATTTCGTTGTTCTTTTAAAAATATTTAAGTCTGTTTATGTTTAGATAGCATGCCTAATTTCAATGTTCCAACTTTATGCATGCGCCCGTTGTGCCACCTGAAAGTTATTATTTTTTATTTTTTTCTATGTAGGTATTTACAAATTTAGTTTGAAGAATTTACTTTTTGCGAAAAAGTTTCTTCCAAAAGTTGTTAAAATTACTGAGAGGCATGACCGTTTCGAATATCAAGTCTGTAAATTCAAAATGGCCGCCAGCGGCAAGATTTCAATTTTCAGTCTGTATGGCAGGTATGCGAAATATGCACGTGACCTCATCCGGACCCTGACAGTTGTTTAGCCACTAACACTTTATGGGGGTGTGCAAAATTTCAGCATCGTGCTGCGAACGGTCTGGGCGCCTATAATGGTACAAATATACAAACAAACACACAAACAAACAAACAAACAAACAAACAAACAAACAAACAAACAAACAAAGAAACACCAAAAATTCTGGAATGGAGCGTTAGTTCAGTTTATCAAGAGGAACACTTTTTAGAAAAACATTTTTGCAAATTCGAAAAAAACAGACGCAAATACCCCCTAGATTTTTATATATAAGATTATATTATTATCTTATATATAAAAAAGGACAGGGTATTTGCGTCTGTTTTTTTCGAATTTGCAAAAATGTTTTTCCAACAAGTGTTTCTATTGACGGACTGGACTAAACCTCATATCCAGAATTTTTGGTGTTTGTTTGTCTGTTTGTCTGTTTGTTTGTCCGTTTGTCCGTTTGTTTGTATATTTGTACCACTATAGGCGCCCAGACCGTTCGCAGCACGATGCTGCTATTTTGCATACCCCCATAAAATGCTCAAACTTAAGCAACTGTCAGGGTCCGGATGACGTCACGTGCATATTTTGCATACCTGCCATACAGACTGAAAATTGAAATCTTGCCGCTGGCGGCCATTTTGAATTTACAGACTTGATATTCGAAACGGTCATGCCTCTCAGTAATTTTAACAACTTTTGGAAGAAACTTTTTCGCAAAAAGTAAATTCTTCAAACAAAATTTGTAAATACCTACATAGAAAAAAATCTAAAATAATAACTTTCAGGTGCCTCAACTGGCGCATGCATAAAGTTGGAACATTAAAATTAAGCATGCCACCTGAACATTAACAGACTTACATCTTATATATAAAAAAGGAGAGGGTATTTGCGTCTGTTTTTTTCGAATTTGCAAAAATGTTTTTCCAACAAGTGTTTCTATTGACGGACTGGACTAAACCTCATATCCAGAATTTTTGGTGTTTGTTTGTTTGTTTGTGTGTTTGTATATTTGTACCATTATAGGCGCCCAGACCGTTTGCAGCACGATGCTGTTATTTTGCATACCCCCATAAAATGCTCAAACTTAAGCAACTGTCAGGGTCCGGATGACGTCACGTGCATATTTCGCATACCTGCCATACAGACTGAAAATTGAAATCTTGCCGCTGGCGGCCATTTTGAATTTACAGACTTGATATGAGTAGTCCAATTGCAAACAGCGCTATGTTAAAAAAAATTTTTTTTTTGTTTTTGATGTCATTATATTGGATTTTTAAAAACGCTTATGTGCATTTTATTAAACTATTCAAAAACTCGCTACGTTACGTATAATTTGAGGCTTAATACGGTATACTCTTGCAAAAGTCGCTATGATATTTGACAATCCACTTTCAAAACTGTCTATGTTACTGTACACTTGCAAATGGCGCTAAGACGCCAACATCCTCGTGCAAATCCCGCTATCTTGCCTGTAAAACAAAAGCTCCAAATCAAATTTAAATAAATTGCACAGAATCTGTACTCGACTTTCTTGCAAAAATTAACCCACTGTAGGACGTATGTAAAGCTAGAATCATCTACCGGCTTATGCCGTTTCAATAAAAAATATAATATTTCAATTATAAATAAATTTTATTCCACCGCGGTGTGTACCTGCATACTCGTACAATATGGATATAGCCATATAATTACTTAAATGAATAGACATATTTGGTTGATTTATTTGTTAAGCGCCGTTTTTTGTGAATCACACCTCAAGAGCCCTCTGCGAGGTTGGTCTTCTCTGGAAAAAGCGCCAATTACACAAGAAAGATCTTTGACTTATAGGTTGGTATAAAGCTGACCACCCATAGTGTAAAAATAATTTACTTTGTTAATGTCACCCCTGTTTCAAGGAAAGTCGGCAAGAGTTGCAGGTTTTATGTTCATTTGAGATTTGATTTTAAATTGTAAGTACACATTCAGCGTTTTTAAGCGCGAATTTACACGTGTCTGTTTCTGGGCATGCATTTGATATGAGTTTTTAATTTTAATATATATTTGCAACTTAGATTTTAGAATCTAGATTATTATAGATGGTCATTGAACCCTTTTGTATGCAAACTAGGACTTTGTATGGTGGGTAAACTTTTTAGTTATATTTTGAAAACGTAACGACTGATTATTATTGGTATTTATAAAATTTTAAGGATCGCAGTCTTTTATCTTATTTTAACCCTTTGACTACCAAGAAAATTGTTAATACATTTTGTATGGAAAATTTTCACTTTGTATGGCGGCTATACTTCTAATTCACTTTTCGGAAAAAATAATGATGGCAATATAAACGTTATTATTATTGTTTTACATTTGTGCCAGATTATTTTTTTATTAACCCTCTAACTGCCGAGGATTTTTCATTTTCTTTTTTCTTTTATATGGCAACTCCCTAAATCAAGATCATGATGAAGCAATGATTATTATCAGTAGATAGCACTGTTTTATTAACGAGTTCACAAAAAATTTGAGAAAAATCGTTGGAGCCGTTTTTGAGAAAATCGCATTTAAAATTTTCATCTCTTTGGAAGCCATCTTGAATTTTCAAGTTGGTGTAATGCCATGTTATTCATACTTAATACATGTCCAAAAAAGCTGATATAGCCAAAATTTGGTATCTCTAGGTCTTATACTTTGGAAAGTGACACACATACACACACACACACACACACACACACACACACACACACACACACACACACACACACACACACACACACACACACACACACACACACACACACACACACATACAGACGGACGTTTTTGAAAGATAGTGTTTTTTGGCATGTCCTGCACCAGGACAACTCATTTCCGTGAAAACCTCGAAAACAAATTTTCACACCAAATCAATACTTTCTTTATAGCCTTCAGCTATAGCAAGAAGGTAAAAATAGCAATTATATTTCCGGTAGTTGGGCATTCTTTCTTGCCCTCTGACCGTATATTTGGCAATATTGAAAGAGAGGACTAAGAGAGGCTTAGATTTACGACTTACTGATTCAAAACTGTCTATGTTAATTCCATACAACTGCAAAGATGTCTATGTTACAAATACTTTTGCAGAACTTGCTATGTTCAATTTTAATATTCAAATTACAAGAATTATATAATACCGAGATTTCATTTTTTATAATAAAATAATTTCTAAGTAATACCACTGTAGAATTATTATAATGTAACAACATTTTCTTCAATAACTTAACTAGTAGATGTTTTTATTGAATTTCGTAAAAAAAACTTTTTTTAACATAGCGCTGTTTGCAATTGGACTACTCATATTCGAAACGGTCACGCCTCTCAGTAATTTTAACAACTTTTGGAAGAAACTTTTTCGCAAAAAGTAAATTCTTCAATCAAAATTTGTAAATACCAACATAGAAAAAAATACAAAACAATATCTTTCAGTTGGCACAACGGGCGCATGCATTAAGTTGGAACAATGAAATTGAGTATGCCACTTAAACATAAAGAGACTTAAGTATTTTCAAAAGTACAACAAAATACATGAAGGATTAAGAGTAGCTGCCATACATTTTTTTTGGTTTCTCTAATAATCAGAGGTCTGCTGGCGTCCATTTTGAATTTTGGAGGTTAACTTTTACATTTTTGAGTTTGTTTTAATTATGTCAACAACTTTCGAAAGATTTTTTTTTTCAATGGCAATATTTTTCTAACAAAACATTAAAATACCTAATTCTTCACTAAGTCATTTTCTTTCTTGAGGCTATTGTTTTATATACATTGTGTGAGGTAAATAGGCGGATACTTTTGACCAATGAAATCCATTATTGTTTTATACCAACATGCCTTATGTACTGTACAGCCAATAATGTTGGTTTCGCGACAAAATGGTGGAAAATTAAAAAGTTATTTTCTATCGACCAATGAAACACAAAAATCTCTTATGTAATATGTACCTATATACTGACATGTTATTTACTCCAACAGCCAATCACATAACATTACCGTCTATGTAATCGTGGAAAATTTAAAGAGTGGATTTATATGCCAAAAAAAAAATGTAAAAGAATCCTTTTAATAAAAAATCAAAAAATGGTCAAAAATAAAAATTTGACACAACTTACAAAAAAAAAACAAAAATCAAAAAAACGCAACATCAAAATTTAATAAAAAAATGAAATAAAATAACATGAAATCTAACATTAAAAAAAACTTAAAAATAAAAAAAAAGAAACACGAAATCAAATTGTTTAAAAAAAAACAAAATAAATAATCGAAAAACATGAAATCAAAAATTTAAAAAAAAACTTGAAAAAAAAAACGAAAAAAAATAATTTTAAAATTAAAATAAAAACGCAAAATCAAAAATTAATAAAAAAAAATGAAATAAAATAACATGAAATCTAACATTAAAAAAACTTACAAAAAAAAAAAAAAATACACGAAATCAAATATTAAAAAAAAAAAACAAAATAAATAATCGAAAAACATGAAATCAAAAATTAAAAAAAACTTGAAAAAAAACGAAAAAAAACATGAATTTTAAAATAAAAAAAATTAAATAAAATAACATGAACTCTAACATTAAAAAAACAGACAACAAAAAAAAAGAAACACAAAATCAAATAGTTTAAATAAAAACAAAATAAATAATCGAAAAACATGAAATCAAAAATTTTAAAATAAAATAACATGAAATTCATCCTTATCAAAAAATTACAACAATAGAAACGGGAAATTAAAAAAATAAAAACAAATTTTGAAAATAACTAATAGAAAAACATGGAAAAAAAAACTTGAAACAAAAACGAAGCATTCAATGAAATAAAGGACATAAGGGCAAAAAATTATGGCGAAGCTAGACTAAAAACTGCCCGGAGGGCCTAGCAGCCAACCGTGCGAGAGCGCGGTTTGGTCTGCTAGTCTTATATATAAAAATCTAGGGGGTATTTGCGTCTGTTTTTTTCGAATTTGCAAAAATGTTTTTCCAACAAGTGTTTCTCTTGATAAACTGAACTAAAGCTCGATTACAGAATTTTTGGTGTTTGTTTGTTTGTCCGTTTGTTTGTTTGTCCGTTTGTTTGTATATTTGTACCATTATAGGCGCCCAGACCGTTCGCAGCACGATGCTGAAATTTTGCACACCCCCATAAAGTGTTAGTGGCTAAACAACTGTCAGGGTCCGGATGACGTCACGTGCATATTTCGCATACCTGCCATACAGACTGAAAGTTGAAATCTTGCCGCTGGCGGCCATTTTAAATTTACAGGCTTGATATTCGAAACAGTCATGTCTCTTAGTAATTTTAACAACTTTTGGAAGAAACTTTTTCGCAAAAAGTAAATTCTTCAAACAACATTTGTAAATACCTACATAGAAAAAAATAAAAAATAATAACTTTCAGGTAGCACAACGGGCGCATGCATAATGTTGGAACATTGAAATTAAGCATGCCACCTGAACATAAACAGACTTACATATTTTCAAAAATACAACAAAATACATGAAGGATTAAGAGTAGCTGCCGTACATTTTTTTTTGGTTTCTTAAATATTTAACATTCAACTGGCGTTCATTTTAAAAGTCTGAAGGTTTTTCCTCAATGATCAATTTGGTTTTGTTTATGTCAACATTTTTTGAAAGAAAACTTTTTTCAATGACAACTTTTTTCCAACAAAATTTTGAAAAAACTGATTTTCACAAAAAAGTCAAATTTATAAGTAAAAAAATCAACTGTTTTGATGCTACACAAACAATTATAATTTAGCGAAATGTAATGATATGTAATAGGACAATCACGCCGAGTATATATTTTGCATACCCGCCATACCAACTAAAAAAATACATTGCTCTGCAGGCGGCTATTTTGAATGTCTAGGCCTCATACTCGAACATAAAATGCATTTTAGTAAACCCCATAAATGTTGGAAGAAACTTTTTTTCTACGGCAAATTTCTTTGAACAAATATTTAAAAAGTAAAATTTCATACAAAGTGTCTTATATATAAAAATAAAAAAAGTTAAAAAGTTTTTTTTTTTTTAATTTTCAAAAGTCATTTTTTTCTTAGAGTTCTGTCGATGGGTCGAACGTTTTCCCATACTTAGATTTTTTGTAGATTGTGAGTTTAGGCATTTTAAGGTATCTTCAGGTACCAAGCAGTATCAGACACTAAAATATCGTGAAAAGTATTACAAGCAGTTTTAAGATGTCAAAAGATAATTCAGAGCAGGACGAGCACTTTGAAGGCGTTTCATGACAATAAGAGCAGCTGGAACAATCAAAAACAAAACACCAGTACCGACAAAACAATGCCGTATAGCAAACGCAGTCATGTTTCATGCCACTATAAGACAATTGCAAGCAACACAGGTACGCTTAAGATACTATTACCAGCAAAACGAAAAAGAGCAGAAAAGACAAGTTATACACTTAAATGATAATGAACGGGTCGAGCATCATTATAAACCATCACCAGAGAAATAAAGAGCAGAAATAAAAAGCAGGATAAAGACTTCAGCACCTGCACTACAATAGGAAGTAGCACGATCAGGCCTGGGATTCTACCAAAAAATTGTCCACTTTTTGTTGTTGTTGCTGGTCAGTTCTCATGGATCTTTTAAAACTCAGAGCAGGGGTAAATTGTGCTGGTGAAGCTGTCTTTCGTGGATTAAAGATATTCGGAACATGAAAAGAATTCAATTACCTTTTTATCACAATTTTTTTAAAATTATATCTTAAAGCATTCAATGAATTAAAGAACATATGGGCAAAAAATTATGTCGAAGCCAGACTAAAACCTGCCCGGAGGGCCTAGCAGCCAACCGTGCGAGAGCGCGGTTTGGTCTGCTAGTATATTATATAATCCTTTATTATATTACCCTTCGTCGTCGTCATTCGTCTTCGTCATTCGTCGTCGAGTTTCGATTTTCAAAATCAATGCCATCACAGCAGATGAAACACATTCATGCTCTATAGCAAATTAATTTTTGTATATATGCTGCAATGCGGCGAGCTTACGCGTGTGTGTTTACAAATGTATGAAAACTTTTAGGAATTAATCTGTTTGTTCATACTAAAAATGTATGGAACAATATTGACATCTAGCGGCAAAACGTAAAAGTTTTTTTTACATTTTCTTTTATTTCATGCAAATTAAAAATAAAAAAAAAGCCAAATAAAAATGGATTTCAATCTGTAATCTAAGTTGCAAACATATATAACATTTGAGATTCATATTACATGCATTCTTACGAGCAGACATGTATAAGTTCTAATCTAATCTAATCTAAGCTGCAAAGATATATATCATTTAAGATTTATATTAAATGCATTCCCACAAGCAGATATGTATAAGTTCCCGCTTACATATGCTGCATGTGTACTTACAACATAACAGCCCATTCCAAATGAACATAAGCCCTGCAACTCTTGCCAACCTTCCCTGAAACAAAGGTGAATTTGCAAAGTAAACCATTTTTTAAAGTATGGGTGGTCAGCCTCATACCAACCTATAAGTCAAGAAAATTATTTTGTGTATTTCTTTACATAATCTAAGTTGCAAAGATACATACCATTTAAGATTCATATTAAATGCATTCCCACACGCAGACAGGTACAAGTTCACGCTTACAAATGCCCAATGTGGACTTGCAAAATAAAAAAACTAATCTCAAATGAACATAAGCCCTGCAACTTTTGCCGACTTTTCCTCAAACAGAGATAAAATTTGCATGGTAAACCATTCTTACAGTATGGGTGGTCAGCCACATACTAACCTATAAGTCAAGGAAATTATTTTATTAAGTTCTATAATCTAAGTTGCAAAGATACATACCATTTGAGATTCATATTAAATGCATTCCCACAAGCAGACAGGTACAAGTTCACGCTTACAAATGCCCAATGTGGACTTGCAAAATAAAAAAACTAATCTCAAATGAACATAAGCCCTGCAACTTTTGCCGACTTTTCCTCAAACAGAGATAAAATTTGCATGGTAAACCATTCTTACAGTATTGGTGGTCAGCCACATACTAACCTTTTAGTCAAGGAAATTATTTTGTTTAGTTCTATAATCTAAGTTGCAAAGATACATACCATTTGAGATTCATATAAAATGCATTCCCACAAGCAGACAGGTACAAGTTCACGCTTACAAATGCCCAATGTGGACTTGCAAAATAAAAAAAACTAATCTCAAATGAACATAAGCCCTGCAACTCTTGCCGACTTTTCCTCAAACAGAGATAAAATTTGCATTGTGAACCATTGCTTACAGTATGGGTGGTCAGCCACATACTAACCTTTTAGTCAAGGAAATTATTTTGTTTAGTTCATTAATCTAAGTTGCAAAGATACATACCATTTGAGATTCATATTAAATGCATTCCCACAAGCAGACAGGTATAAGTTCGCGCTTACAAATGCCCCATGTGGACTTATAAAATAAAAAACTAATCTCAAATGAACATAAGCCCTGCAACTTTTGCCGACTTTTCCTCAAACAGAGATAAAATTTGCATGGTAAACCATTCTTACAGTATGGGTGGTCAGCCACATACTAACCTATAAGTCAAGGAAATTATTTTATTAAGTTCTATAATCTAAGTTGCAAAGATACATACCATTTGAGATTCATATTAAATGCATTCCCACAAGCAGACAGGTACAAGTTCACGCTTACAAATGCCCAATGTGGACTTGCAAAATAAAAAAACTAATCTCAAATGAACATAAGCCCTGCAACTTTTGCCGACTTTTCCTCAAACAGAGATAAAATTTGCATGGTAAACCATTCTTACAGTATGGGTGGTCAGCCACATACTAACCTTTTAGTCAAGGAAATTATTTTGTTTAGTTCTATAATCTAAGTTGCAAAGATACATACCATTTGAGATTCATATAAAATGCATTCCCACAAGCAGACAGGTACAAGTTCACGCTTACAAATGCCCAATGTGGACTTGCAAAATAAAAAAAACTAATCTCAAATGAACATAAGCCCTGCAACTCTTGCCGACTTTTCCTCAAACAGAGATAAAATTTGCATTGTGAACCATTGCTTACAGTATGGGTGGTCAGCCACATACTAACCTTTTAGTCAAGGAAATTATTTTGTTTAGTTCATTAATCTAAGTTGCAAGATACATACCATTTGAGATTCTTAATAAATGCATTCCCACTAGCAGACAGGTATAAGTTCGCGCTTACAAATGCCCCATGTGGACTTATAAAATAAAAAACTAATCTCAAATGAACATAAGCCCTGCAACTTTTGCCGACTTTTCCTCAAACAGAGATAAAATTTGCATGGTAAACCATTCTTACAGTATGGGTGGTCAGCCACATACTAACCTATAAGTCAAGGAAATTATTTTATTAAGTTCTATAATCTAAGTTGCAAAGATACATACCATTTGAGATTCATATTAAATGCATTCCCACAAGCAGACAGGTACAAGTTCACGCTTACAAATGCCCAATGTGGACTTGCAAAATAAAAAAACTAATCTCAAATGAACATAAGCCCTGCAACTTTTGCCGACTTTTCCTCAAACAGAGATAAAATTTGCATGGTAAACCATTCTTACAGTATGGGTGGTCAGCCACATACTAACCTTTTAGTCAAGGAAATTATTTTGTTTAGTTCTATAATCTAAGTTGCAAAGATACATACCATTTGAGATTCATATAAAATGCATTCCCACAAGCAGACAGGTACAAGTTCACGCTTACAAATGCCCAATGTGGACTTGCAAAATAAAAAAAACTAATCTCAAATGAACATAAGCCCTGCAACTCTTGCCGACTTTTCCTCAAACAGAGATAAAATTTTCATTGTAAACCATTCTTACAGTATGGGTGGTCAGCCACATACTAACCTATAAGTCAAGGAAATTATTTTATTAAGTTCTATAATCTAAGTTGCAAAGATACATACCATTTGAGATTCATATTAAATGCATTCCCACAAGCAGACAGGTATAAGTTCGCGCTTACAAATGCCCCATGTGGACTTATAAAATAAAAAACTAATCTCAAATGAACATAAGCCCTGCAACTCTTGCCGACTTTTCCTCAAACAGAGATAAAATTTTCATGGTAAACCATTCTTACAGTATGGGTGGTCAGCCACATACTAACCTATAAGTCAAGGAAATTATTTTGTTAAGTTCTATAATCTAAGTTGCAAAGATACATACCAATCGAGATTCATATTAAATGCATTCCCACAAGCAGACATTTATAAGTTCACGCTTACACATAATGCATGTTGACTTACAACATAAAAACCCAATCTCAAATTAATATAAGCCCTGCAACTCTTGCCAATCTTCCCTGAAACACAGCTGAAATCTTCAAAGTGAACCATTTTTTAAACTATGGGTGGTCGATTTTCTTTTACAAAGGCTGCATGTTTTTATTTTACATGTTTTCCGAATTTTAACGCGAGGAAACTATGCGCAATATACACATTCACCAAATGTTAAGGGGTTGGGCTGCGTAGCAGCCAGGGGCAACGCCCCTAGTATATTTATATTATACCTGATGATGACCTACTAGGTCGAAAACGTTTGTAATTTGTTTTAAAGATTTTAATCTTTTTAAATAAATTTTATTGTGAAAATATACAGTGTTTTGTTTGAATTCATTAAAACAATTATAAATTAAATAAACATATACCTTTCAATATTTTAAATCTTTGCCTCTTAAAATGCCTTTTTAATTTTCGTGCATTCACCCCTTTCTGGACAAAACTCTCCAAAAAAATATTGGTTAGCTTCTGGATATCATAGACATTCTTATCTTTTCTGCTTTATTTTTTTCCTACTTTTGGAATGCTATATAAAATTACAGAATTTAAAAATAACTGGAAAATATTATGTGGACACTAGAGCCTTGTGAATTAGGTAATATTTTCGTTAGTCAGTATTTTGAATTATTGTAACTGACTGCCTTGACTTATAGGTTGGTATGAGGCTGACCACCCATACTGTAAAAAATGGTTCACTTTGCCAATGTCACCCCTGTTTCAGGGAATGTCGGCAAGAGTTGCAGGGCTTATGTTCATTTGAGGTTTGGATTTTATTTGTAAGTACACAATCAGCATTTGTAAGCGCGAACTACACGTGTTTGTTTGTGGGCATACATCTGAGAGCTTTGAATGAATATATCCTTGCAACTTAGATTATTATTATTATTATTATTATTACAACAGTTATCAAAAATTTCTGAGATGAAGAAGAGTTAAGAATGAACCTGTCGTTATTTTTAATAATTCACATACTGTATTTTTATGCAAAAAATAGTCCTGTTCAGTTTAAGTTGAAAACAGTATCGAAGTTATAATTATTGTTACATGACTATTACCTCCGTTCCAAGTTAGGCAATATTTTTTGAAAAAATGACCTCTTAAAAATCAGTTCATCCTCAATAGTTTTGAAAAGAAAGTGCCTCCTGAAAACGTTGGGTACGTCGCTAAAGAAACATCGAAAATTATGTAGATTCTGCCATTACGGTTCGTCTAATATCCGAAAGGTGTAATAAAATTGATATTATCTACTTTATAATTTGTAAAAAAATCATGTGTTCAAACGTAAAATATGAAAAATTAAAAATGTTTAAAAGCGTGATATTTATGGGAACAATAATAAGGTTTGAAAACCGAAATAAAGAAAAAATAAAAGGGTATGATTTCAGAAGGTGAAATGTATATTAGGTTTAATCGCCCTTGTTCCTAACAAGGTGCCAGTCTACGCACACCCTCACAGCCTCGACGTTCGTGACTGGAATAAAAATTAAATCGAGTGAAAAAATGTATGAATATTAATTCCTCCTGATCAAGATATTGTAGGCGCCATTAAACTTCCTGTTTTTTAAATTTGAGGTTGATAGCTGCGTATTTTGAATTTATTCCATTTCTTCGACTTCCTTGGCACTGAAGTCTCACTTCCACATTATTATTTCAGCCATGGACATACTTCTGATCTGAATGTAAATCTTGCTATCTTGCTGTCATTTTATGTCTTTATCAACATATTTAGATACTCTTACTTTCCTCGGACACACCCTCATACAAATGTGACATTCCGTATTATGAGTTTATTATATTCTGTTATTGGTTTTATCAAAAACACAGGGTCTATGTGTCATGCGTGCTTCCAGTATCCACTTACGACTTGAAAACAAAAGAGCTCACTCAGTATAGCGCCAACAGACTGAGGACGTGCCAAAGAGCCATTGTAAGGAGGATGCTGGGAATCGGTCTCACCAAGTCCATCCAAGTAGTTCTTTGGTAAACGCTATTTTCCTTTCTATCGTGATGTTTAATAAAGTTTGTATTTTTTTTAGTAATTGGAAAATTCTTATTTTCAATGACTATCCTGATCTTAAGCCGTTGACTATCCTATGGATGAGTTAACATACCTTCGGAGACGATGTCTGCAAGAAGGTTAGATGCCAACGTTTAGTTTTATACTTGAGTTATCTTGCACAAAAATCAACCAAAAAAGCGAGTTTATATTTGTATTTATATTGACAAGACAAATGGCCTGCTTTCGTTGTGATCGCGACTCTACATCAAAAAGTCCGCGCTGAAAACAATTGCGGAAATGGCGGGATATTAGGCCAAAGATGCGCCTAATGCGGTCAGAGATAAGTTAATGGCCGCCATAAGTCAGCCGGCCAGTGATTGCCCGAAACAAATAGACTCGTTGATAGCGAGGTGCATAAACAAACCAACCAAAATTAGACCAATTTTGGTACTTTTTTTGGGGTGGATGCTTTTGTTTTTGTCTTGTGATAAATTGATTTATCTTCTACATCAGCCATTACTAGTTCACCATCGAAGTAAAAGACTGCCTTACCTCTTGCGGTTGCTCCTGTCCTGGGTTATTTTCTGCCATATTTCCTCAAAAGCTGTCTGTACGTCATTCATTAATCGAGCAGCCCAATTGTTATTTTGCCCTTTTGGGCCCATTGCGTAAATTCCACCTCAATTGCGTAAATGAAAAATGTATGAAATTCGTATATGATAGCATTCCTAGAGAGTGATTGTTCATACATTTTTCAGGATTACGCATTTTTTTAAGCTAGGGGCAATGGTCCACCATTCCAAAATAAGATATTTCGTCACCTTAGTGCTTGTTTGTTTTATGTCCATCAGAGGTAATTTCGAATGAGTATTGTTTGTTTGTGTACTGGACCAATGTGTCTAATGAAAACTGGAAATTGATTTGAAAAATATTTAAAAACACTCTCACATTGTCGTGTAAGTATTACGTTTTTTCTTAGCTCAGATTGTATATAATGAGATTCTTAACACTATTTCATTGAAAGGTCATATTTGAATCAAATGGTAGGAACTGGAGAAACGATTTTTACATCAGAAATGATAAAAGAAATGCACTATTGCTTCGAAAAATCTTGTTAAAACATGGGGTTGATGGAAACCCAAAACAAGGTGACTTGGTGAAGTGATTGATGTAGGCTTTTAAGTGTTAAATAATTATCGCAAATAGATCCAAAGCATGATGGAGTGGGAGTGGATTGTGGTGTAATAGGAATATGAAAGTTAACAAGGCATTGGATAGACGGCATTAGCAGTTGTTGATCAAGCAAGCAAGACTCATCCTTGGATGTCGTACTAACAATGTTGATGCAATCATACTATCGGAAATCCTGGAGCTAAAAAATATGTTATTTTGAACAGTGAGGAGCAGGATTTGGGTGTGTTATAAAATCAGTTTTTTGCCTAGATGAACATAAAAGTGGTCTGGCCAAAAAGTTATTTTGAATGTATTTAATTTTGCAGCCTGGTGGTTTCTTGAACACCAACTTGGGAATAAGAGATTTTTGAGAAGACATGGAGTTAAAAAAAAGAAAATCTTTCTTGTATTAAAAAGAGAATAAAGATACAAGTACTTATTACATCTGTAGATAATGTTTTTTTTTTTCATATTAATCTTTTGGTAACCGCAACAAATCTGGATTTATTTTAAATATTCATCGCGTAATTTCATCTCAAAAGAATCCCCACATTCCCGTTTGGATCTCTTCAATCTCGCGGCAGTGGGTGCGAATTTTCCCCGCAAAGCGAAAATATTCCCGTAAAGCGGGGATAATGTATGATACGAAAAATCGGGAGCGAGCCTAAGCGTTTCATAATGCGAAAATTTATGTTAAAAAATGTGCTAGTAAATATTTTAAACCTGATATATTAAGTGTCTAAGTGAAAAAGCATTGATGAAGCCAAGCCGCGTATGGGTGAAAGCAAACGTCACTTCACTTTCGGACATGTTTTTTTATGAATACTTTTTGCTTAAAAATAAACATATTTTCAACAGAGCTTTTAAAATGTTAGTACTCCTTGAAATGTTTTTTTGTTGCACTAGCCTTACCGAAGTCAACTGATTCGAAAAAACGTTAAGAAAATAAATACTTTTTTATAAATATTTAAAAATATAAATGGTAAAACATTGTTTTAATTCACTTTATTTTATTTGTTTATGCTCGAATATTTTCGCCTAATGAGGCATCTTCAAGAGCAGAATGGTTACAAATATATTTTTATAAAATAATTTTCAAAACAATTTTCAAAACAACTTTTTTTCAAAACAACTTTTTTTCAAAACAAAAGTAAACAAATAAAATAAAGTGAATTAAAACAATGTTTTACCATTTATATTTTTAAATATTTATAAAAATGGACTTTCACTGTGTTAACAGATCAACACTAAAAAATACTTTTTTGATTCTAAATTGATGGGGGTTTCATAAATTGAGATATTTTTTCTGAAAACTTTGTCTGTGTTATACTGAAGAAACGTGAAATTGTTACAAATATTGATGATTAGCGTCGTATCAGTATAGTACCATTATTTTGATTGCCTTTGTACCTTACGTATACGGTATAGGTATATGATTTCAAGCGCCTGGTATATAGGCAAAATTGTGGTTTTTCGTATATTTAAGATAAATCAGAATAAATGCTGTAATGAAAGTTATGATTTTTTTCCACTTCTTCTTTAAATCTATTGAAATAACTTTGTGAAAGTGAATGTAATTTTTTTCATCTCATCGTAATGTATGAAAGCCATACACAAAGAAAACTTTATATAACTACAGCTATTGAGAAAATCTTCCTACTATTTAAACTTCCTAATTCCTTTTTCCCAAACTTTCGTAGCAGGACTACGGTCCTTTGAAACAAAAGATTTTCTTTCCGTAGCAAACCAAACGTGTGACGTCATCATAATGTGAATTCATGTGCAGACCTTACATACGCAACTAAGCTACACATATAGTGTAGACTCTTTCCGCGTTATCCCCGAACGGTTTCGCATGTGGCGAGTAGAACCTATTTATTTGTACAGGTAAGAGGCCCACTTCCGGTTGAAGTAGGGGTTTCTCGGCTCCCGAGAGCGCTAGTACTTATTTCTTGTGAAGGCTGAGTAAACTTTGCCAGTATTTTATTTTTGGGTTTAAAATAAACAAGGAAACGGGAAATCATTTCTGACACCCTTGGTGAGATTTGAACCCGAGCTCATGGCATGAAATGCAAGCACTTTACCAACTGAGCTGAAAACAAGAAGAAATAATCCAACAAACCCAATACATTTTTTGTGTTTTATATAGTTTAGAAATGAGTATTGCTTTGTTACTTCCCGGGTTTTCAGTCAACGGGCCAAGCGGGGTAAAAGGGTAGTAGGAAGGACGAAGAGGTGTATATGCGGAACGTTCGCAAAAGGGGGGGTGGGTGGGTCGGGGGTGGGAAAATTCATCGGGGTGGTTGGGTGGGGGGAGGCCCGGGAATCTGTGCGCAGTACCTTCAGTCGCTCGCCGTCGTTCCCGCGGTGAACATCGTCAGACCGAGAGAGCCGCGCGCGCATGCGTCAACCCCCGCCCGCCTCGAGGTACCACCCCTTCCCCGCATTCGAGGGTAGTACTCTACCGAGTGCGAAATATTGTGGATCGTGCGAATTTTTTTTTTCGGCATATTTTTCGTGTAATGTAATGTGAACTGTATTTATTTATTTGGTATAACCCTGAGGTCTTGCAAATTTTGAAAATGATTTGTGGAAAAATTACCTGAAAAACGATGAAATACTCCTTCAGTATCAACCTTAAATACTTTATTGTGTTTGTTGTTATTATTTGCTAATAAATACAAAATACCCTGATAGATTTTTTCTTATTTAGGAATCTTTAAGAACTGGATTGACTTAACATTATAACAGTGTATATTAAGATTGAAATATCAACTGTCAACAGTTTTCAATTTTTTTTTTAGTAATTAAAGAATTAATGAATATTTTTAAAAGATCATAGGAAAATACAATAAAGAATTTTAAGTTGAAGTAGTGATTTACATAAAAAAAACATAGAAGATAAAAATAGTAATTTATAAATCAGTATAAATTGAAAATAATCTCAATTAAAAAAACAAATAAGTTTCAACAAAAATCCATTTACTATGTGGTACAGTGGTTTGTGAATATAAAATAATAAACTCGTTAACAAAAATTTCAGTTGTGATATTTTACCTTACATTTGGTAAAATAATTGTGCGATAAAATAAACAATTTCCCTGGATTTGTGTTAAACTCTGTCTACATTCACGCAGGTAATTGTAAAACTTTTAACATTACGTTTATATTTAGAAATACTTTACAATTACAGTATTATTACAGATTCTTTGTTTCCTAGATAATTTAATGAATTCAGCTTTAACATGAAATAAGCTTTTTCAATTTTAATGAGTTTTCTTCGAAGGCTTTTCATTCAATATTTTGTTCGAGAAAAAATGATACTTTTACTAGAACTGCATTAAAAATATTTTCCTCCCTTTAAACTTACTACAGAAGTTACGTATATTTTTTAAAATAACTTTAATTTAGGATTTTTAATTATATCTTGATATTATTCAAAGTAAAGTTATTCTTTTATACTTGGAAGAAATTGAAATAATGATTACACATTTCGATATTTCATTTTGATGCTTTTCTGAAGTTTCAACTTGCGGTAACAAAAATATAATTAAAAGGTTATAAGCTGTACGTAACCTTAAAGAAGGTTTAAAAAACAAAATATCCAAGATATTGTACACAAGATATATCTTATCATTACAGAAACTATTTTTAATACGAAAAAAACTAGTTGTGCTACGAGCGTAGAACTTTAAATAAAAAATGTAGACCCCCGATAAGGGAATGTTTAACAAAAAATATGAAAGAAAATTTCAAGTAAGATTTGCTCAGGATAAGCTAAAAATAAAATCAGCAAACACTGTGCGGTACTTAGTGGCTGAAAAAAAGTGGAAAGAAAAAAAGAAGGAGTTGGTGGCGGACAGCCTTGGCGAAGAGTGCTTTTTCCTACACAGCCTTTCATGCTCAGGCATAATGTAATAATACGTCACACGAAGCTTTTTAAAAAAAAGATCGGGCTGACAAAATATGTGTGTCGAAATTGAAGAAGTAAATACACGAAACAAATTCAAACGCACATCATGTGCCTGCTGATATATTGTATTTATTTTTTATGTATTTTGCGTTAGACATTTTTTTTCAGTTTTGGCCTACTTTTTGCTTCGTATGAATTCGCGAGGAAATGTTGCTTCAAACTATTTTTTTATAATATTACAACACAAATTGCGGAATCTCGAATAATATTGAATTTTCGCAAGTGCTTTAAATGTTTAATTAAATAAGAATAAAAACATAAATTTGTCATTTTCTTAACTTTATTTTCATATTATGTCCCTGCGTATATCTCAATATTTTTTCATCATCACTGGTATTGTTACTGGTATGATGAGGGAATAAGGCGTCGGTACTCAAATTTGCGTTAATGAAACAATTGCAGGTTGAAACCCCGCCTGCGGTGTTTCCTATCGATAGTATCTTTGACCCTGCTTCAACAGATGTCATTGGGTAGTATTAATAAAAAGTCATTAGGTACAATATGAAATAACGAATTATTACTTGATAATGTTATAACGTATTTCTGAACACGCAAAAAAAGGTTGGTGAATTACATTCCTCTTCACAAACCTGTTAAAAAAAACCATACAAAATAGGTTAAAACAATAGGTGTAATATAACGAGAAGCTGGATTTTTCTTTATAAAAAAGAATCACCTTTATAATAATTTCTGTTTAAACGAACACGTGTCTTGTCAAATCATTCAGATTTTCACGAAATACTCGTATAATTAACTTAGGCTAGTAAAAAAAAGGTTTCAGGATTTCATTTAAAACCCAAGGCTACGAACTGTCGTTTGAAATTTGTAAGGAGACGAAAACAAAACATGGCTTTAGCATTCAAGAAATAAAACCCGAGCATAAAAAAGGAAAACGACAGCTTTTTGAGCTGCGTTTATGTTGGTGAAGGTGCCTACACTGAGTGTTATAATTGTTTCGTTACATTTTTTAAATCTTTCTTTGTGTTAAAGAATAATTTCCGTTTCTACTTAATTTTCTACTTGTCACGAACACTCTGGGAGTTTCTGTAATAGGATACTTATTTTTCTGTGGAATTCACGACGCCCATTTATTCTGATTTTTTAATGTAAATTTCTTTCATTTGAAAGTTGTATAAGTTTACACTACATTTCTCTAGTACTGAGGAAAAACCTTTAGATTTTTTCGACTCTTGTCTGATTTGAGCCACATTCATTGACTTCTTTCTTAGGAAATGGAAATTTTGTCAATTCATTTTTACGCTACGGACTCGTAATTGGAAGCACCCTAGTTCGATTCCTGGCGGAGTACAAAAAATTCTCGGTTAAAAAATTCATGTACCTTTACTAAAGACTGGCCATCTAAGGTCCATCCAGACTTACAGCAACTGGGCCTTGTTTGTGAATTGGCTTATTCTACAGAAACGCACAAGCTTACAATGAGCTCTTGAGATGCGATACAAACAAAATCTGTCTTGAAAAATTAAATCATCTTAGTATTTTATTTTTTATTTGCGGGATGATGAAAACTGTTCGTTATTTGTTGTTTTTACTACCCATAATGTTTACGTAGTTTGAAAACAAAAAAATAAACGATTGAATTTCAAAACGAAAATAATCCATGGGGTGTCGATAGGGCAGAGCTAGCGGTGAAATAAAAACGCAATTAGTTGGTAATGAAGGCACTTGGTGGGATATAGGCCCGCACCCCGCGCCCCCTCACACCCCCGCCCACAGGGGGCTGTTGCCAAATTTGCAGTATTTCACGGCAAGTAGAATAAGGGCGGAATAGACGGCCGGGTGGAGCGCAACAATTTACAAGAGTTCCAAGTTTCATCAAACTTACTTGTTCTATGTCTACGGGCCTTTATTATGGAAGTAAATAAAATTCTCCTTTCTCCCCGAGGGAGTCGTGTGTGGGGAGTTTACAGGTAAACGGGCCATTCTTATTGTCCCCCCCAGTGCTTGTTTGACTTATCTACCATTTGATTCAAAGATGACCTTTCAATTAAGGTGTCTTAAGAATCACTTCTTAAACAATCTGAAATAAGAAAAAATAACATAAAACACGATAAAGTGAGAGTTGTTTTAAATATTTATAAAATCAATATCCAGTTTTCATAAGACACAATGGTCCAGTACACATAAAAGCATGGCTCATATGAAATTACCATTGATGGACATAAGACAAACAAACATTAAGGGGACGTTATGTCAACCGCTTCAGTAGAAATGTGACATTTCCAGCTCCCGAGGGCACTGGTACTCATTTTTGTGAAAGCTGAATAAACTTTGCAAGTATTTTATTTCTGGTTCTGAAATAAACACCGAAAACGTTTTTTACTGAAATGCTATGGACCGGAAATATTTATCTTAGATTGCAAAACAAATAAAACTACCCTCAATAGAAAAACACTCTAGATTTTAATCATTTTATAAGAAGTGTTTGAAATTTGTTAACAATACGTTGTGGGAATTGGTTTATAATCACTGTACCGTTAAAGCCTCCGTTCAGGGCTTAAGTCATCGTTTCATTATAGCAGTAGGTAAGCACATTGTTCTGGGAAGGCGTTGAAAACATCCCTTAGGACGCGCCCTCTGTATTAATATCACTACAAGTACCAGAATATCGTATTTGAATAGATTCCCGGTTATCGCTTTTCATTCAATGAACGAGGATGATAATATTTTATGCAATTTCATTGGATTATTATACAAGTATTGATTTTTGTTGTAAGTAAATTTCAACCCTTCAAGAGTCAACACATTTTATAAAGACAAAAAAATACATAACGTTCTGCAGGCGGGTTTCAAGGGACCCCGTACGAAGATTTTTTTTATCTAGGTTGCTAAAGACACGCGTGTAACGTTTACCTTCCAAGAAATGGAATACTTGCTCCGAGTATGTTCTGAGTTTAAATAGAAAAAAACGAAAATACAAAAAAAAAAAACAGTCTCGTGACAGCTTTTGACGGCCGAACGTCGTAGGTCTACGTCTTCTTACGAAGGGTATTTAAAAAGCACTAAGCAGTAAGAATACTCGTCCAGATAGCATAATTTTTTTCCTCTACAGAATTTGTACCGAGTCCATTGATATAACGAAGTTTAAACTGCTCCAAGTTTTAAAAATATAAGGTGAACTAAATGAGTGCTCAGAAATTGGTTTTGAATACATGGCTTTATTACGTTATTTAGAAAAAGAAACATACGTTCTATGAATAGATAACATTTGAAAATATCTGAACCCTAAATGATTTCATGAAACATGATTTCAAGACTTTGTTGCCTTTCCTTTAAACAAAGATGATATTTACAAAAATGAAGACCGGTTATGACCGGTCGATAGCTCAGTTGGTAGAGTGCTTGCATTCCATGCCGTGAGCTCGGGTTCGAATCCCGCCGAGGCGAGGATGTCAGAAATGATTTCCCGTTTCGGTGTTTGTTTCAAACCCCAAAATAAAAATGCCGGCAAGGTTTACTCAGCCTTCACAAGAAATAAGTACCAGTTCTCTCGGGAGCTGGGAAACCCCCACTTCATCTGAAGTGGTTGGCGTAAGGCCGGCCCCCTTACCTGTAAAAATAAATAGGTTCAACTCGCCACATGCGACCCCTTCGGGGATAACGCAGCAAGAAGTTACACTATATGTGTAGCTTAGTTGCGTTTGCGAAGCATTCGTTACAGTTTGGGTGGTTAGCCTTACACTTACATATTAGGATGCTAAGAAGATATAGAATAATTGCAAAAAAAACGTTCAGGGTGTGAAAACTACCTCTGAACCTATGTATTGTTAAAACAAATTCAGAAAATTACATAACTTTCATTTTAAGTCCTATGAAAAAATCTTAGTCAAGGTCTTTGGTGTAAAAAAAATGATTGTCAAGTTGGCAACAGTTACGGCCGTCGAAAAACTCCAAGCCAGAAAACAGAGAATAGTCGACGAAAGCGATTGTTAAGGGAAAGAAAATCGCAAGCGTTTTCAAAAGCCATTTCGGATATAATCCAAAAGAAGGTGGAGGGAATGACGGAGGTATGGAGGAAGGCGAGGGGAAGGAAAAGCAGCCTTCGAGGAGAATCCAGCGAAGTATAACGCCCCATAGATGTTCATTAAGCATTCAATATTCTTGTTTATCATTTTTGAATAATGTTTTTTTTGATAAGATCTCTGTGGGCCCACATACAATTTTTTCAAAAAAGATTTTTGGAAAGGAATGCAATTCACCAACTTATTTTGCCTGGCCAGTTGTCTCCACGCAAAAACAGAAGCTTGTGTGCATGCAATGGCATCTGTTGAACCAAGGTCGAAGCTATGGTCAAGTGGGCCAGACGCAGATTCGAACCAACGTTATTGTGTTCCGAATAAGTTATTCGAACACGCAGCTCTATCCCCTCGGCCATAACACAATTATTTTAAGACATGTTTAATGATGAGCTACCACACGCTCATGCGCGCGTAATATATTTGTTTGTCACTTATTTTATTAAACAATATATTACATAGATGTGGTTTGTTTTCCGTAGGGTGATTGGAAACTCTCTCAATTTTCAGTGGTTGTTTAAATTTGTGCTGCATTTATACATACCACTTTAGTCTTCAATCTTATTGTCATATTTTATCTTGAGAAAAATATTTCTAATTAAGGGCCACAGTATACTTTTAAAATTTTATTTTTTGGATAAACGCGCACAAAGATCGTGAATCAGAGCATACAATGTACTCGTATATAGTTTCAACATGATGTTTTTATCAGTCACGGTTGATTAACATGAATTCGTTTCAAATCATAAAGGTAAAAGTGACTTATGTATCGATGTTTTGAAAGAATACGTCAACCTGTTTCATATTGCAGAGAAGCTTTTAGTGATACATATGGACACAAGTTATACAGAGAGTTTGACATTGTTTAAAAAATGTTTAACACAGATACCTATGGTGCATTTCTTTACAATGATAAAAAAGTAGTAAGCATAAATCAGTTCAAAGGTATTTCGCATAGTTGTGCAAATCCTGAACCCAAGCAACTGTTATGTTTAAGATGGAAAGGTATCTCCAGGATGTACCTACAGGATACTTACTCCGGCTAACTATCATCAGCATCACTCTCAGGGCGTGGGGTTCTTTCCTTGTGTTGCTCACTTGTATTTTGGGAAGGGTTATTCATTCAAAGATAAGTTTAACATGAACAAATAAGGGTTTATTTACTTTACTAATATGGGGGGAAAAAGGGGAAATAAGGGAATGGCCAGGTCTGAACTTGTCACTAAAACACTCCCTACTCTGTTGACTGGAGTTCTGAACTGACTGGCCTGGCGCAGCGCCCCAGGCTAGCGGCGGCTCACGAGGCGGACGCCTCCACACGTTGGAGCCCCTGGGTGGGCGCTCCTATGCACTATATCTCCCATGCCTCTGGTCCCCAAGGCGGGTGCCTTGCTAGCAGAAAATCCAAATAGATGGGGAGGAGGGAGCTCCATTGTAATGCCCCCCCTTGCACCGCTTGGTGCTTGGTCGCCGACGTCTTAATCGGTTGACATCTTGCCGGGAACTGCTGAGCGACGGCCCGATCAGATCACACAGCGCAGTTCGGCCGCTTCCGTGACCGTTCGGCTCCGTTCGGCCCACAAACACACACTGCACACTTTGAGATTGTTTTTTTATATGTTATTTTAAAATAACATAACACAACCTATACTGATAATGGAAGAAGGACCAGATCAACTGTTAATACATGACAATATAGGCAATTCAACAGAATTATTTTGATGCATCCCTAACATCCATTAGCATTCTAACAGGGTTATTCACAATAAATTGACCTATAGCTGATCCATGGATCATGTTTAATTGTTTAAAAAATTCACTTTAGGTGTTACAGATGAGCCATGGATTTGATGTGTGTGAATAGCACCGTAAAAGTTTAGCCGGAACATCATATTTAATATAGAGAACATAACACTTTTGAATATATAACACGACTAAACGCGCAAGAATGTCAGCCAGAACCAATGGTATGAAAGTAGTATAATGAATTGTCAGAGGTTTTTCTAAGGCACTCGGTTTTTGGGAAAATATTTGGCCGTAGAGTGATGCCTCTTTTGTCTGGGAGTGAAAAATGAATTAATTCAGAGTTTTGTCAAATTTAAGGACGCCCGCGCCAGAGGGACGACCATGCTTTTTATTTATGGCATTGTCGGGATGGTCTGTCCCTTTTTGTAAAGTCAATGCAGCGAATAAACAATGCAAGATAAATAGATTACGCTTTGAGCGCTCTCAGTCACTCCTTCAAGAGGAAACTTTCATTTATTAATTTATTTGTTCGTGAAAGATCTGGGAGTATTTGGATAAGAAAGTTATAAATTGTCCGGTAAGAAAAAATGAACATATTGTATTTTGAAAAAAACGGATCTGAACATTAGATTTAATAATTTTCTTAAGCACAAAATAATGATATGTCTTTAAAAATAATCATTTAACCTCATTTTGTATTAAGAAATCAAAAAACATGTTTTTACTCGAATGAAAATGTTTGAAATTGAAATTAAAAGTTAAGGTATATACTCGTAGATTCATTAATTTCAATCTTAAGACAGTATATTAATCTGAAAAAAATCGTTCTTGCATTGAAGAAAACTTTTTTTTACAATAAATTATAATAATAAATTTTTGGTCACATGAAGGGTGCAATACGTGACCAGCCACATAAAAAAGTACGTTGATCAACAAATACATAAAGGAAAATTATTCATGATATTTTTCTTTTATATCTTTGTACTGCGTTTAACTGTGTACTTATTTTTTTCTCTTTTCCATTTTCATTTCATTCATTTTCTCCGAGACACAAGGTCACAGAGCCTTCGAAAAGATATATAAAAATTCCATCTCGTTGTCTCTGCGGGTCGATAAGAGGCTCCAAGAAGCGCCCGAACATTTCTTCAGCATTTTTGTAATATCGCAAGTCACCAATTAGGAGGAGGCGAGGCCTCAATGCTGACAGGACTGTGAAGTCTGACCGAAATAATAGATAAAGAGTCCGTGGCTTCTAGGAAAAACTTGTGCCTGAAAAAACAGTTCATTGAACGCTTCGAAAGAAATAATATTTCGGATTTGGGAGTTAGTTTTATTGTTTTTCTTTTTTGTTTTAGCTAATGGAGTCGGAACAAAAAACCAGAAAAAAACTAATATATATAAGTTGAAAATATATTCTAACATTTAAAATTTAATAATTTGTTTAGTTTAAGGATTTAAATCAAACACTGTTTTATATTTTCACTTTAACAATGATTTATTCTTTAATTTTACTAACGTTTTCGATCTTAGATAATCGTCAGGCATCATCGTCTTACCTGACGATGATCTAAGATCAAAAACGTTAGTAAAATTAAAGAATAAATAATTGTAAAAGTGCAAAATATAAAACCGTGTTTGATTTAAATCCTTAAACTAAATAAATTATTGAATATTAATTTTCACAGTGTTAATACACAAACAATACAAATTATATTTAAAATTTATATTAAATGCATGCGCAAAAACATAGTTCAAAAACAAGTCTAAGTTTGCGCTTACAAATTATTCTGCATTTGTACTTACAAATTAAAATTCAAACCTCAAATGAACATAAGCCCTTTAACTTTTGCCGAAATTCCCTGAAACAGGGTAACATCGGCAAAGTGGACCATTTTTTACATTATGAATGGTCAGCCTCATAGCAACCTATAAATCAAGGATTACAAAAAAAAAATTAAGTATATAAAAACAACAAACCTTAAAATTTCCTTACGTCCTTACGCCGAGGGAAATGAGAAATATTCCGACTCCTTTGTTGTACATAGATCTTTCTTTTTTTCAAAATCATGGTAAAAAATATACACGACTATTCTTTTTTCCCTCTATTTATGTGTGTAGGTATGTACCGCTATACCAGGGACGTGCATCCCATACACACACATACGCCTAATAAGTAGGCAATATATGGTAAAAAACGAATTTAAGCTTGATATTGACATTTAAAATTTAAATTTTTATTTCTATTGGAGCCATTGTTAGCACTTCAGTTTAACATGATTTATTTTTCAAAAATGGGAGAAAATATTTACTCTGCAATGTATTTGCCTATAACCTATGCATGCGCCCGCGCTATACATGCATAATCAAAAGTACACTTTCACATTGCTCAAAAAAAATGTTAGTATTATAGCCGAGAGGTGAGAAACGACGTTCCAAGTTTGTTTAAGAGACATTTTTCTTTTGCATTTCATTAAATCTACTAGATACTGTGACCCTAAATGTTATACCTAGTTGCTAATTTGTGCTTATACATACGTATCTCATCAAACAAACGAAATAAAAGTAATGGCAGAACCTGTTTTCTATTTAGCCAAAATAAGTTTTAATAAAATCATGTTGTTAACAAAGTTACCCAAACAAATCTTAGGAAATGTATATTTGGTTGCCATACCGTTTGAATATAAGAAAATACAGGTAACCAAAAAGTCCAATCCATATATATCAAGCCAAAAGTTCAAGCCGACAAAGTTCAATCCATTTGCCATTGCAATCGAATAACTTTCATAATAATAATAGGAAAATTGATTCCACGTATTAGATTAATGAGAGTAAACAAAGTGAAGTATGAATACACGTAACAAATCCTCTCGAAAGTGAGTAGTGAACTTGTTACGGGGCACGATATCCCGCCATTATAAATCAATTTGGGAGTTGGAGACGTGAAAACTCATAAAATCATCATTAGACAACTTTTAGTAATATGATCTTTGTAAATATTGATAAGTTAAACAAAGTGTGAGTGCTTTTGCGTAGTTGCTATATTTGATCACAGTTGGTTGGATATAGAAACAAAAATACCTTTATTTTACCGATGATTTAACTAATCTGTACAGATGCATTTTGTAACCGTTTTGTTCCTGGAAGCTCAAACCCTCCTCAAAACCATACTGTGTGTAGGTACCTATATGCTAGAAAGATCCACAACTCAAGCACGCGTTTAGGACCCATTTACCTTAAAAGAGAAAAAAAAGCGGCTGTACGTCAACCTTTCAAAATGACTTTGGGGCTTTAGTGATCGCGAGTGTTCACCTTTTGTTAATGCTAAGTAAGCCATGGCCGTTCTATTTTTTTTTTTTTTTTTTAAGAGATCCTGTGCGGGAGACTCTCTAGATTCTAAAGACTCTAGGGGTCTATGACACTTGTTGTAGTGCCGCAGAGGTGTACGAGCTTGGTCGTCGCTACAAAGCGCCAATACTCAAGCAAGACCCAGTTGCTGTAAGGCTTGATGGACCTTTGGTGACCGGTCATTGGTAAAGGTTTATGAATTTGTCAACCCAGCGAAGAGCACATTCGAAATATAAATGGTATATTTTTGTGCTTCGCCGGGATCCGAATCCACAACCTTCCATTTACGAGTCCGAAGTGTTGCCACTACGGACTACGGACCGGTCCAAGATGCCAACGACACGCGGTGTACCTGAGCGGTTACCCATCCAAGCACTGACCACGCCCAATGTTGCTTAACTTTGGTGATCTATGGGAACCGGTGCTTTCAACATGGCTAACGTCGTTGACTATTTGTGATCTATTATTTTGTTTTAGAAAGAAACACTAAAACAGGTAATGCCTTACACCCTCAGTAGGAGTCGAACCCTCCCCATCTTATTTTGAATAAAACTTTCAACCAGCTGAGCCGTTGACCGATCTCATATCTTGAAAGTCATGAACTTAAAGTAAATTATTCCAATCAAAAAGCATTTGAATACAATTTTGAATGACATTTACCGAAATAATGTTCATTACTTTGAAAATAATAGTTGTCAGTAGGTCACACAGAGTTTTTCATCATAAATAAATAGAAAATAAAAACGCTTACTGATGATGGCACTGTTGAAGTTTTCATGCATTTTTGGTACAACGCTATGGTTGAGTTTAAACTTAACGTTTTATACTTAGGAGTTCAGAATACGGCAGCACGTGTTCTTTCTCTTCATGTTCTAGTTCACCTTCTAATCAAATCAGACCGTGTCTAGAATCAGAATCAGCTGCCGAGTTCACAACTTCCAAATACCACATAGAACAATAGTTCAACTGAGAACCTGTACTGTATGTAGTTTGATTAATTTCTGTACAAAATAAGTATACAATGAGATGACGTAGTGAACAAAGGCGAGATAATATGTCTAGTGTCAAGATTTCAAATTATTATTTTTTCATTCCGGTCGATAGCTCAGGTGGTAGAGTGCTTGCATTCCACGCCGAAAGCTCGGGTTCGAATCCCACCGAGGGTGTCAGAAATGATTTCCCGTTTCGGTGTTTATTTCAAATCCCAAAATAAAATAACGGCAAGGTTTACTCAGCCTTCACAAGAAATGAGTACCAGCCCCCTCGGGAGCTGGGAAACCCCCCACTTCACTGAAGTGGTTGGCGTAAGGCCGTCCCCGTTACCTGTAAAAATAAATAGGTTCTACTCGCCACATGCGACCCCTTCGGGGATAACGCGGTAAGAAGTTACACTATATGTGAAGCTTAGTTGCGTTGCGTTTTTTTTTACAATAAAGAAATAACTGGAAAATTCAATGGAGTATCTATAATCTAAGTTGCAGGAATAAACTACGTTTCTGATTCATATAAAAATGCATTCCCACAAGCAGACAAGTTTGAGTTCCTGCTTCAAAAATACACATGGCGCATGTGAACTTAAAATTTAAAAACCCAACTCTCTTCTGTGAAAATATTTAGTTTTTTTTTCGAAGTAAAAACAAGATCTATGCGGGTAAGTCGAACGATGGTTGTTCTTCCAGAGCCTTATTTGCAGTTGTTCAAGAGAAATTAATTCAACAAAATCATTGACAACATAATTTGTTTGCTGCGCCGTTGAAAACAAAACAAGCCTTTAACTTAAAAATGCTTTTAAGGCTTTTCAAAATTGCCTCTTATCTAACTTTCAAGATGCTGGTAAAATCTTAGATAGCTCCCTTATAAAGGAGGCTTCATCTTTGTTTCAACAGCCTTCAATTCATATTATTGTTTGTTGGACTTTCGGAGCTTTAAAGCTCACTTTATAACTGATTCATTGGAATAACATTGCTTTTGAAATTGATACACGAGGCATGCAAATTGATTCGCATTTCGAAAGATAAATAAAGTTTGTGTTATTTTTGCAACCTTTTCAAAAGGCTTTCAAATTTATTCATGGTGATGAATTAACATATTGAGCTTTGAATTCATTATATTGATAATTACTCTACATTTATTATTTTCCATTACTCTTTTCTTTCACACTTCAAAAATAGGTTCTATTTAAAGCGAAAAGTGTCGAGATTTGCACGATATATGTTCATTTCAGGTTTAAAAAAATGTACAAATTTAGCCTCGCTAAAAATTTAAATCGCGAATCATCTCGCGTTTGCGAGCGCGCTCTAAGTGTGTATCTCATTTATATATTTTCGATAATTTTTTTTTATTATTTAATGAAATGTTCTTTATGTTTTTAAAAGTCAATTAAAAATAAAGCACAGATAAAAAAAAACATTTCTTAAGATACTTTCTTTATTTTCTTTGACAAAAACCTTAACGTTGTATAAATTAATAATTATTGAGAATCTTAAAAATGATGTACTTCTATTTATGATTATTTTGTAAATATATTGATGATTGGAAAACAAATTAAACGCTAACATTTTGAAGAGGAGTTTGACCGTGAGACTGAAGCCAAAATAAAATTCAAGAGGAAAACAATACACAATATTTTTTATTTTACAAAAAAACATCAACCATTATAACGATCTGTTACTTGTAATGTACAAAACATTTCCTTTGTTCCTTCTGCCCGTAATAAAGCAACACACGACACACAATTTTGATTTATGAATATTAAAACTGGGCACTTACAAACTCCCCAATGGCGAAACAATTTCGCAACAGCTCTCGTTGCGAATTTTAATAATAATAATCATTATTAATGAGTTAATTAAAATATTGCTTCGTGAATTATGTCGCGAGTAACAGGTTTTTAATAACAGCACCCAAAGTAGAAGACATAACGTTTAAACTTTACCGAATCGTTTGCTTACAAATGTTAGAAAATGAAAACGTTCGCTAGATGGGTTTACATTTTTTTTGGGAAACTCTATGGTTATGTTCTCGATATTGTATACTTGACGTACAGAGTAGGCTTTGAGAGGCTTTTGGCGGGAAAACTTTGGGATTTTTCCCGGGAAGGACGGCGTGAAAGGATAACAACGGACTGAAAATTAAAATCATTGTGGTATAACAGGAATACCACAAAATAATTTAAAGAATTATTCTTATTTTTCATGAAAATGTGGAGATTGAAAAAGTATTTTTATCAGCCGATTTTCTTATGTACTTGTACCATTGGTATATTTTCCCTTATTTTAAAGCATAGGGCTATCTTGAAGAAGGTTAACAAATATTCATTCACAATTAATTCTCACATTTAATAACGTTGATTTAACATTTTTTGGCTTAACAACGAATTGAATTACCGATTTTTTACATATTGATTACAATGCTTTTTTTCTGCGAAAGAAGTCTCATTTAAAAAATAAATTCAAGGATGATTTATTAGGCTAGCGCTGTTTTTATTTGAATCACACCTCAAAACACTTCTGTAAGCCTGGTCGTAGTTACAAAAGCTCCAATTTTTAAGCAAAACGCAAATACTACAAAGCTGCATAGACCTTTATAGACACACAAGAGTAAGGGATATTGAATTGTTAACCTATTTATCGTTCTATCTTTGTATTCAACAAAAACATCCTCGCAAAGAATACCTAAGATACAATTGAAAACCCATTAAAAATAATTACATTTCTTCATCCTTACATTGTTATGATGAATGGAATATTTCTTGTCTAAAAACTTTTTTAATATGTTCTCTACATTCATTTGGTATTTTCCCCTCGAAAATGGAATAAGAATATCCAAGACTCTGTAATTTAAGAATATAACGTAACGTTTTAACTCAACCATAGCATTCACTAAATAAATACATGACAAATAAAGCAGCGCCATTGGTGAGCGTTTTGGTTTCCATTTATTTTTGGTAAAAAACTTTGTTCTAGTAAATATGTTCTCTACATTCCTTTCATATTTTTCTCTTTAAAATGGAACATGTAGAATATTTAAGATTCTGTAATGCGAGAACAAAACCTAAAGTTTAAATTGTAACATAACAAGAAATGCATGACATACAAAGCAGTAAGTGTTTTCGTTTCCATCCATTTTTCATAAAAACCTTTGTTTGAGTAAATATGGTCTGTACATTTATGTAGTATTTTTCTTTTCAAAATGATTTAAGAAAGATATCCAAGATTCTGTAGTACAAATATAAAACCTAATGTTTAAATTTAACTATAACAAATAATTATATGACAGATGAATAAGAGCCTCTAGTGAGCGTTTTGATTTCCATTCATTATTCGTAAAAAGCTTTGTTTTGGCGTTTGAATGTAGGATTTAATACTTAGGAGACTGTGATTACATAGCTTCGTTTCGAGTTTTGCTTTGCATATAATTTAGTGCGTCGAAACAGTTGTCAAAACGAGGGATTCATTTATACTCTCCCGGGGGAGTTTTAAGAGCTTTTCCATTTTCAGTAATTTGAATTTAAATAAGCAATTTGTCCGGAACGCCATCGGATATCCAGCACCCCGAGCGAAAGAAAATATTCATACTGTTGTTGGTGGGGCCTGGGAACATAAATTATCCACTGTATTGAACGCTTTCACATATTGTGTGATATTTAGAGACGCATAAAATTGTTGACCGAAAATGGAAACTGAAATGTGATGTTTTGGCAATGGAAAATTCACAACTTGGTCATTTTAGTTTTTGTATGTGAGAAGAAAGTTTTGGTGTACATTATAAGTTTGCCTAATGGTTATGTGTGATGCAATTTAGGTTATGTATATTTTTTTAATCAAAGGTTGTTTGAGATACGGTTCAGGGTTTTTTTTGTAAAAATACTTTTAGCAAGCCTTATGTCAAACTTTTCTTTCTGTTTGTGCATTGAAGTCAAAGTCAAAGAAGCAACTGAACAGATTTCAGTCTGTTCTGAATGCGGCCGCTAGACTGATCTTCGGGATGTCCAAACTCTCTCAAATCTCTCCGCTGTTCAAAGAACTACATTGACTTTGTTTTCCTGAGAGGGTGGTCTACCGTGTTTGTTTGATGGTATTTAAAGCCCTAAACGGTATGGCTCCTCATATCTGGCAGACATGTTTTCCCCCATTGAGGTGAGTGTGAGGGGACAGACACTGAGGTCAGCGGAAAGTGATGCTGTCAGGTTGATGCAGCTTCGCCGTCAAATACGCACTAATTTTGGGAATCGCGCCTTCCAGATTGCGGGACCGATGGAGTGGAACAGACTGCCCCCCCGGAGTGAAAGTTTCGGAATCTGTTGGCACTTTTAAGGGAGCACTGAAACGTCACCTTTATAAAATATCTCATTCATAATTTGGAGGACCCTTGAGGTGTGACATTCACAAAAACGGCGCTCTTTTATCATGTAGAAAAAAAAATCATCCTCATACATAATATATATTGAAAGTGAATTTATTTTGAGCTGATCATATCCTCGTGTGTAATTATACCGTCTCTTTGTTTTGCATGTATAATTAGAAATTACAAGTTTCCTTACATCATCGAAGGTTTTGGATAATATACTTAACATTCTTTGTTTCTTCCCGGTTTTCTTATGTCTCTAAGCGAAACTATACCTACTCGGCCAAAATTCCGAGAAAATTGTGGATCCTAAAGACCCTAGTTCCATGGACCTGTGACATAACCCACTAGGAATAAATCTGAATTTAAATTTCGTCCTACATAAGTCCATTGGCAATCATTACAGCAAATAATACCTACAACCTTCGGCCTCGAACAAACAACAATAATTCAACAGTTTGTGGTTTCTCTTTGTAGAGGACACACGTCTCCTGAAGACCTTGGATATGACTCCGATGAAACGTAGAGAAAATCGTTCTTCTCTTTTGCACGGTCAGTAAAATCCGTTTTTTTCATTCTTTGAAATAATCCCTTTTCTCATCTTGTTCACAAAAGAGAGATCTAGGGATTCTTTGAATGATATAATGAAATCAATGATAGCAGTCTTATTTATGGATAACACTGAGAGTATTTTATCCATTATTGTTTTTGTACATTTTTAAAATCAAACATATGCAATGTATAATATGTTTACTTACAAACCAACCCCATGAAAAAACATTTTAAAACTTAAAAATGCAGTATTTTTCCCGGACCCCGAGCCACTTGTAATTTCATCCCCCTTCCGCTTTAGGGTTGACTAGCTTGTTGACCCGATTCATTTTTGCTAAGTGTTTTGATAAGTGCCCAACGCTGGAGGTCTGTGACCCAAAATGTGCGCTAGCTTAATATTTATGTTCCGAGTTTCATTAGCAACGCTGAAACAAAAAATGCACGTTAGTTATACACTTATTTTATGTTTGTAGCTGTGTGTGTGTGTTTTAATGACATGTTTTATTTATTCTACTTTTACAGGAAATGTATTGCTGTAGATTTTTGAACATTCCTTAATTACGTTGAAACAATCGATGTTGTGAAAATGGACTGACTTCGAGTGGTGTTTGAAAATGAGTCGTTTATTTTTTCTTACAACAACCGTTGAAAATTTGTAATTATTGTTTTGGTAAAAGTTCAATTTAGGCTTTTAAAAATAAAAATATAAATGGAGGGAAAATATACACCATCAATCAATGAAACGAAACGAAAAAATGTTTAAATGTCATTTTTTACGCGTTGGAAAAATCAGTGAAGGTAAATTTGTCATTTTTCTTCATTCAAATGTAGATAATAATAGCAGCAACATCAAAAAAGTGTTTTTAGCCGTCTAAAAAAATGCACACAATCACAAGCTTTTTAGTAAGATTCTTCAAGAGTTCTTTTTCCTAAGCGTAAAATAATGTAACTGTAAATACGTATTTGTATCCAACCGTAATTTTTCCAATGTTAACCAATATTTCCACAGATGCTCCTTCATTATATTTTGTCTTTGGATGTTAAATACCAATGATGCAAAATACCAATGTATGGATAGCTATCTTAACAATATCACCACTTTTGCTGCGAGCACCAGAATGTCACACATTTCACAAAAAACCGGTAAATATTAAACAAAAAACTGAAACCTGTTTTACATTGGGATCTGCTGAAAATTACAATAACTACCGAACAACGAAAGAGCTTTATCGGTAGCAGACAAAACTTACAAGAAGTGCAAACCGGTGTATTGAAGCTTTCACACACAAAGCTCCTGAGAGCTTTTACCAAACTAAACGGGTAAATAAGCGCGGTATATTTACTCAAAAGCTGCTGCAGCGTGCATTGTGTGTCTTATTGAAACTCTTGGATGCGCATTTGAGCTTTCGTAAGAAGCTTTTATTACCTGTAGAGAGCTAACAGCCAGTTGCCTAATGAAGTACACCATTAACTCGTGAACGGATTTTTTTGGAGTGCTTAATTCTTTTTAGGAGTTTACTTTATATTTTGTGTTTGACAGTTTATTGAATATTTTTTGAAGAAAAGTTTCGTAAATTAGTTAAAATGTATTGATGGAAAAATTGCTGTGAAAAGTGAGTTTTTTCAGAAATTAATCAAAATAAATATTTAAGTGGAATAAAATTCTCAGAATCGATTACCGAAATACTAATAATGTACATTGACTTCCGTTAAACAATTTAATCTTAAGCCAAATAAAACCTCTTTGTCATTTAAGTCTCAAAGCTATGCTTTTTTCAGGTAATTCCTTTTTTTTTCACTTTTATGAAAAAACCGCATATGGTCAGTTTCTCAATTTATTTTATTCGACCTTATGTTGAAAAACCATAACTGAGATTTGAGTCCAAATACTTTTAGATATCCAAATACCATCAAAATCAAGGTTGTACACTTTTTTTCTGGTAATTTTATCTATCTATACTGTAAGTGGCACAGATATATTAACATTTTAAGCTCATATTTATTGCATCACTACAATAATTTACGGCACATGTAAGCACACTTACACATGCTGCATGTGTGCGTATAAAATAAACTAAAATTCACACGAACATAAACTTTGCAAGTCCTGCCACTTTGATCTGTAATTCGAAAAAGTGAACCAAGCATCATTATCAACCTAATTTATTTATTTATTTATTTATTTAATTATTTATTTACAATAACAATACATTTTACTTAACAGTACAGGGACCATAACGTTAAACATCATAGCATACTATATTTAACTTAACATAAAACCATTGATCTAAATAAAATATCTAAGTACCAACCTATGAGTAAAAGAACGCAATTTACGAATATTTCATTAATTTACTTTATTAACGGCCACTAAATACTTAGTTTTTTATTTTGCATTATTTATTCATGAATTTCTAATCATATTTTATAAAGTCAGCATCACTTTGATTGATTTACCGGGCTTTGAAAAAATATTCACGTAGTTAAAAAATGCAGACTAAAAGGGTTTTTCAGTACATTATTATTGGAGGGGCCAAAAGCTTTTAAAATAACCGGAAACCCGTTTTTCTCCGTGTGATCCAATAACCCGCGTGTAGAAGGAATTTTAATAGAAGTTTGGGGGGCCTGGGTGGGGGTTTCCGCCTTCCAAATTTACCTGCACATGTGTTTTTATGCCACGTCGCATAATTTTTGAGAGAAAGCTGTGATTTTCTGGACGATTAACTTCATTTGAGGATGTAGCCGAAAGCGTTCTTTGTAGACTTTATTACATAAAGTGACAAAGAAAGTCATACCGTTTTTTAAACGATACCTGAATTAGTAATTGACAAACAAAACAAAAAAATACTCATTTGATGAAAATGGGTAAATCTAAGATTTTTTCTTTTAAAATATTGTTTCTGCTTTCACTTCAAAGGCACCATAAACCTCCCGTCAACTCAAAAAAATAATTTATATGTTGTAAAAAAATATTTTTTTCGTTAGAATTAGAAGTTTTGTTAGTTATTGAAAATGAGAAACAATTTTCTAAAATCAATAATTAAGAGAAAAACGGTTTTAATTTAATTTAATTAATTAATGTTTGTATCGAACGGCTCGAACTTTTGAGTATAAAAATAAATTTATAAAATCGATTTTCTTTGTAATCGATTAAAATTGTTTTTACTGTGTAAACCACAAACCATAAAAAAACTTGATGCAGTTGGTTGGGATTATGTTTTTGCAAATTAAAAAAAAATCTTTAGGTCTATGAGTCTGCACCATCAGTAAAGATGGATAAAAGAGACTAAAACCCCCAATTTTTTTCTTGAATCTTGTTAGCATTTGTCGAATGTGATGCCATTTGACTACAACATGTGCTATGGAATCTTAATTCACAGCACGTTTAAATTACTCCACACCCTTGGGTCAGTGCACAATGCCAGAACTTCATAATCTCTAAGTGCGCCAGACTATTAACTTCTCCAAATAATTACTATAGCACAAGATGGGAACTGTCTCTCGCGGCCGAGTGTGAAATTTCCTCGAACATGCGGTTCATGGTCCGGTCCAAACTTTGTGACAGATATGGGGCGAGCGTAGACCCTAAGTATAAACCCACACATTCAACACAACTACAAAACTTTTCGAAAAATTAATGGAAAATAAAACAAGCACTAGATGTGCTGTATTAAGTTGCCAATTTATTTGGTAAAACGCTTTGGTTGAGTTTAGACGTAATGGCTTCTACGACGAAACCACTCTTACTACGTGCTACGACAATCCGGCGTAGAGATGATTTTGTTTAGGAACTATGTAGTCTATAATGACGTTGTTTGCATAGATTATGAGGAAGGGAATTTTTGAAACAAAACAAGAAGTGCATAGGATCAGGACATCAACAATCCGTGATCTGACGGATTTTATTAACTTAAAACTTTTGGTCCCAACAAAGTAAATTTTAGGCCGTTTAAATTAACTTTCTTAGAAGATATACTTAAATTAGTTAACGATTAGTAAAAACAAAAAGTTGTTATTTTTAACGTCCAAGCAAAAAACAAAACAAAAAATTAACTCAATATCAAGTCCATACTCCTGTTTTGTTGTTCTATGTCATTTAAATTCCCAAGAAAATAGTTAAGAATTGAGTAAATTTTGCAAATGTCGGTGATTCTCTTTGACAAGTGGGAAAGCGTATAAATGAAGTTATAACTGCAAGAATTGAAACTTTCCCCGACTGGAATCGCTTGCAATAAGTCTCTAAGAGCATCAGAACTTAACATCAGATTCTCCTCCTCAATATCTCTCACGTATGCGATGGAGAGTGCTAGTATGCACACATGCACGGACATACATATGTCCCACTTCATACGGCTCAAACACACTACTGAAGCTTCTGTCGTTTTAAGGCTCCATTTCCCGTCTTTGTCTTACGTCGTTGGCAACCTTTTAGATGAACTTGGTTTCACTTGAAGTGAGGAGTGCACTGTGATAATTAACTTAAACTGATATTGTTATATTTTCCACTCACATGTTTTTGCTCAAGTTTTTGTTTACAATGTCGTGCTATTATTTTGATATTTTTGCCAGTAAACTTTGTTGTGATGATTTATGTAATAAAATAATAATCTAAATCTAAATATAAGCTGCAAAGATATATACCATTTGAGATTCATATTAAATGCATTCCCATATGCAGACTCGTATAAGTTCGCGCTAGCACATGCCGCATGTGTACCTACAATGTAAAAACCCAATCTCAAATGAACATAAGCCCTGCAACTCTTGCCGACCTAACGTTTTTAATATAATATTTCTTTATACTGCAAACAAAATTTTTCTTCAAGAGTTGGTTTATTATCCCACCAAGTGCTTTTAGAGTGTAAACGCACCAACATCATAATTTTAATGGTGAAATAGGTTTTAAAGTACATAGATCCAATTAGTATAACAAGACTCATTGTTAAATAGTAAAACACAAATCAATGAACAAATTCATTAAATTAAGTTTTTACTACAATTTTGTTTTATTTTAGTAAAATGGTAAACTTAAGATTATTTGCATGCATGAAAAGGTTAAATTAAGATACCTTGTTTTTTAAATAACCACCATAAGGAGGTTTCTTTTAATGTTTAATATGATAGGTGATTAAAAAAGAAAAAGAAGATGTCCAACTAAACGAAGTTGTTAAAAGGAAAGATCCTTACACTTTAATTCATATACAAAATCTTGATTACATTACTACCTTGAATAAGTTTGTTCTCAAAAATTGTAGAATGTTTGTGAAGATGTTCAATGACTATTGTTTTACTTATTTATCGTGTCAATAAAGAGTTAAAGCTTTTTTTCAAATATATAATAACACTAGTGAAAGCATATTTTTCCTTTGCTGCGAAAACAATAAATCTCTCAATGACTGATAGTTTGCTCCATTTACGTCTTCAGGATAAGTTTTAAAGTAACGTTGGGTCTCACTTGAGTTCCTTGCCTTGTCGTTCTCAGGTTCCCCCCTGCCTAGCCTAGAAGACGCATCTCGGCACGGATTTGCATATAATTAGCATCTCGCGGTTGTCTCGGTCGCAATTTCCATTCGTGAATGCGCTTTATGATAATGCACGCCACTGATCCACAGCGAGACTAAAATCTAGTTAAATATTATCATCTACCAACTTCTGATACGTCCTAAAGAAGTTAGCGTGACATGCAACAGTTTTGAGTGACGCGAGTGAGTCTTTTTTTGTGGTTTTAGAATAAAAACTGGGTCACGATCGCGTACAGCATTGATAACTCCTTCGTTACGCTTATTTTCTTGATGCACTTTGTGATGTACGCATTGGCGTTTAAAAGTCACTTATCTTCCCAGATAAAGAGGCTGGTCTAAAAAATATGTCGACTTGAAGTTGACTTGACTTGACTTTGTGTTCTTTGAGGAATAGCTTATTTTATTTTGTAGATGGCTGAGTAGAGATAACATGTTATTTTCCCATTTCCCGGAACTAAAAAACCTGAAAAAAGATTATATTATGACTCAAAACTCAAGTCTCTTACTCTGAACGCAATAGTTCTACTCAAATATTCAACTCCATAACGGTTCGTCTAATATCTTAAAAGTGTTAATTAATCTGGAAGTTTAATCTTAATACGTAAATATGTCAAACGACCGTAATTCCAGTTTAAATTTGACATGTTTTGTTCAAATAAACTATTTGAACTTATGCTCAAATATTGTGTCTTGGTACAAAAATTACTAATTCGTATCATTTCTGTCTTAAATTGAACGAATCAGTTACAACAGATTTTCTCGCATTGGTTTTTAATAAAAATATTGCGATTACATTTATACCATGACGTCGCAATGGAATGTTATGCACGATTAAGTTAATGTGCAAGAATGTCAGTCAGGAGCGATGGTGTGTAGGGACTATAAGTGACGCTATGTGACGTATGTTTCCCCTAGTGGTAAATGTGATTATATGGGAAGAAAATTATTACCCACCAAGATGAGTGAGTTCTAATGCTATCAACCAGAAGCGAACACTCCGTAGAGGCCAATAAAGATAAGAACGAGTAAAACATGCATGTATGTAACTTGAAAGTAATGTTTGAAAATAGATATCCACATTTAGTAATTTCTTCACATACGTTTTTAAAAAAAATCAAAGAACGAAAAACATAAATTTATCTTAAAAAACACCACAATAATTAAAAGTGTTACTGAATCTGTTTTTGTTGTTGTAAGTATTTATAACAAAATTAAAAACCAAATCTCAAATTTTCTGTCCAATATAAAGAGCATAATATATTTGTTTTCTTACAACTTTAATTCTCATTTAACTCTTGTTTTGTCATGAAACAAGAGAGTACGATTTTTTGTTTTATTTTATGAATTCCCAAAACCTGATTTTCTCATGATAACCATCAACGTGTGAGAATACAGTGTACTGACTTATGTGTTAAAAATGATTTATAAAAAAAAATATATTTTTAAAATTATACAGAACATTCAAAATGCTTTAAACTTACGGGGGCGAACCATAAAAAAATCCGAAGTGTTTACCTATTACCGAGGATTTGGTTCATCGCTCCTTTAGCCTTTTGGCAAGACGCCCGGGACGTGTAAGTTCCCGCTAAAGGGTACAAAATGTTCCCGTAAACTGCAAAGGGAATAATTCAGAGAAACGAAGTTCCTTACTACATATCTCTTCAAGTAGCCTGTAAGATTTAGAAAATGGCGATGGGAAAATACTGCAAATTGAAAACGCAATTATTTATTTTTCTGAATTTCCGCGGAAAACTATTTCCACTTATAAACATTCAATTTTAGATATTTCATTTTTTTTTCAGAAAAATGTATGGTTGTGTATACTCGTATTTTTTTTCTTCTGTATGCTTAAAGTGTCTTCTATATATGGCTAAAAAATGTTTAATTAATTCTAGCCTAATTGATAAAATTGTTTTTTTTTCGATACTTAATTTTTTGAAGTGGTTGATGGATAAGAACATTACGGTTAAAAGTTGCGCTATATGTGAGGCTTTTTGTGTTATTGCGTGTCAGAAGTCGAAAAGAAAACCATACATATTATATGACAAGTTAGTTTTTAAAAATACTTCTTAAGATATAAATATTTATTCCTTGACTTAAAGGTTGGTATGAGGCTGACCACCCATACTGTAAAAAATGGTTCACTTTGCCAATGTCACCCCTGTTTCAGGGAATGTCGGCAAGAGTTGCAGTGCTTATGTTCATTTGAGGTTTGGATTTTATTTGAAAGTAGGTACACAATCAGCATTTGTAAGCGCGAACTACCCGTGTTTGTTTGTGGGCATACATCTGAGAGCTTTGAATGAATATATCCTTGCAACTTAGATTATAGATTATAGAAGATAAGGTATTACTCAGGGATCCGAATTTGTTAGATTTTAGGTAAAATGTTGTTTTTCATACCTAGCTGAATACTAATAAAACATGATGACTCAATGGTAAATTTTAAACTAAATTACTTATACCAAGGATATTAGGGTTTTTGCTACTTACGTTTTGGTTTCACCCAAACCAAAATGAAACCTCAAATTCATCAAACTCCCTTCTGGCACAAATCCTTCGCCACGTAAACCGTAATGTACTCATTTATTTCACGTGGTATGAGACGCATCGTAAAAACGTGCGTGAGAATTCCCATTATAGCGTCCTTACAGGAACCGTACTCGGTGAATGCTACGAATTGCGGAGTGAATGTGTGCTTATGGAGGAAATACAGACACATGTGGAGGAGATATAAACACATCATGTGGAGTACAAGTAAACAAATGTGGAGTAGATTCACACTAAGTAAGAGTGGCCTCACACAATAACTAGATTACATTTGTTTTGATTCAGATTTAAAATTTAAAAGCAAAAGTAAAAAAACTGTAGTCCAAGTAATTATTTACTAGAATTTTTATTTTCTAAATAGAGCTTTAAAATGTCCCCAAAATGTTTTTTTTTGTGTGTTTTCAATGAAGATATGCTTGTAGCAATTTTTAAGATGGAAACTTATCGTTCAACCAGATCTACATACATAATATATAGACGTATTTGAGAGAATAAGTAGGCTGTTTATGCCAATGCTACCTCTGAGAGAAAATGACATACATAATGTGTAAATAAAATACAGTTTTTAATAATTTTTAATTTAAAAATACAAAATTATTATTTGTCTCTGTTTTTTTTTCTTTTGAAGATTAAATTGTGTCAAAAAAATTATATACATTTATCTTATCTTTTAAATAAAAAAATTCTCCGTTTATATTGAATTTACGATAATATTTTCTTCTGAAATACAATCCCATTAAAAAAAGCTATTACCAAAATAACAAAATTGATACCAACATTTGTAATGACCGGAATAAAAGAATGAATGAAAGAATGACAAAGAATAGAAATTTGAGACTTTGGTACTTTGCTTGTATCGATTCAATTAATTCCGTATACTTTTTTTATGTCAAACTTTTATCATTCAATGTTTCTTTCTTACATTGTGGAGGATATCAATTTCGAAAAAAGGTCATTAGGGAAAGACATTTTGAGTGATTAGTGTTTCTTCAAAATACGAAAAGGTCAGGAGAAAGCAAAAATAGATAAAAAAAACTTGTTTAGAATACAATTTTGAATTCTAATTTGTTCATTGTATTTTAAAAATAACTAAAGGAATAAAGTCAAGTGTAACTTTTTAATTTTTCTTGAAAAAATTTACAGCGAAAACAATAATTGTTAATTTAAAAAAGTGTAAAAAATCAGCTATTTCCGAGTATTTTTTGTGTACCTACAAATTTTTTATTATTTTAGTAATTCGGAAGTTCATCAATAATTTTACGAAATCTACAAAATAGGGATGGTTTTCTATTTGATCGAAATAAAATAATTAATTTGGTGATAAATCAAAACAATATATAAGGTAACTCGAATGTTGGAAATTGGTCCAAATCGGTTGTACCAAATGAATCCATTAGTAATCTCAATAAAGTCTTTATATATGTATTTATAGATTCCTTCAATCAGCATATTTAAATCAATAAACATATGCCTAGTAGGATTATAAACAGAAGGTTTTATAAGAACATACGTTTCTGATAATCCCTATGTAATTATTAATCTTTGCTGGTTTTTGAATTGTATCAATTGTGTTTTTTGTACCAATTTATACGAGTATCATGTTCAAACTGTTTGTTTGCTATATAAATAAAAAAGTGTATATGTGTAATAATTTACAATAGATAAAAATCAATGATATGATTACCATTTTTTTTGCTTCTTCACCCGTATATTTGTGCTTTATATATGTATAAAATCGTAGTTGCAAAGATAAACAACATTAAATATTCATTCCCAATGCATGTGTAGATAATTCAAAGAATACTCAAGCCTCTTATCAATATATAAACTTAACAATTGTCTTTTTTGAAAACAAGTTTGGTGTTCCAAACGTGTCCTTTTTCAATAATAGAGTAGTTAGACCCATACCAGCTGCAAGTAAAAGGATTTTTTAAATGTGTGGGTTTTTTTAATTTTAAGAGAATTCCAATGAACAAATTTGCATTCTTATTTTCTCTAAAAACAACCTTTCATTTACTCGCGCCTAAAAAACAAATAACTTGAAAAACAAATGCTTAAATATTTATGTGGGGGGTAGGAAAAATAGGTTAGCTCCGCTTCGAAGTGATCATAATATTTCCATTATATTCTGGAATTGTATTCTCATAAATAAATGTTTGATTTGTTCACAGACGCGTAACACAAGGGAAGCAGCAGGAGAAGGAGGGGGTATCGAGGTCAATGCCGACATCGGAGAGAGCCATAGAATCGAAAAGAACTGCCATCAATCATCCCCCGAAGCAGAGTGGAAAATTATAAATACACCACGCTCCGTGAAAAAAAGAAAAAACACAGCGTGAAAGAGCAGACTACAAGTTGTGGGAAGCTAGAATATTGTTTTGTTTAACAATTGATTGTTGGAAAATAGAAAAATTGTAGAATATAAAAAAAACTTAATAACACACGAAAGTGTTGATTATAAAAAAAATGTGCATATAATTAATTTAAAAGCGGATTAAAGCTGTTGAAGAGACAAAAAAACTTAAAAACTGACTTTAAGTACAAACAAATATCTATTTCAGTAAGTTTTAAATAAACTCGAATCCGTGAAAGGAATAAGATAGCAGCAGGAAATTAAAATGCAAAAGTAAAGTGATACAATTACAAAAAAAACTGTTTGTCAAAAATATTATAACTGTAAATAAAAACCAAAATAATCACATCTTTTTCTAAGAGACTCAATAGATTTTAGTGTGTTAAAAATATAATTCGTGTGTCTGTGTATCTAATGTGTGAAACATAGTGCAATTTGTTGAATTTTCATCACCATGGCAACCAGAAAGCGTAGATGGTCCTTCCCGGGTGCGTCATCCCAAGGTTTTGGAATTACCCGCCTGAGGATATTCTGCCTGATTATCTTCCAGTATTGCTATGCTCTGGCTTCTACATCCATGCCTGCCGGAGGAGGTAAGAGGACTATTTGATTTTTTTCCCTTTAATTTTCTTAGATAAGACCCATAAAACTGTGTGTTCTCAATGCTTCAGTTCATAGAAATGCACTCCAAAACTTTTACGAATTTTATGGATTTTTCATAGTTTTTGTTGTTGTTTATTTCAAAGTTAATTTTAAATCATAAAGATCAGTTTTTTAAACAAAAAAAGTCAAGGTAATAAAATTTCAAAAATATTTCCTGTTTGTTGCTGTAAAATGATTTAACACATAATTTTATATTACTTTTTATTTTAATATTCTAAGTCAAAGCAACATTTTAAAATAAACATAACGAATTTGACTCACAAATAAATATGAAAAAACATTATTGTTTTTAAGAATCAAAGCCCACGCAGTTGTGAAGCCAAATTTAAAAAAAATAATTCTGAATATGTAAATCACGTTTTTTTAAAGATTTCACAAATGCCATTTTTGGATTGATAATAATATCTTAAAACGATTATTTTCATTATTTTTTGCAGTTTCATTCCTTCAAAAATCGAAAAACAATTTAAGCCGCCACGAATGAAAAGTTGGAGTTTCTATTTTTTGGAAAATCAATAATGTATCAAACGGAAAAACTAGAGGAAATGCTCTAACCCAGATTCGGTTCACATAATATCATCCAGAGACCACTACCCCAATATTTTTCATCTTTGATTTTTACCCTTTCCCCACAATCCCAGGCTTGCTTGATAAATAATTCAGTAATAGAAGCCGACACACGCCGAGAGTGTGATTTGATTTCGAAAATATATACTTCACTACACTTAGGATATGAAATATAATAATCACGATTGCTATAAAATATTTCACGGAGAGAATGAGAATTTCTTTGTCCGAATATATCGAGTGAAAATATATGAAAAATATCTTTTGTGAGGATATTGTGTGATCAAAGTGGACTTATAAATATAAATAAATATTATTTCATCGAATCCATACCTTTAGGACTGTAGGTTTTTGAAGGAATGACCTAGTTTTGTATCTGAAATAAATCCGTTATATCCGTAATCCGTAAAAAAATTAGAAATAAGTGTGTGACTTTTCGAAAACTAGGAAACCCCTTAAAGAAGTATAATGTGTGTATATATATATTTATTTTAAGCGCCCTTGGGGAGACTAGTGCCACTAAACGGCGCTTTAAAAAAAATGGCCAATTATTTTTATTATTAAGACCACAAAATGGATTTTACAAATTATACTTGTAACAATACAAGAATGATGAAGAATCATTTACATCACAAAATATAAGTAAAACAGAAGATTTTTTGATTTAAACAAGGCATTACGTATCGAAATATTCAATTGTAAACTAGGTACTTATGCAGCTTAATTCTACATGGCAAGAAAAGTACGATACTATTTTACTTGCTTAAGTGCGAATTGGATTTTTGAAATGACATGTGGCACTAAATATCACGCTCGGTAACCAACAGATTACATTGCAAAGTGTGGCGGAGATGAGCCCATAGTGTGGGCTGCAGAAACAAGTTACTTTATTGTTTCTAATTCAAAACTCTGATAAATATTGCTAAGCTACTCATATACATTTTTTTCTTTTATGCTTGTCGCATTTTTTGATCCACCTTTTAGAAAGCGAAATAGTCAAAAAGGCGTTAAAGGCGCATTTTCTTTTGATTTCGTATTTCTATACAACATATAAAACTGTATAACACGATAAAGGCGTTTAATTAGATACGTAGATACACTTTTTGTTTTCTGTAACATAGTTTATACAAAGTCTTTGACCTCTCTATTAAGTAGAAGACCATTTCGGCAGAGAAGTTCTAACGCCAGCAAAAAAGTCTTAAAACCTTAATCAGTCGTGACTAGCTCGCAGTTGGCGTCGGAAAGGATAGACCTATTCATGTGAACTTTCCTAGGATGAGATGCTATATCATGAACCACTAGCCCAAGCGTAAAACTTTACGATTAAACTCAACCGTACCGTTTTAACAAATGTGTATGGAAACTAAAAAAGCGCATTTGGTGAGCGATGTAGTTTGTATATATTTTCTTAGGGTTGAACTTAAATAATGTTTTTTGCGTGAAGTACAGGCAAGGATACCACTAGGGTGGGTCGATAATGGTATGTGGATTTAAAAAAAGATTATTTATGTAGACGAAAAAAAGTTAAGTCCTGTTATCAGCAACATTATTTTTTGTTGTTTTTTTAATTTGCATTTTTTAGCACAATACTTGTACGTATGTGAGCTGTTCTGAATAATGTTGGTTGTATTTAAATTTATAATGCGAATCTATCTATTTCTGGCTTCTCGGCCCAAAATTGAGATTTCTGTTTTAGTTACAAGCTTGCTGCATCTTTCCACAGCTTGATTAGGGACCGGAAAAAGGAATCTCAATTGAAAGCAAATATTTAAAAAAACTCTCTTAGGAGCTTAAAGATATCATCCGTTTTCTTTGCTATTTGAAATGGTGCAAATATGTATATGGCCACATCTTTTATCAGTTGTTATATTACTTAAATCAGACATTTTGAAAATCTACCCACCCTAATGCACACCCTCCTCACGTCCATTACCCGTGACTCTGACGGAATTGGCGACCGTCCGAGTCAAAGAATTACGTAGACTATAAATGATCTCGTTGAAATCTGGGCCCCGAGTCGTAAGAGAGTGTCAGCTTATCGGACTTGATGGCTGCACAAGCGAAGATCACGCCGTTTCAAGTATTCAAATAAGAAGATTCACCACCTTAACAATACTGAATAAGTACTGATTTTACCTGTAATCTAGATTGCAAAGATATATTACATTTAAAATTAATTTGAAATGCAATCTCTTAGGAAAACACGTATAATTTCGCGCTTACACATGTCGCATGTGGACTTGTAACATAATAATCCAATCTCAAATGATCATAAGCCCTGCATAGATTGCTGACCTTCCCTAAAACAGGGGTGACATGGGCAAAGTAAACCATTTTCTAAAGCATGGGTTTTCAGCCGCATACTAACCTATAAGTTAAGGAACTTTGATTCTTGTCAGGTTAAGTTTGAAATTACGGTCGTTTGACATATTTACAATAATGATAACTACACAGTTAAAATTTATTTACCGGGTTTTAGACGAACCGTTATAAGAGAACTTACATTGATGATAATGAGTTTATGGTTTCTTTATATTTACTCGTATATATATTTCTTTATGCATTATTCTCGACGTTTCGTTAGCGACGTAACTAACGTCTTCAGGAGACACCCTCTTTGCACGATGACTGAGAATGAATTGGTGGTATCATCCGAAAAATGTAAGTTTTCTTATAACGGTTCGTCTAATATCCGATAAATAAATTAACTGTGTAGTAGTCAATATTGTAAATTTTGATTCTGTTGGTAAGCATGCAGCATGTTTCGATTGTTCACTTCTGTTGATGGATTAAATATAAATATTAATTAATTCATAGAAGAATGTGGTGCAAGAGAAAGTGTGAAAGTGAAGATTAAAAGAAGTTTGTTAAGATGGTTTGGGCATATGGAGAGAATGAATGAGGAAAGACTGACGAAGAAAGTATATGTTGGTAGAATAGATGGATGTCGTGGTAGAGGAAGACCGAGAAAGGTATGGATGGACCAAATATCCGAAATTGCGAATGAATGGAATATCCAGAGTCATAATAAAAGAAGAGCCTGTATGAAGAAAATTATGACTCTGGAGGAAATGAAAGAAGTATGTAAGGACAGAAAGAAATGGCGGTTGATCTGTAATGTTGGCGGCTAGGGTTTATTAAATTGGAATTTGTTTTTATTTGTAAATGGATGTTTTGTATTTGGATATTGTTGTTTGGTGATGTATAAAATGTAATTTGTCGTGTGTGTGTGTTCCTTGACTTATAGGTTGGTATGCGGCTGACCACCCATGCTGTAAAAATGGTTCACTTTGCCAATGTCACCCCTGTCTCAGGGAAGGACGGCAAGAGTTGCAGGGTGTATGTCCATTTGAGATTTGGTTTTTATGTTGTAGGTTCACATGAGGCATGTGCAAGCGCGAACTTGTACGTGTCTGGTTGTGAGAATGCATGTAATGTGAATCTCCAATGTAACATATCTTTGCAACTTAGATTAGATTAGATTAGATAATGAACATATGGTTCTGGTGGAACATATGGAACTGTGGTTCTAATGGAACATACGGAACTGGTTGATAGATTTTTCAACTCGAAGAAACTGTAATCGTTATGCTTTTTGCTGTATTGCCCCCCTCCCCACTGCAGTAAGCCGCAGTGATTGATGAAAGTCCGCGCAAAGCGTAAATGTGAAATGCAATCCGCTAAAAAAACAATCGACAGCCACTCTCTCTGACGTCAGCGCTTGGGCCAGTCCCTGAAGGCCGATAAACTTGCCGAATAACTGACCCTTATAAAGTCTGTAAAGCAAAAAAAAATGGGTCCTGAAAAATAGACTCTGAATTCCAAAAGAAGTAAACCCTTTTAACAACTATGTTAAAGCGTTTGAAAGCAGATAATCGACCTGAAATTGAAATCATTTTCAGGTTTATCTTAAGACAATGGAAATGTATTTTTAGCTTTTTAATTGTTTCTTGATATGTCTCATTGATAAATGCTTCACTATCGCATCTGCGAATTACTTCAGAGTCATTTACACGTATAGATTTTTAGATGGGCTTACACTTAAGAAGTTCGAATTAATATCCCAATATAATTTTTGAAAAAGACACTTAATGCCGATTAATAATGATCCCAACCAGCACAATTGAGGCATATCATTTCGATTGAAGCCAAAAAAAGTACCTATGCTTGCAACATGAAAATACTCCTTTTTTAACAAAGAAAAAAATCTTGGAAGAAAGTAGGATCAAATTCTTTATTCTTAAAAGATAAAAAGAAAAACAACTTTGTTTTCGATTACTACGAGTATATTTTTTAATTCCCCAACCAGTTTCGCAAACATCCGTTCGCATTATCAGGTGGTTAAATTAATACTTAATGGTTTAGAAACGGAATCAATCTTAGAGGGTGTCATTGTGTGAGGGTATGAGGGAGGGAGGGGGGTGCAGGATAGCCATGTGTAGAGTTTGCGTTATCTGGATCGTTTCTTAGGAATTGCTTACTTGGGAATATGGTCAACAGAGGGGATGGATTGGGTACTAATATGTTATTGATAAGTGTATTAGGTGATTTTTTAAATTTGTTTTAATTTCGATTATTTCAAGTGCAGAGAGGGCCTCTACAACCAATAAAATCTTTATTCTTCCTTTGCAAGCGTTGTTTCATTTTTCTAGTGGAAATAATTATACTCGTCTTTACTTAGAGAAACTTCCATCATATCCTTTACTTTCACATGTATAATATCATATACCATAAGACAACAGCCTAAACATCTAAATATTAATGATAAATTTTCAATTATTTGGTGATAATTAGAAAACATAACATAACACCCATTTTCACTGCACCCCTTTCATACGTTTCACATTATGTTCCACATTTAACATCCCTTAGTAATCTGGGTTAAGTGAACCGCAGCGCCCTTAGTAAGTTGTACTAGGGTGGGGTTTGTCTCGTGCGGGGTGCAGTGTAAGGAACTATAGGGGATGTCTCTTGTCTTAGATGAGTGATTGTCTTTAAGTGTGAATTTAAGGGTAGAATTTGTATAGAAGGATAACGAGTATGCGATGTATAAATAATATATGCAAAATTGCATGTTTTTTAATCAATATCATTATAATCTGCACAGATAGATTTATCATAATTTAAAATTTATATACTCGTATAATGCATTAGGATAAATGAACTAGTGTACAATCATTCTTATACATGTTGCATGCTAACCATTTTTTACAGTATGGGTGGTCAGCTTCTTACCAACCTATAGGTTAAGGAATACAAATAATAAATAAAATTAGTTTAGTGCATTTTTTAAATTTAATTTTGAGATTATTTGAATAGAATGGGCTCGGTACATTTAAATTTGAATTTGAACGTAAAAAAGAAAAAAAATACCTGCAACTTTATAAATATAAAAAAAAAAATTGCTTAAATGTTTTCTTATAAAGTAAGAATATCAGTTTGAAAATTTTGTTTAAAAAACGTTCTTAGTTAAAAAATAAATTTGACCTTTGACGAGGGCCTTCACAAAAAGATTTATTCGAAAACATTGTTTCAAATGTCAAAACATTTACCATTTAAGTATCAAAATTTAAACGCTTAAATAAATTAGTATTTACAAAACTTCTTGTGTTGTATACAGGCAGAGGCGTTATATTCAGTTAAGTATTCACAACGTTAAGTCATAATGTGTATTGCCATAACGAGTAGAGCTTTTCCATACAACCTGGCACGCGAAAGCTCCACGATGAAAAGAAGGCTTTCGCGCGAAACAAAGCCTGAAAAGAGTCGCTTCAGCCTTCAATAAAATTCTCGTAGCACATTGGTTGCTCGGCGTAGCACAATCGTAGCTTTGGACATTAGGGTCTACGACTGAAAGTGTTGTTTTATGATTGTTTTTTGTTGAAGGAAAATTGCTATTTCAAATTGCTTGATCGTGAAAGATGGATTTAATTAAGCAAGATTGACTATGCTTAATGACCCTCTAGCTTAATGACATTTGTTTATAGCAGTATTTATTTTGTTACTGCGATTACTGTAAGATTACAAGTTTGATGAGAATTCGATTGGTATAATCAACTCGAAATGTGGTCAATTATTGTTTTTTTTATCTTATTTTTTTCTGTTATTTATAAATATTTGTGAAAATTGAGTTACATCAGATACAATTAAAAAGAAAACATAAAGTTGATAACATATAATATACCTTGTATTAGATACATCAATAATAATAAAAGATGAACATTTAAAAATCCACATGTTATGCTACTGCACAAGTTTAAAGGTAAAAATTTCGAAATTAACTAAGAATTTTGGTTGTTTGACATAAGCATGAAATTTGACGATTGGGTTTTATAAATCTCAATTTTTTCATGACGTTTTGTTGGCGTTGTAAACAACGTTGTAAAGAGGCACCTTATTTGTTTGATGGTCAAGGGTGAACTGTTTATTCTATAAATAGTTCATCCACTGAAAAAAAAATTAAAAGAACAAAGTAATCTTTCGTCAAATTTTCTAAAAGTTATTAAATGTCAATTTCAATTTATAAAAATATGAAAATATGTGCAGAAAGAAGAGTAACACTAATAGTTGAAACTTTTGCAAATTAATATGTTTTTTTCTAAATCTTATCTAAAAAAATGATAATGACAAAGTGAACATAATCTCAAGTTCCCAAAATATAACAAATTATTTTCGTAAATTCAATCATGTGTGGGACTAATTTCACTAAAAATGTATGTGTATTAATTTCTCGCACAAAAAATGGTATCGCATGATAAGCTGTACTCTAGTATTGAGATATTTCGGTACTAGAAACTCAGAAAAGAATATTTTAATAATCTGAAGCACGCAATGTTGATTTTTTCCTACCTTTACGCCGCGTATACAACATTACGTAGATACTATACCATCGCGTAAACATAAAAATATATTGAGTTTCCAACAGCTCCTCTGTCGATAGTTTTAGTTTTAAACATTTTCCCGTATACGTAATGCTTTAGTATTCACGAAGGGTAGATTTTTTCCTGCTTGAATTAGTGAAGTGTTGGGCAATTTTCCACATTCACAAACGAGTGAAAACCTTCCGTTCTATATTACCAAAGTATAAATTTTTGGGCTTATTTTCAATCTAGCGTCTAAGTAAAAATGTATGGAAATAAAAATAGTGCGACGAGTAAGCGTTTTAGTTTCCATAGATTTATAGTAAAACGCTACGGTAGGGTTGAAACGCACTGTTTAATACTTGAGGTACTGAACGAGGAACCTTTGTACTAAAGCTTCATTGCCTTGGATACTTTTAAATCAAGATTTTTTACGATTTCCTGATTACTGTAAATATGAATTAATTTCTGATGAAGATATATATTTTTTAAATTTATGAAATAATTAAAGAAGTTAGTAAATCTGGTTAAATTTTATCGTACTAGTAAAAAATTAACGTAAATATTTTTTATTTTTATTTTTTTTTGTTACCGATCTGTTTTTTATTTTGAACACAAAAATAATAAAATTGTACCAAAAATAAACGTTTTTTTAATTGCTGAAGATTTTTTTTTTGTGTCAAATAAAGTGATGATAATTATTATTTTCAATTTAAAACTCTTAAAACTAAAAAAAATATACACATATTATGGTTTCTAAATACTTCCGTCAGCCGAATGTTTTACTCCGATTTCCTAATGCCCGGTTTTTTCAACGTTAGCTTATGTGATTTTCAACTGAAACAAAAAAACACCCAGACAATTTTCAGAAGTGCGTCCTTTTCATTCAGTATTACCTAAGTTCATATGCTTACGTTGAAAATACTGGACCCAGTAATTTTGCTATCTGTTATGATGGCTATCTTAAGTTAAAGAAAAAAAAATCCTTTTTGACTGAATTTGGATCTTATTAGAATATATTTTAATGTCATGCAACTTTTCTTGATTCTCGAACTACCAAGTTTACCATGAAAAATAAAAACAAATGTGTGAATCCAATTTTCATGTATCGAATAAATGTTTCTTTCGGTGCACTCGTAAGTATGCCGATACAGAAATGGAGAAACAATATTATGTTCAATGCGAATTGTGGTAGGTACAGTCAAACTTTTAGAACAACAAGCCATTAATATTATTCCCATACACAAACTCACATTGTATTTCAAACGTTAGAACGGCGTCATAAATGACGTCAGCATTTCTCGTTCATAAAACTCGGTTAAAGCTGCGACACACGAGGAAAGCGAGCTAGCGGCAAGTGGTGAGCAGAAGACAGTTAAGGAGTTAGTATTAAACAGTGAGCAGTTAGTTGAAAGTGTCATGTAATATACTGAAGTAGATCCCTATACAACGCGAATTTGTAAAAAAATAAAGAAGTTAACTTGTATGCTATGAAAAAGTATGGGCTGTACTATAAAATCTGATAAATAAAAAAAAACGCTTAATAAAATGTTGTTTTGTGTCTATCAAATTATTTCTGATTTATCATAGATAAAATTTTTATAATGATGTTTTGAGCAGAAACCAAAATCTCTAACAATTTTTAAGACAAAAGTTTTGTTTATCAGACGACTTACACCCAACATTTGCATTTTACACTGAAACTTTACAATGAAAATACCGTTTTTGCCTCATATTTTACTGTGCGACCGATAGTTGAGTTAGTTCGTTAACGGTTCAAAACCAGGAGTTTATCCCAACAAGGCTGTTAAAAATCTTTTTTCAATTCGGTAATTATTTCAAACTCAAAAACAAAAACCCGTCAAGATAAAGTCAGCCTTCCCAAGAAATGAGAATGAGTAAAGTTGTCTTCGTGTCTATAAAAACAAACTGATTACAGTACTCATCAAATGTAATGCATTCAGAAACAATACAATACTGAACGTGCAAATTAGGTTTCGTAATTGGGATTTATAGTCAACGCCCACGTTTTACGGTTGCATGATTAACGCAATGTAAAAAGATTCAACCATTGAACACTGTGCACTAGCCTGGTTAGAACGGACTGTTAGAAACAATACTTGGCTTGGTCGAGAGGCGGTTTCCCTGGTACGTAGGGAACAGTATTACGACTGGTTTTGCATACTTTATTACATTGCGGATGCAATTCTACGCATCTGTCCCCGGCTGCGACAAATAATGGACAAATTGCATTGCAAGGCGCTGGCCTCCCTCTGCCTTTTATTCTGCGGAGTTAGCTTAAATTTATACTCACTATACAAAACTGTGCGCTAGGTTATATAATAGGAAGAAGAAATATTTATTTTTAATGCAGCATTTTGAAATCTTCGTAAATGGTCAGGTGCGAAAAAAATGTTATACATATCTAGTTTTTAGTTAGATAAAGAAATGATCTCTATAAAAGTTGAAGACGTCATGAAAATGATTGTATGGATGGTCAATTAATCGTGTAATGAGTGTTTGATAAGTAACGTCACTCGAAATTTAGCTGCGTATATAGTGCAAACCGTATTGCTCTCGAAGGGGTCACATGCGACATGTTGGACTATATTTTCTTGAGATAGGGGACTGGTCCTACTGGTTCTCATTTTTTGTAAAAGATGAGTAAACCAGTATTTTTATTTTATGGTTGGTTATTTTTCGAAACGGGAAATAATTTTTGAAATTTGGTGGAGATCGAATCTTACCTCTATCTGGCATGGAAAGTTAGCATTCAATCAACTAATCTTTCAACCGGTAAATATCTTATTAATATTTTTAGGAACGATAAATTTAATGAAAAATTTTAGTGTTTGTTTCTTCCCTTTAAAAATAAAAAAAAACACTTGTATTGTAGATGTAAGTAAAACATTGAGCATGATTTTTCTTTGTATCAAATTGAAATTTTCAAACTTTTGATAAACGATTTTCCTTGTTGAATTTCAAGATAGAACACTTTCCTTTGTAATTATTTTTACTATCCTACCTTTTGATTAGGGGTTGGGTTCACGTGTCAGAATAGGCGTTTAAAGCTCTATATAATTTTGCGCTGTAACCAACCCCGAGTGACGCAAATTAATGACACTTCAAAGCCAAATAACTTCCCAAGGGATGAACCATCAGACTGTCATGTAAGGTTTATAATTATTTATAATTATGTCTCATCAAAGCTTTCGACACGTGATAAGATTTTTTTCATCAACAATATGAGACAAAGGTTATTTCCTTACAATGTCAATGTTTTGTGTCAGATCTATCTTGTGGTATTTGCAAAATGCACCTCAATGTTTCTAAACTACACACACATTTTAACATCTTATCGCGTTCTCCTTGAAAGGATTGTATGTGGCAAGTGGAACCTAAAAACGTTTAAAAATAAATTTATTTAAAAATATTTCAAATAAAATAATTTAAATGTAAAAGAGTCAGCCTTACATCAACCACTTCAGTTGAAGTGTGAGTTTTCCAGCTCTGAGTAAGCCTTGATGTTATACTTTTTTGGTTTGAAATTAACACCGTTACGCGAAATCATTTCTGACACCCTCAGCTCTGGCTGATAAACATGCGCCAGTCACAACGAAGAAAATAAGAATAAGAGCTAACAGTGAGTGGTTTGACGAGCGGTGTAGAAAGCAAAAAAAGATTGTGAGAAGGGCTGAGAGACACCACAGAAGATACAATACATCTATCTCCAAAGCATCATGGTTGGAAGCTCAAAAAGACTATAGGAAACTCATCTGCGACGTTAAGTGTGAATACTGGAATGACAAGATAAATGAGGCAAAAGGTAATCCCAGACAACTATGGAGGTCGCTAAATCGAACCACTGGTAATATAAAGTCAGAAACAGTCACCACTCTTACTGCATCTAATTTGGCCGATTTTTTCGAGAGCAAAATATCTGCGATTCGTGAAGTATCTGAAGGTGCAGAGGAACCTGTAATTACAGAAAATGATTCTGTGTGCATAGAAGTCTTTGCTGAAACAACTGTCCTCAAAGTTTCTAAGTGGATTATGGTGGCACCCACAGATCACATTTATTCCGTTATCTATGGTGGCACCCAATAAACAATGCGAGCTAGACCCAATACCTACATGGCTGGTCAAGAAATGCAAAGAAGAACTCACACCATTTATAACTAAAATGTTCAACCTGTCTTTGGAAAGCGGCACTGTTCCAGAATCACTTAAAACAGCACGAATCTCACCTATACTGAAGAAACCTCAACAAAATCCAAATGAAAAATCCAATTATCGGCCCATATCAAACCTGCCACTCTTAGGAAAGCTTCTTGAAAGAATAGTCGCAGCACGAATCACTTCACATATGCAAATAAATCGACTGTTCGCCAATCACCAATCGGCCTACAGAGAATCGCACTCAACGGAGACTGGCGTACTTAGAGTCGTATCTGATTTGACTCTAGCGGTAGAAAAAGGAAACGTGGCAATAATTGCACTCCTTGATATGAGTGCAGCTTTCGATACGGTTGATCATAAAATTCTTCTGCTGAAGCTTAAAAACACATTCGGTATAAATAACAAGGCGCTGAAATGGTTAACATCATACCTCACAAACAGGAAACAAAGTGTCAGAATAAATGGAGGGATCTCGCCTGACAAAACAATTTCTTCCGGCGTGCCTCAAGGTTCGGTCTTGGGACCTCTTCTGTTTACAGCCTACATTCAAGAGTTGGAAATCATTATTCACAAAAAGGGCCTTATGGCACACATCTATGCCGACGATTGTCAGATTTATTCATACTGCGAGCCAACAAAAATAGAGGAGCTAAAGTCTGGCCTAAGCGAATGTATTAATGATGTGAACGGATGGATGCTAAGCCATAGATTAATGTTGAACCCAAGTAAAACTGAAATCATGTGGCTTACCACTACGAGAAGAGCCAATATAATTGATAAGAGTGCCCCAATAATCATATCTGGATCAGAAATCGTTCCTACAAAAAGTGTCAAGCTACTGGGAGTGCATTTTGATCACTGTCTGACCGTGAAGAAACAAATCAGCACCACGGTTAGTTCCGGCTACTATGGTTTACGACAGCTGAAATATATTAAAAAATATCTACCGTTGGAAGCTAAAAGGTCACTCGTCAACGCTTTTGTAGTATCCAAAGTGGACTACTGTAATGGCATTTATGCAGCCCAACCACAGTGTGAATTAAGTCGGTTGCAGTCAGTAATGAATGCAGGCGCGCGGCTAATATTCAACCAAACCAAACACTGTCACATAACTCCGCTTTTAGAGCGACTCCACTGGCTGAGGTTTCCTCAACGCGTCAAATTTAAACTTGGACTTATCACATACAAAGCTCTCCATGATGCAGCTCCTTTCTACATCCAAGAGCTGATTGTCTCAAAAGTCCTGGGCTCAAGGGAGCAAACACTAAGATCAGCAGAGAACGGAGCGGAAACCCTGCTAAATGAACCTAGAAGAAAAATTGCCACTGTTTTCGGAGACCGTGCTTTTGCAGTGGCCGGCCCTGCGACCTGGAATCAACTACCACCAGAAATCCGGAGGTCTAAGACGATTGAGGACCTAAAGAGGAGGATGAAGACATTTTTCTTCGCCCAATAAAAAACTAAGCGCCCTTGGAGTGACATTGAGTTACGAAACGGCGCTTATAAGGAAATCATCATAATTATCATCATCATCATCATCTCAGTGGAATTCAATCCCAAGTTCTCGGCATGGAGTGCAAACACTCTACCAACTGAGCTATCTATCTGACTAACTGTTGTTTTTTCGTTGTTATTTATATAATAAAGTATTTGCATGCATTGGTATGATTCCAAAAAATACAAAGTGCTTGAACAAAAAATCAAGACCCTACTCCAAGAGGCTCAGCATTCCAAAAATATGTAAAAGCAGACAAATACACGCAGCGGGTCACGTATTCTTAATATATTACATGTAAATAAAAGGCAGACAGAAATATAATACACCTACCTTTGTTTACCCCGTAAAAGTATTATCATAAAATATTATCCATACATCAAAAACAACGTGGGGTATAAAAGGGTAAGGGATATTTCTTATTTGGCCGACATACATGAAAAATATTAGAAATAAGTTTATTCCTCTCCAAATACTCGTTGTGGAAGGCTTTGAGTAGAAAAGCTTTTTTTTGTTTTGATGCATAACTAATCTAATCTAATCTAATCTAAGCTGCAAAGATATATATCATTAAAGATTTATATTAAATGCATTCCGACAAGCAGACATGTATAATTTCGCACATAACGCATGTGGACCTACAATATAAAAATCCAATCTCAAATGAACATAAGCTCTGCAACTCTTGCCGTCCTTCCCTGAAACAGGGGTGACATTGGCAAAGTGAACCATTTTTTACAGTATGGGTGGTCAGCCGCATACCAACCTATAAGTCAAGGAACAACAGCTTAACTGCTTTTAATTTTTTGGTTTTAATAAATATTTTTATTTTGAACTATGTGAAGTATGCGAGTAAGAAATTACTTACTTAAGAGGAATAACTTGTTTAAGTCTGAATGATATGCTCTGTAATGAATGGGTTATTGTTGCAAAGCAACTCTTTGTTTTTGGGTTTTGTAAATAATTTTATTTGGAACTATGTAAGTGAAGTATGCAAGTCTGAGATGACTCACTTAAGAGGAATATCTTGTAAGACTCTCAATGATATGATCTGTAATGACTATGTTGTAAAAATGTTTGGTAATTAGCAAGAATATAAGAGAGAAAATATAAAAAAAGTACGCAGAGAAAGTTCGTGTATCTAGAAAAGCTAGACAACAAACGAGTCACAATAAAGTACAAACAGAGAATGTCAAATACACGCGTGAAAGGAGAAGACAGAGAAAAAATTGAACTAATCAAATAAGCTAGATTGAAAATGAATGAAATCATTAAAGAAAAAAGAGAATACATGAGTTTCAAAACGAGTATAGAAAAGGAATGCCAAATATGAACTTGGAAGAAAAAAACCGTGGAATAATGGATTGATTGAATAACCGAGATTACAAATTTCTAAAATCATTGGAGTATGATTATAATAAAACAATACATGATTCTTCATGTGATGAATGTTGAGGATATGAAAGCAGTGTGTCATGACAGAAAAAGTGAAGCCGCATCTTCTGACCATACGAGTCACATTGTCATCCCTAGCGAAATAGCGGCTTGATACAGTCACAGTTAACGTATACTTCTCTATATAACAATAGCATCGGATATCAAAAGAAGAAAACTTATAGATAAAGCACTCTTACAATATTTTTGTTGATTTAAGCATGAAAAAGAGATGGCAGCCAGTTATATTTAGCTTTTTGTTTTTCTTTTCTCATATCAAAATATCATTTAGGCATGAGACAGGTTGAAAGCTCAACATCAAGCAATAGAATTCTTAAATTATACTTAGACTATTCAAATTAGAGAGAAGAAATTCGTGTACTTTATTTATTTTATGACCTTCAGCCTACATTGGACTCATTTAAAATTAATATTTTTTGTTTTTTTTTTTGTTGAACAACTAATTCGGATTTTTATTTAATTAAAAATTTGTAAAATGAACTTGTTGAATTTAGTTTAATGGTTTATCGATCGTCCAATTTCTTCCATACTAAATTATCTTTGTTTTGGAAAAGTTATGCCAATTAAACGCAACGCAACTATGCTAATCATATAGTGTAACTTCTGGCCGCGTTATCCCTGAAGGGTTTTGTGGTGAGTGGAATCTATTTACTTTTACAGCTAAGGGGCTGACCTTACGCCAACCCTTTCATTTGAAATGGGGAATGTGTTATGTTTTATCTCAATATAGATTCAGTGTGTTTCCAAATCTTTGTATTGACTAGTTGATCTTAAAATGTTTTTATTGTGAAGGCAACGTAAGTATGTGTTTTTTTATAAAAACCGTTCAACGTTAAAAAAACGTACCAAAAGCAATTGCATAACACAAATGATAACAAAAAGTATATTAATTTAAAAAATAAAAACATAACTTAATAATATCAGACTAGACTGAAGTGATGAAATATAAGGCAAAAAATATCCATAGAGGTCAAAAGAAAAATCACAAATTCTCTATGAAAGAACCATTATGTAGTCTGTCACTCGGCTGAGTGACATCCTGCGACAGTGTTTTGGAAAACTATTAGTGAAAGCGCCCTCACAAAAGCTCGCCGGAGCTTTCAAATAGTTTTCAAAACGATTTAGATGTAAATAAAAAGCTTTATTTATAACTATGAAAGTAATTTTATGGTGATTAAGTTTCACGATTATCTAAAAATGATTCAAAAGCTCTTCACAATTGAGTTTTGAAAAAGCTTGTAGATTTTAAAATTGCTGTTCTGCTTAAATTTTAATTATGCACAAAAAAAACCCTACTTTCAGAGCAGTATCTACCATCTACAGATATAAATATAACTGAAAATTTAAAAATTTAACTCATGTGAAATTCTAAAAAAAAAAAAATAATGGACTTTCACGTTACAAAGTTAATGGCAAACAAGATTTTTTCATATTGTAGAATTAAAAAATTATCGAAGGGGAAGCGATAATAATTTGTTCATTGTTCATTGGAAAATGTTACAAAATACTTTTTTAATTTTTAAAACGAAAATAAAACAAAATTTCAATAAATGTTCCATTTTTATTAAGAACTTCAAAGTCTACAAAAATTTAAATATTTTTATTTATAAAATGGGAAAGGGTACCACATTGACTTGAAGACAGTTATTATGTTTTAAAAATTTCATTAAAAGGTGTCAAAAAGTAAAAAAAGTATTGTTATAAATACGTACTATTAAATTTATTATATAACGTGCAGCGGTGTAAAAAAGAAATAAAAAACAAAATCTCAGAGAACTTTGTGTTTTTTTGTTTTTGCGTATAAACATACGTAAGCTGTTGTTGAAACAATCTACCCTTAAATATACTAGATCAGTTTTTTGACCAAGACCTACGAGTTATTATTGTACTTTTACTCAACCGTGAAAAATACCAGATTTATTGGCGATTGAATCAGGCTGACTTCATGGAATAAATATGATACACGAGACTGGTGGCGTGATGAAAAAATATTGAGGAAAAACAGACCTTCCTATAAGGTCAGCGCTTGACAGAGTTCAACACACCAAGTATAAAACTCAAGCCATAAACTCAACCGAAAAATGGATACAAACTAAAACGCTCACAAAGACGCTGTTTTGTTTTTCAATCGTTTTTTGGTAATCTCTGAGGTTGAGTTTTATCGTCATGTTTTATACTTGTGATAGATGTGCCTTTGAGTGATGGAAAGGGTGTTTGCTATGCCAAGGAGCATCCACAAGACGGATGATGGAATATTGTTTTCATGTATGAAAATATGCGATATATTTTATCTCATTTCGGACGGGTATCAGATAAATATGGTTTATTTCGGTAATATGAAATAATCAGATTCTTGGAATGGTAGGAAAATAACCACTCCTACTGTTAAAAATGATCACATTGAATCTTAAATGTTCTTAATTTACATTGAAGAACAGTTCTATCAGTTGACATTTTGCCATTTTTTTCCCTAATGGAGTTATGCTCAAAGTTTAACAGCCTTGATTTTATGTCTTTTTGCAATAAAAAAATATAACTACAAATATCAAGAATGCAATAACTGACACAAGTCCTTAAAAATATATGGAATTGTTTGTTCTTGGTACACAAAAAAAGGTTAATATTCTCAAAGCAACGTTTTTATCATTTAATAAGAAACCAATATTTTTCAATGTCCTTTCAGTCCTTCTTCTAACTGACTTGACCCAGCTAAAATGTCATTAAAATACCCTTTCCGTGGTTGGTTCAAGTAACTTCCGTAGTCTTTGGGGAATGTTCTAATCTAATCTAATCTAATCTAAGCTGCAAAGATATATATCATTTAAGTTTTATATTAAATGCATTCCCACAAGCAGATATGTATAATTTCGCGCTAACACATGCCGCATGTGGACCTACAATATAAAAACCCAATCTCAAATGAACATAAGCCTTGCAACTCTTGCCGTCCTTCCCTGAAACAGAGGTGACATTGGCAAAGTGAACCAATTTTTACATTATGGGTGGTCAGCCGCATAACAACCTATAAGTCAAGGAACGATAAAAATAAGGAATGATAAAAATAAAAATAGATTTATACTTCAACAAAGCCTATCTGGTTTTTCTTTAGTTCATTTGAACTATCTTCAAGGGCCATTGTTGACCTGTAAGAGAGAAAGATGCACTGAAATGTTCTTTACAGCAAGAACTCATAAGTTATTTAAGAAGTTTATGTAGATGGAAGGTTAATAATTATTTATTAATTGAAAAAAAAATGCTGGGTCTTTAGAAGGCAGAAATATATTTTTAAAATGCATTTGCTTTCACATACCTTCAAAATAATATTTAATCCTAAATATTCAGAACATCTACTGAAAAATAATTGTCTATTGAAAACCATGGCCAGTCAAATAATGAATTCAGTAAAAAAAAAAATAGTTGGCAATTCAACGCAATGAGAATACAATTAATTGGGTGATTACAAGGGTGAGCTTGCACATACACAATTTTGTTGCATTCATCTACATTTTACACACATGAAGAGATGGAATATGGCATAGAGCAATTTTATTGTCTACTAGTATTCCCTAAATAACTATTCTGTATGCACAATAGATGGTGACTGAAATGCATGAACACTTTCATGATAAATTTCTTCTGGTTCATCACCATTTTCCATGTAAGTTGGGAACGCTGGTGAAGTCTGCAATTTTCGGAAAGGTAAAATGGTGTCATATAAATAACACAATCCATTATTTGGTCCGGGAATCGCAACGCCCTTTACCCAGATCACATTGTATTTAGTATTCATCCGCATTATCTGGATGCCCTTAATAACTCGCCATCTGTTTCCCATGTGGCCAGGCAATTTAGTTCCAGGCCACACTCGTCCTTTCTCTCCACCTCCTCCAATGTTGCCGGGCCTCCTGTGAGTTTTGGTTACACCATGTGAAGCGGGCATTCCTTTAAAACCCCACCTAGTCATGACCCCTTGAAACCCACGATCTATGGTCTTTCCTCTGATGTCTATATAATCACCAACTTTGAAATGAGAAGCAAGAAGTGGTGTGCCAGGAGGCAGGGCGGCTTCAGGTGATATTATAAATCTGCATATATTCCTCTTAGGAGCCACACCACTTTTCTCAAACAATCCGTAATACTCTTTCGTCAGAAGTGTTGGATCCACTGTTTCCGCTCCCACAAGCAAGCACCCCCATTTTCCAGCACTGCGAATGGCAGCACGCGGTTTAATTGGTGGGTCCCACTCCTCGGGTGGAGTGTACTTTACAACATGATTATCAACAACCTGCAACAGGGATGTGAGAATCCTGGTACCATTATTTAGCCACATCGGATAAGTCCCAAGTTTCCTGGCAATGACACCAGTTCTTTTGATTTTTGGAGACCATTCCCCTGCAGGCAGTACCTCTTGAGCTAATGGTGATTCTGATGCTAGTTGAAGTTTTTTGGCAGCTGCGCTAGCTTTCAGACGATCCTGTACAACTTCTCTGATAAAATTTTGATTTTCCGCAGTAATGTAATCTTCATGGAGCACACGTTTCTTGTGAACATACCAGGAAGGGAAGCGTGGTCTTGGAGCTTGAGAACTTCCTATAGCTCTGACTGGTAATGAGCTGTTAAACGTGAATGTTGGAGTTTATAATAACTATAGTAATATGAGTAGGCGGTCTAAGAGTTCACTCTTGCCTTACTTCGCATGGGAAACGATTCCCGAAAATTGCAAAAACGGTTTATTTTACCAAAAAATGACTTTAATATGATACTTTGTAAGTTTGTGATGATTATGAAGGTCATAAAATTAAGCCACTTGTAATTATTGAATAAGTTCAGAACATTCCAAATATCTTTCGACGGGTTGATGAAAAAAAAAATGTGGCTTAGATGTTTTAATTGATTAGCTGCCTATTTGATAATTAACCAAGAGCAATTAGGTCACAATTTTTCTTCCAACTTTTTTGTTTCAAATTAAAAATAATAAAATTTGTCAGGAATAGTTTCCCCGCTAAATGACAAAGCCTTCATGCGCAGACTCTCACCGAGGCTAGATCGGGAAATTGAATTACCGGGCAGTGCACAGTTAATAGGAGACTCTCCACTCCAGTAACCTAAGTAAAGAAAACTTTGCAAAACTCAACCATTGCGTTACCAAAAATGAACAGAAACTAAGACAGTGCCTCAGGTGAGAATTTAAGTTTCCATGATTTTTTGACAAACGATATGGCTGAGTTTAATTCTTAGAAGACAGGCAGGTAGAGTTGTACGAACTAGCTCAAGACACTGGTAAGTTACTAGTTAACTTTGGTTATTATTGCCAGTGCGGTTTAACCCGTCTATTAAACTGGACATTATGAAATTAATTCCTCTTATTTTGATATTGCCAATAACCCGCATTTCTTAATTTTTCTGAATGTTTTTGAAGTCTATTATCATATTTATAACTGGCATCAGTCTAGGTCTCCTTGAGCAATCACTGCCAGCGCTGGACATTATTTAATTTTATTTTATCATTAACTAAACATACTGAATCGCTTATTCTTATTTTGTCATAAAGTAAATTAAAAAATATAACTATTTTATTTTGTGTTATTGTACTGTGCTATTTAACAATGCTTTTCTATTTTCATAATTGTAGTGTCTTATATTTTGTTGTGTTACCAATATTAGTTTTTTGTGAAGTGTAAGATGTTGTAAAGTACCCTTGAGGTGATGTCTAAAATACGTAACCAAGAAATATCATCTAGACTTCTATTATTAGGAGCAGATAAAAAAAAATGGCTCGGTGAGAAAAAATAAACACATCCATTTCCCTGATTTTATAGACGATGAAAATTGTACCTGAAATTATTCAATGGCGTAGCTTTGGTAACAAAAAGATTAAACGGTGATAACGTTCAATTTAACCAACGCAATGCGTCAGCGCCTGTGTTGCGCAAAAAATAATTTAAAATTCACGAGTTTACTTTTTTTCTAATTATCCAGGACATTATTCTCCACCATAAAACGCGGCTGAAATTTTGCGACACTGTGTTTTACATACTAAAACAAGCGTGCGACATCTATGGCGGGGTGTCGTGTTGTATGGGAACATTGTACATGTACCCAATGTGTGTACGTGTAGGGAACTGGGGCAGGAATTTCAACGGTGCGTACATTTTTAATTAATCGCTCTGTGAGTGTATCAGTGGGCACAGACTGCTCGGAAAATGCATTGGATAAAGGAAGAAAACAATAATAGGAACAAAAAAGATAACATCGATTCCAGGTATAGGTTGGTATGATGCTGACTACCTATACTGTAAAAAATTGTTCAATTTACCAATGTCACCCCTGTTTCAGGGAAGGTTGGCAAAAGTTGCAGGGTTGATTTCCATTTAATGTTTGGATTTTAATTTGTAAGTACACATGCAGCATTTGTAATCGCAAACTTACTCGTGTCTGTTTGTGGTCATGCATTTGATATGAGTTTGAAACGTTAATTTATCTTTGCAACTTAGATTTTGTTATACACCTTGAAACCTGATTTCAATAGCATATTTTAATCGTTGTTATAAAGATAAAAAAGTGCTATTTTTGTATGTATCAGCCTTCAGGCACCATATCAAATAACTGTTAAGATTTTTTGTAACTAACCATGCTGTAGAAAAAGGTTCACTTTGCCGATGTCACCTCTGTTTTACGGAAGGTCGGCAAGAGTTGCAGGGTGTGTGTTTATTTGAGATCTGGGTTTTTATGTTGGAGGTTCACATGCGGCATGTGCAAGCGCAAATTTATACGTGTCTGCTTGTGAGAATGCAAATAATATGAATCCCTAATGTTACATATATTTTCAACTTAGATCAGAGATAAGATTAGCGTGTCTTTATCGAGTTTTTTAGATGGATCTGGCAAATTAAACAGGATTTTCTGATCGCCTTGCAACTCCGCACCAACCCGTTGACACACAAATGTCCATTGTGGATCGTGCCATAAATAATGTGGCCGCTTTCAGCTCTTGCCATCCCACCACCCCAAGCATAAAACTTTACGCTGAAACTCAGAAAAAAAAGTATTGGATCTGAAACAGAACCTCCAGTGAGCGTATATCTTTAAATCCATTTTTGGTGCAACGCTATGGTAGAGTTGAAACGTAGTGTTGTGTGCTTTTGGTACTGAAATGACTGGAAAAAATCCCACAGGCCGGGCCGCGTGATATATGGCTTGTTTCAGTGTTAGCGCCGTAATTCAACGCGTACCGAGCGGTTTGACGTACAAAATCTGACGGATCGATTTTTACTTGTATGACGTCATGATATTCTAAATAGTTTCAATTTGAGAAATTGTAACGTGATATAAGAATTTGAAGATTATTGAAAACTGCATGTTTTGTCTCTACGTGACTTTTTTAATGGTGGTGTAAAATTTTGGAAAGAAACTGGACGTTTGGTGAAATTTCTTGCTCAACATGTGGCGAGTGAAACCGGTTTATTTTCACAGGTAAAAGTGCCAAACGTTCCGCTAACCACTTCCCTGTGGAGGTTTTTCTGTTTCGAGGAACGACAGGTTCTTATTTGTTGTGAAGGCTGAGTAAGGGGCTTAAAAATCTTCAAAGTGAAACGTATTTAATTTCATACTAAATCAGTCCAACCCACGTCAAAATATTTAACTTGAAACCAAAAAGTTAATTTTGATATCCAACGTGGTGTTCGAACTCTAGCCTCTTGTATTGAATCAAAGCCATGTTCTCTGAGCCATCGACAGAAAAAAGTTTTTTTGTTAAAGGTTGTAAAATAGGTTCAACTCGCCATATCCCCTTCGGGGATAGCGCGGCAAAAAGTTACACTATATGTGTAGCTTAGTTGAGTTTTTTTTTGCTTTGATTTTCCATGTGACTGTTTTTCCATAAATTTAGAATGGATTTATTTTGGTTGACGGTACTAGATGAAAAATATTTTTATCTTTTTTCACATGCCTTATAAGTTGAAAACAATACATATTATTTTATCATGTTCTTTTTTTCATCCCTTTTTCCAAGAAAATAAACAAATAGGTACGTGCCTGTAACAGTGTCTATTATTATAATTTAAAATATTTTCACCATATTTCACAACTCAAATTTTCAACCAAAACATTTATTTGCGACAAAAATAAAAGCTAGCACAATAGAGTGCTGCAAACATACATAGAATAAACAATACCTTCGTTATATTTCCATCGATATATCATAAAATTATTTCGCGTAAAATTTGCACGGTCACCTCGTTTTTAACTCCCTCCTTTGCAAAGTATAAATAATATTCTGCAACGTTTACAGAAAAATTATTGAAACTGAAAAAGTGCTCCTAGTGAGTGTTTTAGGTTTCATACTTTTTTGGGTGAGTGTAAACGTAAAGTTTGATACTGTACACAAATAAAATTACTGATGTCACCATAAATTGGTGAGGATGTATCAACGTCCGGACAGGTGGAGGCGATAAATAAATAATATGTATCTACGGAACAATCATTGCGTACAATGGTTGGTCCTTACTTTACTTACAATGTGCCCAATACTGAATTTTTTATCAGTTTAAATTAATTATGCTATCATGCCATTTTTGTGTTATGTCAATTTTATTTTGTATTTTTTTAATAAACAGCAATTAATTCGGTTAAGGTTACATCATATTTTTTTGCTCTGACATCTATCGGGAAAAGCGTGAAACTTTGTAGTTTTCATCGTAAAAGTCGATGTAATAGTTTATTACTTACAATTTTATTAGGTTACATATCAGAAATATCCTTTGTCACTGCTTACATCAAATACAACTTACAAGCTGTATTATTTTGTTTCTTAAATTTTTTGATTTGTGATAACTTAACAAACGTAAAATTAGTCAAATTTAATGAAAATAATGTAGGTACTACTTCATAAATATATTTTTTTCTCTCACACTGCCCAATGTCTATTGTTCAAGGCACTGGTCGAAAAATGGATTGAACAGATAGTGAAAGTGAATAAATATTTATGTATTTTTTATTATAAAGATAAATAAAATCTTAAATATGTCATTTTGTGTACATAATCTCATAAGCAAATGAAGTGAAATTTTTTAAAGGTAATGTTTCGAAAAACAATATTTTATGTGTAAAGAAAAATCTCTCGTAATATTCATTTTTACTTTAAAATATAAGATTAAAAATCATGCTTTGCCACTTTTATTATTATTTTCATTTTTTGAAAGACTTTGTGTCGACCCGCCGGCCTCCTTTTTGTAACATATCCGTAGCAGAAAGTTCTCATTAAAATTTGTTGAAAAGCAATTTTCACCGTCTCCTATTGTTGCGTCTCACAAAAGACAGGTGTCTATTAATACAGTACAAGCGGGAATTTTTTCATCCTTTTCATTTTTATAGCACTCTTCTTTTTTGTACGATGGATAAAAAGTTGACCGTGGGAAAATCCTTTGTTTAAGAGTATGTTGAATAAGAACTAAAGAATTTTCATTTGCCATTTTTTTGTTGACACGATTGTTGTTTTCATTGATTTTTCAACTGGTGTTTGTTTTTGTAAACATGGAAGTTTTATGACTTCAAGGAGTATTTTGTTAATTGGAGAGCTTAGTAAATTTAACATCACATTATATTCAATATACAGACCGGTCTGTAGTCTAGTAGTTAAGGCTGCAGGCTCGTATTCCAGAGGTTGGGAGTGCAATTGCCGGCGGAGGACAATAAAAATATATGTGTGCAAATATTCTCTTTGCTGGGTTGATAAAATCATTTACCGTTTTAAAACAAACCGGTCACAAAATCCATCTAGCCTTATAGAAAATGGGTCTTGCTTGAGACTAAGCGCTTTGAAGTGACGATTTTTTCCTACTTGTTTTTTTAAGGTTGAAAATAAAACCAAAATACATAGTTAACAAAAAAAATAGTTTCATGGTAAAACTGCGTGCCTTTGTTTTGTGTTTAAGAAGATATGAAAAAAATAGAAAATAGTAATTTCTAACATAACGCACGTTTAATAATAAAGAGAAATAAATCGAAAATTGGGAAAATCGAGATTTTGTAATAAAACGCAAGAACAATGCGAGAAGAATAGGTAGAATGCGACAGCCGTTCAATTTGGACGAATATGACCGAGATAAAACATGGGCCGCCTTTTTCATCCCATACAAGTTGTACTGGATGTCTGAACTTCAACCGTGATTTCCCAACATTCATGTTTTTTGAGTTATTGCTCTTTATTATTAAACGTGCGATAAGTCGACTTTGATAGGCTCTAAAAGCAAACATCATCTTTTTACCAAACAACATAAATATATATTAACAGTTACTTTGTCAAAAACTTCAAACGCATAACATCACATCATTAATTTTAACTGAAAAATTCAATTACAACGCATGTTAAATTCACAATTTTATCGTCTTGTATGGAAATCGAACCTGATTTTAATTATTTCTGTTCTCCAAGTATACAACTCAACCGTAGCGTTTTACCAAAACATATGGGAACTAAATCACTCAATACAAGGCACGCATCAGTTTTAATATATTTCTACGTAAACGCCATGGTAGAGTTTAAGCGTTAAGTTGTGTACTTGGGGTTTTGATCTTCACGGCTCACGTATCTTCAGGTGGAAGGCTTTCGCGCCGGCAAAGGTTGTGTGTTATTATTATTAACGCAAAGGTGTTAGCGCTGTCATTAATCATTTAACGGCAAAGCGGAAAAAGCAAGTCATCACAAAAAGCGTAACACGTACCACGTGAAATGACCGGATTTCCATTATGTTCAACTATTATTTTTCTGTACATACGATAATTTTGTAGATACTCGTAAGGCAACCGTATTGTGTGGGTATACTGTACTTGTTTGTTAATAGTATTGAAAGAAAACAAGCAGGAATACTTAAACAAAAAAATGAAATAATCGATATTTTAAAAAATAATTATTATATAGTATTTTTTCCGTCTCTTTTTGCGTTTTCGTTTAATTGAAAACAAGGTTTTATGAAATATTTTTTCTCAAAGGAATGGGATAAATGATTACATTTTGCACATTTACAAATAACGTACACACATTTGTCAACGACGTTACCATGTTGAAAGCACCGGTTCCCATAGATCACCGAAGTTAAGCAACATTGGGCGCGGACAGTACTTGGATGTGTACCGCTCAGGTACACCGCGTGTCGTTGGCATCTTGGACCGGTCCGTAGTCCGTAGTGGCAACACTTCGGACTTGTAAATGGAAGGTTGTGGATTCGGATCCCGGCGGAGCACAAAAATATACTATTTATATTTCGAATGTGCTCTTCGCTGAGTTGAAAAATTCATAAACCTTTACCAAAGACCGGTCACTAAAAAGGTCCATCCAACCTTACAACAACTGGCTCTTGCTTCAGAATTGGCGCTTTCTACAGCGACTACCAAGCTTGCAGAGGGCTCTTGAGGTGTGATACACTCAAAAACAGCGCTCACAAAATAAATTATCCTAACATTATTATTATTATAACATTTCAATTGCTTAAGGAAAAAAATATTTTTTTGCGAAAGTAAGATGAAAATAAAATTGTTGTGAAAAGTTTTTGTACCATAAATTACAAAAAGATTCATAATACAACAAAAATCATTCAATCAAATGAAATCTTCGGAGTTTTCAGGTCAAATAACAAAAGTATTAACATCATTAATAGAAACAATTGTACCTGGGTAGAATTTCAAAATATCATTAGGGGAAAGTTTTTCTGACGCGCGGAAGGCCGCGAAAGCCTGTCGGAAAGTTCACCAAAGGCCTTATGAAAGCTTAACCGCTAAAAGCCTTAAGGCTACATTCTCCTTCTACGATGTTAATGCTTTAGTTTGGTCACTAAAAATATCTCAGTCATTTTTCATTATACTTATTTTTTGTATAGTTATTAATGTACGGAAACAAGTAAATAATAAAATGTTAACTGTATTAAAATAATTTAATTGTGAGTAGTCGCTTCTTTGAGAAAAACTAGTAGTACAAGATTTTGAGAAAGTTGAAGGATTCACTTTAATATTCTACTAAAAATCAAACGCTTTCAACAATTATCTTTAAAACAACTATTTCAATAAAAAATGCATTCATTATGGATTTGTTTATCAGTTTTGTCCATATCTTTCTTAATAAAAACTAACCAACAATCTATGCCACAGAAGCTTATATCTATAGTAAATCATAGATAGAAAAAAACATGAAGAAGTCATCAATATTAATAAGATGATTGAATTAAATTGACTTTTCACTATTAACTTATATGATAAAGGTTCTGAAAAAAAATCACATCGCTTTATTAACGAATTTATGTTTTTTAATTTTGTTATGCCTGATTAGTTGGACTTATTTAAGAATTCGTCACTATTTCCTTGTATGCTTTGATCGCTACTGGTTGTTTTATGACGTCACCAAGTAGAGACCAGCCTTAAGAGTCAACACGTGTGCGAAGCCGACCTATCATTTTTATTATAAATGTAATGGAAGGTGATTGATAGGATTTCGTCGTTAATGAGTACCTTATATATTATGTAATTCAATATTTTGTATCTAATGTGCTTCGCTGTACTTATATTTAAGACTTGTTTCGCCATATACAGTACTCCTTCTATAATCTGACATTTCTTTTCTCATGCCTCTTATCTTGTTCGTTTTGTTTTTTAATATGTTAAAGCAGACAAATATGGAAAGCTATTTTATGCCTTAAAATTTAATAGAATAATGTAGACAGTTGAAAACAAAACAATTTATCTATTTACAGTACACAGAAAAATAATTTGTCTTCATTGCAGTTTACTGTTTTCCGTCAACAAAAAAATATTTCGAATCATCTGTTATTTTGACGACACCATTGAATGATAAAATAGAAGAGTGGAAACTAACTTATGGCATTGATATATTCTATGGAGCACAGTTATCCCCAGTCCTGTAAAACACAGCAGATTTGTAATCAATCAAAACATGTTCTTACCTATGAAATCCATTATTCTCTTACTTTCTCCATTTTATTTTTCGACGTCTAGTAATTCCACAAACCACAATGTCTAAAAATAATGACATTTACGTTTAAAATTGTAAAATTTACGGATCGAATGATGTATAACGCGTACACAGAACCTTTGCGCAAGCGTGAGTTTCAAATCTACAAACTTTTTGGAAAGATTTCGTAGTTGAACCCGAGATTTTTGTTTACAACAAAATGACACTGCGAAGAGCTTTGTTATCTTTCTAAATAAGGACGATTTGCGGTTAAAAAAGTTAAAACGGATGTAGTGTCTATTTCCGTTAAAATAGTTTATAGTTTACAGATATAACCGACCCCGTTGAGTGCCAGTGCACTAGCTCTGATTCAAGGAAAATAAAACTCCGATGATCAGTTTTCAGTTGATACTTATTTATTGAGTCGTTCCTTCATCTTTTAAAGTAAAACAAAAAAAATGTACCTATACCTTCTTTGGTAACTTTAAAAATCATATTATAAATTAATATCTCTTGAAAAGAATTTATCAGCACATTCTATCTGGCACGTTCCATTCTGATTTAAGCAATCTTTAAATAGTTTGAAGGTCATTAACCAATTTAATAAGGTATTTTAAATAAAAAAGTTATGTGTATTGGAACATATTTGCAACAACGTACTTTCTTTTCATTAAAGAACAAACTATGACTTTATGAAGCTATGTAAAAAAGTATTTTTAACAATAATATAAGAGATGCCGAGGGAGGTAGGATAATATGTATACCTTTACAAAATATTGTTACGAAATTAGGGTTCAATTGTCTTCAAATTAAAAATACACAGGTCTTCTTCAATAGTTATTTATTTTACACAGTTACAAAATTTATTTTCACACTACTTTCTCGATTATTCCATTGGTTTCGGTTCACTGATCAGATGGCTTCGATGTGTTTGTTAGTCGCTATGATACTGCCCCGCTCTGCAGGCCATTCGCACCTTTATACTCTTCAGAGCAGTATGATCCAGAACTAAAGTCGCCAGACGGTTCCAGAGTAATTATTACTTCTCGATGTTTCACGTACTACCTAGACACAACCAAAATCCTACCTACAAATGTAATACAGAATTCCTATAATTATAACAAGTACCTACTTAGCCTAGAGAATTCTACACTTATACACAATTATCGATCCTACCTACCTATACCTATGAGGACTCTTATAACTATAACTACCCATACTTATTTCAATATTTATATTTACATAACAATATAATTATTTCATGATTTGCTCAATGATTTTCAATATGCGAATTTATAATTCATTAGATCGGAATTAATAATAGAGCAAATATAAATATTCAAATTTTCCCCATGCCCCATTTGATCGGGAAATGCAAACTTTTTCCACATAACTTACAAAAGCAAACAGCCAACGTAGAGTTTATAAAATTTATGCTGTCAATAAATCCATACTAAGCCTATAATTGAATAATATGTTTTATTAACAAAAAAAACTGATTTTATTTTGATCAATTTTACAATTCTAAATTGTTTTTGATAACGTAACGTTTTTTGTAATTATATGTGAGATGAAATCTTTGTTTGGCAATATTAATTAAATATAAAATAAAATCAATATTTGTTTTGCCTACTTTGTTATGCTAAAAATAAACCATTTAAATGAAATATCTTCCATCCATTTGCCACTTGTCTAGTGGTTTACATTTTGGACTGTTTAGCAGAAAATGGTAAGTTTTCTGTTACAAAAATAATGTTTTTTTTTCTTGAATATTATTTAACCCAAAAACGATAAACTTAAATCAAATGGGTCTTATATACTTAATTTTTTGTTTGTTGATGATGACAAAGATTCCACACAAGTGTTGTACGGTACTTTTGTTCTGCTTATTATATTTTACATTTGACTCTTAAAACCAACTTGAAAATCTTCATCAAAATCATCGACAAAAAAGTTCATTTTTCAAATGCTCGAATACTTGTTTTTCTATTGGTTTGAAACACAGGGGTGCAGGGAATTTAAACGGGCACAAAAATACAATTTAAAGTAATGGCGACCTGTCAGTTAATATTAACTTTGTCCAATTTACAGTCTTCACAAACACGGCTCGAGATAAAAATGTAATTAATTCGCAGGTACCGTTAATAAAGCAATAAATCCCGTGCGCTACGTTCGCCTCTGACACAGGGAATCGCACTAAATTACGAACTTCATATCGCTCCCCAGACTTATTTGCCATTTTGCTTTATTATTTTTGCTCTATTTGAATGCTCGCCGCTTTATCAGACGGGAAAAGCAGAACGATAGCGTTAGCTGCCTGTAATCAAGCGTTGACAAACTTTAAACTAATTCATACTCTCATTAACTCGTAAACTCATTAGGTTTTTTCTAAAGGTTTTTGAAGTTGAAATCAAGTTGAGATTATTCATCAAAAATAATGGAGTGGCCAAAGTCAAAGGACATACATGGAAGTATGGAAAAAATGAAGAAAGACTCACCTCTTCGCCGCGTCAAGATTGAAACTGAAAGAAGTTACGAAACAGTCCGCTACAACTCTTATTCATCAACATCGGAACATAATCATCATCATATAATATGTGGGATTCTATGAACATTAGGATTGTGTGTGAAGTATAAAAAAAAGGGTTTCTAGTAACGTACTTTTTTTGTCTTTGATAACTGATTTTAAATAATAATAATAATTGGACAATTTGTATACAGCGCCGTTTAGTGGCACTAGCCACCCCAAGGGCGCTTTTATGTGTTGAAGCTTCTGTTAAACAAATGTGTCTTAAGCAACTTCCTGAAACTGCCAACACTGGTCTCTGTTCTCAACTCCAGAGGTAGACTATTCCAGCAGGATGGACCAGCCGAACTAAAAGCCCTGTCTCCGAAACCAGTTCTGTTCCGTCGAAGAGGCAGTTGAAGCCTGTTTACGGCGTCACTCTGTGCAGAACGAAGAGTGCATCGTTTTCCACCTATCTGGTCGACTCTGCACAATTCACACAAGTACGATGGGGCAACTCCTCTGAGGGCATTAAAAACAGAAACACATATTTTGTACTCAATCCTCTCTGGGACTCGCAGCCAATGAAGGCGCCGCAACAGAGGAGAGACATGGTCAGTTTTTCGTCCTCCTAAAAGTAATTTGGCTGCAGCATTAAAGACGGACTGCAGTCTAGACTGCTGAAACCTTGGAAGACCCCAGAACAGACCATTGCAATAATCCAGTCTCGACACAACAAAGGACGCAATGAGAATCTTAGCAGCTTCGGATGTCAAACAGTTTCTGACCCATCTCAACTGCCTCAGGTGAAAAAAACAGGAGCTCACAGTCGAGCTTATTTGCATACTCATGGAGAGAGTGTTGTCAAGATGGACCCCAAGAAACTTAATTGAGCTAGATGGATACACATCCAGGCCCATTACTTTAATTGGTGAAGAGCCAAGCAAGTGTTTCCTACCAGGAGACGACATCCAGATGAATTCTGTCTTGTCTGGATTCATTCTAAGGCGACACCTTGCCATCCACTCAGCCACCACTTCAATGCACCGGACCATCTCAAGACTACAGGCATCTGTCATAGATGGCTGACAGAAACGACAAAGTAGAATATCATCAGCATAAGAATAGTAGCTGGTGCCGTTCATCAGTACAGTGCTCTCAAGATCATTTGTGTACAGGGTAAAAAGTAAAGGCCCGAGTACAGATCCCTGAGGCACACCACAGTCCATGGGCATACCTGATGACTCACCATCAACATCCACAGTCTGACATCTGCCTTTCAGATATGAAGATAGCAATTTAGATACTCCTCCTCGGACTCCGTACAACCTATCAAGCTTAGTGATGAGTATACTGTGATCAACAGTGTCGAAGGCAGCGCTCATGTCAAGTACTGCCACCATGGCAAGAGCACCGTCCCCAACCGCAGCTATCACATCATTCACAATGCGAAGTAAGGCAGTCTCAGTGGAATGAGCTTTTCTATATGCTGACTGAAACTTAGACAGATATCCGCCTCGCTCCATGTGCTGAGTGAGTTGCCAAACAACGGCCTTCTCAATAATTTTCGATATAAAAGGAACGGACGACACAGGTCTATAATTTTCCACAGAATCAGCTGGAAGGCTTGATTTTTTGAGAATTGGTGTAACAATTGATTTTTTAAGTTCCGTGGGAAAAATACACTCTGTAGTGAGAGACTTGTTGACCAATGCTGACAGAATAGGTGCCACCTCACTCAAGCATCTTTTGACCAGCCATGTTGGAATTGGATCTAGTTTACATTGCTTGTTTGGACATGTGAGTACAAGCTTAACAACATCATTCAACAAGACAGGCTTAAATGAAAAAATAACATTGCAACAATTGTTTGACTCTGGGGGATTAAAAGTGGTCGCTGCACTGGATTCTCTTATTCTTCGTAACTTCTCTGAAAAGTGACGAGAGAATTCACTTGCAGGAAGCTCCGGATGCTGAGTAGAACTTTTTCCCAGGACAAAGCTCATCGACTTCCACAGCGCCCTGGGGTTCTTGGCTTCGGTCTCCATTTTTCTGGTCCAGTAGGACGACCTTTTCCTCCTTATCAAAGTCCAATAGATGGTCTGGGCATTCATCCAGGTTGCACGTGCAGTTTCTGTGCGACACCGTCGATACCTCCTCTCAAGGCGTCTCATCTCTGCTTTGCCACATCTGCATTCCTCATCAAACCAGCACTCAGATCTTCTCTGTCTCCTGATGGTTGTTTTGAGAGGAGCGTATTTGTTGATCAGCGAGAGCATGGTGCTATTGTAAGATTTGATAAGTTTGTTCGTGTCTGCCGAGGCAATAAAGTTTTTGTTGCAGATGTCGCTTCCAGACAACTCACATTGAAACTGCTCAACATTAAAATTCCGCCAAGGTCTGTTTGTGATACGTTTAAAAATTGGTTTTGGAGGGTTGAATACCGCAACTGCGGTTACTAGGCGATGATCCGTGTGGCCAATGTCAAGGACTTGACACTGTAGCAGAGGATCACCTGCATTACAAATCACAACATCCAGGATACCACCTGCATCATGCGTCACCTGGTTCACCCGCTGATGAAAATTGAAATCATGCAACATACATAAAAACTTGGTGCTGTGGCCATCCTCCGCTCTATCAAGCCGGATGTTCATATCTCCCACAATAAACACTAGCATGGAATAGGTTGTCAGGCGTGTCAAAAGCTTCTTGAATTCATCGAAGAATAACGTACAGGGAGGCTTGGATCCAGGCCTGTAGACATTCACAATCAACACAGATGATCCACGAGACGTAAACACGCCAGCAATGCACTCAAATGAAGAAAATTCAGGAACACTCTGTATCTGAGAGACCCTAAAACCATTTTTTACCACTATGACCACTCCGCCATGGTTAGTTATGTGTGCAGATTCAGTGGGTGGCATTTTTCGAGCCTTTTCTATGACAGAGTATCCCATGCTGCGTAGGCGCTTAATGCTGAGGTCTTCACTACCCTCGTGCCAGGTCTCAGTAAGAGCCAGGATGTCTATGCAGTGCTCGCTGATCACATCATCAACAATATCAACTCTCCTTGTTAGTGATCGGCAGTTCCATGTTGCAATCTTCAAGTTACGGTGACTCTGCATTGAGTGACGACCTCTATTTAACTGACAAAGTTTGACCTTTCTTCCGGAGCGCTTGCCCCGAAATCTTGGTTTAAAAGTCGAGAGTTTGACAGATTGATGCAGGCCATTTGCTGTCAAAACATCAACATCAACAGTGGAGTTCCAATCACGCCAACTTAACAATTGTTCAATGCTGTTCAATTTTGTACAGGATTCTGGTGGTAGCTGGTGATTTCGGAGTGGGCTTCGTTCAAAAATACTTGTTTCTTGGTTGATGATGCAGCACTTTTATTACAGAAAGTAACAGACTATTGAATTCATCCACTCGGGATGAATTTCATTTTGTTATGGGACGAATTTTCTTGTTCACTCGCACTTTTATATTATGACTTTCTACCCATCAAAAGAAATCCAACAACACCACAGACACTTATTAGAGTTGAAATTGACTAATTACAATTCCCTAACATACATTATTTAAGTATTGTATTTACCTACTATATTCAAATTCCCCTTTATACATTAAGTATTGATTTTACCTACCATTATTTAAATGTTTGAGCCAACATTATTTTTTTAATTCTAAAACCCCAAACACATTTTGTAAATTAATAGAATAATACCGCACATTGTATGTTCTTTGAAATAAGAATAAAAAAAAATGATTTGAAATCCTTTTTTGTCAAGTTATGTGTCTAGGTAAATAAGTAGGTTTTCTCCGGAGCACGTTTTATAATTATTTAGGTGATTCGATCACAGCTCAGCAAACAAGAGAAAAAAATACTTTATTCCTGGGGTGTATACTACTTTTCATCTTGATTTTCCTTTTTCTGAGAGCAGAGAGGAAAAATAAAGAAAACGACATTAATTAAGGAACAATTTGCGAAGATCTGTCGCGCCCCTTGCGAAATATAAGAGATTACACCATATTTATTCAGAGAAATTTCACAAGCGTTATAATAAATAAACTTTTACTTCAAGAATATCACGATGATTATGTACATTATTTTGTTCTATCCTTTTTTAATTATTTTTAGACCAAAGAATGTTGAACGAATATTCAATATTACAGTAAACAATTCTTGATTAATAAATTAAGGAAACGATTCATGTTTTATTTGTTGCTAAAAACAATTATCACCACGATTTGTGACGTCATCTCACCGATAGAATTGAAAAATTTGGAAAGTATTTCAGTCTTTGGTTTAATTTTTGCGGTTCAATTTCGATGGGATAAAAAAAAATATTCTTTGCTGCAAAAAACATACTGTCCGTAAAATAAAATGCTGATTGTAATTTTTGAATAAAATAATGCCATATTTTTTAACAGTATCAATTGTTACTCGAATTTTAATTTTTATTTTAGCTTAGTTAGTGACAATAGGTTAACCTTACAGACTAATTGTTGTGAGCCTTGGCCAATAAAACCTAAAGCCTTAGCTCTAAATGGAATCTCTTACAAAACATTGTCTGCATAAAAAATACGATTTGCAAAAATCTACTAAAAAATTCAAGAGTTTTGTGACCCTAAAATGAAATTATTCACCAAAAAGTAACCCATTCCTAGGAAATCGATCCTACAAAGGCCAAAAATTCCTCTAAGGGCGCTTTCATTATAAATATTGAATCAGCGACAAATTAAATACGACGACAAAGAAAAAGGGGTTGTAGTCGTTATACGGCCATGTAATAAAATATTTTTACATTGATACAAAATAATATTGTACCCTTGGATAATAATACCAACGAAAATCGGAGAGATCTCTTTGTGACTCAGATAATGGTTTCTATGGAAATCGAGCTAAAAGGATTTCGGATTTTTATGATCAGGACGGACCGTAAAGAAACCTTTTATTTTTTATACATTACAAATAAATTTTCTTTTTTTTTTTTATTGAGATAAAGGTTAACGGAGAAGACCGAGGCCAGAAATGGATTGATCAAATAATTAAAAAAGTAAATCAATCTAATCTGAAGAGTGAAAAAAGCAAAGGCTACTCATGAAGATAATGACGTCAAGGAGATGAAATAAGTATACAAGACATAATTAAACGGAGACACATTTGCGGATGTAGGTACTGGCCATGCTAAGTGAGTCGGAAAAAATAAGAAGATATTTCGATCTGTGAATCACAAAAATCTCACATCAGCTTACGGATTCAGAGATGCAAATGCCAAGCTATCGTTCCACCTTTAATAACGTATCTATACAAGTGGTGGTTGACATAACTAGGTGTTGATAAAAGTACCGGTAAGGTTGAGTGAACTTTCACAATAAAGAAGAACTAGCCCTTTTTACTGCTGAGAAACCCCCAATTCAAGGTCGGTCCCCTTACTTGTGAAAATGAATAGGTTCCTCACGTCTCATGCGACCCCTTCAAGTACAACGCTGTAATATAAATTGCACTTGACATGCAGCTTCGTTGAGTTTTGCTTTGTGTTTGCTGAAGACCCCAGTCACCTTGACATACGTATGGCGTTTGACTGCTGAGAAAAAAATCTAATTTGGAATGCCGTTCCAACTCTTATTTCCCGATTGTTACAATTATTTACTTTGATATAAACAATATTACTCTGCATGTTTTCATACCGATTCTTGGTGCATTGTAAAAATGACAATTTGCCAAACGAAAAAGCCCGCCGTTACCGTGTTTCGTGACGTCATAAATATCGCGCAGAGCGTTTTCGCGCGCTGAGCTGCCGCCGCCATTTTAAAATGTTTGCGCGCGTAATTACTTATTTAAAATGGCGATCGTGTGTTTGCCGCGCAAATAAAATTAAAAAAACAAGGCGTAAACGCGTAAATTAGTTTTGACGGAAAATTAACAATTTCATTTCGACACAAAAGAGATTTTTGCAACATTTTGAAGCAAGCATATTAAAAAGGCTTTTGAAGTGTCGGCTATATTTTGTTCATAATAAAATGAACGTAGTAAGTAAGTTTAAAAATATGCGATGGAAAAGGAGAGGTTTTGAACATAATTATCAAAATGAACACCAACAATGATAATATTTACTATTTCGCTACTAAAGAAGACCAGTTTCATATTGGAACCCTACAAGAAAGTATATTTACTCAACGTTTCGTCGGTGTTGTATATCAAAGCACGAAATTACAAATGTAGATTATTAAAACCAATGAGATTGTAAACACGTCTAGTATGTCATCAAAAAACAAACAAGGAATAGTTTTTTCTGAAGAATCTTCAATATTTTCAAAGAAAGTCAAGGCTTCAGATGTATCACAAATTGAAATGAGTAAATCTACAATCTAAGTGACAAATATAAATTTACATTAAAGGCTTATATTTCATGCTAGCCCTTAGGTAGACAAGTGTAAATTTGCACTTAAACATGCTACATGTGGACTTACAAAATAAACATGAATATAAAACTTGCAAATCCAGCCAGAGTTGCAAGGTTTATGAACGGAGTGACATTGTCAAAAATGAGAGCTCTTAGTTTTTACGGCATGGGGGCCAGTTTCATATCAACCGATAAGGTGAAATAAAGGAAAGTATCGCCAAAAAATAAAATACAAAATAGTAACTTAATAAATACAATCAAGTTAAAGAAGAGTTGGTAAGTACTTATGTTCTAAACAAAGTTCCAGAAAACGATGCGATAGTTTAGAATTAATCCATTTAATAGTTTCAGTTTTAAATTTACTGAGTCACTTAACAGTGCCGTCTCGTTTAAGCTGCATAACGCCAAAATCCTGTAAAACCCTTTACAGTTTAATGTTGTGGAAGGCAGTCTTACATGTATTAATTGCTTTATCAAAAGGTAGCAGGTATAATGTAAACCTCGGCAACTTGTACCACGGTCAATAGCACAGAGGCGGATTAGCTTTCGTATAATACTAGGGACGTGCACAGCATTTCAAGCATGGTTAGGCAATCATATGGATTTTTACCGGTTTTTGAGAAGCTAGATATTAATTCATTTTATAAATCTGTGTAAGAAAAACAATATTAGCTTGCTTTGCATTCTGAAGCGTAAGGTCATTTAGGATCAGTTGAAATAAACTGCAGGATATACCTCCCCCCCCCCCCCGTCGACGATATATTCGAAGATGATTTTTCGAAAAATAAATTAACGTACAGAGGGAGGCGCGAAAAAAAAAGATGGGTTTTAGGGAGGCGCGGTGGCATAAGTATGGAAACCGCTGCTTAAAAGTATTGAAATCACTTTGGTTAATTAAAATCAATTATGATTTTTTATAGCTTCACGTTAAAATTGAATGTAGATCCTCTCATATTTGGTTTACAAGAAGTGGAAATAAATTTATACTAGGAGATAAATAAAATCGCATTTTTTGTTTTTCAGCCGGGTTTCCTTTCTGAAAAACTTCACCATTCACCAATGCGAGTTATATTCAACACTCGAGCTTTAAATCTCCTCCATTTGTTTTAATACTCGGCAATAATCGAGCTGGGATGGATCCCCACCCTCGGTCTAGATTAGCCGATAACCGAGTGAGATTTATTAAATTCTTGGTTAGAATTTGCGCCATTATTTTCGTTCAGTGTAATTTTGAAATAATAACCGAAGTATTGCCGGTTCATTACGCTGCCTGGGACGATGGAAGGGAGAGGTACAAAACAGTGTTTACGAAAATGCCCTTTGCATCTATCCATTCCATTGAAGCGTTTAAAATTATGTCAAATCAAAAAACTACTTTTAGTTACTAAATCAAATTTATGTACTGTTAACCATCAAGGTAGAATTGAAGAAAAAATCATTGAAAATCCACAACAAAACGGGACTCCAAAATGTGTAGCGTAAAATTCTAAAAATCATATAACGAAACTGATACAGAAAAGGAAGATGCGTGATAGGAACGTTTGGTAAAAATAAAAGCGAAGAATAAAAGAATCCCTAAGAAAATGAAAATGGCGGTACACAATTGTATATTGTTGCCGACCCTGATGTATGGAAGCGAGACGTGGACGGTGAATGAAAGAGATGTAAATAAGGTATGCACCGTAGAAATGGCTCATTTGAGAAGTATGACAGGAAAAACACTGAAAGATAGAGTGAGAAACGAATGGGTTCTGAATGAATGCGGAGTAAAATAAAGCGTGAAAGTGAAAATTCAAAAAAGTGTGATGCGATGGTTTGGACATATTGAAAGGATGAATGAAGACCAACTGACAAAAAAAGTTATGTATGAATCCAATAAGAAACGCTTCCAATCAAAAAAACTGATATACCTACTTATGACGACTAACGAGGAGCTAGAAGAAAAAAGTGAAATATATTATATTTTGTATTGTTTGTGTATTAACACTGAAAATTCATATTGTTTAATTTTATAATTTTTTGATTAATTAAAAACACTGTTTATTTTCACGGATAAATTTATTCAATAAGATTAAAATCTTTTAACAAATTACTAACGTTTTCGACCTAGAAGGTCATCATCAGGTATGATATCATACCTGTATGATATCATACCTGATGATGACCTTCTAGGTCGAAAACGTTAGTAATTTGTTTAAAGATTTTAATCTTATTGAATAAATTTATCCGTGAAAATAAACAGTGTTTTTAATTAATCAAAAAATTATAAAATTGAAATATATTATTTCATCCAAGAAAGTATTGAGGTAAAATGCTCAAGAGTTTTTGAATACAACAATGTGACTGAAAAAGCTACACTAATTGAACCAAACTGCTGGTCTCTGGGAAAAGTGTTACAAAATATCAGGATAAACTATGTATGTTTGTTGATGGCTGAGAGGGTGCACTTTGAAAAAAAAGTTAAGTCAGTAATAATTAATAGAGAACGTAATTTCTTAGTAACTTTTAAAATAGTGTGTACTGTTAGACTATGTCTAAGGAGTAAAACAAACCAATTGCATTTTCGTAAAACCGCCCTTTGCCCTAAAGAATGGCGCAAAGTTTCATTCTGCGGCGCTAGATGGCGCTGTGAGCGTCCAAGGGGCGAGATTAATAAAATGATTTGCTCGAATCTAGATGAGAGGCCTAATCCCCTGTTTAGCTTTGATGACCCCTAGGATTTTAGCCGAGAAACAAACCACCAAAGTTTACCGACCAACTCAACTTTTGGCGAGGCAAAAATTGGCAATTTACAATGGGTCGAAATTTGTTTTCTGGAGGGAATTGTTAATTGGAGAATTTTTGTTTTCTACTTCAACATCAATCAAATGTTGGATTCTGAGAAAGTTTTGTTTGATTGGTTGAAGTCGTGTTTGATCAAATTTAATCATTAGATTTTCTACTAACGCAAGTACTTTATTTGAAAACTTTAGGTAAACAAAATCATGGAAACATTTCCATTTGGATAACAATCATAAAACTCTAACAAAAGAATTTAAGTCTATGAAGATACATTAAAAGGTCATATTTGAGATGAAAGTTATGAAAACGTCTAGTTCTACGGTTGTAATGGTTGTATTTTTTATCATATATTTAGAAACCAGGCGAAGATTGTTTTTAATCCAGTTTACACTTCACATTTTACGAGAAATCTGTCAAAATATGTTAAATAATTTAGCTAAACATAAGGAACACCTGCTTGAAAATTTTAATCTTTCTACTTTCAATATAATCCAAAGAAAAATAAAAACCCATCATAAACTTTTACTATTATTCCAACCTTAGATTACATTTGTTAAGAATCATTAATTTATTACTAAAACTGAGAAGGGGAGCTTTCGAAGACACCCCAAAGGCAAAATGAAATCTCAAAGAAGTCGGTCTCGGATTGTAAAATTTAATTTTTCACAACAGAGATGAGAATGACCGAGATAAATGGAATGTACTCTGGCCTGGACCTAATCTTGTTCACAGATGAAAAGCCGCATTCATAAAATTAGCAAAGATTCTAGAGCTGTGGTTTTATAAGGGGCACTCGATATGGGTACAACTTGTAATAATACTTTGATCATGTTTTGCAATGCAGGAACGAATTTGAAGTTTTCCTATTTTTTTGGTCAGAAACATGGACTTAATACCGAAAAAAAGGTGAGTGAAGTTGAGATCAGAGGTGATCAGATAATATTAAAAGATATTGATGATTTAAGAGTGTATATGGTAAAGGAAAATATTGTAATGTAAACAGTAGATTAATATAGGTATACATCGTAAGAAGTAATAGTTATTATAGCATTATGTCAAAAGTAGGTTAATATAGGTGTACACCGTAGGTAGCAATAGACCTAAGAAATCTAGAAATTCAATGATCCTTTTGTAGTCTCGAACTTGGTAGAATATTCGGGAATGTGCTGGCAAAATTAGTCACTGGAAAGTACTGTCTGTGAAGTATATAAGGCGGAGAATTGAGTGTGCTGAGCCAGTGCGATAGTTGGCTTTGATTTAAAGAGTGTAAGCCTAAGGTCTTCAACCCGCGGCCCTCGGGCCGCATGTGGCCCGCCAGCTAATTTCTTGCGGCCCGCGGCCACCAGAGGCTAAAAAAATAAAATATCGCGCCCAGTGATATGCGATATATACGAATACGAGTACTTTTTTTTTCGGAGTTCTCGGTGTTTTTTGTGTCATTTTGATTATTTTCATGGCACTACTCACAGGGGGGACCACAGGAAGGTTTGGCACATTCCCCCCTAGTAGATTTACTCGAAAAAGAGTTTAAATCGAGGTTTTCTGACTTCAGAGATAGTGAAAAATACGTCAGTCTCTTTGCCCGACCATTCGGTGTATCCGTTGAAGACATGCCGGAAAATTTTCAGATGGAGGTTATAGATGTGCAGTGTAATTCGGAATTGAAAGACAAGTTCGACGTGGGTGTTTTTGATTTCTATGCAAAATATGTCGATCACAACTCGTTTCCTGAAATCCGAAAAAATGTCATGAAAATGATTTCATTGTTTTGGAGCACATATGTGTGTGAGCAGCTGTTTTCTCGTATGAAGTATGTGAAATCGACAACAAGGTCGAGAATTACAGATGCACATCTGAAAGGTAGTCTGCGGGTTGCAACCACAAAAATGAAAAAAAATATTGACAAACTTGTAAAAAATAAACAATGTCAAAAATCACATTAATTGACTTTAATTAACCAATAAAGATTGACTTTAATTAACCAATAAAGATTGACTTTAAATAACCAATAAAGATTATTGAAATTTGAAATTACGAGTATGTATGTCTTTTATTTTATTGATTAGGTGGTAAAGTGTCGTGAAAAGTTGTGGCCCTTCGGACGATGTGAAATCGATGTTTGGCCCTTGCACTAAAAAAGGTTGAAGACCCCTGGTGTAAGCGATACTAAACTGTGAAAAATAAATTTGTGTTAGCAAAAGAGTTAGAATTAAGTATAAATTGTAAAAATTAATTAAGTGCAAATAAAGATCCTGCAAGAAGACCTGTGTGTTTTAATTTATAGACTTTTCGAACCTAAAAACATTACAATATGACTCTTTTTTCTTGGTAGCAGTAGGCAAATTTTTGAATTTATTGAAAATACGTTTCATGCAAACGACAGAAAGTGGGAAACGGATCAAAACTTGGAGTTTCTAAATTTTTTCAAATATTTAATCTAGAATTGAAATACGTTTGATTAAACTTTCTTTCGAAACAACATACATACATGAGTATTTGTGTCGCTTTGCTCGCTTGATGAACTGAACATGTATATACTTACATGCATGAATACGGGAAAGATATTGTAGGTATAACATACAATTCTTCAAAATATTGATACTTCAAAAGCATTATTATTTTTTGAGAATAATTGAAAGATACGAATTGTTTCCTAAGAAATAAACCAAGTATTTGTTATATATACATTTTCAAGAAAGGAATTTTTCATTAAAAAAAACGTTCCAGATTTGAATAAGCGCACATTACGGTAAGTATGTATGTCGGTACGCAGAGAAACAGAATGTAAAACAATTTTCTTAAATTTCCCATGAAAACCGTCTAAAAACTTTCCGCATTTTCGTCGAGCGTTTTTTCCACAACAAATCTCTGAATACATACATTTATCATTATTTCGCTGGGTGGGTCACATCGCGAATATTTTTTCCTCTCGCGGCCGCTGTTTTTTCTCAGTTCTGGTCTGACGCCCGCCATTGCTCAGTACTTTCCCGCCTCCCCTCGCAAAATGGTGAAGTTATTCTCTCCTCCCGGGCAAAGTTTTGGACAAAATGTATTTCAATCTCGGCGATAAGCAGTAAAAAAAGTTTCTCAGCCCCGGAAAAGTTGCCGTTCTGAGCATTAGTTATGTGTGCTGGCTGCAAACTATGACGATTATGTAAAAACTGGTGAATTGTTGGGCGTAAATGTGACTGATTTTTTTATGTCACCCATTGTCTTGCTTTCGCTTCTCTTCAGACAAATTATATGCCATTGTCTTTTATTCATCTCATATACTTGGCCAAGATATATATATATTTTTTGACAAAAATAATCAAATGCAGGTACCTCCACAACATTTATTTTTCTTGAAGTATATATTATTAAGCGTTGAAAACATTAATAAAGTACATGTAAACATAGTGCCAATTCATATGTCAATTGGATAGGCTACAATTGGTTGTAAATGCGTGCGCTCGCATGATTTCTGGTCAGTCGATATTTACACACATTACTTCTCTTCTCCAGAAGCTTCACTGGCTCCGTATACCGGAGCGCATTGAGTTCAAAGTGGGCACGATGGTCCACAAAGCTTTATTTGGAAAAACACCCAAATATCTCGCTGATTCAATCAAACCAGTCACCCTCGGCAAAAAAAGTCTTACACTGCGCTCGGCTGAGACTTGAGCCAAATCAAGGATTGAAGAACCTATAAGAAGAGTTACCACAATATTTGGAGAGCGTGCATTTGTAGTTGCTGGCCCTCTGGCCTGGAACCACCTGCCACATCATGTGAGAGAGCTAGAGGACCATGGAAAGTTCCGGAATGCACTGAAGACAAGCAAATTTCTGGCATCGTTTGCACCAGCTCCCTTGGAGTGACTACATCACGAAACGGCGCTATAAAGAAATCATCAACTCATCATCATCATCAGTGCATGTATACTTTAATAATACTCCTTGAAAAACCAAACGAATTAAGTTTTAGCTTGCTTAATTTTGCCCTTCGAAAAACGAGCTTTTTGTTAATGGAAACGATTCAAACATTCCATTTTGTTCTTGTCTGGTATTCCACTTATTATAAGTATTACCTTTATGTGTGAGACAGGGTTGCATAATGAGCCCATGGTTATTCAATATAATTATGGATCATTGTGTTAAACAAGCGAATCTGGAAGGGCATGGCATTAGGATTGGAGAGAGAAAAGTCGGAGTTCTGCTTTATGTTAATGACGCAGTGTTAATTGCTGATTCAGCAGCGGAACTTCAGTCAATGCTCTCTAGTCTGAACTATGCTCTGTGTGTGAACAAGTTGAAAATTAATGCAAGTAAGACGAAAGTACTGATTTTTGACAGAACGGATGAAAATGAAGAATGCACGTTTATGTTGAATGGTATGAAAGTTGAAATTGTGGATGAATTTAGATACTTGGGAAGTATGTTTGAGAAGAATGGAAAGATGACAAGAGAACTTGAGAAAAGGATGTGTAAGGGAAAGCAAGTGGTCGGTGCAATAGGAAGAATAGCAAAGAACAAGCGATTGACGATGGATCTGAGAATGGCAGTACACAATGGCATATTGTTACCGACTTTGATGTATGGAAGTGAAGTATGGACAGTGAACGATAGCGAAATGAGTAAAGTATGTACGGTGGAAATGAAGCATTTGAGAAGCATGACAGGAAAAACTCTGAGGGATAGAGTTAGGAGTGAATGGGTAAAAAAAGAATGTAATTTGAAAGAGGATGTGAAAGTTAAGGTACAAAAGAATGTGATGAGATGGTTTGGGCATGTGGAAAGAATGAATGATGTAGTATGTATACAAAGAAAGTGTGAAAGGAAAAAGAGGGAAAGGACGACCGAGAAAAGTATGGAGTGATCAGATTGAGGAGATTGTGAAAGAATGGGATAAACAAAGTGAGCGTAAAAGAAGAAAATGCATGAAAAAGGTGATGGATATGAATGAATTGAAAGAGGTATGTAAGGATAGGAAAAAATGGAGGCAGCTCTGCAGAGGCTCTGGCCACCTCTAGCGGAATGGCGACAGAGTTACAGTTACAGTTACAGTTACCTTTAAGCATGGACGGACTTTCTTTATCTTAAAAAAAACCTTAAGATTATTACATATTATAGTGATTTCATTCTTCCTTAAGTTTTTCCTATATTTAATACATTCTTGTCCTCATGTGTTCAAAATTGTAATTTGTTTTGAAATAACGTACTAAGTTTATGTTATGTGAAGTATGACAAATCAAAGAAGCAAAAGAATGCCCATTTCGCAAAATTTTCGTTCAAACTTAATTTTTTTAATGTTTAATTTACTAACATCACAAGGTGTTGTGAAGGACCAAGTATCATGACAGTTTTCATTTATTTATTTATTTAGTTTAAGGATTTAAATCAAACACTGCTTTATATTTTCACTTTTACAATTTTTTTTTTTTTAATTTTGCTAACGTTTTCGATCTTAGATCATCGTCAGGTATAATTTTTTTTAAATAATAGTCAATGGTACCATAAAGTATTACAATCAAATTGTGTGGTCATTCAATAATTTTAATTTATATTGATAAGTTTAAATTTATATTTATTGACCTTCTCAAAGGAAAGGTCGTTTCCTTATTCATTAATAAATCTGTCCTTCGTGAGTATTTAAATGTTTGTTATTTTACTACACGAAATTTCCATAAATTAATGAAATAATGAATCATTGTAAAAATATGTTTAAACATTCTCCAATCGAGTTTAATTCTACCTACCTAAGTATTTTATACTATCAGTTCACTTTGAATTTAGCTGCGAGAAATTTCCTCGCGAAGAAATTGTATAATTCAATATGTCAAAATTTCCCCACGGCCCGTAAACCTTTTATTCGGGATCCAATTAAAATTTTGTAAACTCGGGATATTTACTCTTGATATTTATTAATAAGGCTATTTTAACAGGCGAAGAAAAACGGCCAAATTCCATCGGAGCCGACCATAGTAATTTCGGAAACGTTGTCTTGAAGATATTTATTATTCTGTAAATCTCAACGGTCATGGTATGTTCTTATTTTAAGAAATAAGATTCAGATTATTTTGAGATCAAGATAAATGAAGAAAATAGGATTATGTTGAGGCGTAAAAACATAAAAAAATCTCCTATTTAATTTGAGTACGCAATTTTTTTTATTGTAATTTTAGTGTTCATGAAGGTAGTGATGAAATAAGTTTTATTTTTGACGCAAAATGCGTAGGCGTGGGATTTTTGACTACTCGTGTTTTCAGATGATCACTTACTACCAAGAAAAAAAAACATCCTTTGATGTTGAATTTCAAATAAACTTAATTTAAAAACTAATACTCTGAGGAGTCTTACGCAAAAAAGTTATCTAGATAAATACATCTTAATCTAAGTTTACAAAGATATATATCATTTGAGATTCGTATTAAATGCACTCCCACAAGCAGGCACGTATAAGTTCGCGGTAACACATGCCGCATGTAGACATACGATATAAAAACCCAATCTCAAGTGAACATAAGTCCTGCAACTCATGCCGAAGTTCCCTGAAACAGGGGTGACATTGACAAAGCATAGGTGGTCAGCCTCATACCAACCTGTAAGTCAAGGAAGACTATAAACATAGATTCCTTAAATGCAAATATATATTTGCAACTTATATTTTAGATTGCTTTGTGCACAACTACTTAGAAATAACTATTTGTATGAAACAAGATTTAGAAAAAACACAGAGAGGGGGTGTAGATTAAAGCGTGGAGGAAAAAACGAGAGACGCTCGTGAAAAAGTGCCGACATCTTTTTCCATTTAGGGAAATTCGCCGAGGAAATGAATCTTTCCCGCCAGACAATATACAGAGATAAGTATAGGTACGTACAGATTTCAGCATTGACACGAGAAACTTTAAAGCGATTTATATTTGCTCCATGCACGCCCCAGATAGCAATGATTCTCTTCAAACGATCAATTTATTTCGGTCCTGCTTAAATTGCTACAGTCCTATACTTCTGTGTGTGGATGGTGCAGGAGATTTAAATCTTTCCATTATTTTTCTGTCAAAGAAGTGTCAAATGATAGGCTGTCGGTGTCATGACCTGAGAATAATAACATAAGACGTAATTCTTTGAAATTATAGCAGAATTCTAAAATTAGAAGAGCTGTGTTTTTGTAGAATAAAATTTTCTTAAATCGAAAAGGAATTAAGGTAGGTACACACATTCCGTTTTTTTGAGAATGATAAGTAAGATTTCTTGATATTTTGTGAAGCTCTAACAGTTTTATGTCATAACGATTTACACTTATAATTTAAGTACGAATTGGTTGTACATAATTTAATGTAAATTAATACAAAAAAATTGTCATTAAAAGCTTATTTGTATTCTGAAAAATAAATAAAAACTACTTTTAAACCACAATCTTCTGTTTACAGGCATATAAAAAACTTACTGTTCTCACCTTTAACGATGTGATGCAATCATTCTTACAAAATCTAAATAATTTAAACATATATTTTTCCGGTCCATATCTCAGTTGGTAGAGTGTTTGCATTCCATGCCGAGAGCTCGAGTTCGAATCCACCACCGAGGGTATCAGAGATGATTTCCCGTTTCGGTGTTTATTTCAAAACCAAAAATAAAATACCCACAAGGTTAACTCAGCCCTTGCAAGAAATGAGTTCCTCTGAGGAGCTTGGAACCCTCATTTCAACTTAAGTGGTTGGTGTAAGGCCAGCCACATTAACTGTAAAAATAAATAAGTTCACTTGCCACATGCAGTCCCTTCGGAGAGAACGCGGTATGAAGTTACACTTTGTGTGTAGCTTATTTGCGTTTGCGTTTTAATCCTTAAACTGATGACTCGTATGGTAGCAGGTACATTTTTATAAATCACTTAGTTAAAGCGCTTTCAGTATAACTTTTTAGCTCATTTTTCCGCTCATCCCCACAAAGGCTGTCGCGGTAAAACCAAAGCCGTATTCGGGCCACACGATTGCATCGCCCGTAATGTTCCCCACAATGTTTACGAGATCTGTAACTTTACACTAATCTCTATTTATTGCAGAGAACTGAAACGGTCTGTCTAAACTAGAGGTTCCCGAACTTTTTTACCTGACTAACTTTGTAATATGTACCAACCAACTGAGAAATTGAAAAAGAACCATTGAAAAGATAAAAGAAATGGTAATTTTTAGGTTTTTTATTCTTATTTTGTTTGAATTCAATCTCAAAAGCCCTCTGTTAGCTTGATTCTCTAATTAACAAGTGACAATTACTAATTACTGACTAATTTACAAGTAAGCAATGTTCAGTTGCTGAATGTCTGGATGGACATTGTCATTGTACGACCGGTTTATGATAAAAACAAATAATTTTTTTAATGGAAACAAAGAACAAAATGTGAATTTTTTGCGTACATTATTATGTTTGAAATCTGACGGGAACTGAACCCTTATACTTTTTGATACATTGGATCGGTCACATACACTCACCAATACAATTTACTCTCTTTTTTAATAACTACTGTTACAAGTCAAGATAAGTCTTCATTTTTGTTAATCAACCACTACCAGGCTGCTTATCTCACGCATTTTTTCTTCAGTTACTTAACTCCTACCACAAACTGCTACAACTTCATACAGGCATCTTGATCTGGTTCTTCCCACTGCTCTGTATACCTCATCTCTTTTTTTACAATAATTTATAATTTTAGTTTTCATGTTATTTAGTACCTGGAAACCCACCTGAGAGGGTCTACATTGACTTCTTTGGGAACAACTGCCCTAAGCCGTACCAAAGAACATATTTACCAATACGTTTAGACTAAACTTTAGCGTTAACAAAAACATACATAAATACTCTCGCTCACTGGAGGTGATGTTCAATTTTTCAGAATTTTTTTGGTAAAAGTTCTAGTTGAGTTTCAGCGTAAAGTTTTATACTTCAGGTACCGATGAAACAAAAGCCACAGAATGAATGTGGTCTAATCATGAATACGGGACTTTTCACTGCGCCTGGAAATGAAGGACATAAATATTGGAAGTGAGCATGACTTGATAATTATAAAACAGCGCAAAAGATGGATAAACCTCAGTAAGCTGGATGTTAATGTATTTAAACTGTTTTGGGTTTTACTGTTATTAGAATTAAAACCTACGCCACGAGTCTTCTTCTTCTTCGTGTCAGCTTCACACCGTATTGGCCCAGTAACGAGCAATGTCTACAGCTCTTTGGTTTCCCGCAAAGAGATCATCCATGGAGCAGCTTGTCGGACAGGAGGGACAACACCGCAGGTGCTCCATTGTTTGCTGAGCTCCACACTCACATAGTGTAGAGTCCTCCCGTCCCAGAAATCCCCAGGTCAGCATGTTGGCCCGGGCTCTTCCAACATTGGTCCTCAATCTGTTCATGGATCTCCATACGGGCCACTCGAGGTTCTTTCCTGGAGGTAGGCTCTCTGAAGGCTTCACAAAGCTCTCCGGGCATTCCTCCTTCCACATTTGTAATCTCTCCGCCACTGGATCCAAAGACAAGGGCTGCACGGAACTAAACTCTGTCTCGACTTCAGGCGCTGCTGTGATGAAAAGCCACTTCCGTAAATGCAGTGCTGTGTGCACGTTAGAGCCTTCTGCCTCTCGACTCTCGAAGCCACTTTGCGTCTGATGTGGGGTGGGGCTATGCCTGCAAGAGGATATAACTTCCCCGTGGGCGTTGGCTTAAGGCATCCTGATACAATACGGCAGATATCATTCAGCGCGACATCAACTTGCTTCGCATGTGCGGTGCGTTCCCATACCGGGGCTGCGTACTCTCCGGCTGAGAAACACAAAGCCATTGCAGTTACACGTATTACTTGTGGCTGCGCACCCCAGTTGGTGCCCACGAGCTTCCGGAGTAGATTATTACGGGTAGCCACTTTCATTTTTGTGTTGTTGCAGTGGGCTCTATATGTGAGCGACCGGTCAAGGGTAACTCCCAGGTATTTGGGGTTATCGCTGGGAGGCAGCACTTGGTCTTCCCATCTGATTACTGGTTTCCTTGATGCAAACTTATTCTTTAGATGGAAGTAGGAGACCTGGGTTTTTGATGGGTTAGGTTTAAGGTAGTTTTCTTTGTAGTATTTGGACAACAGGTTCAATCCTTTTTCTAAAGTATGGTCAACTTCATCAAACGATGTATTTTGAGTTGCCAGTCCGACATCGTCCGCATATATAAATGATTGTGTGCCTGATGGAAGTGGTTGGTCGTTCGTATATATATTAAACAGGATAGGAGCCAAAACGCTTCCTTGAGGCAGTCCATTCTTTTGTTTCCTCCATCTGCTTTTCGTATTCAGGAAAACATAAAATCTTCTGTTTTGCAGTAATGTTGCAATCATTTTTGTAAATTTGAGGTCGTTTGTCATGTCACGCCACGAGTATATTTTTTCAGATATTCCTATCGCAGACAGATCTTTAGCTAAATATTTGTTTGATTCTTTCCAGTTTGGAAATACTGTACCTGTTTGCTGTTTTTATTTTGTTTCAATGGATCTTTTATACAAAAGCTTCGATATTAGTTATTTTTGTTTATACACAAAAAAGGGTTTAAAATCGAAACACCTGCCGTCATCAAATCGCTTTGACCATATTTTTATTGGTTGTACCGCCAATGATTGTGAATTTTTTTATTTTTTCTTCAATTTATAATCACACATAAGTACCAACCTAAGTTAATGTTAATATTTCAGCAATGAATTTTTTCACAACTTACAAAGAAAAGAGAAAACTCTTCAACAAAAAATACAACTTTGATGCTGGAGTGATGTTTTCCGGGATCATCAGTTGGCCGTGTAAGCCTAAAACTCTTATTCAAAGACAACTTAAATAAAAAAAAAAAAAATTGTAAGAGTTCTGCATTTATTTGTCTAATGCTCATAAATTCCTTAAATTTTACGCCAAAAATCATGCGCTACAAAACAACTATTTCACGGTTTAACGCACCCTTTGGGAAATGAATAAAAACAATAAGGGAGCACTCAAAAATAACCTCAAATGTATGTACGTAGTACGTCATAACTTGGGGAGATTATTCGCCTGCGGTGCTATTTTCTGAGGATGTATGAAATTTGAAAACTTGGCTCCACTTTTGAATTTTGGCAACTGTCGTAAAAGCCATAGTGCGCAGTACCCCAAGTTTCAAACATTTTGCTTAAACTCAGTAATAGCGTTAACAAAAAAAACATTGAATGTATCACAGAGGTATTTAGTTTCCATACATTTTTTGGTAAATCACTATGGCGGAGTTTACACTTAAAGTTTCATACTTGGGGACCTATAAGCTGAACTCGCGAACAAAATAAGGGGACCGATTTTATGGTCTGGCTAACATAGTGTGGTCAAAATGGATTGGGCTGACCCAACAGAGACAGAAAACTGTCAACCTTAAATGACAATATTTGTTTTTAATGAAAATGTTAAACAAAAACGATAGACTGAAAAATGCGAAAAGTGTTACAGATTAAATAACATTTTTGTTATGCAAATGTTCTTTTACAATTGTTGTAAGATAAGTCCGGTTGATAGCTCAGTTCTATGCCAAAGGCTAGAATTTGATCCCTAGATAATAGAGTTATAGAGAATAGAGTTCCAAATAATAATGTAAGATATACAATTTTATAAGAGTGCCAGAAATAATTTTTCGTTTCGGTATACTTCAAACTGAAAATAAAATGCTGTTAAAACTAAATTTCAGTACAGGATCTCAAAAAATATTAAGCGTTTTGGTGTTTACTTCAAACCCGAAATATAAAAACCATCAAAATTAACTCAACTTTCACAAGAAATGAGAACCAACCCCTCAGAAGAAGACAAATCTCTGACTTAAAGTAAAGTTATTGGTGTATGGCCGTTCCGTTTGCCTGTGAAAATAAATATGCTCTACACACATGTGACTCCTTCATAGGCAGCGCAGTATATAAATGAACAGCATTGTTGCATTTCATTTTGGTATATACATTTTAAGAAATTTTATATTTTAAAGTTAATAATTTTTATATTTGTACGTGTTAATCTTTTCACATAGTGAAAGTCCATTGTATTATGTAAGAATTCAATAGGATAAAACAGAGTGTTAATTCACATTTTATTTAATTTTTTTGCTCAAACTATTTCGCCTAATAAGGCATAATATTTTTTTACTGCTGAATATGCCACAGTTTTAACGAGTCACACGAGGTTTTAACTCTTAACTCTATTCCAACACAAAACGGTGTTTGTTTTATGGTTTTTGGTCAAATATTATGGCCGTCAAAATAGTGGCCATTGAAGTGCTGTCTTGTGGTGTGTAGTTGCCCTAATAATACCCCTATGTTGCCATAACATAGACATGTACAATCACAGGGCGTACGAAAAGGTAGCCATAGTGCCATTGTTTACAAAACCTTGTCTACAATAATATGCAAACCACAGTTTGATTGTGGTTTGCGAATCTAATTCTATACTCAATCTATAAAATTTGACGTTGTAACTCATACATAGCGTTTTATAAAAAGATTATGAGCAGTTAAAAAGCGCGTCTATTAAGCGTTTAATTTTCCATTCATTTAAAGAAAGTACTGTGGGTGAATTACAACTTGTACTCGATTTGCGTTTGTATTAATTTGTTTTGCTTTTGAAGGAAAATAATATAATGTGATGGGTTTTTCATGCTTCATTTATATTTGCTGTGAGTTTCAATAATTATTAAAGAGTTAACAAGGTTTGACTCACAAATTTTCAACAAAATCAATATTAAATATCGGGTAAGAAAATTGATATTGGGATTGTGTTATTTTACCTAACAGTTACTGTTTACCATTGTAAGATGTATAATGAAGGAGAGACGAAGAAAAACCAATTTGTGTGCAACTCTTTATATGCATGCATCAGTTTATAAGTTTACACCTACACATTAAGGTGGAGCGTGAACTTTTTTTTGGGATTTTGATTTGGGCGGAGTGGGGAATTGGTGCTCCATAGGGATACGAACAAAGACACTATTACAAGATTTCAATATTTTCAGTGGAAATTGTGCCACAAAGCCACTGAAAAAAACAAAAAAGTCCAAAAGCAGGGGTTCTAATTAAATTCAGTAAAAAAAAACTATAAGTATTTTTACAAATTTTATATATTAATATTATTTGTTGACTACCAACAAAAGAATAAAGTGAAACAGTTTACACAAATAACACAAGATTTTTTTTTTTAAAAATGGTTGAAAATACGGTAAATTTCTAAAAATTACTTAGATTTGTATTCTCTCTTGGTATTGAAAATCGGCATAATTTTACAGGATTCCAGCTTATTTTTTATCCATCCTTCCCGTCTTTCGGGGCCACATACAGCAGAGCACGCTTCAGTCACAAGTTTGATGCATCTTTCAGTTGCTTGAGTGTGACAGGGCATTTGGCGAAAGAGTATCAAAATCTGAGTTTCCACTATATCTGGATTGACGATGGCATCCTTCAATAATTCGGTGCTAATTTGTTTCAGGACTGGTGGTTCAGAAACTTTGTCCCATTCAATCAGGTCATAATATTGCTCTGCGTTGAAGTTCAAGCTTGGCACCTTGAAGATTCGGATAAGAGCGAACCCCGACGTTTGTTCCCTGATCTTCACGATTCGCCTGACAGCTAGTTCTCGGATGTGGCTTCTCTCGTCGTTCAACATTGCAATTAGTACATTTTCGCAGTGACCGAAATAACCATTCCTTTGTATCACGGGGTCGACAATTTCTTTCAAGTGTGTTGGAAGATACCGAGTCAATTTAATGGTTTTGTGTAGGTGTTTTGCCCCGTAAACGCACAAAGGTTTTGTTTTAATGTGGAACCACATCGGTGCGTAAACCTTCAAGAAGAATTCAGTCACAGTCATCTGTTTTTCAGTCGGATTATTGGTAGAAATGTATAGCCTGAGAAGTGAGTTGGCTGTCGTCAACCAACGCGAATGACATATTTTTCCTGGAGACCTCTTAGCCAAGTTTTCATCACAATGTCCTGCACTAATAGCTTGACATATTTCCAACAAATAAAGCTGGTCTGTGTCTGATATCCCCGCGAACTTTTGTAATGTCTGGCAGGTTGCATTTATTGGTATAAAATCAACTACTGGGAGGTATTCGCAGTTTTTCAGCTGTTTTCCCAGCTGAACGCTGAAGCTCTTGGGTCCTGTTGTCGTCCCATCGATAGATTAAAAAAGGTGACGCAAGCTCAATTCATTCGCATGTAACTGACACACTAGCCACTGGAGCGGTCGTTTAAATGTTTTTTCTATAAGGCGTATAATACTTGAATGAATTCCAGTATTAACGGCAGTACCGTCGCATCCGATGGTTGTGATTGTAGTTCTATCGATCGATTTCGCTACAAAATAAGCTAAAACTTTGTTGGCAACAGTTTTAGCATCGCTTGACTTGCATATAATGTGGCCAATGTATTGTGACCCAGGTTCTTTTAAAAGAGTGATGTGTTCTTCTACTACCAATATTCTGCGCTTGCCTTCCATGACTAACGTTTTATCCTTTTGTCCGTTAAACGAGATACAAATGGACTGCCCTAGGTCAAGCTGAGTGGAAATCTGCACGTTCCTAGTTTGAGTACGGGCTCGGCGGATCTTACTGCGATCTACAACATTCTTGCAATCATCTTCAGTCATCAATCCGATATCTTGTAATGCAGCAGACACGATGGCAGCTCCTGCCCGATCGGAAACGCCATAACGATCCAGTGTTCTGGCTACAACTGGCAAATTAAGTTTATTGAGCTGCTTGCTTGCTATAGCAGTAGCTGTAGTAGCTGTATCCGAGCTTACTACAACTACTGGACTGCCAGACGTGGATGGTTGATCTCCACCCGACAAGTTTTCCCTGTTTTGAACATAGCAAATTTGCGCGAAAAATTACTTAATCGACAACGATATTTCGCGGGTACACACATGTTTTTTTAGGATTTTTTCACTATTATTCTTTAGTTGTGTTTATCGTTCGTCAACAGCAAGTGAGAAATTGTATAATTTATGGTTAGAATTTATACGAAACCAGTTATTGCACTACCCACTTTTTTTAATATTTGTGATATTTCAAGGGCTTTGGGGCACAATTTGCAGATAAGATATTGAATCCAAATTTTCTGTGCTTAATATGTATGTACCAGAGCACCGATTTCGCACCCCACCTTTTTTAAATTCGAAAAAAAAAAAACTCCATACAAGCACGCTCCAACCTACTACACATGCTGTGGTTGTTATTTTCATGAAAAAAAAAACTGAATAAAAAATGCCTTTTATACGTACTCTCACTGAAACTAGTAGAAAGGCTTTTAAAGGCATTTGCTACAACAATTTCTTATTTTTGTAATTAAACTGTAGAAATGTAAGAAAATATACAATTGGTGCACAAATTTGCTAAATATTTGTATTTCAGTCATGCAGAATCAAAAATGGAAATCTAATATTTTAACCTGACATAAGATAAATATATGGTAATACGACGAATACTATGGAACAATAAAAAATACCGTTTTATCGTTTGCGTAAAAGAAATCCCAACTTGCAGTCTTTAATTCTGTAAGGCCCATTCATAAAATAAGAGTTTATTAAATAATTCCGTGGAATAACAAAAATTGTCAAATCACTACAAGATAAGTTAGGTCAGATTTTTGCTAGCAAAATAATATTTCTTTGAGAACTTCCCATACTCTGGGGGTTTTCCTGTTCCTGAAGTATACGAGGGTCTACTGGAATAAGGGCCATTCGCTGCACATGTTTATGACGCCTTAGTCCGCCGTACTTGGCTGGGAGTTGTACCAAATCTGCCAGAAACAAACTGTGATGACTTATTCCATTAAATAATGAAATCTAAGAAAGGAGAAAGAAATGGTTGAAGATAAATAAAAAAAAAATACCTACATGCATTTTTAATGTAGGTATGTAGAAATATTTTGAATACAAAAGTATAATAATAATAATAATAATATTAGGATGATTTATTTGGTGAGCGCTGTGTATCACACCTCAAATGTGTGTATCACACCTCAAGAGCCCTCTGCGAGCTTGGTCGTCGCTGTAGAAAGTGCCAATTCTCAAGCAAGACCCAGTTGTTGTAAGGTTGGATCGACCTTTCAGTGACCGGTCTTTGGTAAAGGCTTATGAATTTTTCAACTCAGCGAAGAGCACATTCGAAATATAAATGGTATATTTTTGTGCTCCGCTGGGATCCGAATCCACGAATTTTATCATTAGAATTACATTAATTGCCACAAATTTGCCCTGTGATGAAGAAATTTAGCTCTTTTACCATCTTTTCATTTATCTCAGGATCAGAGGCTTACTTCCTGTACATTATCCCCACAAAAGAAAAACACTACTTCAAAAATTATCACGATTTATGTCTGTCAACACGTATTCGATGTGGCTTTAAATAAACCTTTATAAATTTGTCCAACAAAACATATTGCAACTCGGTAAAAGTCTATAATCGAACGTTTAATATTCATGCGAAAAAAATCACAAATATTTACTGAAAAAAAATTATCGGATTCATGTAGGAATAATTTTTGAAATGGGCACAAACATTGATAATGCTGAAACAAACATGGCGTGGCGGACCCACTGTGTGATCAGTTTTTAATTTATGTTCAGAGCCGCGGCAAATTCGGGTCAGCGTGTATGTCCCCGGATCAAGGGGGTAAAAAGTTTACATATTATACCAGGCATGGAGAGGGTCCGTTCTGAAGTGTCTGATATCGTCCCGCAGTTTTTTAAATAGTTTTTTTAAGAGAGTCACGATTCACCAACCAAATTTGCCTGGCCAGAAACAAATGTCATCAATGAACAATTAATTATTTTATATTTTAATGAGTTATGAAATAGAGGCAGCTCTGCAGAGGCTCTGGGCACCCCTAGTGGAATGGCGACAGATTATCAGTTTACATTTACAGTATAATTGAATAATCACCCAATGTCATCTGTTGAACCAGGTCATAGCTATCGTCGATAGGATACGACGGGATTCGTACTTACGCTAGTTTCAAAAACGCCTTACCGTTTGACCATGCCAGCGGCATTCGTTGAAAATTTATTAAAATAAAATCGGTTTTATGAACTGGTTAACTAATAATTTAGGTTTAATAAAATGAAGAGAAAGTCAATACTCGATGGTAGCTCTTTTTGTTTTTTTTTTTAAAAAGAATTAGAACTGCACTACTAATGGATATATAGCCTTCAACTTTATTAGTTGTACTTTTATCATAATATAAAAGTTTTTCAATATATTGACTAAAAACTGAATGAAATGGTTGAAGTATTTTCTTTCAGTAAGTAAAAATATGAAAACCCCGTAAAAGATCGTGAGTTTTTAAATGAAAATAAATATACGTTTTGCAAAATAAACGTTTTTTACAGCCTTCAATGCTTGAAACAACAAAAGAAATAAAATGACACATTAAAAATTATTTTTCAATTAAAATAATGCTAAAGAAACGACTAGAATAAAACCAAACGTGCTAATAGCTAAGCCATACAATTTTAAGTATGGCGTAGAACACAGCTCGCCGTAGCTTACATGCTACGGAAGACTTGGTATGCAAATGTGTGCCGGATCTGAACACCACCGTCCCTCACCTCGTGTCGTAGAGCTTATACAGATTCATGCTACGCTTAAAATGTAGACACTTACGTGAGTGCCAAAAGTGAACAGCCCTCTACGGATTACACGTTCTACGATTTCAGTGAAATAATGATAAAATGTATTTACTTATTTTTAAATTTTATTGGGGCTTGAATTTTACGTTGATTGTTAAGTTAAAGGTGTGATACACAAAACTACTGGTATTTAAGTGCTTACACAAGATTTCCATTAACATCTTGTTTTCTTTGTTACTTGATAATTATATCTTAAAAACAGCTTCAAACAAAATTAAGTACCTATTCTACTATTTATAAAAATAAATCAGGATTCCACGAAATACTTCACTGAGTTATTTTAGGCAAAGCTAAATAATTTTAAATCAACAAAACTGAAAAAAAAACTTTTTACCATTCCCCCCGTCAGCCGGTTTCTATACAATGACGTCACTCGGAAACCGTTTGACGAGAATAAATGGACCAATCAGCGATTAGGAGCTTTTTGTTTTAATACTTTAAACGGCGCGGTTTAGGGGGAGGATCGGAGAGGGGTGTGGAGATACAGCTTATATTGCGGTGAATACAAACGGTTAGGGGAGAGCTTTTTACGTGTGCTCGATTCAGTGCAGACTTTTTTTTTAAGAATAAAATTTTGATGTATTTTTTGTTTTTTTAATAAATGAGAGATTTAAATTCAGTTTATTTAGCGCATCAAATGAAACTAAGAGAAAACTTTTACAATTTACAAAAAAAAAAATGTTGTAGATAATTAAATTGTATGAAATTTTACTGGAAAGAAATACAAAATTGTAGTAAACCTTTATAATGACTATAATATTCATATTAATATTTGTTGAATTTTTTTTTAATCGATCATGTGGTCTGTGATAAAAAAATGCATATCCACCTTTCTTTCTACCTGAGGGGTCTTACAGCTGGGCGTTGACTTATTGTTATCCTCTTAACGGTCGATCGCGGGAGGTTTTAAAGTCGATCGCCGAGGATAGCTAAAATTTTCAGTGATCGACTTTAAAACTGTAGTTTTTTGAAAATATATATATAGATTTTAGTATCAGTATTATTTTAATGTCTTTTTGTAATGTAAGAGATTAAAAATTTAATACAGATTTGACATTTTTCACACAGTGTAATTTTTTTCTTAATAAATATTTATTCACTATGAATTATGAGCTATATTTGGTAGGCTAACCATTAAAAATGTCGATCTCCTATTCATAATTTTTTGTTTGGTCATTATCTTATTCATTATTTTTTGCTAGGTCGATCTCCTATTCATGATGATGATGATTTTTATAGCGCCGTTTCGTGGCTACTGTCACTGCAAGGGCGCATCGGTCAATCTCCTATTCATAAATTTTTGCTAGGTCGATCTCCATAAGAAAAAGTATGGGCACCCCTGTTCTAAAGTGTGCACGTCTGTAATCTTTAATAATCTATAATATAACACGTAATACAATAATATAGCAAAATAAAATTGTATTATTTTTTTTAGTTTAATATTTAAAGTAACGCCAGGTTCATTTAATGTTTCAATTCAACAACATCTCAAAAAGTCTTCAAATTATAAGCATGGGTCAGAAATAAGAGTAAATATTTTGTTCACTGAGCAAGCAAGATATCCGAGCATTCTGACCGACTGCCCTTATCTCTCTGTTCGGACAACTCGCTCCGGTTGCTATGCAAACACATTTGGCAAATTTAATCAAGTTAATTGGTACAAGAAGGTAGTCAACGTAAAATACCTCTTCTGTATACAAGTGAAATTAAGCTTGGAGTAAGATAAACATGAATATTTCGAGTTGTTAATAATACAAGTGATGTTTTCAGTGCATGGAATCCTCGTGTGGCACGACCGCGTTTAATATTAATAAATTTATTACAATTTGTAATAATGCCAAGAGAATTGTGTCCCGTGATACAAGGACATGTTTTCGGCTCATTCCAATTGATTTGAAATGTTTGGAATGCTTATTCAAGTGAATTTTGTAACAACATTTATAATTTTGATGGAATTTCATCAATAATTTACCAAACTGAATTGAAGTAATTACGTGAAAGAAATTTAGTACACTTATAAAAAAGGTAAATAATTTTTCACATAAGAGTTAAGACAGTAAAAATGCTGATTTTTCAATGCGTAGTAATATAAAAAATATACCTTAAAAACCTTTTTCGGAATTTATATATAAGACGACTGTATATTTCAACTCTAGTGTTTTTTTTTTAAATTCAGTCTTTAATGAATTTTGTACTCTCCTTAGCTCTTTGTTGATGCGGTAAGAAATTTAACAATAGACGGCTAGCTTTACAAAAAGATCGATTTGTAAGATTTTTTTTTTGTATTGCATTGTCGAAAAACCCAAGATAAAAAATACTTTTTTTTAATTTTGTTTTATGAACATTGTTAACTTCTTTCATGTTTCTACAATTTAAAGACTTTGTTTATGAAATGAAAAAATATGTCAAAAATATGACAGAAATAAAATATAATTGAACAAGAACAATTTCCAATATTCCAATAAAATATCTTCTTATTTGTATTTTTGCCTGAATGTATTTGCACTCAATGGTAGGGGTAATAAAAAAAAACAAATAAAAGAAAAACACATTTCCGATGCGATAAACGAAGCCGATAAATTTTCCGAGTGTCTAGGTGTAAATTTTGCACAAAAAAGGTTTCGTTTTTTTTTCTAAAATATATGGCGCTGGAGTCTGAAAGCTCGTGGGGACACTCGATGCTGGAATGAAAGTAATTGTACGTAAAACAGTTTGCGTTTCCCTAAAAATCGATTAAAATGTGTTACAGAAATTTGAAGGAAATTGTGAGAACTCTTAGGCTATTCTGAGACATTTTAGTCGCCCGTTGAGCCCACGCTTTGACAAACTAGTGATGCATTTGTATGAAGACCTGTCAATCCAAGATGGCCGCAAGTGAACAGCTAATTACAGTCTTCATACAAAAACAACCAAAATTCGGTAGGTAAGAATGACCGTGGCCATGAAACTTCCAGGCATCTATAATCTATAATCTAAGTTGCAAGGATATATTCATTTAAAGCTCTCAGATGTATGCCCACAAACCAACAAGTGTAGTTCGCGCTTACAAATGCTGAATGTGTACTTACAAATAAAATCCAAACCTCAAATGAACATAAGCCCCACAACTTTTGCCGACCTTCCCTGAAACAGGGGTGACATTGGCAAAGTGAACCATTTTTTACAGTATGGGTGGTCAGCCTCATACCAATCTATAAGTCAAGGAATCATTAGAGGTATCATTAGTTTGTCAAAGCGTGGGATCAACGGGCGACTAAAATGTCTAAGAATAGCCCCCGTAAGGGGAGAAAGTAATTATTAAAATAAAAATCTGAATACCTTCTTTTTAAATAAACCTACCGTCATACTTTCGTTTTAAAATCTATTGGATTTAGTGGAAGGTTAAGGATATGAAAAAGACAAAGATAGGGAAAAATCGCAAAAAGAAAGACTGGGTTAAGAAGAATTGTAATGTGTCAATCTCGCAGCCACTTAGAGTTGAAGATTGTTTGTCAATAATTCAAAGACGTATCATCGGAGTTTTTGTTGCATTCAGTGCTTTTAATTTTAAGAATAAAATATTACAAAATAACAGTAGCCCCGATTTTTAGTAACAAATCAAACAGCCGCGCAAGAAGACCCATCAGTATGATTCAGCATTTTATTTCGGGAAATATAAAATTGCATAAGCAATGCAATCTAAATTTTACATTATGTAAATCCTGAGCTGAGCTTTGAATACATAAGTGATACTCAAGTACCGTGAAAATATTGTACACACAAAGTAGTCCCGAAAGCTGGAGCGGCGTTTGGTGAAAGCTCAAACGTTTAAGGCTTTTGGCTGACCGCACTAAGCCGAGACTTATTTTTAATATCATAAAAGCTCTTAATGGATAAACGCTGGCAGAGGTTTTAAAACAAATCAGCTCCGGTTTAAGTCGACCATTTTGTTTACCTACCACAATGCAATTCAATTGAGCCGTTTCTGCTGAGAGCTTTTAAAAAATATATGTCACAACAATGCACACAATTTTACTTTGGCTTGAAACAGGTACATTTTCGCAAATTTTTAGTATTTTTATTTCAAGAACTAGGTAGTTACTGAATAACATCTGTAAGTCACAATCACTGAAAACAGAATTGTTGCAAATGAAATATGTTAAATCAAAATCTGCAGTCTAAATTTATTTTCAAAAATGATGACATTATTTGTATTTTCATGCAATTTTCTCTATTTGAATATACCTCTCATTTTCCAAAAAATGTTTTAAATTGTCATTTTTCAGTCGAAATGACTTAGTGACCTGAAGATGGGAGGTACTGCTTCTCCCGAAACTGGTTGTGTTTTTTAAAAAATAAAACTCAAGTGAATTGTAACAAAGTTAAAAAAGTATTTTAATTAATTAAAATGTGCTTTCACAAAGTTACTGCCCAAAATCTAAATAATATGACTTAGTACATTTTCATGCGTCATTTATAGAAGAATGTATGTAATTTTTTTTTGAAATGAAATAATTTATTTTCCCTCTTACGCAAATTCAAATAAACATCTTCTGATCAGTTATCCAAAGCGTTAACGAAAACTCTACGAGCGCTAGAAATGTGTTACGTAATGTATCTGAAACTGCAAACTTATTTCTCCGGCTACATAGCGTGCTAGATTAACGACTTAGAAATTTCATGGAAAACTGCATCAAGAAAATATAAAAGTAGCAATAATATGTGGGTGTATATGGGGGTAAAAATGGTATAAAGGAAACTTTTTAGATAAAGTGTAGAGCACAAGTGGTCGATAGCGAACAATTTTAAAATCATTTCACGTTCAAACAGTTCCGCGCTCCCGCTTGTCTGCAGAGCAGGAAAACTTGTAAGAAAGATACAGCGAAGTGAGATAAAAAATAATAAATGTTTTATTGCCAGGGAATGGTGGAAGAATGATATAGGGCGGTGAATAAAGTTAAACGGTACGTTTCACCAAAAATATACGAAAGTTCACACGCTCACTAAAGACGCTGTTTTAGTTTCCCTGTATTTTTTGATAAATGCTATGGTTACGTTTGAATGTAAAGCTTATATTAGGGGTAAGGCGTAGCTTCTTTGCTGGTCGGTGCATGTGCTGGAAGCGAACTAAGAAAAATAAAATAGCAACAAATCTACAACACAATTTAATATGTGATTTATATCTGATGAAATTTCATCTTTAATTTCTCTTCCTCAAAGCATAAGAGTAAGTAAGAGTACGAGACTCTTATTTATTTTTCAGTGTTAAAAAACCTGAATACCTTGAAGTTTTTACGAATCATTCTGGGTAGATGTTTCGTTCTTAATATAATAGTAATGTTGCGAATAATTTACTTTCTAGGTGTCATTTAAGGCGCACAGGGCTTACAATCTTTGTCATCGGATTATACAGAGATTGAGGGTTAAATGACTATAATCTATAATCTTAGTTTACTTGACTTATAGGTTGGTATGCGGCTGACCACTCATGCTGTAAAAAATTATTTACTTTGCCAAGAGTTGCAGGGCGTATGTCCATTTGAGATTTGGGTTTTTAATAATAGTTAAATTAGATAATTTATTTGGTGAGCGCTGTTTTTGTGTGTATTACACCTCAAGAGCCCTCTGCGAGCTTGGTCGTCGCTGTAGAAATTTCCAATTCTCAAGCAAGACCCAGTTGCTGTAAGGCTGGATGGACCTTTAGTGACCGGTCTTTGATTTTATCTTCTAGGTTCACATGCGGCATGTGCAATCGCGAACGTGTGCGTGTCTGCTTGTGAGGATGCATAAAGTGTGAATCTCCAATGCAAAATATCTTTACAAATTAGATTAGATTAAGTTGCAAAGAGAATTTACATTTTAGATTCATATAACATTAACTGTTGAAAAATTCTCTACATTTCGTACAATAAATTCTTATAAAATATACTGAGGGCTAAAAAAAAACATTTTTCAAATTTCGGTTCACTCCACCCCGATCCAATAAAAACACTTAAAAATACAATATTCCTTCAACCCTAACATTATTATGGACCGGCTACGTTTGGGGCTAAAGGTCTAGGAATCCATCATCCCTTAGCGAACGACTGGACTTCTGATAATGTGCCAAAAATATATCACAGGGGTTGGTTTCCCTACATTCCACAGTCTACAGTGTTAAACCTCACCTTCGAATGCCTCAAGTGCTGAATGCTTTAAACTACGTACTTTTTATTTAATTATCGATTACTTTTAAAATACATATATTTATCGATTACTTTTAAAATACATATAACTTACAAGTATTTATATTCTGAGATTTTTAATAGGCTTACTGATAATAAAAATTGATAACAAAACTGCCTCTTACATTTCCATGTTTTAAGTAAATACTCTATAGGTAATATAAGCATTTTTTTTTTCGTACATTTCTCAAGCGCTTTTAAGTGTTAAATTCTTTTATCAAAAAAAGTTTTTTTGTAGAGTGTTTTATGTTTTAGAATGTAAGACTGAAAAATACTTAAATAATTTGAATCTGGATTGCAATAAATACATTCATCCCAAAAATGTATTTAATATTAGAAAAAGTGCAAAAAAATCCCATGAAATACATAAAAGTGTACCGAGAATTAAAACCTGAAAATTCGGGCTAGATTCTAGACGATTATTGAGGTTTCCAAATCTATTGATTTTGATCGCTTATAAAACACGAATCAATCATGGTATCCGTTTAGGGTGTTTTTTTTAATCTTAATAAATTACCCTTCAGATAAAAAGTATCAAATTGTGGCTATTTATAACGATTTATCAATTTTATTTATTGTCATTTATTTTGTATTGACTCGGTAATAAAAACTTTATCTTTTTTGGCAGCTTCGACATCCGCATTCAAAAAGTTTTTTTTTGTTAGATTAAAAAATGCTTAATCAAAAAAACAAAATGAAGAAATTTGCCATTTTGTGAAATTGATTTATTTTATTTAAATCTTATTTCCAGCTTAATTCTTGTTATTCCTTACTAAGTAATACTAATTAATTTCAAAAATCCTATTTTAAACCGAGCTCCTTGACTGATAGGTTGGTATGAGGCTGACCCCCCGTGCTGTAAAAATCGGTTCACTTTTGCCAATGCCACTCCGGTTTCAGGGAAAAGCGGCAGGAGTGGCAAGGTTTATGTTCATGTGAGGTTTTGTTTATTTTTATGCACGCATGCAGAATGTGTAGGCGCGAACCTAGATATGCTTGTCTGTGGGCATGCATTTAATATGAGCCTTAAATGTTAACATATCTTTGCAGCTTAGATTATAGATAGATTCACGTTTTCGGTAGTTTTAGTTTTCTTTTTTATTGTTTTTATTAATCTTAACCCTAAAAGCGTAACAAACGTCGAATTAATATTCATAATTATTTCGGATCACATAATTTCAATAGTTTGCACAACCAGATTCTCAAAATAAAAACTGTATCCTTTTCGCCAGTGCACTAGGGACAACCTGTATCACTGCAGATATATACTCACTTTACCTATTTCTTTATTTATTTCTTAATTAATTACAAGAAAAAAAACCTTCATTCATTAAAATGTTTGTTATGCAAAAGGACTTACTTTTAATTTGATACATTATTCAGAGATAAATTATAACAAACATAAGTCCAAAATTATGAGCGTCTCCAAAGGGTAAAAATAATTGTCACTAAATTTAATGTGGGTCTTTAAAAGATGTATTAGAGTATAGCGCGGCGGGCTTGGGGCCACAAAAAACAAAAGGCGAACTTTTTACTGCCTGTTAAATATTAAAACGCATTATGCCGAGTTGTGTATTAAACGAATAAAAAGGTGTTCCTGTGCATAAGTAGGGAACGGTTATATCGACCATCAAGATGTGAAAACAGTTTGCTTCGTTTTTATTGTTTTCATTTGAGATTTGTTAAAATTTTCATAAGAATCATGAAATATTACATACTCGTACTAACCTATTGGCTCAAATATACTGTTTATTATGTAGGTTATATTTGATTGATATATATTTAATAAAATTGTGGGAATTGAAAAAATCAATTTTGTTTACCGAAATTTGATAAAATTTTAAATTAACTTATTTTTATACTAATTTCATTATAGTTAATTTATTTTTATAATTAAAATAAATATTTTAATAAAAATATAAATAAAATAAATATTTTTTTAAGTATTTTCTTTTTTCTCTTTTAATTTTACCAAATTACAATAATAATCCATGTTAAAGTACTCACTTGAAAATATTATTATAATTGTCTTTATTAAAAAGAAACTTAACCAAATAAATCAAAACTTCATGAAACATCATTTAATTTTCTTTTTTTTTTAGGAATTAATACAAAAATACGAGAATTTTTGTTGTTAAACATTATTGTTGTATGATTTACACTAAACAATAAAAACAGTAAAAACGTACGAAGTTTTTGTGCTCCATCGAGAAGTTAACCCACGTACTTAAATTGCGAGACCAAAGTGTTGACCACTAGACCACGAACAGTATTGTTCATTAAGTAACAAAAATATTTTGGGACTTGCTTCCTATACAAGTCTTCAAAACAGCCAAAGGTTTAAAAGTTTCCAAGCTACGGGCGAGCGTATTGGGTGCCATGAATTTATGATATGCCTCAAATTTCCATAAGATCGTAAATTTAGAAATCTCGTTATCTGCCTTTGGCCACCCCTAGGCATTTCCCAGTAATTTTATTATATTTTCTCAGCCCACCAAATATTAAAATTTAATTACTTTATTATCCGGAATTTTCCTTTTCTTGTGGGTAGTGGAGGCCGGCTAAAACGTAAGCAACTAAACACTAGTGTTGTCGGTTTGTAATAAATTCGAAAATCAAATCTTCAAAAGAAGAAAAGACGGTTTGATTTAATTTTATATTTCTGTCGTTTATTGTGTGAAATCATTGTAGATGCGTTTATTTTGTGTATTTCTAATTTTATTAATAATATGTTTTTCCCTGTTTCAGGTGAGTTGGGCAACAATCTAAACACCAGTATTCCATCGCGCACATACATTATCCAAGGCAAGATATCCATTTTTCAGATTAACTTTTTTTTAGAAATAATACATATAAAGTTAATAGTAGCTTCTAAAAAAAATGTATACATAATTCTCTCCAATGAAACATAAATGTTCTTGTTTTTGGGGTGGTTTTGATTGTAAAATTTAGGAACCATACTTAAACTTTCATTAATATTTTTGGTGTTTCTTCTTCTTCAATGACTTTACAGCCCATATCGAGCTTTGGCCTCCGTTATCCTGAGCTTCCATCAGTCTCTGTCCTCGGCCGCGGTACTAAAGCTGTATTTTTGTTTTAATAACTTAAATTAAAAAGCCGAATTTTCATTGATCATGTTACTTTTTTGTACTTTTATTTGTATACTTAGCAATATTGAAATAATCCAGGTGATAAAATACTAACAAGATTACCGCAACTAGATCATGCATACTTTTAGTACACAAAGTAAGAGTAGCGATTTTTTATTCAATGATGTTAGTTCCATGGACATTGACCAATGCACTCTCAAATAATTTTACTGCTGTTTTCTAATTGCATAAAATTTTATATCATTTATCCATCTTGTCCTCCTTTTTAGTGCTTTATCCTCTTTGGTGCTTTCTACGGTCTCATTTTTTGTTGTTGATTATTTCGAATTTGTATGCTTTCTCATGAAACAGCGCACATCACTACACCTCTGTCGACTAATGAATATTTTAAAGGTAATCACTCCTACTCCAGAAAATAGTCGAACTCACCTCTCATCACTTTAACGGAGAAAATCGAAATTATTTACTTCTGTTCACAAAATAATACAGAGCCAAATCAAAGTACGTTCTTCATAAATTTTTGAGTACCTATAATTTGACGGCACGAGTTTTGCTCAAAATGATCTCACACTTAATTGATCGATATTTTTTAAAGATCAATTTTGTATTTCAAGTAAATAAGTATTTTTTTTATTTGTTATTAATTTTGAAGCAACATTCCTTGTTGGTAATTGTGTTGTAGGTAAAAGTATACACTTGTATATCTAAACTTTTGAAAAGCAAAAATTTTAGTTTAAATTTGCAAAAATTTGCGATTGTTAAATAAAACTAAATGGTTGTTTTTTTACATTAGAATATAACATTTTGACTTAAAAATCTAGCTAAAATATCTTCCATAATAATATTTCATTTAAATGGATATACGAGAAAAAAACATTATCAAATATGATGGCAATAAAAATTAAGATTAAAAAGCGACAGTAAGTGCGGTAACCTAGAGTTTATCGAAAATGAGATTGATTTAGGTAAAGAAATGTTGAGATTATTTTATGTCCTGTCAGTTTAAATAAATCTTCAATTCCCGCCTTTAGACACAACTAAATTTACATAAAATAAACAAAAAGCAAGTATCCACAACTCAGCTCAAAATATTTTCTAAAGTAAGAATACAAGCAAATACTGAACAAAGAGTTCTATATAGTGATTCGCATTAGAATCAATCATCTTCGGCGACCCAAACAAAAAAGACTCGAATTGCAAACCGCAAGAGAGATACCCAGGATCCGAGGCTATCGGGCGGGCAGACTAGGTCGGGAGGTGCTCTGGCACATTCAGGCTAAAAGACTTCCACATCCGGCGATGGAGGAAGGAAGTGGCATGATGGATGGCGCGCGGTATCTGACCCAACGCCCTGTTCGATATCCTCGGAACGGCTTTCGCAATCAAGCACCTGTCGTGTTCTGGTGGATACCAGGAGAGGAGAAATGAGAAAACTCTCATGGATAGAGACGCTGTTATTTTATGGTCTTTTTGTTTTACAGCTGTATGGGATCGTTTGAAATGCTCGTTTAAATTTTTTTTTTTAATTTTTGAATCCATAAAAATTATGTCTTTTTAATGTATTATTTTATTGTCTGGTCGATAGCTCACATGGTAAAGCTTTTGTGTTCAACGCCAGAAAGTTTTGGACCGAAAGCCCTTTGTGAATAACGCACCAAAAAGTTGCACCAATGTACAGCTTAGTTAAGTTTTTGCTTTCCGTTAACTTTATCTTAGTTTATGTGCTCAAAAAAATGTTTTAAGCAGTTATAATCAAATATACCTGTACTAAATTTTCTAAAAAAATTATGTCACTAAAATATTGACGTTTAAACTCTTAGTTCACCAGATGAGCTTTGATGACTTAATATTTTTTTATATAAGGTCTACAACAATGGTGACTTTTATAACGTTAAATTGGTAGGCTGTAAAACCAAAATATAAATATTAGTGAATATTTATTCTGAAATTATTCAAGGAATTAATAAACCACTCACAAAAAATAATAATTGCGAAGTGAAAATAAAAAAAATATTCATCATTGTACATTAATATTTCTTCACACATAACCTAATAAATGATTTATTCGCAGAAGAGAGCTTTATATCTGCGTTGAGAAAAATACATAATTAAAAAGCTCATAACGAAAGCTCGTCTCGCCGCGCGGAGGCGCTTTCGGTTAATAGATAACGCCTCCCTTTCACGCATCGCATCAAATTAGTACAATAATTGCTGTAGAGTGTCGCCGTGGAGGCTTTTGGCAAGTGTTTACAGTGGTCTACTTCCGTTTATTAAATGAAAATAGCTTTCCAGGCTATATTGCTACCCCCGCCCCGTTCCTTCTCGCACAGCCTACCCTCCGGCTATGTTTTTGTGATGCTAATTTTCTCGGTTTTTGATGGCGCGCCGAAATTCACAGGGTGTTTTTTCGGAGGCTCTGTTGTGATTAACAGGATGATTAAAAAATGTATTGTTTTTTTTGAGGCTGTAGATTATCGTTTTAAAGAAAGTGAAAATATTTTGTCGTAGTCCTCCTTGACTTATAGGTTGCTATGAGGCTGACCACCCATACTGTAAAAAATGGTTCACTTTGCTAACGTCACCCCTGTGTAAGGGAAGGTCGGCAAAAGTTGTAGGGTTTCACACACATTCAGCATTTGTAAGCGCGAACTACGCGTGTTTGTTTGATTATATATTATAGTCCTTCAACTGTCTTTGTTTACATACAATCATATTATTTTTTGGTTAAGTTTAAGAAAAACACATATATTGAGAAATTAAAGCTTGTATCTCATATTCTAAGAAAAAAAGGTTATGCAAAAATAGTACCAACCTACCTTTTTCTTAAATATTTTTTTCTTGTGTACGTCAGTATTTCTTTACAAAGTGCAAAATGTGCACAGAAATGAAATTTTAATGCGTTGAAACGTTTGCGCGTAAAAAATAAATAATATGGGAATAGTGGATTATAACTTTTTAGTTTATTAACCTTTGTAAATTAATATTTTATTTTAAAAAATTAACTATTAACTTGGATGTTCATAATAAAAAATATTTTTGAAATTTAGTGATAATAAAAAAAACATGTACGCTGATTTGAATTAAAATTAAATCTGCAGAAATATGAATAAATATAGGAAAAATATAACGATCTTCTTTATTATTCCATAATAATTTGTACGTAATTTTTAACTAAAGAAATTGTCCGAGACTTAAAATTCTAATACGTATTTTTATAACAACCTTAAACTGAAAAAAACAAATATTAAAAAATATATTTTTCATAATTTTGTTCGTAATTTTGTTTTAAAGATTTTAATCTTTTAAATAAAGTCTATAGTGAAAATAAACAGTGTTTTGCTTGAAAAATTTCATCCAAAAATTATAAATTGAAACAAAAGGAATTTTCACAGTGTTAATACACAAACAATACAAAATATATTTTTCATAGTTTGTGTATAAGCACTGTGAAAATTCATATTGATTTATTTTTTATATTTTTAGAAATATTAAAAAACTAGCAGTACCCGGCGTGTTTCACTACGCCATTTGGGCATATGGTATCAATTTTTTTCTACAGATAAAAGAGGAAACAACAGGATCAAAAAAAAAAGTGTGCTAATCGGAATCAAGCTTCACACAATTTATCTCTAGGTTAATCTTCACGTTTTCTAAAAAAAAAGGTCTAGGTTCAACTGTTAAGCAGCAGAGCCAAGCATAGGGAAAATCGATTGCGGTGCTCCATTTATATTTAAGATAAAAAAATCGGCTATGTAACGTCACTCATCTAATCTATTCTAAGTTGCATGGATATAATTGTTACATTTGGAATTCACATTAAGTGCATGCCCACAAGCAGACACGTATAAGTTCACACTTGCACATTCTGCGTGTGAACCTACAACATAAAAACCCAAATCTCAAATGAACATACACCCTGCAACTCTTTGCTGACCTTCCTTGAAACAGGGGTGACATTGGCAGAGTGAACCATTTTCTATTTATAGTTGGTCAGATGCATATTGACCTATACAAGAAAAGAATATAAACAATAAATTAAATTTTATAATCATACAATTAAAGAACTAATCTATAAAATTCACTATACTCTTTGAGCAAAGTGAAGAAATAAATGTATTCCAAACAATCAGGAATATTTTTCAATGTAACCGCACTGTGAAACGTATGCAGTTGGGGAAAATGCTTCATACAATATGATGCACTTAAGTGTTTTTTCAACTCCATAAAAGTGTTTAATTTATGTTGAATTTTTGACTCCCTGTCCTGTCTTTATCCCGGCCAAGTGAATTCACATTTTTTCCCCACATTTAAAATGTGCTCTATCCATTATTTCAATAAGTGAAAGTTTTAGGTAGTGCACACGGAACATTTTCTATTGATAACAAAATTGTAACTCGCACGGCCGGGTTAGGTAAAAGGCAAACATTTTGTTTATCTTGGTTGCTTTGGACCATTGTCACATAGAAGAAAGACGTTTAACCGCCGAGAAAAAAACGATCTTTAAATTTGTGGTGAGTATATAATTTTACAGAAATGCGTTTTTTGAAAAAACAACTATATTATGTATATTTTAATTAAAAGTATGTTTCAATAAAAGGTTTTAATAATAATAATATATTTCAATATGGTCTTCTAGTTGTGACCTACGAACTTTCGTTTATCGTATTTTTTATAAGTGCGGGATATAAAAGCTTCTTACATTTCTAAAATTCAACTTGGAATACTTGAATAACATTTTTTAATTTGGAACTTTTGTCTAGGCCAGGGATCGGCAACCTTTTGAGTCGGAAGAGCCAAAAATTACAAATTTCAAAGTTTTTCCTTGACTTATAGGTTGGTATGAGGCTGACCACCCATACTGTAAAAAATGGTTCAGTTTGCCAATATCGCCCCTGTTTCAGGGAAGGTCGGCAAGAGTTGCAGGGCTTATGTTCATTTAAGATTGGGTTTTTATATTGTAGTTCCACATGCGGTATGTTCCATTATGCGTGTCTGCTTATGGGAATGCATTTGATGTGAATCTCAAATGATACATATCTTATTTTGGATTTGGATTTGTAAAGACCCACAAATGTTTTCTTGCCAACAATAAATAGCGTCGATGGGGCGGGGGGAGGGTGGGGGGTGAAAAGCGAGTACAAGTAGCGGAGAGATCGTTAATCGATTTAGAACGATTTAGTTTTTTTCGATCAGAAGTATAATTCTGTGTTTTTTTTATATTTGCGTATGAAGCTAAAGAGCCGTAACTTCACACCCAAAGAGCCGCATGTGGCTGGTGAGCCGCAGGTTGCTTACCCCTAACCAAACCGATATCGATCCACCATATTTGTAAAAAGTCCGGTCTATAGCTTAGTTGGTAGAGTAACTGCATTCCATGCCGAGATCTCGAGTAAGAATCCCACTGAAGTTGTCAGAAATTATTTCTCGTTTCAGTGTTTATTTCTAACCCAAAATAAAATACCGGCAAGGCTTACTCAGCCTTCATAAGAAATGGGTGTCAAGCCACTCAGGAGCTGAATAACATCTATTTCAAGTTGGCGTAAAATAAAAGTTACTGGGTTGTTCATTTTAGATTTGGATTTTAAATTGTGAGTAGGTACACATGCAGCATTTGTAAGCGTGAACTTACATGTGTCTACTTGTGAGCATGCATTTTATATGAATCTTTAATGTAAATGTATATTTGCAACTAAGATTATGTATTGTAGTTGAATATAATGGTCTTCTTCTATTGGGTGGTTTCAAAATTTATCGACCTCGTTGCTGAAATATTGAGAATTGAGAACCATTGTTTATTTGATCACCATCAAACTTCACAGGATTCGTTCTAAGAATATGTTACATGTTTCCTGAAAATTTCGTCAAAATCGGATGAGCGGTTTATGAGTCTATAGGGGACATACATACATACATACATACATACATACATACATACATACATACATACATACATACATACATACATACATACATACATACATACATACATACATACATACATACATACATACATACATACACACATCCTTCTTTATAGATATAGATAGATAGATTGCATTCCATGCCGAGATCTCGAGTTAGAATCCCACCGAAGTTGTCAGAAATTATTTCCCGTTTCAGTGTTTATTTTAAACCCAAAATAAAATACCGGCAAGGCTTACTCAGCCTTCATAAGAAATGAGTTTCAAGCCACTCAGGAGCTGAATAACATCTATTTCAAGTTGGCGTACAGTAAAAGTTACTGGGTTGTTCATTTTAGATTTGGATTTTAAATTATGAGTGGGTACACATGCAGCATTTGTAAGCGTGAACTTACATGTGTCTACTTGTGAGCATGCATTTTATATGAATCTTTAATGTAAATGTATATTTGCAACTAAGATTATGTATTGTAGTTGAATATAATGGTCTTCTTCTATTGGGTGGTTTCAAAATTTACCGACCTCGTTGCTGAAATATCGAGAATTGAGAACCACTGTTTATTTGATCACCATCAAACTTCATAGGATTCGTTCTAAGAATATGTTACATGTTTCCTGAAAATTTCGTCAAAATCGGATGAGCGGTTTATGAGTCTATAGGGGACATACATACATACATACATACATACATACATACATACATACATACATACTGTAGAGTTCTCTGTTTTTCAACCAATAATTATATCGCTTTGACTTTGAGATCTTGGGGTAGAGGGAAGTATCTCAAGGGAGGGGAGGGATGAGATGCACCCCTGACGTTGCAAGGGATGGGGAGTTGGATCTTGCACGGCGATCGATACGGATGTGTTTTGATTCTCTAAACACTAAAAATAATTAATTTCATTTTCTAATTTTTAATAAACTCGGGACTCGGATTTTGACTGGCGATCGATGCGGATGTGTTTTGATTCTCTAAACGCTAAAAGTAATTGAATTTTCATTTTCTAATTTTTGAATGGACTCGGGACTTCGATCTTGAACAGCGGTCGATACAGATGTGTTTTTCGTTTTCAAAACACTAAAAACAATTCATTTCATTTTCTAATTTTTTAATAAACTCGGGGACTCGGATTTTGACTGGCGATCGATACGGATGTGTTTTGTTTCAAAGCTTAATAATATTATACTCATTCCGATTTTCTAAATAATAAAAATATTTTATAAATAAAGGAACATTAATCAACAAAACTTTGAATACGCATCTATTGAACTTGAAATTTTAAATAATAACTTTTATAAATATTAAGCGCGGACATTCTTTGTGTTTTAATTTGACATTATTATCGTGAAGTGAAAAGTGCAGTGGTTATATTTCTTATTGGGATCCGGCCTTTCATTATTTAAAATTAAAATTAACTATTTACGTATAATACAGAGTTGTTCCTGAGCTGTTTTCCTGGGCTGAGTTTTCTTTGATTAAACTAACAGATTAACTAAAAATCCACTAAACTAAAACTAAATTTCATTGAACATATTACTTTATTTCATTTTTATGTTGGTGTTTTCTTTCAGAGTTTCTTATCGCTGTGTACTTGGTTATAAATATTTACTTTCAGGGATTCATCGACTTACCTGTGCGGGGGAAAGATTTTCCTACTTATTTTCTTATCGATGCATAATTGTTAATTATAAGTTTATTTCAGAGATTCACCTACTTAACTAAGCGGAGGGAGGTTTTCTTCTTATTTTCAACAAAGTAATTATCTACTGTCGCTGTCAATTATGTACTAACGCTACACACACACACCACTATTGACATTTTGAATTAAATTAGATTCTCTCTCTTGCCGGAATTCTGCAATGTTATATTGAATTAAGAAATGTTTGGTTCGCTTGCATTCGAGATATACTGATTCCTGAAGTCAGCCGTTCCCAATGTCGTTTCCTTACCGAATGGTCCTTCCTGAAATTTCCCTTGTTGTGGAAAACGGTTGAACGAGTTTGTCCGGTGGGTAGTGTATCGCATAGGTTTGCAAGATGATGGGACCTATTGTTTTAGTTTATAAATGTGGGTTTGGTGTTGAACGTTCCACAGTCACGGGAAGACCCTAGTTTCAGGAAAATTCCTGAAAACCTATAACATTCAATGCAGAATTACCTAATCACTCTTACACATTACGGAATGCTGCTCTCCTTGAGGTGGTGAGAATGAAAGAATGATTATGAAGGATTTGCATGTTGCATGAATTACCTATAAGTAAGGCCTGAAAGTAATCCATCTGAAGGTGAAAATGTATTCCAAACACACCATTACACATCCATCACACTAGGGGTTGGCCAAGCTAATAAAATACAAATTTCATAAATAAATTATAAACAAACAACTCTGCAGTATGTGCTGAAGCTGAAATGCCTGCAATCTCATATCGAGATACACAAAAAAAATAACGCAGATGTACTTAATGCAGTTGAATTTGAAAACCGCTGAGTGACCTTGGTCATTATATGTTCCTGATCACAACAAAGTTCCTGAAAATTGGCAGCCGGCCTCTGGCCAAATACTACTGGATATGTTCCCGACCTCTGGTCGCAACGAGAGTTCCTGAAATGATCTGGGCTCACTCAGCTGGATTAATGTTCCATGATCTCTGATCATATATACTTGGAGTTTGCTTGGAGCCAACATTATTGCAGTAACTTGTAGCTGAACACACACAATCCAGACTAACCTTCCTGTCCCGTGGTTTTTTGCAGCAAAAGATTACCATCCGGAGCGGGGGGAGGGTACGTTGGGGAAGGAAGGCGGTACCCAAAAGGCCGTTGGGGCCATTTGCCATGATTAATTAGAGTCACTTAATCGACGAGGGTGTCGAAATCTTAGATTCACGCCGCGTGTATCCGAATCCTTTCCTTGAAATAACTAATAAAGGTCCATTTTGCAGTGCCTTTCAGATGACCGGTGGTCATAGAAAGATGCTGTAAAAGCCATGAACCTATTAATTTACAGGTGGACGCGCAAAGGTAAGAATTACAACAAAGAAGAGATCGCCTTGCACGTAATTACTTTCACTAACAAACTAAAACCTAACTGCCTTTCATCTCGCAATTTTTATGTCATTTATGTTTTTATCTGAAAATAATTTCGACTACCTTATATTCCAATTAATTAAACTCGCACACATTAAGACCATTCCGTAATTAATAACGCTTAAATCTCGTCGCCTTAAAAATAATTGTAATTCATACTATCTCATCTCAGATCACGTAAACGGAAAATAAATACTCGTTATAATTTTATAAAAAAATGTAGAATGTATGAGAGGTACACCTCCCAAAAAGTACTTGGGTTTGCCACTAAAGTAGATTTTGAAACGGTAAAACAAAAAATTTACACAACGTTCTGTTTCATAATCTTCCACACGACGAGGAGTCCTACCCTTAGCTAGATGATCACATAATAATTGGCCAAAAATAATTACTACCTCGATTGGGGTAGATTGCTCTTCCAGCAACTGAAACTGAAGGGTGGAAAAGAATCGAAGCAGCCTAGTGCTATTCCTTCAAAGAAGGTTTGTTGCACTTGAATCCTGGTGACTCCAGGGTATTCTCCTGCACATTCGATCGCTCCATTTCTAACTTAGGAGGGAAAATCCCTCTATCTCTTTCGCGCTTCTTCTCTTTCGAGTATCTTCGTCGGTTCCCTCCGACCCCTTCCTTCGCCAGGGGGGGGAACATTACAATTGGGCCAAGTGAACCAGGATGGGAGGTCATACAAGTATCTCTCATACATTTATTACGTTTAATAATTTGTGTAAATTTTAAAATCAGTATTTTTTTTATTAAAGAATAAAGAAACTTTAACTCAAGTAACTTACGTAAACTAGAAGTAAACATACCGCCGGATAATAATAAAGCAAAGTTTAGTCCGCTTAATATACTTTCAAATAAAATAAAAATAAACGTTGAAGTAATATCACGGGCGTCGTCTTTGTTACCTTACACATGTTTTACGTGCCTCTTGCTTCCTAATGCTATTTTATATTTCACCCTATATTAGGATTTGAAATGAAGTTTTCCTCTTTCCGATTTATTTTTATTTTGAGTATTTGAATTTTCTACATCTTGTGATGAGATGATAAATTGTTATTATGTGAAACAGGTTATTGCACTTTGCGCAATATTAAACCTTTGTGAGATATCATATTATGTGAATTGTGAGGTAAATTCACTCTGCCTTAAATTTTAGACTCACTAAGCTCTTGAGGTGTGGAAACACACTAAAACAGCGCTTACCACATAAGTTAATTAATATAAGGGTATGTAATTTTGGGGTGGTAGCGGCTCCTTAGATATGTTGCAAAGCTAAGTAATGTATCTCGGAAATTGATGATTTCAGTGTAATAAACTCATGTGAATTAAAACAAAACAATTTTTATTTTAATCTATTAAAATGAACTTTCACGAAGTAACTGCTGAAAGTCTAGATAATGTCAAGAAAGCAAATTGTATTGCTTCATCTAAAGTCTGATTATTTGCATGGTATAATTGCCTTTCTTTGGACACGAAGTGATGTCATTGTTGCTAAGATTTTATGCAAACAAAAAAATGGAAGGGAACTGAGCCTCTCAAGTCGGAACATGTGTGGAGTGATTGGGGTAGAAATAATCTAAAAAGTCGTAAATTTTGGTTTGTTATTTTAACTATCGTGGGACGTGATAAAAATTCAGTTCACTCAAACGACAAAAAAATTAAAAGGGATTTAAATTATGGATTTTAAGTGCGTGAAGTGGGCCTTTTTTCGGAACCAATAACTCTGAGGAACGTTAATCTTTCAATTTATTTTTCAAGAAATAAAATTTTATGGTCGTGAAAGAAATAACGCTTAAAACAAGGGGTGGGATTTTTTGTACACAGGACCCTTGATCTGTTCATTCCCAGGAAATTTGGAGCGGCCCTTAATATTAATGTGTTATTTTTTTATTTTATTTTATTTCATGCGTCCATGTCGTGTCGGCCATAAGATTTTATGCAGTGACGACTGATTGTTGAACGATCACTTGCGTTGCATAATATCATCCCGGCCTTACAAGGGAACCGGGTTTAAATTTTGTAATTTTTTTAGACACTTAATATTTTATATATTAAGATGTTATCTCAATTAAGTTTCAAATGAGCATTTATTTTACTGGAATGGTGTTTTCCATTTCGAAAATTTGCTATTTGGGTTAACTATTTTATCTGTTAAAAGTAACAGTTGTGCTAAAGTTTTGGGGGAATATATTGCCTCATAACGGTTGAATAGCGTCTGTTTGACGTACATTTAAATTGAATATTAAATAAAACGCTACCTTGAATGGTTATAAAAACTAAAACTAGGGTGAATCCTAGTTAGAGTATATACTTGACATTGTTCCTTGACTTGTGGACAGGTATGAGGCTGACCACCCGTACGGTCGAGGTTGTTTTACTTTGCTGATGTCACTTATGTTTCGGGGAGTGGCGGTAAAAGTTTCTTTTAACATTTGGGGTTTGATTTGTTGATGCACACACGAAGTGTGATGGCCTGGGCTAACGTGCGTCTGATTGTGGGCGTGCATTAATTTCGAATCTTCGGTATTGGTACATCTTTGCAACTTGCATTGTAAAGATAGTTGAGTGTCAGGTACATTAAATTTGGGACAATTGGTTATTGTTTAGTTTTAGTTACTTGCCTGCGTTGTTGTATGGCAGAACTAAAATTTTGGTTTCGAATGCGTTTTCAATGATTTACGCACGAACATGGTTTAATTAAAAATTTTGGATCCCTGTGTAAGGCATATTTACTAAATAGTCCAAATAAGTTTTGAATTCTTGGGTTGAGAGGTGACGGATCACTTTAAGTGGACTCACTGATTAGGGATGGAAACTAGAATGCACATGTGTTACGCACATGCGTTATGCGACACCTTATTGGGTTTGAGCGCGTATAATTATAAAAAAAGGGGGTTTGGGGAGAGAATAAAATATATGGGTCGACTTGAACCTGTTGGTTGAACAGTGGGCGAGAACCTTTTGGGAAAAATTTCTCAAAATAACAAGATTGCCATTTTTCTAAATTTTTGGGGGAAATTGTAGAGTTCTCTGTTTTTCAACCAATAATTATATCGCTTTGACTTTGAGATCTTGGGGTAGAGGGAAGTATCTCAAGGGAGGGGAGGGATGAGATGCACCCCTGACGTTGCAAGGGATGGGGAGTTGGATCTTGCACGGCGATCGATACGGATGTGTTTTGATTCTCTAAACACTAAAAATAATTAATTTCATTTTCTAATTTTTAATAAACTCGGGACTCGGATTTTGACTGGCGATCGATGCGGATGTGTTTTGATTCTCTAAACGCTAAAAGTAATTGAATTTTCATTTTCTAATTTTTGAATGGACTCGGGACTTCGATCTTGAACAGCGGTCGATACAGATGTGTTTTTCGTTTTCAAAACACTAAAAACAATTCATTTCATTTTCTAATTTTTTAATAAACTCGGGGACTCGGATTTTGACTGGCGATCGATACGGATGTGTTTTGTTTCAAAGCTTAATAATATTATACTCATTCCGATTTTCTAAATAATAAAAATATTTTATAAATAAAGGAACATTAATCAACAAAACTTTGAATACGCATCTATTGAACTTGAAATTTTAAATAATAACTTTTATAAATATTAAGCGCGGACATTCTTTGTGTTTTAATTTGACATTATTATCGTGAAGTGAAAAGTGCAGTGGTTATATTTCTTATTGGGATCCGGCCTTTCATTATTTAAAATTAAAATTAACTATTTACGTATAATACAGAGTTGTTCCTGAGCTGTTTTCCTGGGCTGAGTTTTCTTTGATTAAACTAACAGATTAACTAAAAATCCACTAAACTAAAACTAAATTTCATTGAACATATTACTTTATTTCATTTTTATGTTGGTGTTTTCTTTCAGAGTTTCTTATCGCTGTGTACTTGGTTATAAATATTTACTTTCAGGGATTCATCGACTTACCTGTGCGGGGGAAAGATTTTCCTACTTATTTTCTTATCGATGCATAATTGTTAATTATAAGTTTATTTCAGAGATTCACCTACTTAACTAAGCGGAGGGAGGTTTTCTTCTTATTTTCAACAAAGTAATTATCTACTGTCGCTGTCAATTATGTACTAACGCTACACACACACACCACTATTGACATTTTGAATTAAATTAGATTCTCTCTCTTGCCGGAATTCTGCAATGTTATATTGAATTAAGAAATGTTTGGTTCGCTTGCATTCGAGATATACTGATTCCTGAAGTCAGCCGTTCCCAATGTCGTTTCCTTACCGAATGGTCCTTCCTGAAATTTCCCTTGTTGTGGAAAACGGTTGAACGAGTTTGTCCGGTGGGTAGTGTATCGCATAGGTTTGCAAGATGATGGGACCTATTGTTTTAGTTTATAAATGTGGGTTTGGTGTTGAACGTTCCACAGTCACGGGAAGACCCTAGTTTCAGGAAAATTCCTGAAAACCTATAACATTCAATGCAGAATTACCTAATCACTCTTACACATTACGGAATGCTGCTCTCCTTGAGGTGGTGAGAATGAAAGAATGATTATGAAGGATTTGCATGTTGCATGAATTACCTATAAGTAAGGCCTGAAAGTAATCCATCTGAAGGTGAAAATGTATTCCAAACACACCATTACACATCCATCACACTAGGGGTTGGCCAAGCTAATAAAATACAAATTTCATAAATAAATTATAAACAAACAACTCTGCAGTATGTGCTGAAGCTGAAATGCCTGCAATCTCATATCGAGATACACAAAAAAAATAACGCAGATGTACTTAATGCAGTTGAATTTGAAAACCGCTGAGTGACCTTGGTCATTATATGTTCCTGATCACAACAAAGTTCCTGAAAATTGGCAGCCGGCCTCTGGCCAAATACTACTGGATATGTTCCCGACCTCTGGTCGCAACGAGAGTTCCTGAAATGATCTGGGCTCACTCAGCTGGATTAATGTTCCATGATCTCTGATCATATATACTTGGAGTTTGCTTGGAGCCAACATTATTGCAGTAACTTGTAGCTGAACACACACAATCCAGACTAACCTTCCTGTCCCGTGGTTTTTTGCAGCAAAAGATTACCATCCGGAGCGGGGGGAGGGTACGTTGGGGAAGGAAGGCGGTACCCAAAAGGCCGTTGGGGCCATTTGCCATGATTAATTAGAGTCACTTAATCGACGAGGGTGTCGAAATCTTAGATTCACGCCGCGTGTATCCGAATCCTTTCCTTGAAATAACTAATAAAGGTCCATTTTGCAGTGCCTTTCAGATGACCGGTGGTCATAGAAAGATGCTGTAAAAGCCATGAACCTATTAATTTACAGGTGGACGCGCAAAGGTAAGAATTACAACAAAGAAGAGATCGCCTTGCACGTAATTACTTTCACTAACAAACTAAAACCTAACTGCCTTTCATCTCGCAATTTTTATGTCATTTATGTTTTTATCTGAAAATAATTTCGACTACCTTATATTCCAATTAATTAAACTCGCACACATTAAGACCATTCCGTAATTAATAACGCTTAAATCTCGTCGCCTTAAAAATAATTGTAATTCATACTATCTCATCTCAGATCACGTAAACGGAAAATAAATACTCGTTATAATTTTATAAAAAAATGTAGAATGTATGAGAGGTACACCTCCCAAAAAGTACTTGGGTTTGCCACTAAAGTAGATTTTGAAACGGTAAAACAAAAAATTTACACAACGTTCTGTTTCATAATCTTCCACACGACGAGGAGTCCTACCCTTAGCTAGATGATCACATAATAATTGGCCAAAAATAATTACTACCTCGATTGGGGTAGATTGCTCTTCCAGCAACTGAAACTGAAGGGTGGAAAAGAATCGAAGCAGCCTAGTGCTATTCCTTCAAAGAAGGTTTGTTGCACTTGAATCCTGGTGACTCCAGGGTATTCTCCTGCACATTCGATCGCTCCATTTCTAACTTAGGAGGGAAAATCCCTCTATCTCTTTCGCGCTTCTTCTCTTTCGAGTATCTTCGTCGGTTCCCTCCGACCCCTTCCTTCGCCAGGGGGGGGAACATTACAATACATACATACATACATCCTTCTTTATAGTTATAGATAGATATTGCAAGTTAAAAAGTTCACACTAAAAACGATTTGAATTATTTGATACGTTATTTATTTTTTGTAGGCCTGGTGTAGTCGCTTGTTTTTATTACTCCCCGTATGAGCCAATTTCGCGTTTCGTTCTCTTTGTTTTTTATTCATTATACTATGAAAAAATATTATTTTACGTTTTTGATTCATAATTAGACTTTTCAGCCGGCGCGAAGAGACTGTACAAAATTACGCATTTAAATTGAATTAAAATACATTTAGTCGTTTAAGTCACGTAACTGTAGCTCTGTCACTATTTTGCTGAGGGGGCCAGAGTCTCTTAAGACTTACCTCTTTTTTTTCGTATCCTTGCATACCTCTTTCAATTCATTCATATAGGTCAAATTTTTCATACATTTCCTTCTCGGATATTCGCTTTGAAGATCTCATTCTTTCACAAGTTTACCAAACTGATCCAACCATATTGTTCTTGAACCTCCCTTACCTCTTTTCCCTTCCACATTTTCTCTGTATATACACTTTGTAAGTCTTTCATCACTCATTCTTTCCACATGTTCAAACCATGTCATCACATTCTTTTGTACCTTCAATTTCACATTCTCTTTCAACTTTCATGCAGTACAGTTTTAAAGGGTATTTAAAGTATGTACTTCTATTTTTATGTTTGCATGTTTAACTCTTTGATATGTTTTGTTTCTAATGCCTGATATTTTCAACCAAAGCCTTGCCGCTTTATACTGAATGATAAGGACACACATCTCAATCATATGATATATGATTAAAAAAAATTAGATTTGTTGAAAGGAATGCAATTCACCAACCTATTTTACCTGGCCTGTTATCTTCATGCGAAAATAGAAGCTTGTGTGCATGCAATGGCATCTGTGGAACCAGGGTCGAAGTTATACCAACGTTCTCCGGTTCCAAATACGCTAGTCGAACATGCGCCTCTACCCCCTCGGCCATAACACCGACTATTATTTATCACTGAATATTTTATCATTATTTTGTCATTTAATTTTTTTATCATTTAAAAGCCACGTAATTAGCTAGCGTTAAAAATACCAAGCCTAAATGCTGGGACATAGTTTTGACTTTCGAACTTCAAAATTTGATCGTTATACAAATTCATACATACTCAATCATGGTTATTTAATTTGAAAGTAAAAACTAAAAAATAAGTTTTTAAAGTAAAAATGCTGTTGACAAAGAAGAAAAAGAAGAAAGGCACAAGAACTCTTATCATTTTGAAACTAGCAATACTCGTGGGGAGCATTATTTTAATTCAAACTATTTGCTTCACGACAATAACAGGAAACGTAATAACATGCAGATATTTAGCAAAAACTAGCTAGTCTAGTTGTGTAGAGGGGTTCTGGGAATGAACATTCTGTGATTCGGTGAATTCCAACCTTTTTTGGAACAAGAGTCGCTTTTTTTTTTCTACCAATAAATTTTTATTATTTTCGACCAAGGTGCACTTTGGTCATTTTTGTTTGACCAAAGACTACATTGATTTATTTCCGACCAAGCGCCAATTTGAACAAAGGGCACCTTATCAAGGATCGCAAGGTTTAATACTATTAACTCTTTTAAATCTGAATATGAACGCTAGCCAATTTCTTTTTATATTTTCGTTTTTTTTTTGTAATTTTTAATAGAAAATAATGTTTTATATATTGCAAAGATTTAATTACATTTAAGATTATTTTTAAAACGTACAAGAAGGTATCGTGCTAACAAATCAGTTCTTACACATTGAAATCCAAATCTCAACTGAAGTCAAGGAAAACGTTATTTGATTTGATCCAAATTAGGTTATCCTGGGCTGATATTATTTCTCAAAGCATCACTATCACTTACTTTTCATTGCTTGCTCAAATACAAATGCTTATGAGGAATTTCGAACCAAAAGCTCTCGAGAAATTTATTCACTAACGCGACCTTTCAATTATGTAATCACTCTTTTTCCTGCGTCAAATAAGGTACTTTATTTCTAAAAAGTCTTTTTCTTGGAATTGCTTTGAGTGGTATGCTTCGAGTAGGTACATAACCTTGCCTCAAATCACTTCGCGCCACCGGTTAAGAATCCCTGCTTCAGGTGTATAGTATGATGTAGGTAGCTTGTAGATAGTATTATGTAGGTAGATTTCATGCTGTAGGCAGCGTGTAGAAGTAGATTATAGGTAGCTTGTAGATTATAGGTAGCTTGTAGATTGTAGGTAGCTTGTAGATTATAGGTAGCTTGTAGATTGTGCACCTGAAAACTGGCGGTCTCTCGGCCGCAACTTGTGACGATTGCGCTTCCAATAAGAGAGTCGCATCCCAGAGCTGCAAGATGGAAAGGAATTGGAGCAAACACTGAAATAAAAGATTTTTTCTTCGTTTATTTTTATATACATTGCCAAACTCGGATGGAAGTATACAGAGCGGAGATAAAATCTTGAAAAAAAGGTGGAAAGGGATGCAATAATTCTTCTTCATGTTATGAACACAAGAAAGCGTCTTGGGGCCAATAAAAGATAAAAACGCATATCAATAACATGGAAACCATTGGTCAATTTGGACTGCAACATCGACAGAAAAAGAATAGCAATGAAGAAATTAAACGTAGGTACCAACTTAAAAAAAGATGATGTTTACAACTTTGTTAATTTTAAACAACTGGTGGAGAATTGAAGCGTATATGTACCTTTACTTCTATCGAATACATGAGTCACATAGAAACAAAAATGGCCATCTTATACTTTTCGAAAAGGATATAAATGTATGGAAAGCATTTACTGTTTTCGTGTATTTATCTCATTAAAAAAATAATCTTTTGGTTCGACGCAACTCACATGCTATTATTCTGACTTTTTTTACTTTTGATAAAAAATAACCATAGTCGATAGCTCAGTTAGTAGTGTCCTTCCATTACCAGGCTTGGTTTAGATTCTCACCAAAGGCCTCAGAAATGATTTAATTTTTTGGTGTTTATTTCCTACTCGAAAACTTTTTGTGTGTAAAACACGGTAAAAGCTTGGAAGGGTAGCAAGCCTTCAGTTAAAAAAAAATACACAATTGTGCTTTGTATTGTCCTTCACTATTTCTTTTCAACGACTCTTTTTTAACACTATGTAGGTGGGCTATCTGTTACATTTTTTTGGAGTTTCTGGTACCGTCTTCATCCCCGTTGCCAATAAGTAGAGCTCCGAACATAATAATGCGCAGCTGTCATCGGTGCTGTGCGGCTGGGCGTGTTGAGACTCCGCCGGAGGGAAACTTTGTCTACGCCGGGCGCGCACAGATCTCGTGAAGGTGCAATAAGCGCCCCCCTCTCCCCTGCCTGCCTGTAAAGTCTGTTCATTCCAGGCAAGTGACTCGGGACAGTTGCTTAGTGAATGTGCCTACATGAATTGGTGTTCAGATGTTAGAAAAATAATGCTTTGTCTCCTCCTTCTCGCAACCTTTTTGTCATATTGTGTTCCCATCAGATTCCAATCTAATCTAATCTAATCTAAGCTGCAAAGATATATATCACTTAAGATTCACATTAAAGGCATTCCCACAAGCAGAAATGTATAATTTCGCGCTTGCACATGCCTCATGTGAGCCTACAACATAAAAACCCAATCTCAAATGAACATAAGCCCTGTAACTCTTGCCGTCCTTCCCTGTAACAGGGGTGACATTGGTAAAGTGAACCATTTTTACAGCATGGGTGGTCAGCCGCATACCAATCTATAAGTCAAGGAACAGATTGATCATGATATTTTTCATTTTTTACACCACTCTTTTCGTCACAGATTTTTTTATCAAATGAGGACGTACAGAAAGTTGCGAGATTACACGCTTGATGATTATAGGTTCCTTGACTTGGTATTAGGCTGACCACTCATACTGTGAAAAGTTTTTTCTTTTTGCACCCCTGTCACTCCTGTTAAGAAAATGTCGGCAAGAGTTGCAGGGCATGTGTTTATTTGTTATTGAGTTTTTTGTTGTTTTCCATATGCGGTATGTGTAAGCGCGAACTTATGCGTGTCAGTTTATGGGAATGAAATTAATATGAATCGTAAATGTAATATAATCTCTGTAACATAGATTATAGATACACTATAGGTAATAGTTTCATGGAACAGATCTAGGGTTTGGATTTAGTGGAGTTGAATGTAGTAGAGTAGAGTTTGGACATTTTACGAGTATTTTTTTGTTAACCACTATCCTAAACGCTAAATCGTTTGAGCTGTATGAACAAGCTTTGCGTTAGACAGGCAGTCACCACACTAAACCTAGATGCAACCCGGTGCGGTTGAAAGTATTCTTCTATTATATGTATGTACCACTATATGCGACAGACATATTGTAACAAAAGTAGTTCTGCATAAATTTTAAAGTTTCATGTAATTTGAATGCTGCGAGATTGCATGGAAATTTATCAGGTATGTGATGGCATTCTACCTCTATGGCTTAGTTTAGAACTAAAGACCGGTTGTTTCAACTTGAACGAATATAACTTCGACAAGCAAATGTGTTGTTTACAATTTTTAATAAACTGAACATAAAAAAATATCAAAACAATACTGTTGTGTTTTAAGCTGTTCACAGAGTCTTCAAATGAAAAAAACTTATCTTCTTTACAGGATATTTATTTTACACTCAGATTTATTTACCAATTTATATTTATTTTTAACAATTCACATTTATAGTGTAGGAATTTACATTTATTTCACCGTTGGTTCACTTTCACTTACAATGTCTTTCTTGTTCAAAAGCAGAGCGTCGTATATAGACTGACTCTTGCAAGCCGCTTGCAGCCTTTTATACTCCCAAAGACAGTAGTAACTAGAAGCCAATTTTGCTGGAACCTTCCAGAACATAAAGCTTGCAGTGCATACATTTGAATACCTCTTTACCCTAGGTACTTATAATAATTACTCAACCTCTCATCAGCTATAACTAATACACCTACCTATCTAACATTTATAAGTATTTGTTATTTACATAACAATACAGTTTTGATTGCTTTTTTTCAAAAATATATGACGAATATTTTTGCTTAAAAAAACATCTTCATTCCTCACTTAAAAGGAAGTTTTGGGCGTAAGGTTGGCACCCTATAATAAATAAAAATAAATTAAATAAAGCCGCTTTACGTGTCAAAGAAAAAAACATTCTGGCTGTGAATTTTCCTGATATCTGTCAAAAAGAATAATTGTTTTCTTTTGGCTTGGATCAATTTCATCAAAAATGAATAATATTCACTCGTCAAACAGGAAGGATTTGAAGGAAGACGGGCTCCAGGTTAAAGAAAAATATCTTTATTTAATTAACAAATAATACAGTGGCTTGGTAGAAGCACAAGATTCCTCTTTTGATTAGCTGCAAGCAAATTACTATGATGATTGAAAATCTTCACTTAAGAGGCAAGAAGAAGATGAATGTGTGTAAAAAATTGTTGATTTGATAGAAGTTATTAATATATTGTTACGAAATTAGGGTTCAATTGTCTTCAAATTAAAAATACACAGGTCTTCTTCAATAGTTATTTATTTTACACAGTTACAAAATTTATTTTCACACTACTTTCTCGATTATTCCACTTGGTTTTGGTTCACTGATCAGATGACTTCGATGTGTTTGTAAGTCTCTATGATACTGGCCCGCTCTGCAGGCCATTCGCACCTTTATACTCTTCAGAGCAGTATGATCCAGAACTAAAGTCGCCAGACGGTTCCAGAGTAATTATTACTTCTCGACGCTTCACGTACTACCTAGAGATATAACCAAAATCCTACCTACCAATGCAATACAGTATTCCTATAATTATAACAAATACCTACTTAGCCTAGAGAATTCTACACTTATACATAATTATCGATCTTACCTACCTATACCTATGAGGACTCTTATAACTATAACTACCCATACTTATTTCAATATTTATATTTACATAACACTATAACTACCCATACTTATTTCAATATTTATATTTACATAACAATATATATATATTAATATATTTGTTTCAGTTACGAAAATTGTATTATATTTACTATCTATCTTTCCCTTTTTTGACAGCTATTTAGTAACTCTTAATTAGTTATATCAAAAATATGTCCTGCTCTTGCATGCTCAATTTCTGAGTTTATCGATACATATTTATCGTCTTTTTTAGATAAATTAAAAATAAACAAATATAAAAATAATGTTTTTAAGGGTTTGGTGGTTTACACAGTGAAAGTCCATTGTATATTAATTAAATAAAACACAGTTTCAATTCACTTTTATATTCTATTAATTTTGTCTAACGTTAGACGCAGGACAATTGTCCTGATGATGCCTTGTAGGCGAAAACGTTGGACAAAATTAAAAGAGTCTAAAACAAAATTAAAATTAAAAGAATACAAAAGTGAATTGAAACTGTGTTTTATTTAATTCGTATAAAAATAATGGGTTGATTATTGTTAAATCCAGTTTATTGATGGAGATTTACTGCAATATTGTTATTAAATTTATCAAATTGTTTTCACATTATGTTAAACTTTTGACCCTCGTTAAATTGATAAAACAAAATGTTGTTGGTGGTAAGGATTTATTTTAAAGTCACTCATTAAAATGAGTATTGATTTATTTAATGGTTTTTGTGAATAATTAGTTTGGTAAATACTGTCTTTGTTTATTTTTGAGCTGAATGATTTAATAAATCAAAAATGGATTCCAGTAAATCAAGTTTTGAATGAGAGCCGCAAATACAAAAATGTATGAAATATCCTAAAATGAATGATCACTCATGTTCGTACTATGTTAAATAAATAAATACAAAAATATTAGGATAATTTATTTGGTGTGCGCTGTTTTTGTGTGAATCATACCTCAAGAGCCCTCTTCAAGCTTGATAATTGCTAAAGAAAGCGCTAATTTTCCGTATTACCCTTCTTATGCTGGTCCTTGGTATAGGCGTACAAATTGTTCATCCCAGCAACGAGTACGTTTGAAAATCAAATGTATTTTTGTTGTGGCCCGCCGGGAGTCGAATCTTCGACCCTTTGATTACGAATCCGTCGACTATACCACTAGACTATCGATTTGTCTAAATAGTATGTTTGTGATAAATACCCTTACTCTGTAGACTTTAAAATACAGTAAACCAACTATTCGATTTATCCGAGATTGTCATAATACTCACGTATGATCTTATGTTTGAAAAAGCAAATGAAAGGAACTGGAGACGTTCTAAATGTTCTAAATTTGTTTATTTGTCGATTAGCACATAGCAACAAATAGTAGCCTAGGTTACTTAATTGTTGTATCTTCCTATTTTATAAGTATAACGCATTGCATAAACTCAAATAAAATAAAAATGTATTGAAGATACAACAGCACCCTTGGCGAATGATTAAATTAATTTTTTTTTTTCTATTCGGGTGATCGCAACACAATTTTTGTAACCGAACATAAAATTTGAATGGTATAATTAACAAAAAAATGAATGAATTGTAGAAGTGTTTTATTTTGTGTATTTTAGTCAAAAAAGAGCGATGTGAATTGTTATGTTAAGATTGAAAGGTATCTTCAGGATACTTACATCCGGCTAGCTCTCATCAGCATCACTCTCAGGGCGTGGGGGTCTTTCTTTCGGTTGCTCACTTGTACTTTGGGAAGGGTTTTATAATTAAAAGATAGAGTTAACATGAACAAATAAGGGTTTATTACTGTACTAATATGGGGGGGAAAAGGGGAAATAAGGGATTGGCCAGACCTACAGGTTGTCACTAGAACACTCCCTATTCCGTTGGCTGGAGTTCTAAACGGAAGGCCTGGGGCAGCGCCCCAGGCTAGCGGCGGTTCCCAAGGCGGACGCCTCCACACGTGGGAGCCCCTGGGTGGGCGCTCCTATGCCTCTGGTCCACAAGGCGGGTGCCTTGCTGGCAGGAAATCCAAGTAGATGGGGGGGGAGGAGGGAGCTCCATCGTAGTGCCTCCTCCTGCACCGCTTGGTGCTTGGTCGCTAACGTCTGACTCACTTCACATCTCGCCGGGAACTAACGATGAACTCACGAGCGTGGGCCGATTGATTCGCACGGCGCAGTTCGGCCGTTTCCGTGACCGTTCGGCCCACAAACATACACTGCACACTTCGGGATTGTTCTTTCAATGTTATTATAAAATAACATAACAGAATGTATTTAGTTACCTATTAATATATTTGTAATATAATCGGCTTTATAATTGTTTTTCTAAGCATTCCACTTTATTATTTGTTTTCGGTACCCAGTTTCCACTTTTGCAATATTCCTGAAATTATAAAATGGTATTATATCCCACCGGTGTTAGAGCAGAAGGTAATTAGGCCAAAGTCCCAAATACAAACATTCCCGCCCTAACTCTGAAACAGCGTTTAACAAAAAATATATGAAATCTCAAACAGCGGTTCTGGTGAGCACATTATTTTTTTGATAAAACGCTATAATTTAGTTTAAACGTTAAATTTTATAGTTGAGGTAGTGTGGTAGGGTAGAAATGCGCTTCGAACAAAAACCCAGTTTTCTCCGTACATATTATAGCTGGACCACGCGGGCTTACCTAATGTTCTATTGTGCTATGAAAATGGTACCCCATGTTACGGTGGAGAGACCACTTATATAGTTTTAGTCAGAATGGTATGAAAAAAATGTAAAATTTATGCTAATATTTAAGAATCAGGTCATGCTAGTGGCAGAAAATATGTTGGTTATCGTAGAGCCTATCTTTTGCTGGGTTTTAAAAAACACAAGATTCTCCTATGTTTTTCGTATAATGTGGGATTTTTGTAGGCCATTGTCAACATTTTGTCGACGTTTTTTTTTCGTCATCATTATCATTATCACGATCATCATCATCATCATCGTGGTTATCATAAACGTAAATGCAACTAAGCTACACATATAGTGTAACATCTTGCCTGCGTTATCCCCAAAGGGGTCGCAGGTATCGATTCGGGACCTATTTATTTTTACGGATAAGAGGGCCAGCCTCACACCAACCACTTCAGTTGAAGTGGGAGTTTTCCAGCTTCCAAGGGGGCTGGTTCTCATTTCTTGTGAAGGCTGAGTAAACTTTACCGGTATTTACGTTTAAAATATACTCCAAAACGGAAAATCATTTCTGCCACAGTCGGTGGAGATTGGATCCTTGCTCTCAGCATAGAATGCAAGCATTCTACCAACTGAGCTATCGACCGGACTTTTTACGAGCTAAGTCGTCGCTGCAAAACGCCAATTCTCAAGCAAGACCCAGTTGCTGTAAGGTCGGATGAAACTTTGGTGGCCGGTCTTTGGTAAGGGTTTATAAATTTTTCAACCCAGAAAGAGCATATTTGAAAATACATATAAAAGGTATATTTTTTATGCTACGATGGGATTTGAACCTACAACCTTCCATTTACGAGTCCAAAGTGTTACTACTGGACTACGGGCCGGTCTTCATCATCACTAATATAATTATCATCGCCATCATCATTACCAGAATCAGCATCATCATCGTATTCATCAAGATCATTGATTTATTTTTACTTGCACACAAATACTTTACAATTTAATAAAGTGCAGCACTCCGCCCTTTCTACGATTCCAACTACAATGATTAGACGGCGGATTAGCATGATATCCGCGCGCATTGTTCCGCGTCCAGGCCATTAGCTTCTAATAATGACGCGGCGCTACAGATGCAGCGCTGTAAACGCATTAGGAATATGCACCGCGCATATAAGCCATGCACTGCATTATTATATTAGCCCGGCAATTTATCACCACCGGTGGCGAATAATGATTGTGTATAGGGCTCTCTATATTATATGCGCACCTCTACACCCTAATTACTATGCAGAGTAGTAATGAAATAATGAGGGAGGGATTTATATGAAGGAAAAAAAATATAATTTTAATTTTATCAAAGTTTCGACAGAAATATTTTATGATGATGATAATGAGTAGTTACATTTAAAAATATATGCAATTTATGCAATTCTTATTTACAATTCAAATTTCAATTCAATGTGAAATTTGTAGCAATCTATAGAAAATACACATTTAATTTGTTGTAATTTTTAAATTACGTTTCGTTGAGGAACATTAAATAAAAGTGAAAGATTGATTGTTTCTTCCAGATAAAATATCAAATCTCATTGGGATTGAGACAAAATAACTTGGAAAAAAATGTATATTAAAATGCATATACAAACGCAAAGGGAGTAGAACATGCTAAAAATATACTATTTCTTTGTTCTTTATTTTTCTGTCTTGTATAAAACTTTACAATTTGTTACATCAGTCATATTACGTTTCTTTACATAAGTATGTTTTACTATTTATAAGATTCTTACCAAAATACCTAAGTATATTGATGGCTGTTATTATATTTTGGAGCTTTAAAGCATTGCTTTCTCATTCAAACAATGACATTTTTTTTTTCGCACGTAAAGCATATAAATCCTAGTTCTATTAAAACTAATATTACTTTGGTCGTAGGATAAGAGCACCTACGATAAATAACACATTCAGTGAGCGCCGGACTGCATTGTCCCAATATGTTCCTAACGCTTCCCTAAAATATTATAATGCATATCATAATAACAAGCGATTAGGGCATATTACTACTCGTATAATTCACCTGACTATGGTTGCAATTGTGCGTTAATATTATGTAAGTCAGATATTTCTATTAGTAAGCTTTTAGCCTAAAATTTTAAGCCAATTACATGGTGTTCAAATGAATGTTACAGAAACATCCGATGATTTTTTTAAAGTGTACCATTGACATAGTAAATTATTACAAAGTACATACAGGTATGTGTATCAGAAAACTAAGAAAATATTTTTTGAATGAGCGATTTTGAGTTAATCCAAATCAAAGAGAAAATTTTTGGATTTTATATTCCGCTAATGCGACTTGATTTATTTTGATTTTCTTGGAAATTGTTTTAAAAAAAACACTATCGATAGTTGTGCATTAACATTAGGTAAATTTGTATGAAGTTTTGTCAGTTACAACGATTTGGTTTTCCCTTTTTTGTTCTTTTTTCAACGCAGTTATAGGGAAATGACGTCTTGGATTCTGCGCATTTCAAATGCACCAAAGCTTTATAGGTATGTATCTCAAAGTATAAAAAAAAAAATTTTTTTTTATAGTTATTTTCACAACATTGCTGAACTATGCTCGTGGGTGATTGGATGTACGAATTTTGACAATCAAATTGAAAAATTGTGAACAATTCCATTAAGTGCGTTGATAAGTATGGTTTTGTTAATTGAAGCTCAAACTTTGTTTGAATTGTACAATATGTTAGCTTTTTAGAGGTTGTGTATTCACTCAGTGAAAACTAATTTTTATGATAAATAAAAAAAATTAAGAGTTTTATTTTCACAATTTGAGCATTTATTTGACCTCGAGTACTTTCGACCTGCTAAGTGTTTACGTCATTTTTAAAAGGACACTGTTGACAAGACAATAAACGAAGGAAGGATGAGCTACAACAAAGAGGTACAATTAGGTAATAACAAAAGCGAAGCAGCATGGATTTGAAGTTTTGCAGTATGTGTATAAAAATGTTTTATTAAGATTTTTAAAGCTCATTTGTAGCTTTTTTTTATTTCAATCTGTGCAAAATTTAGGAGTCCACCAAAAGTGGGACAAGCCGGGAGAACAGACAGTTGGAAATCACGGCGCAACGACCCATAATCCGTTTAAATTGTGCAAAGAAAACAAACGGCCCGAGTTAGTGGATTTATTTACCTTCTAAATTAGAGTATTTTATTTACAGAATAGTTGCCGGAGCTTGCTCCAGATCACGTAAAGCGATTACAGTAATGTAATTGTCGGCCGAAAAGTTTTGTGTTCCCCAAGAACAAGTTAAATTGGGATTTTAGGCAAAAGAGCACACGTCTGCTGTATGTATTGGACCGCACCACCTTCAGAAGTTTGTCCCGCTTTTGTGGAGACTTGTTTTACTTGGTCGTAATCTTATTTAAGATTAATTCAGGTAGATGTACTTCTCTCTTCTAATGTGAAATCTTTTCTGCCATTAGTTCTTTATGTGGAGATGTAAGCATCAACTGTTCTATCGCCCTTGGATGAATTTTAAACTTATGTAAACAAAAAATACTTATAAGAGTATAAAAGTACTATAATTTCTTGAACTTAAATCAAACGAAATTTGTGTAGTTTTCCAGAAAATTTATTAGATTAAAACCTGGAGATCGATTAAAAGCAAATGTTGTTATAAAATAAAATTATTTTTTATCTTCTACGGATACTTATACAGGTACCTTCTAGTGGCGAAGGGTACTATACAACTCAATTACTATCAGCTTCCCTTTTAAAATGAGGCAACAAAGTAGCTAAAAAATAAAGGCACAAAGTAAAAAAATACAACAATACGTATTTTTTCCCCATTGAAATGCAGTCTACTTTACCATGCAGTCTACTTTATTTTCATTTTTGCCTCATTTTAAAAGGGAAACCGATGGGAATCGAGTTGTATGGTACCCTTTGCCACTGGCACCTACTATATACCGACGGTACGTATGTTACCTACTGTTCACTATTTTATTTTTTAAATGAAAACTTTATGGATATTTAAAATTCAATCATAAATTATTTTAATTTGACAGAAAGACCATTTATTTGTCCTCTAATTAAGTCTGAAATCTCTCGACAATGCGTTACCTTCAAGCCTTTAATAAATAAAGTTTTATATTATCTACGTATAAACTGACTATAGTTTGTTATAACGACGAAACAAAAACTGCGATATGCAGGTATGGTCAGGTTAGGATCCTCAAAGCTTTGGTGCAAACCAATCCATCGGATTAAAACCAGAGGAGTCGATACGGATACGGTGAGTCGATTCCTAGAAAACTAAGCATATTGGAGAGCAGCGACAAATCTGGCATGGCTTCATCTCTTGGCCTAACTTTGAATTCGCGATATTTGCTTTGTGTTGCTTCGTAGAGCAGAGGGTTAGCATTTAATCTGCAAAAGTAACACAATACGGATTCTATTCATTTTCCAAAAGGTTTCAAACTCGAGTCTTTCCATGTAAAGTATAAAATCTCACCATAAAGAGCGTACCAAAAAAAATGTATGGAAGTTAAAACAGTTGCTCTAGTAACTTTTCGCTTACATATATTTTTTCCTAACGCAATGATTGAGTTTGAGCGAAAAAATATATGCCTGGGGTATAGGGAGGTCAAATAAAAGGAAAATGGATTTTATGTAGCATCAAGTGGAGGCAAATGAGGAGGGCTTTGTCAAAAATCCAATATAAAACTTATTAGATCCATACAAAAAGCGATATCTCGCAAACGTTGCTTTTCGCTTGCGCCTCGTTGCGATCGGAGGCTTTGAAATGGATTTATTAATTCGGTTGCAGTCGAATATTGAGCATTTGACTTTGTGCTTAAAAACAGCTGAGAGAGAGGAATTTTCAAATTATAAATATATTGCCTTTCCAAAAAAGAAACAAAACATTAAAAAGGCTATGACTAAAGTAATATATTCACGATCAGTTTTGAAGATGACCACCCATACAATACAAATTGGTTCATCTTTACCGCAGCCCTTTCTGTTTCAGGAAGAGTCTTTGAGAGTTGCAGGGTTGTTATAAACATTTGATTTATGATATTTTTTAGGGTGGATTTATTATCAAAGTGAAAGTCCATTTTTAATTATTTGAAAAATTCAAATGGAAACAAAGTTTTAATTCACTTATTTATTTCTTTTTTGCTCGAATATTTTCGCCTAATGAGGCATCTTCTAGATTCTGCTCCTGTGTGAATTAAAACTTTGTTTCCATTTGAATTTTTGAAAAAAATATTTGATTTATGGTTTCTATTTAGTGAAAACACAAATGCAGCATCTGAAAGTGCTTCTTACTCGAATTTGCTTGTAACCGCGCATAAGTTATGATTTTTTTTATTATCTCTTTTACTTAGATTACAGATTATATTATCAAAAGTCTGCATTCAAGAGAAGACGCTAAAACAAAAAGGTACAAATGTTGTTGTTTTTTAAAAAAAAAAGTTATTTTCCAAAAAAATTATCTTATTTTCAGTTTTTTCATCTCATTTCTTTAAATAATTTATAGGATCCCTCGGACCCTCTAGTGGTCTGTACAAAAGTGCACTTTAGCACACATTGGGTCTCCTAGGCAATGTTTTATGCACGCTGTCCCCACTAAATCTGTCCTCGCATTCATCTTGTACCCAAAAAAGTATACGACTTTACGTTTAAACTTAATAATGGCGTTAACTGAAAGTCGACCGGTCGATAGCTCAGTTGGTAGAGTGCTCGCATTCTACCCCGTGAGCGCGGGTTCGAATCCCACCGAGGAGGGTGTCAGAAATGATTTCCTATTTCGGTGTTTATTTCAAACCCCATAATAAAAATACCGGCAAGGTTTACTCAGCCTTCACAAGAAATGAGTACCAGCCCCCTTGGGAGCTGGGAAACCCCCACTTCAACTGAAGTGGTTGGCGTAAGGCCGGCCCCCTTACCTGTAAAAATAAACAGGTTCAACTCGCCACATGCGACCCCTTCGGGGATAACGCGGCAAGAAGTTACACTATATGTGTAGCTTAGTTGCGTTGCGTTGCATTGTAAAGATAAAACGCTTACGGGATATGCTGTTAAAGTTTTCATAGATTTTTTGTAAATCATCATAGTTGAGTTTTAACTTGGAGTTATAAACTTAAGTTTTTGGCTCCACCCAAGGCGCTTAGTACGTTTGCCAAAATAAGAATTTATAGTCGGTTTTTTTTTTGCAAATGCATTTTTTAGTACAGGAATATAAGAAAACTTTTTTGTTGCTATTTATGGTTATGGTGAGAGAAAAAATAAATATTTATTATTAAGGGCAGATTGAAATTATTATGAAAATATAATTATATTTTTGTAAAATAAAAATATACTTTAAACAATTTTCAAAAAAAATTCTAGCTTTCCTGCGTTGATAAAACGAAGCAATTAATGCAATTATTTGTTACTCGAAGAAAGAAGTTCTCCGAAAACGCTAGTAACGACTCAAAAAATAACAATACAAGTGGAATAAATCATAGATGAAATTTTGTATTAAAAAATAATAACTAGCAAGTTGGCAAAAAAATAATTTACTTACAAGTTGAATAGCGATTAAGCCAACATTCCAGTGCGGTAAAAGACCTCTAGTGAAACTGCGCTTTAGTTTCGGTATGGGATACTATTTATACGAGTGTTTAGTTTTTCTTTTTCAATGCTGTTGTATTATTTCGATTTGCTACACGTGCGGGCTTAAGTTACGGAGCATATTTTTGTTGTATTATAACGCAGAAGCACTTCAATATTATATTGTGTTATTATATAGAGAGCGGAACATTTTCCACCAACTCTTCGCAACACCTATCGTCGCGTTTAATGCACTTTTCACCCCTCCCCCCCCCCCCTTCCCCGCCCCTGGGGAACACCCACGGCTATACAATCTGCGATAGTCCATACCGACACCCAACCGCCCCTTTTTACTTCAGTTATTACCAACCATAACCACATTCGAAAAAAATGTGACTCCAAATATTTTTCTGACTGAAATTAAATTTCATTGACTATTTTATTAACATGATTTTGAGAGATAAAAAGAAAAACCACTTTGTTTTCAATCGAAAACAAAGTGGTTTTTCTTTTTATCTCTTAAGATGAACGATTACAAAGTTAATGCCTCTACAATCAATAAAACATGATTTTAATTCAATTGATATGAGGCTGAACACTCATACAGCAAAAAATGGTTCACTCTGCCAATGACACCCCTGCTTCAGGGAAGTTCGGCAAAAGTTGCAGGTTTTATGTTCATTTGAGCTTTGTATTTCAATTTGTAAGTACACATGCAGATTTATAAGGACAAACTTACACGTGTCTGTTTATGGGCATGCATTTAATATGAATTTCAAACGTTGATGTTTATTTGCAACTTAGATGCTAGATTATGAATTTTGGATACTTATTTAGAACTGGGTTTAGTTGAAAGCTGGATGCCTGCATATGATTTCGATCACTTTTTTTCGTGTGAATTTAATTTGTTGTTATTGTTGAAATCCATAAAAAATGATAGATAATGAAGGACTATTAAAGTGTTTATACAGAGGAAATGTGAAAAGAAAATGAGGAAATAGAAGACCGAGAAAATAATGACTTGATAAGATTGGTAAAATTGAGATTGTGTAAAGTAAGGAAATATATGAAAAAGGTGCAGTATATAAACTCATTAAAAGAGTCATGCAAAGAAAGAAAGAAATGGAGGCAACTCTGCAGAGGCTCTGGCCAAGTTTGATGGAATGGCGAAAGAGTTTTAGCGACAAATTGCAGTACAGTGCGTCGGTTGATAAATCAGTCATCATTGGCTGAAATTCGTTCTTACAATGCTTTGTGGGAGGCAATGTTTCTTCGGTAGCATTATTGAACTTTTGTATTTTAGAAATATGCAGGCAAATGATATTTTCAATTCTCTAGAAAAGGTTGTGTCTTTCTGGTAAGCCCATAAAATCTTCCCCATATCCAACCAACGATGTATAAATTCCCCGTTTTTGTGGGATGTAATCTTATTTGCGACTTTTAGGGAAACTGTCCTCTATGTAGATTATTCCAGAACGCTCTCCCCTCATTGTGTTGTTTTAATCAAAACACATATTTTATTCATCCCTGTTTAATCAACTGCCGGGCGGGGTATTATAGAGTAGCGGGGCCCATTCACCCCACGCCACTGGTCAAAACAATAATCGTAAATTAAACTAGGGGTTGATGGTATAAAATTTGAAAGCCTGAAATGTATACTTACATACGTATTTTTCGATTTCCTCAAGAGAATTGTACGGTAAACCTTGTAGATTTCTACTAGGGATGAATACCATATGTTCTGTTTTTCTTTTCATCTAGTATTTCCCGGGTGTTAAAATGTAGGTTTTTATTTATTTTTTCATACAATTTCATAGATTTTCTACGTAATTTATGTATTTATTATTGACTTGATTTATTTATAAAATGTAACGTTATCTTCTACCCCAAAAAGTAAATAAAAGAAAACAGGAAATAAGATATTTTGTACATTTCATTCCAATATGTGCGCGCAACTTTAAACAAATTCGTTCAATTTAAAATAAGTCACTTAGGCTAAGGTGTTTTAAAGTTAGATTAGCGATTTTATACTCAAAATTTCATTAAAGGGTACATTTTTAAAAATCGTCTTCGTAATTATTTGTTAAGATTTAATTCACGCACACAAACTTTGAAACAACACACTCAAAGAAACACTTACATTCTGAAATTATCGGTGAGATCAGAATCCAGTTAATCTAGTAGGCAATCAAAAATTTCTTATAATTTTTAAAATAATGTATATTATTATTTCAAGGCTATTCCAGCACGTTTTTATCCGTAGCGATCCGTAGCTCATCCGTGGATCATCATTTTGTGTATGAAAAATTCACGTTATGTAGCGGCTGAGCCATAAATTTTCTGTGTGTGAATAACAAAGCTTAAACACATAGATTTACAACTAGAAAAAAAACAGTTTGTTGTTCCTTCACTTATAGCTTGGTATGAGGCCAACCCTCCATGCTGTAAAAACTTTCCACCTCAGTTTCAGGGAAATGTGGCAGTGGTTAAAGATTTACGAGGTGTGGTTTGATTTATTTTGTAAATACACGTGTAGCATGTGTACGCGCAAACTTACACGTGCCTGCTTGTGCTCGTGCATTAAATATGAATCCTGTAACTTAGATTAAACATTCAATAAAGATAGATACGCATAGCTATAAGTTTATGTTTCATTCAACTGAATATACTCGTACCACTTGCTAGTCCACATAAACTCAAAAAAAATTACAAAAACTGGTGTCCCTGGTCATTGCAGGAAATCGCACTAACAAAGAAAAAGAAGAAAAATTATACTGGATTTAAAGCAGCTTTCAATACCTATTGATTTACTTTTGTGAAAATACTCAAAACTTTCAATGATTTTTTTAATTAAATACTGTAAATATTTCGCACAAAATCAAACGAAATACGCAGTGCGTTCGTGGCTGACGATTCGCTCACATAAGCACGCCGGTGCAACGTCGGTTCGTCAGAGCTGCACAAATGAATTGTGGTCTGAGCACTCAATGCGATTTAAAACAAAACTGAACGAGGTGATTACCAACTAATGAACCAGAGCATTAATTGTGTACGCATCACATAATGCCATGTCATGGAAACGACGTGCCATGCGAAATTATTTGATGATGATTTGTATGAAAATGAGAATAAACACGAGTCTCTTGCGGAAAATCACTTTGCTGTTTTTAATGATTTCTAGTGAATGGCTTTCTTTATTTTTCCATTTAAGCTAGATTTAGTTTTTCTTTAAATGTTATACCAATGAGTCGTTTGCAATCCAGATTTTTTTTCAAAAACGAAAAACATGTATGAAACTGATGAGAAATTTTTTGTAATTTTTTTCATATATGTATCCCATACTCAAAAAATGAGTCGTATACAACCAAAAAAGAATGCCGTTTGGGGTTGTATACGACTCAAATATTAGTTGTTTCTTTGAAGTTGTCTCTTGGATAATTTTAAATAACATATATTAATGAGCATATTTACAGTACAAAAAGAACGATAACAAAAAATAATAACACCTTATAATTTAATCGTTTTCTGATGAAAACTTTTGCACTAGTAGAAGTTAAAAAATAGGTTGTATTTTTGTAGGAAATAAAACTTATCTTTGAAAATAAACTAAACAATTTCTGATTGCCAAATTTCGATACGTTGCGACATTGAATCGCGTCCAACACACACACATACAGCGTACAGAGAAAAAGGGGCCTTATCGTAAAATTGAAAAACGGTCATTTTCCCCTTGCCATTGAGAGAGGTCGGGACCTTGCCCGAGCAATCTCACAGATATAAGAATAAACACGAAGCTGGCATGAAAGAAAAACACATTTATACTACAGTAACGTTTTTACTAAACTATAACGTTAACCAAAAAAATGTATGAAATCCAAAACAGCGTCTCCAGTGAGGGTTTGAGTTTCAATAAAAAAAAGTATCGAAACGCTATGGTTGAGTTTAAACGTGATTTTTTAACTTGCCGTAGATACCTACCTAGAAAATCGTGTGTATACAAACAAACAGGGCTTTAGAAGGTTCATTTGTTATTTTGTCCTGGATTTTGGGTCTTGCCGGGAAATGTGTGAAATGTTTTTTTTCGCTTTTGACAATTTTGCCCTCTGTCAATACAATAAACAGTTTTACAAATCACTCTACGCAGATTCGTTCCGAGCTGGAATTTAACTTTGGAAAAAACATTTATTAGTGAGTTTTTAGTTAAGAAGTTAAATGTGTTTATTTAAAGGTAAAACTAGCTACCTTGAAACAAATTTATATTCGTGAAAACTGGTTAAATTTTTCTGATTTTATTATCTAGTCGCGATGTATGAATAATAAATAAGGCACTCTAAATGAGTTATGTTTGCAGAACAGTGACATCTAATAACAATCTTTGTGCAACTGTAGAATATCCTCCCAATTAAACCCATATTTTCATCATAGTTACATCTTCACCATCACAGCACTCTCACGGTGAGGATGCCGGGCGGCTACGTCCAGGCGTGATCATCTCCTGACAACTCGCGTACCACTCTCCATTGGGGGACAGCTGATTCAGCCGTCAGATTCAGTGAGACTTCTAGGAGTCACACTGGATCGGAACCTCACAATGGGAGAGCAGTTGAATAACACGGTATCCTCCTCGTTTTTTGAACTTCGCCAGATTAAGGCAATCAGGAGATGTTTACCATCAGGGGCGGTCAGGACCCTGGTTAACGCTTTTGTGATGTCTCGGGTTGACTATTGCTCAACGCTGTATATAGGTCAGCCGAAAAAACAGTTCAGCCGACTACAATCTGTGCTGAACTCTGCAGCAAGACTCATTTTCGGGATGTCCAAATTTAATCATATTACTCCATTGTTGAAAGAACTGCATTGGCTTCGTTTTCCGGAGAGGGTGGTCTACCGTGTTTGTTTGATGGTTTACAAAGCTGTCAATGGTACGGCTCCTTCATACCTGTCTGACATGTTCTCACCTATTGAGATAGATTTGAGACGCCAAACTCTCAGATCTGCAGGGTGTGGGGTGGTTGACTTAGTCCAGCCGTCACGTCAGACACGCACTAATTTTGGGGACCGTGTTTTCCGGTTTGCGGGCCCAATGGAGTGGAACAGACTACCACCTAATGTGAGGAAGGCAGAAACTGTTGGTGTCTTTAAAGGAGCACTAAAGACGCATCTTTACAAAAAATCTTATCCGTGATTTGAGAGGGCCCTTGAGGTGTGACACACACAAAAACGGCGCTCTTCAATTATGTGTACCTTATAAATAAATTATCCTTGTATATATATATATATGCCCATTGCAGACATGGTCAAAACGTCCGGAAGCTCCAGCTCTTGCAGACCACGGCAACAGATTCAGGGAACACAGCTTTACTCTCAAATGTCAACATCTGGCCGTATAAGCTTAAAACTACTCTTAAAAAACGTTTTGTTTGATGACGCAAGCAGAAAAAATGCACATTTAATTAAAAATACTTAGCCACTCTTTGACATGTTTTTCTTTCTCACTTTTAACAAAAGATGGCATCAAAACATATGAAACCGGTAACAGTTATAAAGTATTCTTGGAAAAAATAATTAAAACCTGTAAAAATCTGTACAATCATTTGCCAAGCTAATTATGAAAAATTACGTAGGTTTTGCGTTGTTTATACATAAAAATATCAATACCAGGGTATCAGGGCGTCAGAAACATAAAAAAGCCCACTCCCTCACACGTCATGGCGATATACTCGTAATCGCCCAGGCATTACAGATAAAGACGCCGGCCAAACTATCTCATTTTTGCTTCTAGTGGTCTTTACTCTAAGTGTAGAATCCTACGCTTGTACTCAAACATAGCGTTTTCCCAAGACCAGTCCGTAGTTCAATGGTAACACTTCGAACTCTGAATGGAAGGTGTGGGTTCGAATCCCGGCGGAGCATAAAAAATATACCATTTATATTTTCAAATTTGCTCTTCGCTGAGTTGAAAAATTCATACACCTTTACCAATGACCGGTCACTAAAGGTCCATCCAGCCTTACAGCAACTGGGTCTTGCTTGAGAATTGACTTTTTGTAGTGACGACGATCAAGCTCGTAAAAAGGTCGATAGCTCAATTGGTAGAATACTTGCATTCCATGCCGAGAGCAAGGGTTCGATTTCAAGGTTTACTCAACCTTCACAAGAAATGAGAACCACCCCCCCCCCCCGGGAGCTGGGAAATCCCCACTTCAACTGAAAGTGGTTGGTGTGAGGCCGTCCCCCTTACCCGTACAAATAAAAATATTCCACATCGCCACATGCGACCCCTTCGGGGATAACGCAGGCAAGAAGTTACATTATATGTGTAGCTTAGTTGCGTTTTTGCTTGGAAAAAAAAGTTCTATTCTTCTTCTGATTGAGATCTTCAGTAAGTAGTTGATCATAGAGGCGCTCTTTTAGTTCAATTATTTTTTTGGTAAAATCTAAAGTTGAGTTGAAGCGTTTAGTTTATACTTTGCGTACTGTACCCTTAGTACGAGTTGCAAAATTTGAGAAAAGTAAAGTTAACGGAAAATATGAAAATATGAGTGATTTCTCCCAAAATCTGCCGTTTTGTTTCTTACACTTTATGGTCTTAACAAAAGAGTTACAGTGATGAAGAAAATCGAGTTCAAACAAACAAAAACGACAGATATTGGGAGAAATCACTCTTTAATAATTTCCGTAAACTTAACATTACTCAAGTTTTGCAACTCGTACTAAGGGTACTGGTTGCTTCTAACCTGAAACTTATATTATGTTACGTACAAATAATACCCTTCGGTGCCTGGTACCCCATAAAGTAGAGCCTCTGAAACATTTTGTTATAACAAAATATCACTATCTTTCTCACACTATCGTGGCGCGATAGGGCGGGGGACAGGAATGGAGCGACGCCGATGAAAGATAAAAGCAAAATAATTCATAAACTATATTTGTAGAATTTTCGTTCTTTCAAAGAGTGTAGTGTTATCGAAAGAAAATAAAAAAAGTTGTGTGAGGGAATAAATTCTGATAAAGGCAAGTAATTTTATATGATGTAATAGTCGGATGGGATTTGAATAGAAAATATGGAAGCATTATGGTTGAGATGATTGGATCATGTCCTTAGATTTGTTTCAGATATGGCTATAAAAATTGTCTTACAGGGATTATATAAACCAAAAAAGTATTAAACCTTTCAAGCTAGAGCTGTTTTGAATAATTGGAGAAAGACGTCAAAATAGAAGATATCTGTCTATGAAGCAATCGAATACTTTTCTGAATTATTGAAAGTTTACTACATTTTAAAAACCTAACATCTTGTTGCACCGATTTATTAACATTTAAGACGTGTCGTATTTAATGCACGTCCACAACCGTGTATGTTCGGGTTAACACCTGCTGTATTTGTAATTACAAACAAAACAAAAGTTCAATTAATGAACATACACCTTGTTATTCTTACTGTTTTCTAAAACCGGAACGGAATTGGCAAGTGAATCAAGTTTTCACAGTGTTGAGGGTCAGCCTGCAACAGTTCTTAAACTATGTTTCCAAAAATGTCATTGTCTTTTAAATTATAAAATATCATCGCTTTTTTGGTTGTCTTCAGCGTCCTTACCAAAACAAAAAAAAAATCCCAGAATGGTAGACCATAAAATTTTCTTCTCTTTCACAGAGTGTGTCTCCAAGCATCGAAACTACACAAGAGTTTCTGTGTGACGATTCCCCGCAAACTTTCGGCAGTTTTCTGCGCCATATACACATTCAACTGCCAGTATTTGTCGTCGTTGTTTATTATTTACGGTCGCTTGTGAGCGTCTAATAAGTTAACTCGAAGAGAAGATATGGCCGATTTGCATAAAGTATTTTCAAAACTTAGAATTTTTTTCCCCACGCATAAAGCATATCAAGCGATTTCATCTGAGAGTGGAGAGCGTGCACATGAAATTATGATATTTTTAAATTTGTCTTTACAAGGAAAAAAATGTATTTTTTTGTAATGTTATGGAAAATATTCAATAGATATATTATGTATAAATTTAACGATAAACATTTTTGTTTTCAGAAAATGGAATAAAACTGTAAAAGAATCGAACTTCGGAAAGAAAACCAATGTGTATTTTTTTCATGATGACAGAATCGATTGAATATTTTATTTGAATACATTGTTTTATAAGAAATATTTGAATAAAGACACTAAAATTTTTTCACTAAATAAATAAAAATGAAAATCTATATAAATATGAAATTTTGAAAAGACTAAAGGATGGGGAAGTTCCTCTAACAAAACTCTGGAGCCCTCATGCAATGATCAACAATTCGAAAAAACAAATCTTCACTTAGTAAAAATGAAAAAGCAGATAACAAACAAATATCAATCTTAAAACAAAAAAACTTTAATTGATAGAAGAGGCGTAATCATATTGTTGAATTTGATCTTAAAAGATAAAAAGTAAAGAAACTTTGTTTTAGATTACTTTGAGTATATATAGTCACACGATTGATTTCGCAAACAAACCGTTTGCATATTAATTAGGCCATTTGAAGATGCAAGCGGTTTGTTTGAAAAACTGGTCCTGGAACATAATATTGTAGTGTTTTTTAGGGTTCTAATGTTTTGAAAATTTTAAATGATGGTCTACTTAATTAAAACGGCCGGAGATTAATTTTAAAGTAATTTATTTGGTTCACAATTTATTTTACATAACACTTCGATAGTTCATTTTTGCTGACTTGGCCTGTAAAAGCTACGAGTACTTTAAGACTGTCCTACTTGCAGGCGATTGACGCCTTTTATAGCTATTGCAATCAAACATTCTAGGCGTAAATTCGTCTGGAAACGTCTATGATATTCCAAAGCTTCCAATACAATTATTACTTATTTAATATTTCCTTACTCTATGTACTTAATAATAATCATCCTACAGCTAGAGTCTATATAAACCTACCCTTTTTATTTTGTTTATACCTAAGTACTATTTATATAACAATATATTCAAAATGATCTACAATAAAATTTATTTTTTATCTTAAAAAACTTTAAGCTCAATCATCGGGAAATAGTTCTAAAAATATTCAAAAGCTCTGTAACAGTTTCAACCGCTCGCCATTCTCTTTTATTTGCAAGCTCTATTGGGTGAAAGCCCAAAGCACTGAAATAATTTTACGACTGAAATTTATGTTTTTATTAGCGGCACACTCACCGAGCCAAATTACGAATGTTGACAAAGACTCAATTTTGTATTAAACTGATATTTCGCACGGTCTCCTTGTTACACGATAAGATTTCTCTCTCGTACTCAAAAGAGAATAAAGTGAGATGAATTTTCCCGGAAAAGTCAAATTATTTTTTCCCTTTTTCGTGGAATTTCTTTTGTAGTGAATTAAAACGAGACATTTCATTGTCATTATTGTTCATTCTCTCTATTGTCGTGCTTCTTTTTTATATTTTGTAGATTACAAGTAGAAAGTTGATTTGTTGAAAAATAAATTTATGAAGTACTGATGAGCTTTTTTAAATGTAAGAAATAAAACATATTCTCATCTTTCAGTACGATTCTTTTGACTAAATCTATAACTAATTCCAAGAAAGTGTATTGCTAGAACATTTGTTTGTATTTCTTTTGTTTGGTAGTTTATTTTATTATTTTTACTTGACGTTAAAGACCTTTTTTTTTCCTGTAATACTTTTAATATGAAATTGTTTTTATGAACATTTTGGTTAAAAGTTACAATAAATTAGGTTTAAAAAGTGGAAACCTGCCCTTCAAATCATAATTATAATAACACACCTTTTATAATTCATTTTTTATGTACTTTGCTATCGAAAAAATTGTACTCATAAAACCTGAACTTTTAGTTTTTTTTAGTTTCACACATTTTTTCTGGATACACGATGGTTGAGTACTTTTTTAGTACAACATTTTGCTCAAAATACTGACGATGGACGTTGAAGCACAGGTTTTCGAAATTCTCAATCCTATCTCAAGACATTTCGGAAAACTGCCATTTATAAAATCGTTCAAATACCATTTTTTGAATGCTGAGTATCCGAACAGCAGGAGCAGATAAGAGGTAGAGTAACACAATTCCAATCATCCTAAATATATCCCTCACATAATTTCATAGTGCCATTCAAAGTCTCATTAGGCAGGGGCGGATCCGAGGCGCGCGCTATCAGGAGAGCAGAACAGCCTACCTTAGATTATTTGCGGGGATTTATGCCACGACGCTAAGTCTGAGAAATATACAGTTTGTTTGCACACATGGGCGGAACTTCTTTGTATGATCACGTGGAAACTTGGAGCCAAAACAAGCCACAGTTTTTAATACAAACTATGACAAATATTTTTAGAATAAGAGCATGACGCTCAACAAAAAAATGTATTTCATCAGTCTTCATAGCCACTTAATAATGAAATGTGAATGAATTTGAAGTAAAATTCATTATTATTTTCTCGACAAGTAATTTATTTTTTATATGAAGAGAAATGTTTTTGAAGTGAAAATGAAAGAGTTTTGTTATTGGAGTATTTCTTTTACGAGGTACTGAATACAAAGCGATTATTATAACGGATATTGTCATGATTGAAGAAATGTCTTAAAATTTGCCCAATAAAAAATTAGAATCATGATGGTAGAGTAATATTTATTAATACCTACTCGTAATTTTTTCTCAATCAATGAACTCAACTAATATTTTTTTACTGTTACTATGCATTGCTTACATTTACATAATAACCTTTCAAATTAACATCATTACCACGGGCGTGCATCCCATACAGACACATGCACCTTATAGGTAGGCAAAAAGGTAAAACAGACATTTAAGCGTGATATTCAGATTTCAAATTAAAAAAATAAGTTCGATCGAGCCATCCTTAGCACTTCAGTCAATTTCAAATGAGTTATTTTAAAGGAATGGGAGAAAATATTTATTCTGAAATGTATTTGCCTATTACCATATACATGCGCTTGATATTTAAATTTCACAGTTGATCAGACCACTTCATAACTATGTACCTCTTTTTCATCTTTCTTTACTTTGCTTTTCTTATTGCTAATATCATCAACCTCGCCTTTATTTTTCCTGACTTTATTCACACAATACAGCGCTCATCATATAAAACCTACAAGATTTAAATCATAATTTCTTCTTACTATCTCTCCTCCGGATATGCTTCAAGAGCGCCATCACAAATGAATCAACTCCAAATGGTTGCTGCTATGAAAGTAAAAAAAAAACGCAAAAAAATCGCTACGATTTCTTCCCAGCAAGGCGCACAAAACGATCTCCTAGCGTGTCTAACGACAGTCCCCGTAGACCGTCGTTATCCGATCAAGCAAATTTGCGATAAGTCTTATATTTTTAGCGATCGCTAGTCTGCCGAGATGAAAAAATGGACGCTCGGAATTAACACCCCATTTGAGTTGATCGAGTGGCGCAATTTGAAACTTAATTTTTGGCACGTTTTAGACGAGAATGGCGCAGGCCTTAATTTATTTGGAGATTGAGTTTCAAATCACCTGTGAAAATCGTGGATTTAATGTGAAAATTATTATGTTCATTCGAATTGCAAACAATCTTTGAAAAGATTTGACAATATTTTGTGTGAATATAAAACGGGGGTTGAAAACGATTGGTTCTTTTAATTTTATTTCTAAGCCGTTTTATGTGAAGTATGATTATAATATTTTAATTAAATGTCAAAAGTGCATGTGTGCTTACTAAATACTTTTTTTAAACTCAAAGAAGTGTAAACAACAGTAAAAAAATCCATTTTCAAGGAAACTTTTCTTTCTCAAAAAAAGTTAAATTTAAAATGATGGAAAATAAAAACAAGATAAATTTAACCTTTCTTCAGATAAAACGATAAATGTAATGTTTCGACATATGAGTATAAAGGTTCCATGGTAGCAATGGGACAAAAGTAGTGCACGAGCTGAAAGAAAATGTACTCTCATTTTTTTTTTATGACAATCCAAGCAATTCGTGTACATAGTTTTCACTTGAAATAAAGCAAAGTACTTTCCTTATATGTTGTGTTTCCAAGGATACATTTTCAATAAATTTTGCGCAAGAATTTTGATTGTTTTTATAAAATATCCCAACTATATTGCCTTGCATGCAGAAAATGCTGTTCACAAGCCTGTGAATGGCCGTTTCCTCTTGTTCCCGAAGACGATCCATTCCACAATGGCGGGTTTTATTTTTATTTTCACGTTGTAAATAACAATGTTTAAGCGCGAGATTCAACAAACAATGTTGTAAAGGAGTCCGACGGAAAATTTACGCTGTTCAATTTTTATAGGCGACGTAAACCAGTCGGTAAAGCCGTGTAAACGAAACTGCAATGGACGGTAAACATGGATGCCGATAGAATATGAAAGCTAACAAGATTGACAACTAAGTAGCGATGTAGTGAATGATTCAATTACCGCTAAGCATTCTTGATCAAATAAAAAAAAATGGTGTGCGGTTAACGTGTTATGATCATTAGAAATTATATAATGCCACAGAATTTGGCAACTCATGGCAAAAAATTATCATTATAAAAAGATATTGAGACAAAACAGTGAGGTTAAACGAAAATATCGTGTCGACTTAATGCAATGGGAAAACGTGGCAAAGAGATTGTATTGAGTCGGAACGTTTTTTCTACGGGCGGATGTTTAACATTTGTTTTTTTCGGCGGGTAAACGTTACACCTGCATGTAACTAGACAAGAGTCCTTGACAACCTTTGCACTACCAACGCGGCCACGTGTTATAATATTTTGATGTTTTAAAATGTACACACCTCATTAGTACTTCTAAATAAAACTAACACTAATACTTAGATCCACAATAAAATTGACACGTAACAAGCTTTGTTAAAAAAGTCATATGAATGAATTTTTCATTCGAGGGTTGATTTCCCAAGTCTTGAGGAGACTAGTTGTCATTTTTTGTGGCAGCTTAATACACTTTGTCTATATTTTTAATTCGGGTTTGAAATGAACATCAGAACTGGAAATCATTTCTGACACCCTTGATGAGGATCAAACACTAACTTTTGGAAACCTTAAGCTTTGAATAAATTAAAAAAAATACAAAAAATGAATTATTATCTAATATACGAGATGTATAAAGAATGATAGAGAATATTTTTATTTGACTGGCAAGCCATAATTAAAAAAAAACTTGTCAAACAAAAACTAACGTTATTTTCCGGGCACACTTTTCTTCCATTTTTCCAAACACTTCATCTCTCTAATCTACCAAAGACTGCCTAATAAGAAGAACCTGTATTCCAAGTATAAAACTATACTACACACAAAGCGTTTAAAAATGCATTGACACCAAAACAGCGCCTCTAGTGAGCGTTTACTTTTTTATGCATTTGTGTTAAAATATTCTTTGATGGTAAATTTTGAAATGATACTTTGAAGAAAAGTGTTCAAAATCTACACGCGTTTTATCTAAGCGTGGCATTACAAAGTTTGCGGTGAAAATTTGCGCTGCGGAATTTCGTCGATGGAATTGGCGCTTATTTTGCGAGTGGTGTGATGGGGTGGACGCTTATTTGGAGGCTCTTTCTCTCTCCCCGAAAGGGAAAGTTTTCCAGGAGACGCTGCGCCGTGAATAATAACTGATAGTGAATGTGGAACACCTTGAAAGTATTGATGTTTTTATCGTGGATCAAGTTTTAGCCAGTGTGAACTTTATCTATATACGTAACAGGCAGATGCAAACTTTACGTAAACGCTGCTAATTTAAGAGTAGGCTAAAAATTAAAATACTCGTTAGTGTGAAATTATAATTTGCAATGAAACTTTTACTTATATTTTAGATTTTTTTCGAAGAAATTAGTCTCGCCTGATTTTGTTTTAAAAAAACTTTACTTAAACAATAAATATCCTAAGATGCAAAGATTTATTGATATTTAGGGCTCATAACTAATGCATGCCCTCTAGCAGTGGATGTGAGTTCGCGTTTACACATGCTGCATGTGTATATACAAAACATACCAAATTCGCATGAACATACACCTTACAACTTCTGCTGCCTTTCCCTGAAACCGTGGTGGCATTGGCAAAAGTGAACCAGGTTTGTACAGCATTGGTGTCATCTTTTCCTATCACTCAAGGAACCCAAAAATTTCGAACAGTGGCAAAAACGCAAAAAACGCAACTAAGCTACACATATAGTATAACTTCTTGCCGCGTTATGCCCAAAGGGGTCGCATGTGGCGAGTTGAACCTATTTATTTTTACAGGTAAGGGGGCCGGCCTTACGCCAACCAATTCAGTTGAAGTGAGGGGTTTCCCAGCTCCCGAGGGGGCTGGTACTCATTTCTTGTGAAGGCTGAGTAAACCTTGCCGGTATTTTTATTATGGGGTTTGAAATAAACACCGAAATAGGAAATCATTTCTGACACCCTCCTCGGTGGGATTCGAACCCGAGCTCACGGGGTAGATTGCGAGCACTCTACCAACTGAGCTATCGACCAACTAAATCAAAACATTTCAAAAATTTATCAAAATTATGAAATAAACGTGAACCAACGCGTATATAAGTATTTGATGAAACTAATTCATAAGGTCTTTATTGTTTTTATCAATATGTACAAAGTATTACAATAAAAATAAATTTTAAAAATCTAATTACAATAAATACTCCCCAAAGTAAGCATAGCTTGTGTTTTGGGGAGGAGGAACTTTAAGACCAAATAATTTATTTATTTATTTAAAAGAACAATATAGCGTTTGTGTACCATAAAAGATAGATGAGTTGGTAAAACGCTTGTGTTAAATGCCAGTTGGCTGGGGTTTGATCCACACAAGAGTTTGGCGTAGAGTCGACAAACTTTGGAAAAAAAATCATTCACATAATGGCATTTTTCGAATATAACGCGGTAAGAACTTGCACTTTATAAACAGCTTAATTGTGCTCTTTGTTTTTAGGTCAAAGAAAAAATAGCATTAAATATCGATCGGTTCCAACTATGTTAGTCTTTTACTTATATCGTTTTTGTCGTCATTTTTTTGGTTCATGATACAATGATATTATGAAAACACTGAAAACTCCGATGAACGTAAAAGTTGATCGCCCCATTAGCCGCTGACGGGGCTGTTAGATTTTATATTTTTTCCGCAAAACTGCAATGCGGAAACCATGGCACAGTAGTGAGCATGTCGCTCAGCTTTTCAAATACTCATTTAAATCAGTTTGCTTGTGTACTTTTTTACTGACTATCCAGAGTAAAATATTAAAATATTCCTTGACATATAGGTTGGTATGAGGCTGATCTACCATGCTGTAAAAACGTGGGCCACTTATTCCAATGTAACCCTGGTTTCATGGAAAGGCGGCAGAAGTTACAAAGTTTATGTTTATGTGAGGTTTGGCTTATTTTGTATGTACGCATGTGTAAGTGCTAATTTACATGTGACTGCTTGTGGGAAGGCATTAAATATGAGCCTTAAATGCCAGTATATCTTTGCAATTAAGATTTTAGATTATATACATACAGTTACATGAAAAAAAATATATGATGGTGATTCTTTCCACTTTCAAAGCCATACTACTTTTTTTCGGAAACAAGAGGCAAGAATTACAAACTGACCACCATTCTCTTTCAAAAAGAAATAACACTTTAGAACCTATAATGAAAATTATCATAATGAATAGAAGACGAAGAAAAATATATTTTAAAATTTCGTCCTCTGGATAGTAGACAAAAAATAAATATTCATATCCACAAATGTTATAAGTATCGCATAGCTGAATTTAATGTTGTGAAACCCGACAGTGCAAAATAAATAAAACCATAATCACTCGCTTTGTGTTTAATTTTTCACTTAAATTGCGTTAAAGTAACGTTGTATGTGGGATTTTCGCTTTTTGTGCGGATTTGCCAAACGACCAAACGACCAATCGGCGAATGGTGGAATGGCGCAGAATGGGCGGGCACCGGATGCCCTCCGATCCGCTGATTTGTATTGTTATTAGTTCCCATGGTGAATTATGGCCGCTATTCTTCAAAATCTCATTTGGTCGGCCTAGCCACATGTGAATGCAATGTGCACCACTTCTGCAAGTTTTTACATAGTGACTCCTTTGAAATAAAAAAAACTAATTTGGGGGTTGTTGACCTAAAATTGTTGAAAATAAAAATATCCTCTGGATTATCATAAAGACCGTCAAGGTTAAGTTAAAGATGTGTTTGTTGTCACTTAAAATGTAAATTACCTTTTAATTTCAAAATAATGCAAAGGCAATCATTGAATAAAAAGCCTTGTTTTTGTTTTATCATGATTAATTAACTGACTGTTTCTGTACTACAAAAAGGCAGATATATTACTTTATAAGTATGCAGATAGTGGGCTTTGAAATTCGGTAAAAAAATCGAGTAAAATCGAGCACTTGTGAGAATTAGAGAGTAAAATCATGCGTTTGTGTCCGTTCTCACTCCTTTTTTAAACGATTTGGTTTCAGTTAGCCGGTAACGTCTATCCAATCGTGACAAATGCTTATGGAATCATCGGGAAAATCCCGCCGGATCGTATGAAAGCTACACAACTTCAGATCCAGAAGTATACCGGATCGAAGTGAAAAAATGATTCCTCTTTTTGACAGTACCTACCAGTGGCGAAGCGTGCCATACAAGCCGGTTTCCATCGGCTTCCTTTTTAAAATGATGTTACAAAGTAGTTAAAGAATATAAACACAAAGTAAAAAAACTATTTTAAACCAAAGAAACAATCCGTATTTCTTCCCCATTAAAACCATGCAGTCTACTTTATTATCATTTTTGCCATATTTTAAACGGGTAACCGATGGAAACCGGCTTGTATGGCACCCTTTGCCACTGGTACCTACGTATTGCATAAGTTTTCCCATGAAAAAATCTTAATTCTCATATACTGCCCCTAGAATTCAAAGTTCCAATATAATCATACTTTTGCACATATCTACCCTTTCTAAAATCTGATCCCGACCCATAGTTTCAAAAACCTTGCTTGAGTACCTACATGTGACTGATTTTACGGGGTGCACCGGGCAGTAGTTGCATTGGCAATGCTGGGTTTGTGGGTGATTTGAAATAATGGGGTGATTAACGCGTTAATTTATTGAATTAGTGTGTGACATTTATATCGTTATAATTTTCAATTTATAAATTACGTACTTTGATGTGAGCTACTATTTATTTCACTTGAATAGTTTATTAAAAATAGCACATACCCTGTCTGGTTCAAAAAAATATAATGCAGTAGGTACATAGAATACTTTTTTAACCGATCATATTTTGAATTATTTATTTTATTCTAGGTAATTATAATTCAATGGCTTTTTTAAATTTGTTTTTCTGCTCTATTCTAAATTGTAAATTTTTTTTTTCAAATCCGATAAAAGTTGAATATTATCCTTGTTGAATGGTTCCTGGCTTTTGAACCATTTAACAGCTTTTATTCGAAAACAATTCAGCAAATCGTTCACTATTAAAATTTAAACTTAAAATGGACAACTTTTGTCGGGTCAGCTTAGTCATTATATCATTTTAGAAATCATTTAAAAGAGACTCCTTAAAAATAAATATTTGGAGTAGGTAAATATTGCACTTATTATTTAAAAATATAACAAAAATGTAAAATTCAACTTGCATGAGATTTACATTAAAAAATAACGTTAATTGGTAATAATATCTAATCTAATCTAATCTAATCTAAGCTGCAAAGATATATATCATTTAAGTTTTATATTAAATGCATTCCCACAAGCAGACATGTATAATTTCGCGCTAACACATGCCGCATGTGGACCTACAATATAAAGCCCAATCTCAAATGAACATAAGCCTTGCAACTCTTGCCGTCCTTCCCTGAAACAGGGGTGACATTGGCAAAGTGAACCAATTCTTACAGTATGGGTGGTCAGCCGCATAACAATGAATATAATGAATGAAAATTCAATATTGATTTAAAAAAGATTAGGAAATTTCACAGAGGTTGCATTTAATTATAAATTGCACCTCTATTATAAAAGTCTAAAGCAAACTTTATCGTTATCATAAAATTATAAAAAACAATAAATTATTTTAAAATTGTACGATTTTGTGAAATCTCAACTTACGTGCAGTTTTGAAAACTGAAAGAAATCCATAAAACAACAGCGCGCCCCCACATCCATTCACCCTGTTGAATGTTGATACAGCCAAGATAGTCGGCGGAGCCTTTTTATGCCAGCTTAGCGACCCTGCTCCGGTCAGGAACAGGGAAAAGAGCAAATAGAAAGAAAGGCGGGCAACTTCACGCCTCGACCGAGGGTCTGATAAAAAATTCATGGTTGAATATCGTAAGCCAAGACAGAGGTCCAAGATGACACGAACTATCAAACCCGAGCAGGAGATTGAGGGATCAAAGATTGTTTTGTTTTTGTTTTGGATTTGTTAACAGGGTCTTAAACATGTTATCAATAACGGAAAATATTTTAAGTTTTTTTAGTTGTTTATTGTCTGGAAATATATTATATTCTTTTAGTGGCATTGAGGCTTAAGAATTCTTAAACACGAAATAAAAAAGTGTACTTTATTTAATTTAAACTTTTTAACACATAAAAAAAAATCCGCAATTTCCTAGGATGAAGCATTTTGGATTATTAAAAAAAGGTAGGAAGAAACTTTATTGCAAATAGAAATTACACCTTTACTAATATATTTTCTTCAATAATGCATCTTTTTAGTTTCGTTAATGGTAAATTATCGGCAACATCAAGTTGTATAGTTTTACAAGAATATTGCTATATAGGTTATTGTTTTTATGTAAAAATATTTTTTCAGTAATGTTTATAAAATGTTGTGCAAAAATATCAGTCACGTCTAATGGAATCTGAAATTGCAGTAAACATTGAGCAGCGACGCCGTCACTTGGAATAGGGTTTGCAGCTCAAATGCATCTACATAATATAAAGGAGGGCTTACACGGACCACTTGCAACACTGGCTTATAAATGGTCCCGGAACGACAGGGCTTATGATCGGCATCACCGCTGCAGAGTAAAAGCTGTGCGACATGTAGCGGTGTTATGGCATGCCATTTGCTTGCCAATGACATACTAGTGTACAACTTAAAATAAGATAATTTATACTGACATATATGAACGGATGCAAGAACAATTATTTTGAAAGAAAATGTATGTCTTGTCGTTTTTCCACTTCAATAAAGAACAACATTCACAATTTGTCATTAACCATAAGAAAACTTGCCAAACTGTAAGTTGTCTTAATTAATGAGAGCAGGTGACCATGATTTCTAGAATATGTCTCACAATCAGGTTTTCCGTTTGTTTAACAAGTGAATCATTACAAAAACACTAGGTATAGAAAAACGAAAAAATCAAAACTTCATTGACAATTTTGCCAATTGTTCATAAATATTGACATTGCATGTTGGTTTTTCATATATCTTACTCTGCGCAAGAGTGTCAGAATCCAATAAAAATGTGCATCATGCATAGTCTAGCATACATAGTCTAGCTTTATATCTGTTTTTATATTAAAAAATTCCAGGCCGTATTCACGGCCCATTAATTGACGGCAACATATGATGAAAAAGACTCAACTTTAAACTGTACCATTTGCACCAAGACGATGACAATGGCATGCCATTACTTTATGGTCTCCTGTACGCCATGTATCCCAGATCTTGCGCCATACAAGAGTGTCAGAATCTCAGAATAATGTATGTGATGCATGGTCCAGTATTCCGTCTGTCCCATCTGCCATCGCGTCGTTTGTATTGACAAGTGAATTTAGCCTCGCGCGTCGTGGCCTCATGCATTATTGATCATGTGAGTGGACGGACGTGGCTTCAATCACGCCGACATCCGAGAAAACATATGTGCTCCTGGTAAACGAAGGATTTATCACTACATTTTACTAAGAAAACTATTAACTGTTCAACAAAAATCCTGAAGAAAATAGAACTAAAAAACACGCTAACATCTTTTTCATTTCGGTTTCGCCATTAAAATGCACACAAAAAACGATAAGGAAAGTACAAAAAATAATTGTTATTATTTTTCAGATGAGTATTTTTTTTTCAAATATATTAGTTTTGTTTCTCACGTCTGGTATATCTGATGATGGTCTGAGGACCGAATAAGTTTGGAATCTTTAGAGAAAATAAAAAATTTAATTAAATAAAAAAAATCGTTTTCTTTACATTTTTTTTTTAATTGGTGAAGAATTCTCTGTGTTAATACACAAAACTATAAATCTTTTTTAATTGTCATGCACATTCGGATTTTGATTTAAATTTTCAATACGTAAATAGGCTGGTTCTGTTTTACGGTTCTTTGAATCAGTTTTAATTAACTACCAAAAACATTTGATATATTACGTTATTTATTTTGTGAATTAAATCTCAAAGGCTTTCGTTTCAGCGAAGCGTTCAGAAAATTTAACACTTTTTTCCAAAAAAAATCACTTGCAATTACGTAGGCTATGATTTTAACCATATGTAATCACAGGCAGTCATCAAGAACTATATTAAAAATAGAATAACAAAGAATAGAATTTTCTGTGTTTCATACATTTATCTGATATTTAGAAAAAAACCCTATATTGCCGCTTTTGGTTCGATACGGCTCATTTTAAAAGTGATATTTAATATAACTAGGTTTCCACTGAGTGGATAAGCATACACATTTTACAAAATATTTGCCCTGGTATCTTCACAGAAAAAAAACTTAACTTTTTGCTCAAATGTTTACTTTCCGTTTTCCCAAAATAGCATCCGAAAACTTTTCATTTAACCAAGTTTTGGCTTCCTTCAATTTGCCGATCTTTCTTGCTGAGTTCTTTTTTCCCCCGGTCTTGACGGACTGCCCTAAACTTCCAAATATATTTTCCTCAATCTATATCTTTAATATGTTTCAGCTAGCCTTATATTTAACGGTACCTTTTCTGAGAGTTAGACGATTTGTTACAGATTGGATTTTGTCTCACAGAAATATTTTTTCAGGGTTTTTTAGACTTGATAATATGTGCTAACAATCTCTTATTTTTTTCTTAGAATTTTCGTGATTGCAAAATAAAAATGAAGAAACAAAAGAAATTGGTGTTACAGTAAAAACCACTATGAAAGTATTTTTAAACATATTTTTTAGTGTTGATCTATTAAATTATTTTTTTGAGGAATTTTGAGGTAAAAGCAATAATTGCTTAACTGAGTATAAAGAGGTAATACTCAAGGATAGATTTAGGAAAGTGTATTGTGCTTAAAAAAAAAAAAAAATGATGTTGTAAACACAGATATTTGCAAAATACAACAAGGCATTGTTAATCTCTTATAGAGGCTGCAATACACAGAACAATGATATATTATAATCAGAAAGGTCAAGTTTGAGAACGGTACGTAAACACAGAGCTCACATCAATAACTACCGACGCTGTAAACTCTAAACTAAAGCATTCGGCCACTAAAACTTGAGTCCACTTTTAGGGCAATCAGGGGCACCGCCGTCTTGGGTCTTCCACTGCCTCCGTACACAAAACTAAGTTGATTTATGGACCCCCACTAATTGCTAGGCGGAGCAAAGCTCTCTTGGATTTAATTTTTGGCCCAGTCATTTGTTAGCGCGGCTTGCCATGGCTAATGCCGGCCAACTTTTGGCAGAATGTTGGTCTGTGTATGCTTATAGTTTTTTTTGTCTGTTGGCAGAAATCACTTTGGGCGTGCTTAAATCATCTCTCTGTGGATTGTTGGAAGAATTCTTGGCATGCTTTTGAGTGTCAAATGCAATTTTGGCTTTTCAATACATTAGAGTAATTTTTAAGAAGTAACCTAAAAGCATTCTTAAATAATTTTATTTTTTATAAACTCTATTACTGTTACATTTATTCGTTTGAGTTAATTCCAAATTCCTCTTTTTTTACATACGAGTCAAAGTTGGTAATCTGGGTTTGTTTTTGATTCTGTGCGTGTCATTTATTGGCCTTCTATTGGAACAAACTAAGAAGCACATTTCAAATAGCTCTAGGTTTTTTATATATCCCAATAAGAGAACACCAACAGAAAAAATCCGTTTTTAAAGTTTTCCTACCTTCAACTGAAATTATGAAGTCACAAAATGAATCAATTTTGAATGTTTTATTTTCCGTAGCATCCATTATGATATTTGTGTCTTTTACATAAAATGTTTTTTTTCCATAAAACATACTTTTTGCATACATAAGCCTTGTTATTTAAAAAAAATGTAAACCTGACTGCAATAATATAAAACCTTAATATTTTCTACTACGACAGCGTAGAACCAAATATTAGGTCTACGAGTTCCTTTGCATGTATCCTGACATATTGTTCTGGTCAAACTTCAACTCCGTAGAGATAAATTATCATCAGTACCCCAGTACAAAACTCTACGTTTAAGCTCTATCATTGCAATACATGGACAATAATCCAGCGCCGTAAGTGAGCGTTTTGGTTTCCATACATTTTTGCTAACGCTGTGCGTGAAGTGTTATACTCGGGGTACAGATGTTCTTAGCAAGTTTCTTATCTTGCGAGCAGAACTGCAGAGGATGTCCTGGGCTTGCTGCTGTACAATGCTTGTAGATTAACGGCGTAGGCCTGGAAGTGAGTTAGGGCCCGCTCAGACAAATGTTTATCAAATATAATTATGCATTGTAATTTGTTTTGGGCAATGTCTAGTAAATGAAACTGAAATAAAAAAATATTGAGTAAATGTGTCTTCGAACATGTTATTCTGAAAACGATCTCATATTAGGTGTAAATAAATTTGAATATTGACTAGGTTTTTTTGGCACTTTTTTTTTTAAATACATCAAGATTTGGAATAAAATATATTAATACATCTTAAATAAATCTTTTTTTTTTACAAATTATTCAGATAAAACTGTATTGATCAATAAAAAACATTGATGTGAATAAAGCTTCAAACACGTTATTTTGTTTATCTTATAAACACTGGACTTTGTTAGTCACACAATTTTCCTTATCATTATTTTGCATCATCTTTCTTAGTTTTTCTTCTTGATTTTCATTAAACAGCCCTACACATTTACTAATAACTAATGTCTTTTGTTTTAGGTGAGTTGAATGGCAAGCAAATCCCCAGTATCCCAGCACAGACTAGTCCCATACAAGGCAAGATATCACATTCATCTTATATATCCTATAAGTATCTTGTTATGCTGACAACTCATAAGTAGAACATTTGCAATAATTTACTTTCTTTTGATTTCTTTTTTTTTCACAGCTTTGCACATTTTTTTGTGTCCTTGTGTGAGTGTCAGTTGAGTACAGTTCACCGTTCAATAGAGTTTTAAGTTAAGTCAATTCTTTGGAAAAAATAATATTTGAAAATATAAATTTACCACAAAATATTATAAACTCCTTAAAAAAAGGTGATTGGATTGTCTGACGAATGCTTTAGGTAAATGTCATTTTTTGTGAGTAGGTAAATTATATTTGAGTTACAAAATATATTCAGCTTTGGTGCTGAGATATATTGTTAAAGAAATTGTGTGTAATAAAGTGTAATAAACCATTAAGCGTATTGGAAAAATAAATTAATGTTGGCAAACAAAATATTATATGAGCACGAAATCCATCATGACCTTTCGAGTGTTGTTTTTCATTAAACGTGAAAACCCCTTTATGAAAAAAATGTGTTCAAATAAATTGGCTTGCTAGTTTGCGTGGATATCTACTATAAATCAATCTAGCCCAAATTACCCGCTTCCAACTAATCGCAGCCGGTTGTCAAAAGAGCAAAAAACCGCTTACTTTTTCATTTAATTTATTTTTACTTTTTTTGACTTTGGGTATAATTCGTCACGGAAATGACGTGACAAATGGCCGGCCAATCAGCGAGCGCGGTGACTTCCAATCGGCGCGCCACCCGACCGTGAAATTGAATTTGGAACACGCGCTCGGGAGAGTTCGCGCTTTTCCGCCGATGCAACCTTCCAAATTTGAAAGCTGAATTTATTGTGCTTCTGATTGAGTGCAGTAAATTGACGGCCGCCATTTTGTTTGTGTTTCGATTGGTACTTTAAATTGATTGACAAGGGCAATGGATTTGATCGGTATTTTTTAGGCTCTCTCCAGCAATACAAAATAAATCTTAATTGAAAAAAATCTTGTAAACCGGAAAGTACTTTTAATTTACTAGTATGATTATCCTAAAGATCTAAACCCTGAATATAGATTGTTACGTTAATACTAAAGCACTACGTTAAGACTGTAAACAGAAAAATATATGTTTTGTAAAATTAGTCCCGTTGTTAACTGAGTTGGTAGAGTGCTTGCATTCCATGCCGAGAGCTCAGGTTCAAATCCCACCCAGGGTGTCAGAAATGATTTTCCATTTTAATGTATATTTAAAACCCAAAATTAAATACCGACAAGGTTTACTTGTGGTACAGTGGAAATCGGTCCGTAGTCCAGTAGTAACACTTCGGACTCGTGAATGGAAGGTTGTGGGCTCGAATCCCGGCGGATCTCAAAAAAATACCATTTATATTTTCAAATTTGCTCTGCGCTGGGTTGAAGAATTCATAAACTTTACCAAAGACCTGTCATCAAAAGATCCAGGCAAGCCCCCACTTCAACTGAAAGTGGTTGGCGAGAGGCCGGCCCCCTTACCCTTAAAAATAAAGAGGTCCCGAATCGCCACATGCGACCCCTTCGGGGATTACGCAGGCAAAAAGTTACTTACACTATATGTGTAGATTAATTGCGTTTTTTTTTGCGATTACTTAGTCTTCACAAGAAATGAGTACAAGCCCCTTTGGGAGCTGGGGAGCTCCCAATTCAACTGAAGTTGTTTACCTGTAAAAATAAATAGGTTCACTCGCCAAATGCGACTCCTTTGAGAAGAGCGCGGCCAGAAGTTACGCTAGGTACAACAACGCCTCTATAGAGTATTGTATTTTTCATATGTTTTTTTTCTATTTACACAGTCGTTAAGTGCTAACTCAAAATTTTATAATCGGGATTGTGTTACGTTTATTGTAAAAATATATTTAATTTTTACAAAGCATCAGTAGTTACGAAGTTCGAGTAAATCGATAAATTTAAAGATAAAACAATAACCATTAACTTTTCAAATTTTCTTCATAAATACTTTTATTTATTCTGTAAGAACGAAATTACCTTTGATTTTTTTTATGTCTTTCGGTTAGTTGAAACTATTTAATTGTGCCTAAACAATAAATGAACATTCCAGACGATTTCCATGCTATTGAGTTAACTCGTTTTACATAAAAATTCCGTTTTCCTAAAGTTATGCGCAGTTTCTATGAAGTTGGAAACCACTGAACATAACTATGTTTAGGTATACCTTAGATCCAGTCTTAATTTACTGACTTGAAATATCCTTTAATAAAACATTAATATCCTGTTAAAATGTAGGTTACACGATATAATTATTTCATCAGTTTTACAAGTACGTCCTCACATTAAAACATTCTCAACTTAATACTGAGGGGATGAACGGGCTTCAAGGGGGACGGGGGGGTGAAAGGAGATAAGTCCCTTTAAATAATTCACATTTAAGGCATGAACTCATTACCAATTCATAAATTACTTTAAATCCCCCGGACCCAGTTTTTTGGGGGGCAGGGCCCGAGGGAAGGGAGGACCTGATAATGTCAAACTAGCCTGAAACGGGCCTGCTTATACTTACAACTTTTGTCTTATTACGGATCTATGTACTTGTACGTTTTTCTTTATAAATGTAGAGTGTTTTTGTACACAGTTTTATCTTTAGTTTTTTTTCAATCTTATAAAAGAAACTAAGATCTTTAATCTACTAAAGTATTGATCCAACTTGCTATGCTTTAAGTAATACCTACTGATGATGTTTCATCTTGATGGTTTACATGACGTCATCCAAATTAAATGCCTCAATATGTTGTCATTTGGATGATCCTCATGCTGTAGGAAAGTCACCTACGCATAGCACATGAGTGATTACTTATCTAATCTAAATCTAAGCTGAAAAATATATATCATTTAAGATTCATATTAAACGCCTTCCCATAAGCAGACATGTATACTTTCGCGCTAACACATGCTTCATGTGGACCTACAATAGAAACCCCAATCTCAAATGAACATACGCCCAGCAACTCTTGCCAACCTTCCCTAAAACAGGGGTGACATTGGCAAAGTGAAACATTTTTTACAGTATGGGTGGTCAGCCTCATATCAACCTATAAGTCTAGGAATTTACTTATCTTAAATTACTTACAATCAAGAAATATACCTCAAGAGAACGGTTGTGGTAAATCTCTACCAACGTCAGATAGAATCTTTGCTGTATGGGGAGGTGATTTTTTGTGATAGGTTTCAAGGCATACTCAAAATAATATTTGACTATTTCTTCCCTTTCAAAAAAATCCTTTACAAGTTTAACGTTTTTTTTACCAAATAAATGTTTTTATGATGTTTTAAAAAATTATCCCTAGTCATACACTTAACTTCACAAATTTTCAATCAATTAATAATTCATTAAAATATACGGATACCTGTTTTTTTTTAAACAATTATCTTATTTTTCCCCCTTTCTGTGGTACCATCATATTAGTGGTAATGTCTGTAGTGGTAGTGGGTATCGCCTGAATTCTTCATACCGTGCATGTTTGTACGCAATTTAAGGGTGGATGGAAATACTTGGACAATAATATCTGCCGAAATATTAGCAGCCATTAAAACACATAAACGCCCTAGTTAGGGGATGGCGGGGGTCGGGGGGAGAGACCGCAGAAATTAGGCAAAAGTGATGTGGAATGGAACAATTAATTTTATCGCACGACTCAAAGTTGGCGTTTTGAAAAGGTAATTATTATCATTGCCGCGTTTTGTTTGGTCAAAAATATTATAGGACATTTGAAGAGCTTTGCTTATTGCGACGCAATTTTTTATTGACCTTCAATTCAATGGAGCTTTCAAATGAAAAAAAAAACCAACTCAGGAGTATACATTCACTAAACACATTTTTTTTCACAATAAAGATTTAGTTTTTTACATGATTGAATTCATTTTGTATTTTTCTAAATGACTTTAGAAAAAGCTTACTTTTATTTATGTTTATTATTATCTATAGTAATTTAAATGTTTTCAATCTTCCACGCCTAGATTCAATTCCTTGAAACTGTTCATCCGCAGCTTGATCGTGGTATACTGCTTTTTATATTATATTTTATATAGATATTTCTTATTTTTTATTGCTTACGTTTTGTGGCTGTACTGCGAGTAATTTTTTCAAAGCTCTGTTCCCTTCTAATTTAATTTTAATCCAAGTGTACATACACTACAGTTTGTATTGTATTACTGATATAAATTACATAAGACTTCACAAATGTGTTAAATCAATTGAAGGTGCTATGATCAAGTAAACAAAGTAATAATTAAGGGTCTTTAAAAAAACAATGCTGATCCAAATCCTGCAAGGTCATATTTTCGATTAATTCAACTCTGAACTTAACCGATGAAATTGAAAACGAATTTATAAGTATTTGTATATATATTATACTCGTACATCAAGATATATAATTTAATGAATTTATATTAATAAATAATGGTTAAAAATAGGTTAGTGAATTACATATTTCTTTAAAAAATATAATGTAACAAAATAAGCAAGATAACATTTTTGATAAGGTACTAGATTACATACCTACATACTTAAAATATAAAGTAAAAAAAAATGGAATTGATGTCGCAATCTCCTGATACCTTTCTAATTTGCATGGGGCCCGGTCCAGTGACTTTCTGAAATGCGAAAATAATTCTGGTAAAATTCATCTGAAAGTTTCTGCCCGGTGCCTGTAAAAGTTTTACAACAAAGAGTTAATGAATAATGAAGTTATCGGCCAGAATGCTTATCAGGACTTTCATCACGTGAGAGAAACGTGATCAAATGAGAGCCGGCATTAAAAATATTGTTACATTCATTCTCACTCTTTTTACTTCCTTGTACGCTAAGAATTCTTTTATATTTCACATGTAAGGTAGCCAGCCTTTTGTCAATCATTAAATTGCTTCCCTGCTCCCAAGGAAAGAGTTTTATTATTCATTTTACGACGAAATAATACTTATTTGTACTACGGCTTGCGTTCAACTTAATTTTTCGAGCACCATTGGTGGGAATCTATCCCTAGCTCTCTGGATTTGAAAGTAAGTGTTCCACGACCTTAGCTACCGATGAAGTGAACTACATGGTCATTAAAATCATATAAATAAAGTTACATATTTTTTCCAATCAAAAGAGTTTCCACATTGTAAAAATAACTTTTTTTTCCTTGATCATGATTTAAATTATTCCAAAATACTTTTACGACAAAACTATCATAAATTTACGGTTATCTCTTCTTTGAAAATAAAACATTTATATAACCTCCCACCTTATCTTTTTTACTTTCATATTAAACAAAAGATTCCGTAGTTAAAATCACCCCTCGTTATTTGCTTAATTTCCCGCTCTTTTCCGACTCCCAAAGCCTCAAAAAGTACAACCCAAGTGTATGCACATTACCTGCATAGTAAAAAGGGGTCATTTTGGCCATGTACGACTAACCCTTCTTTTCAAAAGGTCCCTAGTTTGCCACAAATGCCGCCCGAGGGATGCGAGGGGAATTTTTCAACCCTAAGAATTCTAGCAAAGGGTCGACGAAGGTCCACGATGTTAATTTGATTTTTAGGGGCTGGGATTTTAAAATAATAATTATGTTTAAAGAAACATAATATGAATATTAATGCTGAGGTTTTAAATTAACAAAGTGAGATAAATTCAGAGTGTTTTTTTTGCTGAATTTATGTTAATGACTTGGAATTTCAGATATTAAAGTGCTTGAAAATATTCATTAGTTTAATCATATTTTACAAAAAGTTTTTTCTTTTTTTTTTTGGATACAAGTACTATTTTTTTTTGCTTAAATTCAAAAACTTTTAAAGTATATGTATACAAAAAAAGTGTACAGAATATAATATAAAACGCATCAAAGTATACTTCATGTCCCCAAGGGAGTCGCATGTAGTGAGTGAAACTGATTTATTTCGACTTGTCATGGTAGCGCATGATGTTTAAACAGTATTTTATGGAGGAACAAACATATGCGAATATATGGCAAAGTGCGCATTTATACAACCAATGTGAGACCATTCATGGCATACTGGGTGGGGACAAGAACAGACACTCCTAAAACCAAGAGCTACTATTAAAATTTAAATGAAAAAGTTACTAGACAATCCTGGAAAACACTGAGAGATCAATAAGGAACTGTGATATCAGTAAGCAAGTATATGCAACATTGAGGTCATCTTCAGATTGAGTGGGAAGACGAGACAGTTCTGGAGTGACCACGTAGACCGCATAAGTGAAAGAAGTTTAACTCAGATCGTTGTTCAAGAAATACCAGACAGCGTCTACCAATAAGACCCAAAAGGTGAAATGACATCTGGTATTCTGCATCAAAAGACGAAAGTCTCAAATAAACAGATCAAGAGATTTTCAATAAAAAGAAGTCCACGCTAAAAACCGCAGAAATTATAACAGGATTCGTTGTGATAAAACGATGAGTCAAAAGAAAGAACTGTTTACGAAAGAATTTAACACGATTCGGTGGTGACGTTTTTTTTTACTGAATTTCATTAAAGAATTTAATATTAAATACGAATAATAATAATGTGACCTTACACATAACATTGCCAAGACTCATAGCGATCCTCCGGAATCTTGAAGTATTTCATCTTATCGAATTAAATGACCTCTTCACATAGTTGAACCCAGCAAATTGATGGCTGCGAATTGTTGAAGTGAACTTTGCAAATAGCTTCTGAATAATATTGTAATTTCGGTACATTACACTCCACTCCAGCTCCCTGAAGTGAAGACGTTTCGTCAGAGGCACCAAATATATGATATATCATTGATTTCTCCAGCTACGACTTACAACGAAATTGTTTTAAAACTTATTTTCTCACGTATTTTCATTGATATACTCGTATCTTCATTTCAAGCTTATACATTAATTTTTTTGTTTGATCCTTTTTATATTCCCTACATTTAAAATAATACCATGCTATCTGATATCCAATGGCTGGTTACGTATTGCACCTTCCGTGTGATTTTGTGGAATAAAAGCTTGTCATAACTTATGTGTGAACAAATTGACACTCAGTATTTTGTAAATATTGTAGAAATATTTAATACTTACTACCCATCTAACCCCGTTTTCATCAATCCTACAAACACTTCCCTCAGGCCTTACTAGCGCTTTATTTGTTTTTTGTTAGTACTTATGATACTGCGATGTTTTTAGCAGGTTCTATTTAATCCAAACTCTTAATTTATTTTACACAATTTATCTCCTCACTTTCACTTCCGATAGAGGTTTTACATTTGAACAGTACGACGATTGATTTTTGTCTCAGGAAATTTGGGTCCTTAATTTATACAAATTATAAAGATCATTCTTGAAGTATGGAGAATTGTTACATACCACCTTGCTGGATTTCACTAGAATATTCGATTCAACACTTGAATAATCTCAAATAAATACAAATCATTGATAGACACCTACCAAACCATATACTTATTTATAGAAATTTCATAGACATATTATTCAACTAACATAAGCAAACCAAATACAACTATTGATATCTTGCACATTCGTAACAATTCTTACGATATATTTTTTTTGCAGGTTTTCTTTACGTAATCAAAACGTCAAAAACAGCATCTAAATGACAGCAAAAAAAACGTAATAGTATCAGGAGCACATAAACTGTCTAGGGTAGGTAGAATCATAGATAACAGTTTAGTCACAACTCGCAACCACCATTAAGCCTGGAATTGACCAAGTGGGCGCAAATCCTTCAGCCCGCCGTACACCCTTACACTTCTGTGCTCCTAATCGCTTCACAACTCTTGTCTATGGCGAAACCTAGGGAAACTTGGTGAATCTGTAACTTCCAGCGAGCGTCTCTACTGCTGACCTCGGTGATCTTTGGTTCGACTAAGTTTGGAAACTGGTTGATTGCAATGGTTTGATAGATTGGGCCATTTCATCAATATTGGAACAGAGAAACAATAGTTTTGTGCAAATTTTGATTAAAATCTACAATGTATGTTGAAAAATATATTGGCATTTAAGGCTCATATTTAATGCATGCCCACAAACAGGGGCATGTAAGTTCGCGCTCACACATGCTGAATGTGTACATACAAAATAAACTAAACCTCACTCAGAAATTTTGCAACTCGATAAATATATATTTTTTTAAACTTTGGAAATCCACAAACAAAAAAATTATAATCCTTGTTGTTTGATCAATGTTCAAATTCCTGCTGCTTCAACTTTGTTATTACCTAATTGTACCTCTTTGTCGTAACTCTTTATTTTAATTTCTCTATGGTTTTTGTCTTTTCAATTTTGTAATAGTGCCCTCTTGAAAATGACGTAAGCAAGTCAAAAGTACTCGAAGTGAAATAAATACTCAATTTGTAAAAAAACAAAACTCAGTGTTTTTTATTGTACTTTTATAATTCTTCATTAATATAAATGGTAATACTTTTCGTACTGGTGAAAGGAAAAACTTCATAGATTTGCAAGATTCTATGCACAGATTATATTTTATTCTTATAAATGTAAAAACTAGTATATTATTCTTCCAAATTCTACATCTTACTTGAAACATTGTTGATCATTTATTAATACACGCATCTAAAACACTCAAAACTAAAAAGAACGTTTTTTTCCTGAAAATTTTTTTTGGTATTCAAACCACAATTATTATTTTTTGCAACTAAACACATTTCACACATAAAACGCCTGGAACGTGGAACAAAATACCTCTAACGGGCATGTCTCGTATACGCTTGTTTTTTTTTGATGAATCGCTTTTTGGATGAGCACAATTTATGAGGGGTCATTCTTTTTTTGCGCTGCCCTAAGCCAAAAATGTGGTCAAATTATTAATTGCGTGCCCGCAAATAAACCAACACTTTTATTTTAGCAATTGTGAGATTGCCATTTGGTGGATGAATGAATATGCAAAAAAAAAAAATGCTCAAAAATAACATTAAAATAGGGTTTTTTATCTTCATAAACAATATGGTGTCGTATTGTGTTGTTATAAAAATTATAACAAAATTATAACGTGAATGAAAATTAAAAAAACATTGCCGTTGTTGGCACGCTCGTTAGCCGAAGCACGAGCCGAAGGACTACGGAAACAGTCGTATTCTTTCGGCACAACCAAGTTCTCCTGTGTCTTTCTAAGCCTCCTGTTAAATACCTCTTTCATCAATTTTAGTTGTGTTCATAGTTACAAATGAAATTTCAAGCTATTTTTTTACATGTTTAACTTCTTACTAACAGTGTACCAGTGTACACACCTACTACAGTTTTTTGTAGTCTAGTGGTTTACAGAAATAATACTGCATAGAGGGAATGCTTTTTGATCCAAAAACTGTTTTTTTCTCCAGTAAGATCTTTTTAGAAGAGTTCAATTCTTTTGTTTTTTGTCGACGGTTATTATCGCTTACAAAAATTGCATTCTTGGGTAATGATTAACAAAAAAATAATACTAAAACCTAAATTTTGTAACCAAATAATCATTAATTATAAACCAAAAATGATAACAACATTTATTAAATAAAATCTGAAAATTACATACCTATTAAGAGGGGTGTAGATATAGCGATAATACTCTGCATAAAAAAACTCAAATTCAGCAAAAACTATTTTTTTATATGAATTATTTTTATCTCTTTGTTGACCTATTTTGTGTGCTAACTATTTCAATTACAACCCTCGATATTGATTCATTTATATTTGTTGATTTTGTAACAAAAATAACAAATTTATTCTAAATTCACACAAAGCATACAATCACACTGAATTCGATTATTACTTTGAATCGCAGTATTAGGGGCGGATAAACATGTTGGGGGTATTATAATAATAATAGTTAAATATGGGTACTTGTAAATTCCATTAATGTAAAACGTGATTCAAATTACAATGCAGATCACGACTACAACAGTGGGTTTTATGTTTAGCGTTTGCTACTCGCTAATTGCGCTGCCATAGTGGCAATTAGAGTCATTACTCCGAATTCGAACTGAAAACTAACAATGTATACCTGTTTACAGGTAATGCTTGTATTAGATAATGGCGATAATAGTATTGTTTTAATTTATTTACTAGTTGAATACTACGATTTTCCTGGATTCAATGGAAAAAATCAAAAAAGGTTTTTGTTGTATTTTCAAGAGGTTTTAAAAACTCTTCGATATACCTGGACGTTTGATATTCGTTCACTTTAATGTTTTGTTATGGACTGTCTGTGTAAAAATTATATATTTTGGCCGAGTTAGTTTTACTCGTAAATCTAACCGCTAGAGACGCTGGTCTCTCATTCATATAAAACTGTTTAAAGTTAAAAAAAAATAAGTTCACATTTGGAGCTTAGAAAGTTAAAATTGTAATAAAAAAGAAAAAAAAAACACATTTTATTGGTTCCGTCTGTGAAATAATTAAATTATTATGTAATTTTACTCTAGTTTTTGTTTCAGAAATAACCTTTTATATCTCTGACGTCATCCGATCCCAGAATATAACTAATGGGTTCATTATGAATACTTGGGCACTTATAAGTAAACTGATGTTTCATTATTAACATATTTTTAAAATTCAGTTTTTATTTCCTTATTTACATTTACTTTAACCTACATGTCTTTATAAAGGAAAATGTGTTTCTGTACACTAGAGCATTTTGTTTAACAATAAAAGCGTTCTTATTTGTACGGCATACTGGGGTAAAATGAATTTATTATTATCTCTAAGGGTTCATACCTTGAAGATGTTTAATATTTATTTATATCACATACGGTAACAAAAAAAATCGTAATAGGATTTCATACATAAAAAGAGGAGATGCGTGCTAGATAATCCTTTTTTGTTCGTACTTTACTACTTCAGTGCCGTAAAGACCCAACAATGTCCATCACATTATTTTTTTCGACCGCTTCTTTTATTCTGTAACCCTAATACAAGGCGTATAAGATTCCTGTATTATTAGGATGGCATATTATCAGAGAGGTTACGATGTCGTAGATGCCTAACCGCATAATCATGTAGAAATAACATACAATGGTTTCATGGGTCCCTGATACCTACAACCACATCAAATCATTTAATCATAATTTGAAATAGCATCAGAACAAAATATCCGAAAAAAGTTTTTTTTTTGCGTAGGACTCTAGTATGACCGGTGGTTTATTGGAAGAAAATGATTGAATAAATAGGAGGAAAACTTCTTGCTTAGACTCAACTGCCGTAAATCAATGCCCATCAAAATACCTTTTTCGAGCGCTTCTTTTATTTTGCTACCCTAATGCAAACTGTATATGGAATAGGATGGAATTTCATCGTAGAGGTGCGTAATGCCTATTAAGATAGCCAAACACAAATAACCTCCTATGATTTCATGAGTTCCTAATACCTAAAACCCAGACCAAATCATTTAATCATAATTTGAAATTGTGCAAAAACTATTTGGAGGCTGAACGAAAACAGATTATTTACCTATTTTACTGTGGCATATCATATTTGTATTTGGCAGCAAAAACTAGCTCTCAATAAACCAGTCTCCAGCAAGCTTTCTCAAAGTATCTGTATTTTATGCTCGTAGTAGGACATTTCCACCGTATTAATACAAATCTATTTAACCCTTTTCGTTTGCTGAGCGCCTGGTAGATTATTTCGATCACAATTTTAGTTTTCTGAACAAAAAGTATTGGTAGAAAGTAATTGAGAATATTTTTTGACAAATCTACAATATTACAATACTGTCAATTTAGGTTTTAAACTTTGTCTAGGCAGAAATAAACATAAAGTATTGTAATTTAATGGTTCACAACTCTAAATGATGTTTTTAAAGAATACGGATCGAATTGATTTTACATAAACATTCACAGATGCTGTGGGTGTAATTATATCAAAATTCTGAACCACAAAGAATCCCAGAAACTGTTGAAATTTTTCTTAAAAAGTTTGGATATTGTGCTAAATGTACCTATACATTTTTAGTGTTAAATTAGTTAATTTTACACCAATCCATTTATAAGGTGGGATCTCGTTTTTGCTTGGTCTGATACTCACTAAACTTTCACACAAAATAGACGTTCATTACATAAATAAAAGTACTTACCTACAAAATACGTCTACATAAAATCATTTCGCCTTCTCATAGAAACATTGTTCGTAAAAACATGTTAGTGATAATATATTTTATGATAGGGCGTCTATGTATTATGAGACGGATGACTTTACCGTCCTTTGCCTACAACAAACAACAATGTTGTATTGAAAATAACTTTACTACCTATCCAGTTACACACTCGTAATACATCCAATGACAATATGAAATATTCTGTTATTTATGTAGGATGAAAATACAAATAAAAAGTCCCATTGTCTTTGATATTTTTCTTATTCTTCATACAACTATTCTACTTTTGTTTGCTTTCTTCTCTCCATTTCTAGATATATACCCTTCATTTTTTTCCATCTTTTCTCATGCAATCTTTTCCATTTGTATTGATACGTTTTCAAATGTTTTTATTTATTTTAAAGACAATTGTTATTTTTATTAATTTATGGTACAAATTAATATAAAATTAACAGAATAGGTGGTCAGCTTTATGCCAACCTATGTTTAGGGATACAAATATAGTATTAAAGAAAAAAAAAACAAATGTTGAATTTATTAGTACTGCAACATTGATTTGACATGATTTTTGTACTACGAGTACTAAAAAATACATTTTTGTGTTTACATCGAAAACGTAAAAAACAAAAAATGTTGGTCCATCAAAAATTTCAATTAACTTTTTCGTCTATGGAACTCGGCACCGCGTCCCGCGTGTTTTCATACATAGAAACACGATGAAATATTATCAGTACTCCAAGTATAAAACTTTACATTTTAACTCAACCATAGCGTTTCACCAAAAATATATGCAATGAAAAGCACTCCATAGGAGCGCTGTTTCAGTTTTTATGCATTTTTGATAAACGCTTTGGTTGAGTTTAGGCGTAAAGTTTTATATTTCGGGTACGGAATTGCACAAAGGCAAGCCAGTTTTTATTTTGGCCCTTTGAAAAAAAATCTCTCCATAAATTTGCTCCAGTTGTTTATACCATAACAATACACAGTACTTAGAGCGTCCGTAGTCATTGTGTGTATTTTCGGTCATTTTTACAATGAAAATTTGCGCTCAGTTTGATGTTTCATATAGTTGTTTGTCATAGTTATTCCAATAGTTTTTACGTTATTTGAATTTCAATGTTTTTTTCTTCTCTAAATAATGATTGATTCATTTATTAAGTAGTGAGATAAAACACGTTAAAGTCTATTTAGAAATTAAAAAGAGCCCCTTGTAAAAGAGAATTTTACGAACGAAAATATGAGAATAAAAGTTTTTGCAATTAGATTATAACTGAGTAGGTACTAAAGTTTTTACAAATGAAAGTTATTTTATATCAACTTCACAATTTTTCATTTAACGTCATTTTTACGTTGTTTTGTGTGGTTTAATTGAATTCGTGATTGATTTGAGTGGTTATGAAAAACAAACGTCAAATGAATGTTAAAATGGGATATGTACTGAAATACGGAATCATTTCTGGGTGTTGAGATTCAGATAAAAATATAAGGAGATTAACAATATTTTTTGACCAATAAAAGATCTCCGAGGTCAGAGGCATGTGCAACATTCAGACAATTGTCAGATGGAGAAGAAAGAGGAGACCACATGGAAAATAAAATAGGACAACTCAGATCTCCTTTTGCGGGGAGAACGCGGCAATAACTTAGAAGTTCCACTTTATATATGTTTTACTTAGTTACGTTTGCGTTGTGCGCTAAATTATACACAGTCAACGGATGCTCGTAGCATGTCAATTACACCCAAAATATGGATAAACAGGCGATCTTAAACAGTTGTCTACGCATAAATCTTTCAATGAAAATATGACACAAATATTCATCTGTTTCTATTCTATTAATATTAATTTTAATATATATAGAAACAAAACATAAACCGTATTCTAACAACAAAAAAAACAAAACCCAAAATTTAATTTCCTTCGACTATAATACTACATAATAGAGGGAAACTCAAATACATTCCTAATTAAATTTACATTGAACGTTTCGGATATTTCAAATATTTGCGAAGGGTTTTTCCCTCGGACCCTGTAATGAAAGTTGTTTTTTATCCAGAAGTTGCGCCAGATATTTTATCGGCAAAACATTAACAATTTCCTTTGTAAAAGTTTACCCCCAAGAACCCACTCAAATCATGCGTAGATGCGTAGATTATAGCTTTGTGTATGCGTAGAGGGTCTACGAGCCGGACTTAAAAATGTAAACATCAAAAGAAGGGCTTGAAGGCTTAAGAGGGAATTTTTTTCTCGTGGCATTCCCTGGCAGGAAATTCTGAGGAATTCAAACAAACTTGAATTTTTTTTGAAAGGGTCAGGGAAATATTTTAAACAACATCGATCCGAAAATGTTTTATGTACTGTATATTGAACTTCAAATAAAAAACTACATCACTTCTTTTTGATTGACAAAGCTATACTTAAGCATTTAAATATGAAAAAATATTTTATTAAGAAAGGATTTTGTTATCACTGAAATAACATTTTTTTTAATTTTTTTAGCGACATTTGATATTTTCGGAATTCTAAAGATTTCTTTAATCTAAGTAGCAAACTTATATTTTAACTTGGTTAATGCATGTTCACAAGCAGTCACGTGTAAAGACATGCTGCATGTTTACTTAGATACCGGCCAACAAACTGCTATGCAGTTTGGCTGAAGTAGTCATTAAATAAAAATATGTATTATTATATTGAAAATAAATAATTAAAAAAAAAAAAAAAACAAAATAAAAATAAAAACCCGAAACCCAAACGAACATAAAATCTTCAACTTTTGCCGCCCTGCCCTATATAACACGGATAACTTTGGCAAAGTGCACCAATTCTGACGCTACGGGGATCAACATTGTTTAAAAGAAAATAAATTTAACTATATAGAAAGATACATACTTTGTTGAGCCTCTTCTTTCAAGACTTATTTATTTACATTAGATTCACCCATCCCGTTTTTAAATTTTAACTCGTACTTAGAAGTTACGTATTAATTACACGTATTAGACATTAATTCATGCTTTTTCAATGAATTCACTCGTGCATGCTTTCGTTTATAAATTTGCACTGTCTGCTCACAATGATAAGAAATACAATGCATCATAGAAGTAAACACATTAGAATACGTCTCACTGGTTTGGAGCAGTATTTCCCTTGCAAGAATGTACATAACAATGTGACATTTCTCTACGGTTCACATGATCTTTAAAAGTGGTTGCGTTGTTTCTGGTCCTGTCAAAAATACCTGAAATACCTGTGTTATTTTGCAAAAATATAAGAAAGGAACACCAATTTTTGTTCCTTGGTAAGAAAAACACTGTTCTTGCGTGTTCGTCAATCAAAAAAGTATCTTAATAATACAGACTGCGAGTTAAAAAATTTAAAAGGCTAACGGTTTGTATTTACAAACAAAGTAAGAAAACGTTTTTTTTTATTTTGAGAATGAAGGAAACTTTTTTTTTTTTTTAATATGGAATTCAAAATTAAAAATATTTTTGATTTATAACAAAAATTTGCATTCGTTCTTTTCGTTTAGAAAAAAAATCTCCCAAAGGAGCTAACTATACATAAAGTCAACGTTGCAAAGATGTATTAATATTCGATTGTTACTAACTTTAAGGCAACTTAATGCACAACTAAGCAAACACATATGAGGCCATCTTGCTTACAAAATGCTGCATGTGTCTTTACGAAATAAAACTCAAGCCTAAAAGTTTTATAAACTCTTCAACTCCTGTCGCATTTCCCTGAGACAGTGATAAAATTGGTCAAGTTGCACCACTTTTAAACAAATGTGTGGTCAGCCTTATTTTAAAGTATTAATTAAGGGTGAGGAATGATTTTCTAAGAGAAGAATGTGGTGTAAGGGAAAGTGTGAAAGTGAAGATTAAAAGAAGTTTGCTAAGATGGTTCGGGCATATATAGAGAATGAGTGATGAAAGACTGACAAAGAAAGTATATGTTGCTAGAATAGATATATGTCGTGGAAGAGGAAGACCGAGAAAAGTATGGATGGATCAAATTTCTGAAATAGCGAATGAATGGGATATCCAGAGTCATAATAAAAGGAGAGCTTGTATGAAAAAGGTTATGACTCTGGAGGAAATGAAAGAAGTATGCAAGGACAGAAAGAAGTGGCGGCTTATCTGCAATGTTGATTTGTAATGTTGGTTTATTAATTTGTTACATTTGTTTGTATTTGATTGACTTTTGTGTATAGATTTATTTTTAAGGTTTTGTTATTTTATGTTAAATGTTATTTATTATTTGTATTCCTTGACTTATAGGTTGGGATGAGGCTGACCACCCATACTGTAAAAAATAGTTCACTTTGCCAATGTCACCCCTGTGTCAGGGAAGGTCGGCAAAAGTTGTAGGGCTTATGCTCATTTGAGGTTTGGATTTTATTTGTAAGTACACATTTAGCATTTGTAAGCGCGAACTACACGTGTTTGTTTGTGGGCATTCATTTGAGAGCTTTAAATGAATATATCCTTGCAACTTAGATTATAGGTTATAGAATCAATGCTTAATAAATACAATTTGAAACAAGAACTTATTTTTGTGGTCTCAAATAGATTATTATTGAAAACAAAAACAATTCTTTTGTGTGGTAAACAACTGAGAAGGCCGAGCACGTTTCGCATTATTGACGTTTCATTACTTTCAGCTCGTGCTAAGTTCACTAGTCTAAGTAGAAATAAAATACGTTCAAACTCAACCATGACGTTTATCGAAACATGTGTGAAAACTAAAACGCTGAGTAGATGCTCTGTTTTATTCTTCATATACTCTTAATGAGACGATATGTTTGAGTTTAAATATAAATTTTTATACATGGGAAATAGTCCACTCCTGTGTGTGGGTGTTGAAAAATTTTACCACGTATAGAATAAGATAACGAAATTTCGTAAAACAATGTTTTCTGTCTTTCTATATTGTTTCATATACGTATACAGCTTGTTTATGATCCATAATTTTTATTTTTATTGAAAAAAAACTTTGTTTGACTATTTTCATAGTTATTTTTAATAAAAATTAAAAAATATTGCAGCAAAAAATGAACTGAAGAAAAATGAAGACCTCAAAGTGTAATATGAGAAAGAAGAAAAAAGAAGATTGATAAGAAAACACAGTTTTGTAAATAATTTTATGAGCCGGTATGCAATTCTATAACCTGCTTTTACCTGGTAAAAAAATAAACCAACTCATCGAAAAACTTTGTTTTTATTCTTACATCAATTATTTTTAATGAATCTTCACATTGTCAATACGCAAACCCTGAATACTTGTACGAAATGAACAAATCAATACAAAATAATTCAATAAATTGAAAATTGATAAATAATGAATTGATGATGTTAACATTGTTTCTTGTCAAGCAAAAATTAATAGATAGAGTGCATTTCCCTTCTAAAATCTATTTGTAAACAAAGCAGTAGTATTTTTTGCGCTTCATTTTAAGCACCTGGATGAGTAGAAAACATGTCAGTCTTGTACCGGATGTACTTTATATAGACTTGTGAAATTACGCTTTGACGGGTGAAAGGCAAACACATGCAAATGAAAGCCCCACAAAGGCAGCTGTTTTTCCTCCACAAAAGCGACGTTACTCACCTACTGAATTGTCACACGACCTTCCTACCGTAGTACGTATTGTGTTTCACTCAAAACCCAGCTTTGTAGGGATGCTGCTGTTTGATAGAATGAAAAAAAGATGACCTTTCTTGTTTTTTTCAGAAATATTTAAAAAAAAGTTTAATGATATACTATTGTGGATTACACTATATTAATTAAAGAACTTTTGCAGTCAAAAAATGTAATTATATAAGTATTTTAAACCCGATCAATAGTTCAATAGTTTGGTAAAACGCTTGTGTTCAATGCAAGAGTGCTATGGTACGATTTCTTTCAAGGTTCAGAAATAATTTATCGTTTTCGTTTTTTTTTTTTTTTTTTTTTCTTTCTTTCTTTATTGAAATAATATAACAAGTTACATTTCCCAGGAGTTACATAAACTCATTTGGGACTTGGTACTTATACTCTTACAGAATACTTAAAACTAGCCATACAATATAATTAAAAATATATTAATAAAATAACAATTACTGAAGCAAACAAAGACAGAAGAGAATTAGCGTCTCATACCCAAAATAAAACAAAATCATCACACTGGTACAGCATCATTGTAAAAGGACTCTAAGAAATAAGACTTTTAAATTTCAAATCTAAAAATTATATAAGTAGGCAGAAGGCTGACCTCCGTAAGTATATTTGGAAATAAACAGGTCATTTCGAAGAAGCACGCTGAGATGTTGCACTATTGTGCAGCTTAGTTGCGTTAATTTAGTTTTGCATTGCAGAGTGTATTTTAATTTTGATCTGCAAGTGTCTTCTTTTAAATGCCAATAAAAAGTATATTTTACAACCTAGCTTAACCAAAGCAAAACTTTTATTTGGACAAATTTAGTGTTGTTAATAATGATGTATAAATGTAGTTTTTTTTTTTACTTTTTTGCCTGTTTTTTTTAATTTTTCGACATACTCAAAATATATATTAGTGTATATTTATAAAATAACTATGAACATGAATCCTATATATAACAAAAAAAAAGCTTTTTTAATCTCGGAGTGTGTATTTTTTTTCAAAGTATGAAATTAAAAATGTCAAAGTCTTGCTCTCCGCACTACAAACCTCTTCAGTTACCCGGCTACTATTTACATGCCTTGTCCGGACTTTTGTTTTCCGGACGTTCCGGCCTGAAACTTTGTCCGGGCCCGAAAACAAACCGGTCTTAATGAAAATAAACAAGGACAGAGTCGCCTTGTCGGAAAATTCGAGAGCAGAACTGCGGAGTACAACTTTGTACGGATTTTTTTACCGGGAAAATTTTGCATGAATTTTGTTGCAGGTGAAAAATTTCATTAGTAAATGCCACTGAAGTATTTGGATTTTTTTTAGCAACCGTCTGTAAATGTGAACTGAACTGTATTTGCTCTTTTATGTGTGTAGAAAAAACGCCTGATTATTTCTATTTGACTCATAACTTATAACTGGTTCATCCAGCCGTACAGCAAATAGGTATTGCTTGAGAATTGGCGCTGTTTATATACTCGTACCTAGAATAATTAAGCTAGCAGAAGGTTCTAGAGGTGTGATTCAAACAAAAACAGTGTTTTCCAAAGAAATCCGCGTAAAATTATTCTTATTATTTATTGATTTCCTTATATACAATCGCTAGCCCATTTTGTAAAAGAATCGTTTTATTTGAAAAAAGACATGATTTCAAACGCTGGCATATTTCTGACGAATTTTCTTGACAATGGTATAAAATTTGTAAATAAATTGTACATAAATGTACCTTTATCGAATCGACCAATTGTGGTCTAATAGGTAACGCTATGTACTGACAATTAAAAGGTACTGGGTGCGATTACCAGCTAACCACTAAAAAAAAACTTTTTTGTGTGACAAAGGTAGATTACCCAGGTTAAAAATAAGCGCTAGCCCAAAAAACAGTGACGACCAAGCATGCATTTACAGGGCCCTTGAGATGTGGTTCAAATAAAAACAGCGCCCACCAAATAAGTCAGGCTGTTATTTTTTATGGTTCCCTGCGATAAATAAGAAAAAAAGTCATCATAAAAATCAATTTTGGTAAGTTAACAAAAATTGACAAACGAGTTTTACTGTTTGTATTTGTTTACAAACTTGGTCCTCAGTTTAAGTTGTAAAAAATAAACTAAAAGCTTAACTCACCGTTAAAAAAATCTCAGTATAATAATAAGAGTAGTTGACCAGATTGAAAATCCCGAGCACCTGTACAGCAGAGCGCCACCCTTAGCCGGCGGGTTAATTATAAAGTCGAAAGTTTAATAGTTGCCGAGCTACAGTGGACGAGAAGAAAGTTGGGCGTATAGGGTTTAACGCAAACCTATTGCGAGAGGGCAGACAGAGTGTAACACGCTTGTAAAAATGATAATTTCCTTTATTTTTTAATCTTTTCGAAATAGCGAGTGAATGGGATATCCAGAGTCATAATAAAAGGAGAGCTTGTATGAAAAAGGTTATGACTTTGGATGAAATAAAAGAAGTATGCAAGGACAGGAAGAAGTGGCGGCTAATCTGCAATGCTGATTTGTAATGTTGGTTTATTAGTTTGCTACATTTTTTCCATAAGAAATTTTTGACATTTTTTTTTTGTATAGATTTATTTTTAAGATTTTGTTGTTTACTTAAATGTTATTTATTACTCGTATTACTTGACTTATAGGTTGGTATGAGGCTGACCACCCATACTGTACAAAATGGTTCACTTTGCCAATGTCACCCCTGTTTTAGGGAATGTCGGCAAGAGTTGCAGGGTTAATGTTCGTTTGAGGTTTGGATTTTATTTGTAAGTACACAATCAGCATTTGTAAGCGCGAACTACACGTGTTTGTTTGTGGGCCTACATCTGAGAGCTTTGAATGAATATATCCTTGCAACTTAGATTATATTATTATTATTACTATATCAAATATTTTTTCCGTAAAGATATTTGTCACCTTTTATGTTATTTTACTCTATTATTAATCTGAGTTGAAAAGGTGTATTGAATTTTGAAGGTAGACACATACTGTATGTGTGCTTACAAAATAAACCAAACCTCACATAAACCTTGCAACTCCTTGCTCCCCCAGTTCTTGTTTGCCGTATAGACCAATTCTGTCAAACATGATTTTTTAATGCAGTTGTCTTAAGTATCAAATTCTACACAATCTGAGCTAAGAAAAAACGTCAAACTTGATAATGTCCGAGTTGTTTTAAAGATTTTTAAAATCAATTTCCTGTTTTCATAAGACGCATTGGTCCAGTACTCATGCAAAAATTGCTCTTGTAAAATTAGCTTAATGGTCTATACGGCAAACAAGAACTAAAGCAGCGTCCTGTCTTTCTTTCCCTAAAACCGGTATGGCTTTGGTAAAAGTTAATCATAATGTCGTTTGATCTCTATCAGATGTTGTAATCATAAAATGTTCTGTAATTAAAGGTATTTTCCTCTTTCATAGTCCTATTATCGTAAGGTAATGATTTCTGAGCGCTAAAAAATAATCGCTTGTATTTAGGATGCTGCTTTTATTTATTATGGTCAGACTAAATGTGTAAATTATTTCAAAACATATTTTTTTACCTCATTTTAAGTTCTTGTACAGATTTTCATAAATAAAGTAATAAATGAAAACTTGAAAGTATTATTTTTTTCTTAAAAATTATAAAAACCTTTTTTTTTTTAATTTTCTGTCACTTCATTGTAGTTACAAACATTTGGACTGCTAGAATCTCCATGTTTCTTTCCTTATTTCAATTTTAAAATGACAAAAAATATCTCTCATAATGTTGGGACGGATATGTAGCAAAGAGATGTTTTGAAATAATTAAGCACTTTGAAACTAAGACTCGTGTTTTGAGCTGTGCTAGCTTTCAGAATCATCTCCAAGGATTAGAATAAGCTCTTTCAGTAGCCGCCTTCAGGTTCCCGTTGATGCAGAACAGGCAGCTAGTATATGTGTGGATGTATAACAAGTAAGCATTATAAAGTTGAAAAGCAGAGGATTATTTTAATGCAAGGATAATGGCGAAAAACTGTGCATGAGTCTTGGTAACTTATTAAGGGGAACAGAAATAAAGACCTGTTTCTAGAGAATACAAAATAAACCGTACTTTATTTTGAGGTAAAAAGTTAGTTCAAAGTAGCTTCAAAATACCCTTGTAGACCTTTTGATTCTAAGTGAGAAGAATGTCAAAAGGATAAGGCTTTCGTGCTTGAATTTGCGTTGTTAACACTAGCGCTGGATTGAACTCTACCTGCGGCGTGTCGACAATACATTCGGCACTGGTTCAACGGATGTCATTAGGTAATTATTAATAAATAACTCATTAAAAATATTAAACTTTGAATTGTTTATTGATAATTTTAAAACCTGCTCCTAGCCAGGCAAAATAAGTTGGTGTATTTCATTTCTCTTCACAGATCTATTTTTTAGATTATAAAAATGTTAATAATTTCTTGCAACTTGTATTTAAAACGTTCTTGTGGTGGGTATTTTAATAATTTATTATTAAACATATTTCCTCAAACATCTAGCGCGTGCATGGGGTATAGGCAAATACATTTCAGAATTAATATATTCTTCTATTCCTTTAAATTAATACATTTGAAATTGACTAAAGTGCTAAAAATGGCTGCAATTGAACTTAAACTTTGAATTTTATTGATTGTAGAGGCATTAACTTTGTAATCGTTCATCATTAATGATAAAGGAAAAACAGTTTTGTTTTCGATTACGTGAGTATATTTTTATAAACCACAACCGGTTTCGCAAACATCCGTTCGCATCATCAGGTGGATAAATTAATGTAGATAAAAAGTATTAATTTATCCACCTGATGATGCGAACGGATGTTTGCGAAACCGGTTGTGGTTTATAAAAATATACTCACGTAATCGAAAACAAAACTGTTTTTCCTTTATCATTAAACTTTGAATCTTAAATCTGAATATCAAGCTTAAATAGTTTTTCACCGTACATTGCCTACCTATTAGGCGCATGTGCCTGTATGGGATGCACGACCCTGTAAAACATCATTCTTTCGTTTAGTCGTTAGGACGCCTAACTCCATTAAAGGGTAAACATAAATTTCATACTGCAGCATCAACCCTAAACTCCCGTCGTCCTAAATTTTTGTCCCTCCGTGAGTTAGTAATGAACTGACGTTCACGCACCATATCTTACAAGGGGACACAAGTGCTCCTTGCCTAATTCAGCAATGCGGCATCCAAGGCTATTCCATGGACATTCTGAGCACACCTGTGCCAGTAATGGTTTAAAAGTTGGAGCTATTTTTGACCTTAAATTTAATGAAGCATTTACGTGTATCTATAAAAAAATGTTATAAGAGCAATTTTCCATTGTAATTTACTTTACCCCCACCTCTTCAAGCCCGTTCATCCCCTCAGTATTAAGTTGAGGAAACATAACTGATGAAATCATTATATTATCGTGTAACTTACATTTTAACAGTATATTTTTTTTTTACTTAAGAATATTTCAAGTAAGTTAATTAAGACTGGATCTAAGGTTTTAAAAGAGTTTTATGTTAAATGGTTAACAGTTTCATATAAACTGCACATAACTTTATGAAAACTGATTTTTTTAAATGTAAAATCACTAAAACAGTAGCATTGACCAGAATGTACCTTTATTGTTAAGGCACTTTCAATTCCTTGACTTCTGAAATGCCATACTGTAAAAAACGGTTAACTTAGCCAAAGCCCCCTTTGTTTCACGGAAGATCAGCAAAGTGGTAGGGTTTATGTTCCTTTGAGGTTTGATTTTAATTTGTTAGTGCACATGCACTATTTTTAAGTACAAACTTATGGTTAAGCTCACATCCTTTCGATTAAAAGCCCAAGGCGTTAACTACTAGACTACAGATCGGTCATCTCTAAAATCAAACGCCCATTTACCAGTACGGTCTACGACGGTTCTCTCCATGCTACGACGGTCTTCTCTTTGCTACGTTGGTACTCTCTATGCTACGATGGTCCTCTCTGTGCTGCGATGGTCCTCTCTATGCTACGACGATCTTCTCTATGCTACAACGGTCCTCTCCGTGCGACGACGGTCCTCTCTACGCTACGACGGCTCTCTCTTTGCAACAACGGTCCTCTCTGTGCTACGACGTCGTAGTACTTGGATCGAGGCGATTGTTCACGCCGCGTCGCACCAACTAATTAGGGGAGGGGGGGGGCGCGTCTCACGGCTCGGACAGCCAACAGAGATTAATGATTTTAATGGGCATTTTCAAATCGCCTGTCCCGCAGCACAACTAATCTATTTTCTGTCCCAATTATTGATTCTTTAATTAGGGGGAGTTTGTTACATTACTTGATAATAATTATTTCATTACCAGTAAAGAATGTATAAGAAAAAGGAAATCATTGATGATTAATTATATCGCTAGAGTTGATGGGTGAATTATATATTTGTTTATGATTTATCCGGTTAATAGTTCAATTGTTTCAACGACGTTACCATGTTGAAAGCACCGGCTCCCAAAGATCACCGAAGTTAAGCAACATTGGGCGTGGTCAGTACTTGGATGGGTACCCGCTCAGGTACACCGCGTGTCGTAGTCCGTAGTAGCAACACTTCGGACTCGTAAATGGAAGGTTGTGGATTCGGATCCCGGCGGAGCACAAAAATATACCATTTATATTTCGAATGTGCTCTTCGCTGGGTAGAAAAAATCATAAACCTTTACCAATGACCGGTCACCAAAGGTCCATCCAGCCTTACAGCAACTGGGTCTTGCTTGAGTATTGGCGCTTTGTAGCGACGACCAAGCTCGTACACCTCTGCGGCACTACAACAAGTGTCATAGACCCCTAGAGTCTTTAGAATCTAGGGAGTCTCCCGCACAGGATTTCTTAAAAAAAAAAAAAAAAATTGTTTGTGGTTTTTAACTTAACTTGAAAACATTTTAATATCAATCTTAAGAAAGAATTGATACTTTTAATTGAATTTGATTAAAAATCATTTCTCAGCATTTCCAAGACACATAAATTCACTCCTTTGAAAATAAAAAATTAAATCAGGCTAACTTGTAATTAGAAATTGCTTAGTGAATGCGAACAAACACTACATAATTATATTACTTATGCAGTTAATATACAATAAGTAGTTGTTTGCTATTCAGGGAAATGAAAACTACAACAAATATTACAAAAATGACTTTATAAATTTTACTCCCAAAATCTACATTACTTTCAGCGAATAGTATGATTTTATGCACTCAGCATTACATTTCCATAGTCCTTCTAAAATCATCCAGTCATATACACATTTCAAGCTGTACTGAGTATACATGGTATATCCGTTCACCACATGTCCCCAGCAGAACATAGTGTGAAGTAAGCGCCGACTACATTAGGCGGTCCAACTAGTCTCCCCACGGAATTACTCGCAGTAGTTCTCAAAACACATTCCACTGAGTTTGATTCTCTTGTTGGCTCTACTGGAATTGTACTTCAGCTCGGTCATCAATTGTAACTAAGCGAGATGCATCTAAATATGTTCGACAGATATGTAATTAGTTTGGGGTTGGCATGCAAGAAGTCTTTAAACATTTGTTAGCCAAAGTCATTCGTAGACCTTACATTTTTTCACGGAAGAATAATTAAAATAATCTGTGCCAGTTATACGCAATACAGGGAAACCTCTCATAACGAGCGTAATTCGTTCCAGAATCTCACTCGCTATTTGAAACAATCGTTAAGCGAAACAAATTTACCCATATAAATCAATGTAAAACACGATAATGTGTTCCATACAAAATATAGTTGATGGTTTGTATCGAATCAATTAAGTGAAGGATTGTATCGGTAACTAACTCTTAATTTTTTATTTGGAATATTTTACAGGTACCCAACTTTAAATTTTGAAAAACTTTATTTTTGAGGTTTAAAAATGGATTTCTAGCTCTTTTTAGATGAAAGTTTTGTTACTTAATGTCGTTAAGACTATTTAAGGTTGACAAGATAATGAGTAGCTACTTAATAGTGTAATTTAAGTAAATAGTAGCTTACAAAACTAAGTTAGTTTAAAATAAACATGTAATAATAATAATATTAGGACAATTTATTTGGTGAAAGCTGTTCTTGTATGAAGTACACCTCAAAAGCCCTCTAAGATGTTTATATGAATTTTTTCATATAATTTATATTTTAGCATATCCTCACTTATTTTTTAACAATAAGGGAATACGAAAAACCAATACTAAAAAAAAAAACATTTTTGTTCTGTGTCGTATCGATTTTTTATTCATACGTTTCAGCTACAAGTTCAATCATCCTTACTCTCATCCACACACAGCCATTTCCACACATTCAAGTACAGCCTCAAAGCGATGCCATCACCCCCGCATTGGCAATTCTCATTCATAATTCAAGTTAACTTCTGTCTAATATATCATCATTTCCACCAAAGTTTCTTTCCATTTTTCCCAAGCGCCTTTTTCTTTTCGCCGCCGATGGATCTACAATCTACATACAGTTCGTGACTGTGCAAGAGGCGAACAGTTTGAAAAAAAGAAGCGCTCCATTCGCTTAGGGGTGGAAAGTTGGAAGGAATTATTCTAAACGGGATATTATCCAGAATGAAATCTTTTTAACGGTCTTATCTCAGTATCAATACCGAGTTTTAAAAAGTTCTTTCTCAGATAAATCGCTTGTTTAACACTGAGATATGTTATTTCTAATAATGTTTCCTTATAGAATATTTTTTCCATTAAAAATCATTTCAGGATTTTGTATGGGTAGTTTTTAAAGTATTTTAAAGCAAATGATTTCTACATAGTTCCAAATCGTTAGGAGTAAAAAACACAATGTTTTAAAAGTGCATAATCTCTAAATACTTACATTAAAAAATGATTTACCTTACTGCACCATTCGGGTCAATTATCAATGTATAAGCAAATCAATATCGATATATATATTGGCTACAAGCAAAAATAAATCTATTTTTATTGAATCCGACTTGACATCGATTATTTATTAGTATTTTCCATAAAATCTAACTACATTTAATGGGTAAACCAATATCATTGTAGATTTCATTCCATATTTTATAAGATATCGTTGCTATTGCAGAAATGCATTTAAAGACAGAGGTTTTCCACATTTTGCGTAAAATTAAACTTTTATTAAAAAAATCCGTTATCATAGTTTTAGCTATCTAAAAGAAGATTTAACCTTGATAATTTAAGTTATAATTTAAGCTGCATGGGATATAAAGGATTTAAGCAATTATCTTGGGTCACAACTAGATAAGAAAACAATAAATAGAAGAATCCGAAAACTGTAACTTTAGCAACAGAGAATTCTTTATATCCCTACATTACTCGATAGCCAACTCCTCCAAACAAACTCTTTATAATTTCGCAAATAAGCCAATTTTTTGGCATCGATACAAGTTTGCAGATTGTCCCGGCCTCGTGTAGCTACGAGAGCTCCCGAATAAACAAAACCTGTCAAACCGAGATATAAATCACTCAGCCGGAGGAACGTGCTCCCCAGTTGAAATTTATCGGAAAGTCTTGCGCCTTATTAGGGAAGAAAGCCGAGAGACGGCGAGCGTGCGGTCTGGGAGAGAAACTGTGCCTGTTGTGTCTAATCTATTGTGCGGAAATAAAGATTATCCAATAAGACAATCATAATATAAGCTGCAAATATTTAAAAATTCAAATCTTTATGTTTGTACTGGGCTCTCTTTTAATTAAACTGCAATTATTTATTAAACACATTTTTTTTTAATAAATTTGTGGAAAGGAATGCAATCAACCAATTTATTGTACCTGGCCAGTTGTCTTCGTTTGAAAGCTGAAGTTTGTGGGCATGCAACGGCATCTGTTGAACCAGGGTCGAAGTTATGGTCAAGTGGGCTAGACGAATTCGAACGAACCAACGTTATCTGGTTCCAAATACGCTAGTCAAACATGCGCCTCTAACCCTCGGCCATTACACTGACCATATTGGTTCACAATTTACAACAATTGTTTCTAGGTCTGGTTTTCGAACTTCACGGCTCAATGTTTTATCGACACTTTAGATGCAACAGAGATCTTTCTTGCGTATTCCAGATCATTCTTCGGTTTCTCGCTCATACCAGAACGTCATTCTACGCACTATCACCATCATGGACTATTCCCAGATGGTTCTACCCTCACTATCATACATAATATATAGATGCTTTTATTTCGTAGTTCGTAACAATATTAAACAGACACGTGTAAGCTCGAGCTTACAAATGCTGCATGAGTACTTACAAATTGAATTCCAAACCTCAAACGAACATTAACGCAACTTTTGCCGATCTTCCCTGAAACAGGGTGACATTGGCTAAGAATACTATTCTTTTACAGTTTTGGTGGTCAGCTTCGTACCAATAAAAAAAAAGATTGGAAGAGGTGTAGAAAGGTACCAAGTTTAAAGGTCACGGCTAAAGACAGGCGAGGTGGGGGAGAAAATGATTGAATTAAGAATCAAAACTTATCTCTATAAGGTTTTAGTGTCATTGGAAGAGGAAGTATTTTGCTAAACGAAATTGAACATATCTTCTAATGAGAATTTAAGAGGTAAGATAATTTGAGAAACAAATATGTGCTCAAAGATTTTATGAAAGCTATCCCGTAATTATTATGTAGATTGTAAAATGCGCATTTATTTTGCATATTAAAGGACGTTGAAAAGTACGCGGGTGCATTTTTACACTTTTTACTAATATTTCAAGAGATAATCTACCGTTTGGTGTTTTTAAACTCAACCATTTTGTACGCTATCTCGCGCCTGATTTCAGCGTAGTCAGGCAACCCGCACAGCACGCAAGTTGTGCGGGCAAACTTCCATACAAAAGGTAGGCGCCGACCGCATCTTGCTGTGAGAAGAAACATCGAAGTGGGAAACAACTAATGCATACAAATACAGAATGCTCGGGTCTTATTGAAGACTTTAACCCGCTCTTGTTTAAAGCTTTTATTTTTTTTGCGGGTGAAAACAGTTCAGATAAAAATAAACTTCATGTGAGAAATTGCAGTAGATTTTTTGTTGTTGTTGTTTTAGTTTATATTTAACTTTCTTCATACAACTTAATTTAAAAATACAACTACGGTTTAACGGCCTTTTCTGTAAAATAATGAACTTTCTTCAACAATATATTTAAAAAAATCCTAATTTTCTCAGACAGTGCTGTGTCACAAATGGACATAACTGATCTGATCTAATCTAAGTTACAAATATATATCACATTTAAGATTCACATTTAATGTAATCCCACATGCAGACTCCTATAAGTTCGATCTTACACATGCCGCATGTGGATTTACAACATAAAACCCAATCTCAAATGAACGTAAGCCCTGCAACTCTTGCCGGCTTTTTCTGAAACAGAGGTGACATTGGCAAAGTGAACTATTTTTTACAGTATGGGGGGTCAGTCTCATACCAAACTATAAGTCAAGGAACATAGTAATCACGAAACAGATAAAAACATTATGACAATTATGAAACAAAATTCTATAGTAACCAAACTAAATATGTTACCACAGCAACTCAGTTTATAAACGTCACAATATTTTTTTTACGATTCCAAAAAAAACAAATACCTGTGTACGTATAACCGATGTGGATACAATCCAAAAGGACTTTTTAATTTATGTAATTTGACGCATAATATGTGTGATACCTCTGTCGTGCCTTTTTGACAACTTCCTAGAAAGGACTTCCACCTTTAGATAAAATAAAAAGATTTGCATGAGTCCAGAAATCTTACATACAAGACTTGCGTAAGATCAGTTATAATGCACGCCGACAATATCCAATAATAGAAAAACTAAAAGCCTGCTGGAGATGAATGTTCCTAGAACTTTCTATTTCCTAGAATCCTCAATGAAAACATCAGGTGGTCTTTTGATACAGAGGACACTGTGCGATAGAGCAGAGTCAGGAGTAGATGGTAGAGGCACCACGAATATAATGGACTTCTCAAAGATCTCACATCTTGCTAATTTAATGTAATCTAGTCTAAGTTGCAAAGATATGTAACATTAGGGATTCACACAATATGCATTCTTACCAGCAGACACGTATAAGTTCGCGCGTGCACATGCCGCATGTGAACCTACAACATAAAAACCCAAATGTCAAATGAACATACACCCTACAACTCTTGCTGACCTTCCCTGAAACAGGAGTGACATTGGCAAAGTGAGGTCTTTAGCATGAGTGGTCAGCCGCATGCCAACCTATAAGTTAAGGAAAATAGACATGACATATTACATAAAATGAAAATCTGACGGGTTGTCGCCTCCCTGGAATACCACTAAATAGTTGGAACGGTAGATGGACTTCAACCTCTCAAGAGCAGCTTGCAAGAGTAAGAGATCGTTGATCTAAACATAAAAGAAAAAGAGAGTCCATAAACTGTGGACCCTTCTAACACATACATCTAGGACAGCTAGCTTTACCGACCGTATTCTATGGAACATTATTTTTACGTGTCTCTTCTATAGAAGAAGTGTTTTACTTGTACACTCTCTCAGCTTCGTATCATTCAAATTCACTTTATCGATACATTGAATATAATATGATCTAAATGAAGAAGTAGAGGAGTCCATAAACTGTGGACCCTTCTGACACATACATAGGGAACAGCTAACTTTGCCCAATAAATTCTATGGAACATAACTTTTCAAGTGCACCGTCTTTAGGAAAAGTCTTTAAAAAAACGCATCTGAGCCACACATCTGGTGTAACTCCTTGCCGCGTTATCCCCGAAGGGTTTCACATGTTGCGAGTGGAACCTATTTATTTCTACAGGTAATGGAGTGAACTTCAGTTGAATGGGGGAAATGGGTTATGGGAGATGAATGTTCTGCCTCAACTGTGAGGAGACCTTCTCGATACATCGAACACGGTACCACACACGTCTCCAGTGCGTATTATTCAAGCAATTTAGTGCGAAAACATCCTTCTGTCGGAGCAATTGAATTGTCAATCAGTGGCGTCTTTGTTGTGTGACATGACTCTGCTCCCAGGCACACAGATGATTTGCGGCCTGCGATGCTCTATCAATCATAAGCTCGGCGCTGAGCACTGTATTAATTTAATCTGGCGTAATCCCTTCCGAGCGGAACATACGTGACAAACTTAACTACCTATAGAGTACAACTTAGCTGGGGAACGTGCAGGGTTTGAGATATTTCTAGAAGAAACCAAATGTATGTACTACAGTTACACAATTACGTGTGTACTTTAGTTACAGATACATCGTATTTTCTCGAATTGAAGTTATTATGAGGTTGACACCATGCTGTACAAACTTTGTTCACTTTTTCCAAAGCCTTAAATATTAAATATATTCTTGGATCGGTCCGTAGTCTAATGGTTACCACTTCTGACTCGTAAATGCAAGGTTGTAGGTACGAATCCCGGCGGAGCACAAAAAATACCTTGATATTTTCAAATACGCTCTTCGCTGGGTGAAAAAATCATATTACTTTACCGGTCATTAAAGGTCCATCCAGCCTTACAGCAACTGGGTCTTGCTTGAGTATTGGCGCTTTGTAGCGACGACTGTAAGTTGAAAGAGGATGTGAGAGTTATAGTATTAAAGAATGTGATGAGATGGTTTGGGCATGTGGAAAGAATGAATTATGATAGACTGACAAAGTATATGCACAGAGGAAGTGTGAAAGGAAAAAGAGGTAAAGGATGACCGAAAAAAATATGGAGTGATCAGATTGAGGAGGTTGTGAAAGAATGGAATATAAAAAGTGAGCGTAAAAAAAGAAAATATTTTGAAAAAGGTAATGGATATGAATGAACTGAAAGAGGTATGTAAGGATAGGAAGAAGTGGAGGCAGCTCTGCAGAGGCTCTGGCCACCCCTAGCGGCATGGAGACAGAGTTACAGTTACAGGTTTCGTCTACTCTTTTCGTTTCTTCTCAGAAAAATCAAGACGAAATGTCTATAAAATAGTGTCGAATCAAAGTCATGTTTAATTTGATTTAATTTGATCTCCTACTGTTATTGTGTCTTTAACTTTAGTTTAAATGTAAGACTCACGACTTGCTCTCTGACGCGTCGTACCTCTCCCATTCAGCGTTCACGGTATTATTACACGGAATTAATACAACATTATGTAATAATTCGCCTAGAAATGCCTTATTTACGTACGAGTGCCAACTGGCGTAGAGCAGAGCACAATGACTGTGATATGCCGAAGACAATAGCAGAGGAAGCCTTGTCAAATATTTAGCGGATCAGATAGAGCTGTGATACTTTGTATAGAGTTATGTAATGGAAATTAGAATTATTGTTTCATTTGACTTTTGTGTGTACATTAGAATAAGTAGGTAGCTTATAAAAATATGTCGATAGACGATGGTATGAAAGGTGACCGTTGTTGTTGTTGTTGTTTTTGTATCCTGCCGCCGTTCCTCTAGGGGTGGCCGGTACCTCCACACAAGTGCCTCCACTTGACTCTGTCCTGCATACTTCTTTCATCTCATCTAGTTTCATCACTCTTTTCATGCACGCTCTTCTCTTGTTTCCACTTTGTAAATTCCATTCTTTCGCAATCTCACTTATCTGATCAATCCATTCTTTTCTAGGTCTTCCCTTCCACGCTTACCTATAACATTCCCTTTATACTCTTTTTTGTCAATTGGTCTTCATTACCGTAGAGGAACATAAAGTGGTTACCCAGAATGTCAAAGGGAGTGGAGAAACCGCAGATGAAATGATGGGATGATGTTCCTCGACTTATAGATTCTTATGAGGCTGATCACCCATACTGTTATAAATGGTTCACTTTTCCAATGTCACCCCTGTTTTAGGGAAGGTCTGCGAGAGTTTTAGAGCTTATTATCAATTGGGATTGAGTTTTTATGTTGAAAATTCACATACGGCATGTAAATGCATTTAATATGAATCTTAAATGTAATATATATTTTCTTATTTATTATTTGGAGCCAAGTCAATTAGAGATCGGTGTCTATAATAACTTTTAACCTTAATGCTGTGGCTCAAAACAGGGACTTACGCTTTTGTTGAACCATTGTCGCAGGCTTTTCAGCCACGGTCTTCTTCGATGTCCCTAATTTCTTCTCCCCTCAATCTTACCCTGTATGATAAGATGGAGAAGGCGTTTGTAACTATGATGTTTAGTGAACGGCAGGGAAAAAGTGAGTAAGCAAGACGTTTAATAGGGAAGCTTGAAGAAAAATTTAAGCGGTCCATATATTGTAAAAAATATATTATTTATTTGTTGTGAGCTGTTCGTTGTATATAACACCTCAAAAGCTTTCTCCAATTTCAACCATATTTGTTGCGCTTCTATTTTGACTACAAAGGACTTAAAATTTAATTCAATTTTCATTTTAAACGTGGGTATAGCACAACTTTACATTATTATGTATTATAATACCATTGTATAATGTTTATTGAATTTCCTGTTAAACATTAAATAAAATTCGAAATTAATGGTGAATGCGGGAACAAATGCCTAAAGGGATTTATCATAAATTAATAATAATATCAAATACTTTCGAACTTACTCATTTTATATACCTAATACTCAATATGTAGGTACATAAATTTCAATATTTTTAAGGGTTTGATGGTTTACACAGTGAAAGTCCATTGTATATTAATTAAATAAAACACAGTTTCAAGTCACTTTTATATTCTTTTAATTTTGTCTGACGTTTTCGCCTAACAAGGCATCATCAGGACAATGACAAATCAAATTAACTAAATTTGAGTTGTTAATTTTATTTGTCATTGTCCTGATGATGCCTTGTAAGGCGAAAACGTTAGACAAAAATAAAAGAATATAAAAGTGAATTGAAACTGTGTTTTATTTAATTAATAACATAAATTTCAAATTACTAACCTTTTACACCACGCTTTAAGCAAGGAAAGTTGCATAAGTAAATTATTGGTATTTTTTTCTTTTAAAATATCAGCTTTATTATTTTATTTTTACATTAATAATTTAAAAATACCACTATCCAGCAAAAAAGTAAAAAAAACATTAAAATATTTGATGAAAAAAATATCATGGGTTAGAAAAATGGACATTTGACAAGGTGTTTGCAGACCGTGCTGTGTTGTATATTTTTGGTATTTAGGCTTGGAAACGATTACCTAACGTGATTTGAGGCAATTTAGATGGTTTTATGAAAATGAAGTATTTGAGATGTATCTGTACTTGACTTAGATTTACTTATAACCACCATGAAATAAAAATATACAAATGGCCTTTATAAAAAGTCGTAGGCAGAACGCTTTTCTATATTTTCCTAGGATCCAATTGTTTTGTATGTACATTGTACACACTACTTCTAGAACATTTTGTTGACCACCCTCAATTGCGTAAATAGAAAAATATATTGGATGTTTGACAGCACCCAAAATGAGTGATTTAGTTTTAATACAGTTTTTTCCATTAACACAATCGAAGGGAACTTACGTAATTATTTATTTCTGAAATTATTTTGTCTCTAAGAAATGATTTTTTACTGCTAACTTTTCATTGTTTTTGTGTCTGTTCTATCAACTATTTTGTATCATAAATTTTCTTACTTTACAATATACTCGTACATGTATCAGCTCTTAAATTTAAATTCAGTGCGTTTATCAAGCCATTGGCGTAGCTCCTTCAGTTGCGATGTCTTTTAACCACTTTGAGTCCTTTTATCACTTACGTTGAATCGTTATTACTTTCGTTACATATAACAATATCAAAGCGAAATAAAATAAATGGCGATAGCTTATGAAGCTCTGTGTGAAGTGTGCACTCGCGTGAATTCATTATAGTACTAGTACGTTAGTGTAGGTGGCATTTACACTATTTACTGGTACGAAAGTAATCGCATATTATGTAAACATTCCATAATGAAGGGATTATCGCCTTAGTTTATTCATTTTGGCTTTTGTTGAGCCCGTAGGTTGTGTAAACAATGTGTCTTTTCATTTAAAAGCAGACTCGGTTTTGAAATCACTATGAAATGATAAATGGCATACTCATGATTTGATTTGTTTAATTTATTATAATTTTAATGATATTATTTAAACGTATTTACAATAATTATAACTACTAAGTTAAAATTTATTTCTCGGATATTACACGAACCGTTATCAGATAACATACATTATTCTCGACGTAAGCGACGTAGCTAACGTCTTCAGGAGACACCCTTTCTGCACGATGACTAACAAAACGTCGAGAATAATGTAAGTACTCTTATAACGGTTCGTGTTATATCCAAAAAAATAAAAAATTGGAGTTATAATTATTGTAAATATGTCAAACGACCGTAATTACAACCTTAACCTAACAATTATTTAAACGTAAATAAAGAAGTTTTTTTACAACAACAAAAAAAATGTAAATTTGATCCATCCATCTTAAAACTTTCATTATATAAATAAAGCTATTAGACCTCATGGGTTTTTTATGACCATGAAATATTCTTACGTGGTACAATACTTTTTTTCCTAAAACTGGCCTTCTTTGCTTAGTAAAAAAACCTTAGACTTTCGTAGCTTACCATTTGTCATCATCCAACCAATATTTTTTTGCCACACAATTCAATTCATAGATATAATTTTACAGTTACATTTATTCGTTGTTTCAATCGAAGTTTCCCTAAGACAATAACAAGAACGTCTTATCCTTTGTCAGGTTGCGTCTTGAGAAAGTGACATAGTAAGATTTATCAGTAATTGTTAGGGTCCTACAAACCGACGCTGGGGCTCCAATTTGAGTCTTGCGGTCTAAGCGAGAGGATTTGGGAAATCAATGTTTCGTCGCCTGTTACAGTGATCCCCAGGAAATATCCGGGCTAATGAAGTTACAAGGAGGTACACTTGTTAGGACGACTTGTTATTTTGAAAAAAATGTCGTACATGTACTCGTCAAAATATTTTTAATACACAAAAAATGAGAGAGTTTTCGAATTAAAATAGTAAAACAAAACGTTTACTTCATGCTGATTTCAAACAAATTATATCTATGTCTCTTAAAAAATATCAAGGGGCACGGTTGGGCATTAACTAGTATAAAGAGTGAAAATGTATTATAATGCTTCAATGGACTCGGAACATAGATACCACGCACAACAAATTGCGACGTCACTCAATATTTGGATATTGGTTGCTAAAGATCCTAGTCCCATAAGGTTGTTAAGTTTTCCCGTCGAGAAAAATCCAAGTTTTAAATTTGTGTTGCGTCCATTAGTGGCAGTTGTGGAACTATTGAAGTAAAATACATTTATTGTAGCATATACTTTTTTAAAACAGTAGTAAAATAACGTGTCAGTGTTTAATTTTTTTTTACAGGTTCATCTTAGTAACTGAATTTTTCAAATCATGTATTGAATATTTATACGCACATAACCTTATTTTGATTGAAACACTAGCTGAAAAAGTTATTTAACGAGAACTTTTAAAGTATTTTTTTCAATTCAATTTATTTCAACAAATTTCCAAGTAGGTAATGTGTTTTGCTTGAAACGAAAAATGTTTAAAAAAAAATTAACTTTTCACTTTAATACGATATTATTTTACAACCATCTCTGATAAGGGTATTTACGCTCACTGAATATTTTCCCTCCCTCCATACTAAAGCACATTCTGTACTCCAGACGCAAATATGATTAAAAATTTTACGATTTTTTAAAGTCGACTTAATACTCAATTTTCAAGACCCGCAGCGTTTACGACCGCTGCACTCGCAAGTGTAAAACTGTAGCTTTTGTAAATACTCACTCGTATCTTATTAAATATACATACATACCTAAATATAAGACACTCTTAGCACGTATCGTATCGAATATACGAAAAATATTAATACTCTTATCTTATGTAATATTCACACGAGTGACAGATACCTAGTAAACGTACTAATCTAATCTAATCTAATCTAAGCTGCAAAGATATATATATCATTTAAGATTTATATTAAATGCATTCCCACAAGCAGACATGTATAATTTCGCGCTAACACATACCGCATGTGGACCTACAATATAAAAATCCAATCTCAAATGCACATAAGCTCTGCAACTCTTGCCGTCCTTCCCTGAAACAGGGGTGACATTGGCAAAGTGAACAATTTTTTACAGTATGGGTGGTCAGCCGCATACCAACCTATAAGTCAAGGAACAATGGTCAATGGTCAAGGTACCATGCGTGTAAAAGAAAACAAATATGTATAATATACTCGTTGTTAATCCTTAAATATACACACGTACAGTTCCTTGATTAAGGCCCGGTATTTTCAACGTGAGCATAGAGGATTTATACTGAATGAAAAGTATGCCATTGTGAAAATTGTGTGGTTAGTTTTTTTTTATAAGATTTAAGTCAAATAAACTTACGTTAAAAATACAGAGACCTTACAGTTAATGTAAAAAAAAGGTAGTAATAATTCTTTACGCCAATGTACTTTTGTAAGTGAAGATACAGTATGAGTAAGCATGAATATGTCTGCGTTTTTAATCTAAAAATAACCAACACATCATAAAGCTACTTATTCATTTATGTTATCTTATCAAACCAACACACATATGTACTTATGAGATAATTCCGATACACTGGAATACATAAAAGTTCTTTGTTAAAAATATTACTTTTATGAAAGTACTCCTATACTCAAAGAATTTCAATAAGAAAATTGGAAAGTTCTTCTCGTGCGGATTCATAAAAATGGAATAAAACAATAAAACGAATTAAGTGTAAACTTTTTTTTACTTTATTTTTTATTTAAATGGTTATTCAATTCGTTGAACGAATAAAATAACATTGAATTAAAACTCTGTTTTATCCATTTGAATTTTTAAATAATTTAAAATGGACTTTACCTGTGTAAACAGATTAGCCCTAAAAAATATAATAATATAAAGTTTTGATCGATACATATAATAACACCTACTTAATCTGGGGAAAATAAAATATATATCCGAAAGCTTGTTGTTAAAAATTATATTTTTTAAAGTCACTTTTTACACATGAAATGTGACTAATCTTTTGTAAATGGCTGAGTTGATGTAATTTCTAATGGTATACTTTTCAAATAAAACAGCGCCGGTCCATATCCTTTCATTGCCTCTTGACTATTTAGAAAAACTATATAGAAAAACTTTCAAATTCTTCTTATTCTTGACAAAATATTCACAATAATCATCTGAGAAACAAATCGTTTAAAAAATCAATGACACATAGGGCACCATGACTGACGAACCTTTTACCAGTAATCAAAGCCACTTTCAAAATAGATCAAGTACGTACTCCTATTCAGCTTTTGGTATATGTTCTATGGCTACGATGCAATCGTTTTCAACATGGTCATTCCTTGTAAGATAATATGGATCTAGGCTCCAATTTTCTTTTCTGACAACGTTCCACACATACTTGTTCCTCAATTTTCTGGAGCTTAAATTATTTTCAAACTTTGTATGAAGGCAATCTTATCAGAAAAAAACAATGGAATAAAACAACACCGGTCCGTAGTCTAGTAAATAACACTTCTGACTCGTAAATGGAGTGTTGTAGGTTCAAATCCCGGCGGAGCACAAAACATATACCATTTATATTTTCAAATATGCTCTTCGCTAAAAAAAAAAGGAAAAATGAATATACCTTTACCTTACATATTAATGACCGGTCACTAAAGGTCCATCCAGGCTTACAGCAACTGGGTTTTGCTTGAAAATTGGCGCTTTCTACAGCGACGACCAAGCTTTCAGAGGGCTCTTGAGTTATGATACACACAAAAACAGCGCTCACTAATAAATCATCCTTTTATTATGATTTTCAACACAGACGCATATACAACAATATTTGCATTGTTTTTTTTTCAATTTTGGTTTAAATCTTTTAGAATTTCCTGTCACTTTAGACTTAGTATAACTTCACTTCCTCATCTGCTTTGGAATCACCTCTTGCCCTCAAAGGTCCTGCTACGTAGTACTAACTTACAAGGAACAACTTTCAGCAGTCTGCATTATGTGAGGTTAGACCCCCCAAGTATAAAAACTTCACATTTATACTAAAACATACCGTTTATACGAAAATGTGTGAAAATCTTAGCTGGCGCTTTAGTTTGTGTACTTTTTGGTGTAACGCTACGGTTAAGTTAAAACGTTGTGGAAATTGTTCCGAGTACCGTGCTTCATTGTACTCCTGTGCACCCTCACAGATCAGGTACAGACATCTACAACTTTCTGAGGACTTCCCAAGTATATTCATTGCTAGATTACGTAATAATACAGTAACACTTGGCTTGATTTTTATGTTATGTCTGTTTAATTTTCACTTGAGTTTTTTGGCATTTCCATAACTTCTAAACTAGACTCGATAGCCATTAAAGTGACATCAGGTGGTTGGATTTGTTTTGATGAAAGATTTTTGGAATATCTTTAAAAAATCTGATGAACTCGCAAAAAATGAAAAATTTCTGGCATCCATAAAAAAATGTATTATTAATTAATGTATACTTTAACAAAAAGATTGGTAGTTTTGGATTTAAAATAATATATGATAGTTGTAATACCTGGAATTTGTATATAACTTTCCTGTTAATCAATATCTGCTCCAAGCAAAACACGCCTTTTATAAGAATGCTAGAGAGCTGAAGACTATCTCCAATTTTACTTATCTAGATCCTTCACGCACACTCCCGAAAAAAATATACTAGTACGCTCTAGTCACCAGTACCCTGAGTACGAGTTTTTTTCACTTTACTCGTAGTATTTTGTATTCGAAAAAAATGTATATAAACTTGTGAAACACCCCAGGCAAAAAAGTATCGAAAGAGATGCTTTGCAAGTTGACATACATTTTTCACGAATACTCAATACTTCGAGTAAAATGAAAAAACTCGTACTCAGGGTTCTGAGTATGTTTACTATGTAGTTTGTAGGTGCAAGGTCTCTGCGACTGAATATATTATATTTATTACTTGCTAACTAATACCAACCAAATAATAATTAGTCGTTTATAAAACAGCATGTTTGCGTCACAGAAATATTGCTAAAAATACAATTCCAAAATTGCTTAAAATTCAAACTGTCAATCGTGAACCTCCTTTCATTTTATCTTTACCACACAATATGAAATGTTTTTTCCATGTCTTTGAATATTTGATTCAATTTTAAGCGCAAAAACTTATCTTTCAGCGCTCGAGACACACTGTTGATTACACATTCAGCTCTGTGACTGACGCGCCCCTTCACATGATTTAATTATTATTTTATTTGCTAAGTAAACTTTCAAGATTTCCTCCACTCGAACAAGTTGGTAGACAGTTAAAAATATCTTTAAATCTGTATTTTTATTTACTCTCCCTCCTCCATGTTTTTTTTTATTTTCCTTTTTCAATTTTCCTTTTGGTATTTTAAATAAATTTATTGAAGTGAAAACTTACAAGAATGTTTTTATTTTTTTATTTACAAAACTTTAAGATTTCTAAGTAAAAGTTTTTTTTGAATGGTTCTTAAATATGTAAAAAAAATTATATGATCTTACAAGATTTTGTCTACGTTTAAAAAAAAAATATTTGTAAAAATAGGAAAACCTCAGATCGAAATTCTACCAAAAAAAATATTTATCGTTTATTGACCTATTTAGATTAAATTTAAAAAACTTATTGTACAAATTATTTACCAGAAATGTAAATCTGAAGTATTAATAATTATACGATTAAAATGGTACGGTACGGCAGTTTCTGGAAGTATCAAAATTGAAAAATATGGTTGTGAAGTTAAGTAACAATTTTTTGTTACCATGGTGACGTTAAAATATCGAAAATCATCATTCCGCATTTCTCAAATCACGCACACTATTGATGGGAATCGGTTTGGAAAGTGTGGAAAAAATAATATCGGGAACGAGTAAGCTCGACGCAAACGTTGTAACAAACATAAAAAGTATAATTCTTTATTGTCACTTTTCCAACAGTTACATTGCAGTTTGTTTAATATTCATTTATTTTAAAATGCCTAATATTACTCAAGTTCTTTTACATGTATTTTTTTTATTTTCAAAGTAAAAATTTAAAACCATTTAAAATTGTAATTATCAAACCTTTCGTGTTTTTCGAATAACCGTATCAATAGAAAAAATATTTTGTACTTATATTAGCCTATAATTTTGGTCTCAAATATAAAGATTTTGATGTTTCCTTAGCCTAATATTTACGTGAAATTGGAATTCAGATTTTTTCAAAATTCTGAATGGCTCATTTTTTTTTTCCAACTAAAATCATTTCTTTTTGTGTAAGAAATACCTTCTTCCGAATGTTCAAAATATCAAAGAACTTATCTTTTTTTTGACTAACATTTTTTTTGTGTATTTTTAAGACAATGTGCTACACGCCTTGAAGTTAACGTGCGTGGCTGAGACAATCTATCTTACTCTTTCTCTCCCGCGGTGAGAAATATCTTCCATCACCTCGGTTGCCACGTCATCTGCGGCAGCGCGCAAATCTGCCGGAAAATTAAGTTTGCGTGAAAAAATATCGGATGTTTATGCGCACGGAACAAACTCATTCTAAAGCGCAAATAGGCCATCAATCGAAAGCTAATTCAACGCCTGTACTCTGTCCCTCTGGTATAAAACACTGTGTAAACTCCCCAGAATCATGTTAATCGATAAAATGTATGAAAAGTAAATCATTCTCTAGAGTTGCTGTTGTATTGTTACGAACGAATGATGTCGTGTGGACGTGAGCCTAGGCACGCTGATTGGTGTGTGTGATGTCTCTGGTATAGTGTCAAACACTCTGGTAGGTATATTGTGGAACAATGCTCTAGTATAATCCATTATGAAAGTCTCTACCATGTTGAATCTACTACCAGCTTGAATCGTCTCTGCCGCACATATATATACGAGCAAGGATTCTGTGAGATAGACAGAGTCGCTTAGATCATTGAGATCAGCAGAGAGTGAAGAGTAAATAGTACATTGAAAAATAAATCTTGTGAAATAAATTGAAATCGAAATTTAATGAGAAGAACCCTAAGTCAAATCATTACAGTATCTTCCATATTTTGTTCTATTTGCGCCATCGTAGGGCGTTAACGCAATGTTTTATACTCATAGTACTGGCTTACAGTACCAGATTATAGCTTTTAAACACAGCTTTTGAAAAAAATGGCTGAGCAAAAAAAGGCTTCAGGTAAAATGGACTATTAGTGCTTGAATAAGATAAATTGTAAATTTAAAAAACGGCTGATTCATACGTAAGAGACTAAAGAAGATAATATGCATTAGATAGGACAGCTGTGATTCAAGAAGGAATCCAAGAATCTTCATATCCTACATTAATGATTATTATTGATGATTTGCGATAGAGCTAGCCAGGGTTGCATGTTGAGTCTGTTCTTGTTCAAAATTGACATGGATCATTTAATAGAACATTAATGAGTCACATTCAGTGGAGCAACCATAATAGCCTGGAAAAAACGGTTGTTTCAATAAATGTCAAGGCGGTGCTTGTCTGAGGAAAGACGTACAATCAGTTTGTTAGATGGGAGTATGTGATCTTATACTTACTACATACAAACTTAGATTAACAAACAGGTTTGTTTAGCAGGTATTTGAAAATTCCATTGCCGAAAATATTTCAGCAATGATGCTCCTATTTTACTATTTTGTTATGTTTGAACATATGCATTAGTTTGCTCAAAGCATGTTTCACAAAACACCATTTTCAACGATATCGGTTGCTACAACGTGCAATGTCTTGAGTTGTAAGACGGGTTACACCTGTTGGAGAACTCTCACTTTGTTGCGTAAATTTTTCTCTTAAGTTTTATTTAAAAGAAGTTAAGTCAGAAGGTTGAGAGTCATTTAAAGACAAGTAACATTTTTTTCCAGTGGCTCTCGACACCCTCTTTGAGGTTTTGATGTATGATAATGTATTAAAATTATAATTATCGCATTTAATTAGATTTAACCAGTTCTATTATGTGATTTTCCTGCCGCCTATTAGCCCTCCCCCCATCTTTCCCCAGCCCGCCACACCAGCTGGAGAGCTTTTCGTCGATACGTGTAAGGGGATGACGCGGTTAGACCGTAATACGAGGACGGGGGTCCTTCAAAATAGTGATCCGCAACCCTTGCTATCAAACTGATGTAACTTAACATAAGTGGCTAATACTTCAACTTTTATTGGCTATTTACAATAATAATAACTACACAGTTAAAAACTATTTATCGTATATTAGACGAATCCTTTATAAGAGAACTTAAATTATTCTCGACGTTTCGTCAGCGACGTAGCTAACGTCTTCAGGAGACACCCTGTGCACGACGACTTGATCGGTCCGTAGACCAGTGGTAGCACTTCGGACTCGTAAATGGGAGGAAGGTTGTGGGTTCGAATCCCGGCGGAACACAAAAAAAATACCATTCATTTTCAAATTTGCTTTTCGCTGGGTTGAAAAATTCATAAACCTTTACCAAAGACCGGTCATCAAAAGGTCCATCCAACCTTACAGCAGCTGGGTCTTGCTTGAGAACTGGCGTTTTCTACAGCGATGACCAAGCTCGCAGAGGGATCGTGAGGTGTGATACACACAAAAACAGCGCTCACCAAATAAATCAGCCTATTTTATTATTTATTTTTTTAAGCGTGAACTCAGACGTGTCTGTTTGTGGACATGCATTTTATATTATAAATTTTAAATTTAAATTTATTTTTGCAACTAAGATTAAAGATTACTGATAGATTCAAGTTTTTCGAATTCAGTGGTGTTTTTGTTTCCATACCTTATTACCTTATCTGCAATGGAGTACCTTCAGAGGTGTTGCAATCTACTTGGCAGATAAAATGCTGGTGTTTATGTTGATGATGAATTATTGATAAAAAAAAAACTTTATATTTTTGTGAGCCATGTGAGCTACTTAAAGAAGATAAAGAAAAGTTTAATATCGCAAAGATTATAAACAGAGGTTTCTCGTTTATTGTAAAAGCACATCACAGAGCACATCTTATTGGTTGGCGTTCACTTTTCGGGTGTAACTCGAAGCCCATTTACCAAAGTCCCGAAGCCCTAAGAGTTCTCTTCTGTCATACTCATTTTATGTTGTGTAATTCCTGCCTAATAAATTAAGCTCATCACTGAAGGACGAATAATACGAGAACCGGGGGACTTTATCAAGCCTTGCTGGGATCCAGTCTGACTCGCTCTACCCACTTTAGTACTGATATAATTTACTAAGACTACCCTCTAGTGTTTCACTTGATTTTTCTTTGATGATAAGTATTCAAAAACCGTCAGATCTATTCATAGATTGTATTATTTTGTAGTTCTTCCTTTATGAAGAATTTGATGATACCTATTTATTTGGTTATCTATTTTTGGGTCATTTTTAATATCTCTTTAGCTTTTCAACTTAGATTATATAAATTAAACACGTATTTCATAAATATAAAAACAAGTCGCCAAGAATTCATTTTTTGTTTATAGAATTAATTACTAAACAAATCTAAGTTGCAAAGATATGTAACACTGGGGATTCACATAACATGCATTCTCACAAGCAGACACATAGTACAAGTTCGCGCTTGCACATGCCGCTGAACCTACAACATAAAAAGCAAATCTCAAATGGACACACATCCTGCAACTCATGCCGACTTCCTCTGAAATAGTGGTGACATTGGCAAAGTGAACCATTTTCTATAGCATGAGTGGTCAGCCGCATACCAACCTATAAGTCAAGGAACATTCACAACAAACTACATTTAACAAATACTGATTTTTTTGAAAGAAATACTGTTTTTTTCTCGTTTATAAGCATTTTCTTGATAAATTTTCTTAGTTTCTTTGAGAAATTTTGTTGCTCAAAACTAATACAAATTGAAGAGCGTCTCTCAAGTTTAGAGAAATTAGTTTATGAAACTAAGATTTGCAAGAAAAATCTCTCATTGTATGGGGGTAAGATAATTCTCAGAAATTTATTTGAATAGTGTTCTCATTAAAATAAGTATGTACTAGCTGGAATGAAAAAAGTTTTTTTCACCAACTCGTAAAATGAGTATTACCTGTCACTCAATTCATCTCACTTAATTTTAAAGATATTGTGTTTTTACTTTTTTCATTTTGTTTTTAAAAGGCATGTGAAACCTATTTATGTTCACTAGTAAGAGTACAAGCCGGCGTTACATCAACCTCTTTACTTGAAGTGGGAGTTTTTTAACTCCCAATGGGGCTGGTTACCATTTCTTGGTACAGCTGAATCAGCTTTGCAGGTATTTTTACTCTGCGTATGAAATAAATACTGAAACAAAAAAAATATTTCAGGACCGTTGATGGAAATCAATCTCAGCCTTCTGTCATGAATCGCAAGCATTTTAAAAACTGAGTTATCGAATGTAAATGCATGAAAATGATGATGAATAGTAATGAATTCAGAGAGGTTAATGATGATCGGGTACAAACCAGGCGCTACGGGTTCCTTATGATGCTCTCTCATAGAGTCATAAACGGTTTAATGATGATGAGTTGATCATTTCTTTACAGCGCCATTTCGTGATGTAGTCACTCCAAGGGCGCTTGTACAAATGATGCCAGAAATTTGGTTGTCTTCAGTGCTTTCCGGAACTTTCCATGGTACTCTAGCTCTTTCACATGATGTGGCAGGGGGTTCCAGGCCAGAGGACCAGCAACTGCAAATGCACGCTTTCCAAACATTGTGTTAACTCTTCTTATCGGTTCTTCAATCTTTGATTTGGCTCCATTTTCAGCCAAGCGCAGTGTTAGGGTTTTTTTGCCGAGGGTGACTGGTTTGATTAAATCAGCGAAATATTTGGATGTTTTTCCAAATATAGCTTTGTGGACCATCGTGCACACTTAAAACTCAATGTGCTCCTGGATACGGAGCCAGTGAAGCTTCTGGAGAAGAGGAGTAATGTGAGTAAATTTTGACTGACCAGCAATCATGCGAGCGCATGCATTGACGACCAATTGTAGCCTATTTAATTGACATTTTGGTTGGCCTGCATTTAAGCTATTGTAGTAGTCTAATAGACAGTCTCACCCTGTTGGAGAGCTTAAGGTTGTATGTGCCAGGCGACTACAGCCGTGAGCGAGGGTTTACTTATTCTATGTACCGAAACGCTGTACGGATGTCGTCGGACAGTATTATGTAACTCGGAGTATAAAACTCTTGAATGAGTCTTACATGGACATCTTCAATTGCAATCTAAATAGATTTAAAAAATTACCTAGAGATTTCCTGCCAGTGTGTTGATAGCTGAGAGGGTGATCTATTATTAGGAAAACCTGCTGTGCACAAAAAAAAGATCTGTAAAAGCACTGGGCACTCCACATTTTAGATATAAAAGAAGAAATAATTTTCAGTCTATTTGCATTGCAGAGCATATAATATACCATTCACAATGGGACGTAAGATATTCCAAAGTAAAGTAAAGGCTTTTTCTGCTTAAAAAATATATCTGTAGGCTGAAACATTGCCGGGGCGGTCCCTGAAGGGAGAAATCTGCTATATAAGGCATCCAGGGAAATTAAAATTCCTGACAGAGACTCGCACAAACCTTTCTTGATAAAATGTACTGTTTCTAGTATGATATTACAAGGAGAAATTTATATTTTGGTAAGATACCTAGACCTACATTTATTACAATGAGATTTTTTTTTTACTTTTCATCCACTACTGTCAAAGATTGGTGATTTTATATTAAGACGTAGCAGCTCTTAAAAGGTATGAAATAATTATTTACTATAGTGACCTTTTTTAATAAATTTGGCAAATACCATTAACGAATCTTTTTTAACCTGGCAAGAAACAGGACTCAATATCATCCATCACTTTTATTGTAATGAATTTTAAATTAATTTAAAACTATCGTGAATAAGTGTCGATGTTAAATGTACTTCATTAATTTGAAAGAAATTAATTATAACATTATAAAAAGTTTACTTTTGACTAAAAATGGGTAGGTGAGGTTGGGAGAATAAAATATGCAATGTCCATTAACACAAACCTGGTTCGAATCTGCATTCTGTTTTTCCTACCTTTTTTTAAATATAGATACCTACCATTAATTTTTATGACTTGTATTTTTTTTTTTTTTTTTTTTAAATAAAAATAGATTTGTGAAGAGGAATATAATTCACCTACATATTCTGCCTGGCCAGAAACAGGTATTAATATCATCAATTAATAAATTATTATTGTTTATATTAATGAATTATTAATTAATAATTACCCAATAACATCTGTTGAACCACGGTCAAAGTTATGGTCAAGTGACCCAAGCGGGGATCGAACCAACGTTATTCCATTCCAAATACGCTAGTAAGATCGGCCTCTTGGCCCCCTCGGTTATAACACCGACAAAAATTGTTTTGAGTGAGTTTGTAGTGAAAAACAAAAAAAAATGCTTTAAGGTTGACTGAAACTTTGCGGCCTGTCTTTTGATTATATCAATATAAAATTAATGAATTATTCGAGTATTCACCTCAGACTATTGTTTAAATTGAAATGCCTTAATGCTGATATCTTATTTCAAATTTGCCAGTTTCTCGAATGCAATTTGAGTTCTTGAAACATGAGCTAAATTTAATAGCGCTTCAATTTGCTCAAGAAATGTCTGTAAATCAATTAGTATAAACGTTTCAAACTATAACATGGTACGTCTAGTTAAAATGCAAATAACCTCGGTGTCTGTTTCACTAGTGGGCAGTTGATTGCGAGTCCTGTAGCCAACACAAACATCACATAAATGCAAAATGTAATGCTAAAACCACGAAACGTGCTATGAAACGTAAGCGTGTATGCAGAGCTTTTACTTTATGTCCACCACTTACAGCGAAATTTTAAACATAGTAAAGTTAAACCTCAATATTCGTGGTTAATTATTCAGTTCAACCAATTTTACAAACACCTGCAGTAGGCCAAATTTTTGAAAAAAAAAATTAATAAAGAAACATTGCATTAAATTTTTTTTTTTTTAAATTAGGTATCACCCATTCTGAAAAAAATTGTTCACTTGTCACGTACCAATGTCACTTGCCAATGTCACTCCTGTTCCAGGGAAGGTCGGCAAAAGTTGCAGGGTTTATGTTCATTTGAAGTTTGGATTTTAATTTGTAAGTACGCATTCAACATTTTGTAATCGTGAACTTACACGTCTTTGTTTGTGGGCATGCATTTGATATGAGCTTTGAATGTTAATATATCCTTGCAGCTAAGTTTATAGATATAGATAAAAAAAGAAAAAATTATAAAATCCACATATTTTTTCTAAAAGTTCCAAAATATATTTAAAAAAAAAACCTTCTACCTAGCTTTAAAAACTCGATTTTAACAAAAATTTTTATGAATAACAGTCTTTGATAAAGATTTTTCTGTTTTTTTTTAGACAACACCTAAAACCACTATCCAGTATCCAAATCAATCATTATTTAATTAAATTCATAAATTTCGTTAAGTAAAATAGACAGAAGGCAATCGTTTAAGATTTGGGCATATACCCTACAGTAACTCAACAGGAATACAACATTATTTCTGAATAAAATAATGGAGCCGATCGTATACCGAATCATATTGCGAATATTAAGTTTCGTGACTTAGACGATACACCATACAATGAGTACAACATTTTCATAGTTTGTTTGCATTTTATAATTCTGTTTGTGAGTGGATGGAGCCTGGTGCAGTTTCACATTCTGGCTTGGATTGCAGCGACACAATACTCGTATATTATTTTGACTGGCACACAAGAACATAATTGCTTTATGTTGACAGACAGTTTGCGAAAATGGTATTATTTAAATGCAGACTTGACTCAAATTAATTTAACTGAAATATGCGTCGTGTTTTATTTAATTAATCTTCTTTAATAATTTTGAGTCACAGGTGGAAGGTTTGTGCAAATTATAATATATGCGAGTTACAAATACATATAATTTTAATGAAAATCTATATTCTGAATATGAATCAGATTTAATTCTTAATGAACGTCTGAATATCTGTATATTTTACTATGTATTTTATTAGTTGTAATTTTTTAGGTTAATTCATTTAAACCTCTTCAAAACCTATGTGAGTCTTACGTAAAATGATTTTTTCTTAACTTAAAAGGAAAAAATAATCTTGCTGCTTTGTCCCGTAAGTGACAATTGTAACAAATAATATTTTCAAAGGTTAGAGGGCAGCCTTGCGCTAAATATTTATTTTGAAGAGGGGGTTTCCATTTTCAGTAGAGAGTAGGTTTTAATTGCTTTGAACAAGTAAACATTGCCGGTATTATGAATAAGAGAGAAAATAACACCACAAAGGGAAATTGTGTCTGGTTTTCCTTGTAAGAATCTAACCTTAGCACTTTAGTCTCGTACAGGCAAGCATTTTTATAAACTAATTTTCGACCGTATTTTCACTTACAATTAACGAATATCTTTTTTTTAATCTAAAGCATTTCTTTCGATAAATCTATTACTATATGTATTGCCTTTTTACTATTAAAAGAAAAAAAACCTCTTAAAAATCTTACTGCTAATTGGGGTTTTTACACATTTTACTTCACTGGAAAACATTTTTAATTTTTACTCTCTTGGAAACCTTGAAAATAAATATTTGAATGATTTCTGACAAACAATCTAATCACATAAACCCATATTTTGTGCATTTTGCTACCAGGAGCACATACAATCAAAAGAGGTAAAGAAATATGATGTTACATCAAATAATGTCTATTGTGTTTTCAAGTAGGTACTGCTAAAACAACATCCTCTCTATCTGTCTGCCTGTATATTACATCTGTCTGTCTCACAGGGAGACATACGTCAAAGGAAGTGAGACCTCCTTCAAAGAATGACGTTAATGCGCGTAGGCCCCAGTTACGTGTATCTCCGGTATGACTCTTTTTCATCGTGCGCTCCTGGTATGTCAAGGAAATCCCGAGTTATCTATTTCTGACATTTCACGAGGAATGTTGACATTTTACCATGTTGGTAACATGTTCTCCGCTCATACCATGTTTTGTTTCAATACATTTTTGCTAAATTTTTAGAATTGACAATAATATAGAGTTTTTCTCGTGGAGTATCAAACACATACAAGTTACGCTAGGAAAACCCAGAAAAGAATCGTGGTTTCACGGAGCGCTATTTTTTGTTTCTAAAAATATCAGTCCCGTGTTACAAGCTGAGTCATAGATGCCTTGTTTTTTTTCCTGAAAATATTTTTCCCTGAACACGTTTTATATAATGATATATTTATAGTTGTCTATTTCAATATTTATATATTTTATTGAGTTGTTGCAATAAAAACAAAAACTTGGATGTATTGGTTTTTACTATGGAATTATCTCGTAAAATGAAGGTCAAACTGCAAAACATAACGAAATGAATCAATAATTCAAATTGTAGGTTATATTTAAATATTAATTTTGTCCTTCGAATACTACATGTTTAAAAATAAATAAAACTTTTAGAACTTTCATTACACTCGTTTATTGAAGTTTAATTATGAACTTGAAGTGATATGTGATTTTTATTCTTCATTTTCATTGCAATTTTTTTTGTGTTTAATTTATTTTTAATTGCTCGAAAATTCCAAAGTCGGCTTAAAATCAGAAACAAAATACATCTCTTACAATCTCATTTCAAATAACTTATTGCTTCCAGCACAACAAAATGTCTACGGTGCAAATAATGACTCAAACACAAGCGTACTGCGGCGTCTCTCCAATTAAATCCTTTTGTAGCAATTCCTCTATATTACTACCGTTGTGTCGAGAACTTTCTCGCACCTAGCTGTATGAGTTTGTATCCAAAAAGAGCCAAGAAGAAAACACGGGACAATTGAGATGTTTTTGTTTTGTTTTGTTTTTTATTATTTTATTTTTCCGCCCCCTTTACAGGGCGCTCTCGTAATTAGGGAAATTGTGAAAAAGGGCGCGCCTTTCCTAATTGTTATTTTTATTGTTTATATTCAGATGTGCTGTGAAAATAATTTTATGTTAAATTGTTGCTGTTGTTTTTTTTAAATGAATTATCATAACGAATGCCCGGCGTGCTTTTGCTGTTTTATTTTTCTTAAAAAATTAAAATAAATTGTTATGCATAAATGACATTATTTTTAGTCGTGTTTAGTGTAGTAATCAATTTTAATGCAAGCGATGTTATTTTATGAATTAAAAACCAAAAATATTATATTCCTGCAGATTCTGCTTCAAACCCAATTTGTTTATTGTGGGCAGTAAACCTTCTTAGAAAATTTATTCAACTTCTTTACCGACAGAAGTATCCATGAATCTATGCTTAAACGAAGACTCTTTGATTTTTCTCTTTTTTCTGTTTTTTAGACTATTTTTAGCAGGGCACGTCTGTGATATATTTTTTTCTACCAATTGAGTGCCTACCATTGAGCCATCTATCCCTAGGTGACCGATTTGTATAACCTTAACTTTTCTTAGAAAAAAGGTAGAAGTAGAATAAGCTACACATATAGTGTAACTACTTGCCGCGTTATCCCTGAAATATTTCCGCATGTGGCGAGTGGACCCTATTTATTTTTACAGGTAAGGGGGCTGGACTTACGCCAACCACTTAATTTGCTGTGGGGGTTTCCTAGCTCCCGAGGGGGCTGGTACTCATTTCTTGTGAAGGCTGAGTAAACCTTGCCGGTATTTTATTTTGAGGTTTGAAATAAACACCGAAACGGGAAATCATATCTGACACCCTCGGCGAGATTCGAACCCAAGCTCACGGCATGGAATGCAAGCACTCTACCAACTGAGCTATCGAGCGGCAGGTAAAGACTATGATTTGTCACTATCAATATTGATCTAGACTTTCATCATTTTCCCACTTTTCCTACTTTCTCAGATTTTTCTATTTCTTTAATAAATTGCAACTGCAAAGAAGTGACTTTTCCTGAACAAAAAACTGAAATTCAATAAATCGTATTTTTTTTTTGCAGCGACTTTTGTCGTACATTTTTCCAGCGCGGATTCCAAATGGGACAAAGGGAGAAATAATATAAGAGCCTAGCTTTTTTATGGCTGTGTGTTGTAAGTAAGTACACTATAATACGTTTTATACGATTGCTCGTACGCCAAATCTTTTTCTTCATCGTTTCGCGCAATAAATCAAGTCGTTTGCGAAATCCAACGTCGGCGTCTCGGCTCGGGGAACAAGGCGCTTGCGGGGTGTACGTACAACGCGGCACAAAACTACGCCTCTGATAAGGAATATGTCACAAAATCAATGTCGAACACTTGACATGTTGAAGATTGAAGAGAGAAAGATGAAAAACTTTTCCATTTTTTTTTCATTCCACAAAAAAAAAATGTATCTTTAGGTGCAAAATATTTTTTTCTGCTAAACTCTTTAAAATTTTTGTGTTCACCTACTTGTGTATTTATGGAAATCTGTTCTTATTACCTTAATTTTACATTGAAAACATCATGAGGTTTGCTCTCACATAAGCTAAGGCATGTGTAAGAAAACCGTTAAAAAAATAACTTGGTGGTTTTGAAAATTAGGTAGCATACTATAATTACGTGTGTAATTTTTCCGCATGTAGGTATTATAATAATGTTAAGTAGAATTAATTTACTTTTTTTTATTTGTACTCGTTGGGCTAATCTACGCTTCAATACACTTTATTAAGCATCTACAATATTATTGAATCGCAAACTTTAAACGAGTGAATAATACGAAACATGTGAAACAAATTAAAATTAAAAAAAAATTCCCATCATTCCTACCAGATACTTCTGAGGTGGAGCGTGCCCGAGGGCAAAGCATGCGATTTTCCAGGAAACGGAAAAGAAAAACGTAACTGAAAACGTAGCAGCCCTACTTACCTGATAAAAAAACAGATCCTATCTCTAATGCACGAAATTCTACATTTTCCCTTTACTTTAAATTATATACAAGCTTTCTTTCAACAAAACAATTTATTTTCGTGAAGTTTACCGTAAATCTTTTTTTTCTGTAGAAACAAAAGCCACACACTTTTTTTGTTGATAAAAATATATATTTATTCTTTGTACTTTTTACATATTTTCTATAGATAGTTTCACTTATATCCGGGAAGGATATAGTAGGTCTATGCTCACTTTCCGACAGACGGATGGAAACTGCCATTCTGCTCGATATGCAGCTTTGTGTTCATTAAAAGGGGGCGTGGTCCTGATTACCATGCGCATTGTCTATCGCGCACTAATGGTTTGAAAGATCTTGCGAAAGCGTATCATATTGAATGTTCGTTTAAGATTGTGTTCATTTGTTAAAACGAATTTTTAATCTGCCATGCGTCGTAAAAAAGTAAATTTATGTGTACTTATACAAGAATAGCGTTTCGAAATCATCTTTGATTTTTCAATCCAAATGAAAAACAACAAAACATTGTGACTGTATGTATAAGAAGAAACACGAAGGTTTCTATAAAAATCTATAAAATCTATAAAAATAATGAAAGAAAATAGGTACGAAAATATACGCGAAGTATAAAGGAGTGGGATTTGCCTTTGAAATTATTTATTTTTATGATTTCCTTGTACAAAAACAACACCCCTCATAAAAAAAATACTCGAGGACATAAATTGAAAATTAAGTTACAAAATATATTGTCTCTATTTCAATAACAGTAAATCATATCATATTTATTTTGCTCCACCTTCTCCTTGTGTACACTACATAACTTGTTAGTCCTCTCTCCGTCTTCCGCTTCAAGGACGCGGCGCTGCGAATTTGGCGCGAAATTTTTGGCGCGCTTTTCCCGCTTCCGGTTGCAGATTCGCGCGTAAATCAGTTAGCCGCCCCGGGCGACAGGCATCGCCATCTATGTGTTATTTTGTCACTTTTCCACCGCCATATCTTTTACTTCACTTAAAGTGTTTTATTACGTTTGTGTTCTCACAATACTATATTCTTGTACAAACCTCCTTTTTAGGTACATGCCGGTTTTGTATTTTCCCTTAAATTACATAATATTCTAAGATTTTTTATGTTTTTTATTTGTCTACCTCTTACATAAGGGTTATTATATTTGTAAAATTAATTTCAAAGGTACAAAAACTTTTTGTACGGTCTTTATAAGGTCCAATTTATTCTTGCACATTTCCTGCAAAGTTCATGAGAGTTTGGTGGCTTATTGTACAAAAAATGTATTTTTCAATACCTACCAACAATTATTAAGTTAATTTCCTTTAACGAACAAAGATTTTGCTGATTTTGAATAAAATTTTGTCCTCTCAAAATAAAACAAGCTAACCATTTTTTTGATTTCTTAAAATTCTACCATATTCAAGTTAATTCAGAATAAATCATCAACTTTATTATGTTCATTAAACATTTTTAAGGAATGAACTTATTTTTGTTTCAGGTGAGACCCAAGTGCCGAGCAACATAGTGAACAGTAAGATTTATATTTTGTTTTATAATTAATTTTAATGTCGACAACGATTATCTGAAAGTCTAGAGAACAAACAGTCGAGTAGTTTATTCGTACAGTTGAGTAGTATATTTTTTCCTAAATGGAATAAATATATGTTAAAATGAAGCCCATAACATTTTCTATGTTTCTTTAATTTACCTTATTCTGAAAAAAGTCCTAGATCCTGGTTTTTAATTATTCTCTGTTAAATTAAAATTTTGGTTCAAACTTCTTAATAAAGATAAATATTTTTTTTACAAGAATTTCACAAAACCGGGGTTTGTACTCCAACAGAAAAATCGTTTTCAAAATCTAAAAAGCCATCTATTTCTAGAATTTAGTTGGTCACATAACAAAATGATTTATTTGATTTTTGTTTTTGTTGAAAAAGAAGCGAAAAAAATCCTGAAGCCGCCATCAATGCTAATTTATAATGCAGCCCAGCTGAGATTACGGGGAATATCTTTGTAAGGAATCTTTCTCTTTACATCCCTTCTCTGTTTCCTTAAAAGCCTTAAAACGAACCTCCGAGAGGACGTCCGGACTGAGGTAGAGCCGCCTATCTGACATGACCTAGAAACTAAGGTTTCTACTAAAAATCATTTTTTTACATCCATTTTAAGTTTTCATCATCATCATCATTTAGACCATGATAGTTAAAAGAAGGTTTTTTTTTTTTTTCCGTAATGACTGTACGTGTTGATTTCTTGCTACAAATTCGATAATAATAATTCATCGAGTTTCAACAGTATTCCTTTCAATCTTGTCTCTCAAGAAACAAATAAAGAAATATTTTATTAAATTATGACATACTTATAAGTAACATACTATTTTGTAAAGCAAAAAGATTCTATGCAGTAACTAAAAACTGATTTGGTATATTTGCTTTTTTGAGAGAGCGGAGAAGTGAGGCATTAGTATTCGAAATCCGATTCATTGAATACAATTATGTCTCAATCTTATCCAAAATTGTTTTACAAATAATCAATAATCTTGTTACTTTCCATTCAATAAACACGTTTTTTGAACAAGTGTATTCCTAGTATTTTTCGCTTCAACACAACACTACGCAGCTAGCACCCCTGTTGTTAAAGATCAAAACATCAATAATCGCCATCGCACTAATGCCCACACTTCTGCGGCTCTCTAGATTTCCTGAAATTTGGGGAGTCTCTCGCACAGGATTCTTTATAAAAATCTCAACCATATCATTGTACCAAAAAATATAGGAAAAAAATGAACTGTTAACGTTTTATTTTCTGTTATTGTTATTAAGTTGTACCGTTGGATTTGAACGTGATATTTAGGTAAACGGTAAAAGAAAAAGTAACAAACACGCATTAAAAACGAGGTACATTTGTCACGTTAAGAATTAAACGGTTCCAACCAGAAGTTTAAAACAAATTCTCAAGATAATCTCGCATCGTATTAAGTTCTTAGTTACGCGGATATAATTTTTAATCACAAAAAGCTCCTTTGCGCTTTTGCTACGCCGGCTAAGCCCAGTTAATATGGATGAAGCACTGGGGAGCGTAGTTTGTAGGCTTTCACTTTACTCTCGCATATATAAAACCTTGTCCTTCCGTTTCGGGGTCTGACGTCATACGGGTAGGTACAACGTAAATCTACAAGTTACCCCTCATTTAAAGTGGCTCCATTTCACTCTGAAATAAAATGTCTTTTTTTCACTTAAAATGTATTATTACAAGAGCAGATTTTTTACTGTGGTGGGATTGTTTTTACGTAATGAAATTTATTACAATCTTTAGATATAACATATTATTTCACAAAAGAGAACGAAACTGAATTCTGTCGCATGTGTAAAAAAAGCCATATGACCACCTACCGGTGTTTTTATTTATTAGGAACACTCTAATTTTGGAACGTTTCGGTAATTATTTAATATTTATTATGTTGAACCAAAAATAACTTTTCTACACACGAAAATATATTATAAGCGAAGATATCAAATAAGTTCATAAAACGAGAAATTTGCATAACAAGCAATTTATATTTCGAACAAGCAAGTGATAATTACCATTCTGATAGACGGCATTTTCTAAATAAGATAACATTTTAACCTCCAGCAATTATTCCCTCTGAGACGCCATAAAGTCGACCTCTTTCTAAAGTACATGCTTCTGCTTGAATGTTTTAATATCTTCTTTGAGTAAAGACATACCTCAACTAACGAACATTTCATAAAACAAATTCCTTGAATTTTGTGAATGACTTCCAGCTTTTGGTTTTTCCTTAACTAATAGATTGGTATGATGCTGAAACCCATGCTGTAAAAACTTGATTTAATTTTGCCAATGCCACCTCGGGTTCATAAAAAGTTGGCAGGAGTTGCAAAGTTTATTTTCATTAATTAAAATACTTTTTTAACTTTGTTGTGTTTTGTAAAAAATAAAACTCAAGTGAATTGTAACAAAGTTAAAAAAGTATTTTAATTAATTAAAATGTGCTTTCACAAAGTTACTGCCCAAAATCTAAATAATATAAGTTTATTTTCATGTGAGGTTTGGTTTATTTTGTAAGTAGGTACACATGCAGCATGCGTAAGCGTGACCTTAGATTTGACTTCGGGCGTGCATAAAATATAAGCCTTAAATTGATATATGTATATGTATGCAACATTGACGATATATATTTGTATCTACCTACAATAATACTTATATTAGTGAACATTTTAACTTAAGAATATCTTGCTGTAGTAACTGTAGTAAATTTTTTTACTTACACATTCTTACGTTTGAATATTTAAAGCAGTAGCTTAAACTTTATGCAGCAAAACAATGATTAGTAAATATTCTGTTTTACGACTTAGTTTTCAAAAAAGAAAAAGAAAGGTACGCGTAAATTTCATAAATTTTCACCAAAGTCATTACGTATGAAATGAAGATTAAGTTGAGAGCAGCAAGTTTACTTAGAACTGTAAAATGAAAAAAAAAAAAACGGATTTTACTAACCGTGCAAAGAAAAACCACGAACTGTTCGTGGTTTTTCTTTGTATAAGAAACACGCCTCCTGAGGACGTCGGATATGACTCGGACGAAACGTAGAGAAATCGTTCTTCTCTTTTGCACGGTCAGTAAAATCCGTTTATTTTTATTTTATAAAATGTCTAACGACCGTAATCATAATTTATTACTTATAACTAGTTTGAATTTATCCAGATACGAATGATTTGATCTGCGAACGTACTCGAATCAGCTTGTTAGTTGAGGTTTTACTGTACTAATAAACTTGTCCCCCAGACACTTACATTATCAATTTCTTTGGAATTTATCGGCTTGTAAAGTACAAACTGGTTAAGTGCACTGTCGCGGTTGGAATGGGGCTCACAAAATTTATTTCAATTGCTCCGTGTATTTCACGCTCATAAAACAAAGTGAGATCTCTACATTAAATAATCTGCAAAGAAACTAAACAGTAAATATACAAGTCTTCAATAATAAAAGTTTTTTCACTACTACTTTGTACTGAAATGTAATTTGTTGTGGATGTTCATTGACTTATAGGTTGGTATGCGGCTGACCACCCATGCTGTAGAAAATGGTTCACTTTGTCAATGTCACCCCTTTTTCAGGAAAGGTCGGCAGGAGTTGAAGGGTGTATGTCCATTTAAGATTTGGTTTTTATGTTGTAGGTTCACATGCGGCATGTGCAAGCGCAAACTTGTACGTGTCTGCTTTTAAGAATGCATGTAATGTGAATCCCCAATGTAACATATCTTTGCTTCTTAGATTAGATTAGACCTAAAAGAATATTACGTGCTCTTTAAGACTTGGTTTCTTAAAGTTTTTCTTGGTTTCAGTAAGTACTTCTAATTTCACATCATTTCATTTTTTCGGAACTTTCTTGAATATATTTTTTACAATTTTTTAATCGTGTTTCTTTGGTTGTTATGAGGCTGACCACCCATACTGTAAAAAATGGTTCAATTTGGCATTGTAACCCCTGTTTCAGGAAAGGTCGGCATAAGTTGCAAAGTTTATACTCTTTCGTGGTTTGGATTTTAATTTGTAAGTACACATGCAGAATTTGTAAGCGCGGACTTACACGTTTCTGTTTGTAGGCATGCACTTAATATGAATCTTAAATGTTAACATATCTTTGCGACTAAGATTTTAAATTATTATTATATGGTGTGTAAGAAAAGCGTGATTAAACAATTTGGTGTAAGATATGTACATATATTTTTTTTCCAGTATGTACATATGTCATCTTTTTAGTGACATTTGTCCTGGATTCCTAAATTTTGTTAAAGTTTGTGTTATTCATATTTATTACCAAAAAAATTTTTTTTTTTTGGTCCACAAAGATGCAAAAATTTAAGCTGAGGCTTGCAACTTTAGACCGAGCTTTGCAAGCTGTACAGTATGTTCATACCCTCATGCATAAATTACTGAGGATAGTATTCAAAATATCCGGGACATTAAAATGACGATGTCGGTTAAGTTATGCATCCACATGCTTTTAAATAAAGACGGGGAGGATGTTTTAGTGAAAAAGCTCTCACACATACGGCGGGGGATGGGGAGCTTTCGGTAAAACATACACTGCGAAAGTATGTCATAAAATTCTGCGGGAAATATCTCAGGCAAACACGCTTTTGAAGCATCCATCTTGCTCTTGGCACTTGAAAAATATTTATTTGCTATTTGTAAAAACGTTTACCGAAATAAAAATGTTGCTTTTTTTAGATGATTATTTACTTTTTTGGTACCACTCATATCGGGATCATTTTATTGCCGACATCACAAGGTTCTTTGTGATGTTTTACAAAGTTCTTTGAAAGCCCGGTAATTAACCTCTCTCAGCTGGTAGTTCAATGCTTGCGTTCTTTGTCACAGGACTACGGTAAGATTCCCACAAAGGGTGTCAGAATTTATTTTTCATTTTGATGTTTATTTTAACCAAAAAACAAAAAAACTGGAAAGGTTTAAAATGCCTTCACAAGAAATATAAACCAGCTCCCTCGGAAGCTGGAGACTTCAAGAGAATTGTTTGGTGTATTCCGGTCCAATTACTTGTGAAAATAATTTGTTTATACACCTCAAATGCAGCCCTTCGAACGCAACGCGGTAAGAAATTGCATTTCATGTGCAGCTTTGTTGCGTTTTAATCTAGTTATTTCCCGTGGCCTTCCAGATTCTATGCTATTCATCATTCTTTAGGGTAGTTCATCTGTCTTCGGAAATAATTTCTCTCAAAACATGACAACAACCTTATTTCTGGGTCGCACGCGTCTTGGCCGATTATATCTCAAAAGAAGCTTATACCGACAACTGTTTGACTATGAGGCAATCACGAAGGGAAATGCTGAATATATGTGCATAATGATAGTGATTAGGAATTGCTTCCCAGTAGAAAAATAGGAGATACATAATACATCTGTCAACGACGTTAGCCATGTTGAAAGCACCGGTTCCCATAGATCACCGAAGTTAAGCAACATTGGGCGTGGTCAGTGCTTGGATGGGTAACCGCTCAGGTACACCGCGTGTCGTTGGCATCTTGGACCGGTCCGTAGTCCGTTGTGGCAACACTTTGGACTCGTAAATGGAAGGTTGTGGATTCGGATCCCGGCGGAGCACAAAAATATACCATTTATATCTCGAATATGCTCTTCGCTGGGTTGAAAAATTCATAAAAACCTTTACCAATGACCGGTCACCATAGGTCCATCCAGCCTTACAGCAACTAGGGTCTTGCTTGAGTATTGGCGCTTTGTAGCGACGACCAAGCTCGTACCCCTCTGCGGCACTACAACAAGTGTCATAGACACCTAGAGTCTTTAGAATCTAGGGAGTCTCCCGCACAGGATTTCTTAAAAAAAAAAAAAACATTAGGAATAGAAGATTACTATTACTGTGCAGATCTGACTGTTATCCAAGATTTTCAACGAGGACCCGCCAAAAATAATTTATATGAAATCTGAGGCACAATCACAGCCACGAACGAAGTATGAATTATTCATAAAATCATCACTAAAATAGAATGGTGTCCTATTTTAGATGATGATTGTATACCTTCTCTTCATTGATATTCTGCGTTATTAATAAAAACATATCATCTACGTTTTACTGAAATTATGAATCGTGGGACGTACATATGTGGCTTTGGGCAAAATAAAAAAATGATATATTTGTATAAACACTTACTAAAATTAATGCTTAAATAAATTTATGCTTATTTTCTTTGAGGTAAGTACGAGTATCTAAGCAATATGAATGGATTTTGAAGGTCATAGTCATAGCTAGATCGTAGTTTTGAAAGACAAAACTACAGGTAAACAAACTGTCGAGATTTTTGTTTAAATTAGCAAAATTTTAAAGTTATGAATATAATTTTATGCATTGAATTTCAAAACAAAAACGCGTTTTTTTCAACATCGTTAATGAAAATTCCTGCTTTATCGTGGAAGAAAATCTTTGTTTGTGAATTAAAACAGAACACAATTTATTTTGTTTGCATTTTCCTTCGAGAAGCCACAATTTATTCACGCTTTTTCAAACATCCAAATAATGAGAACATTCTAGCATGAATAAAACCAAAAAACAAAAAACGAAAAGCAATTAAAACTTTTGCCAACAAAAAGCGAATGGAAAAAAGTAAAACGTTGCATTTCCGAGCATAATGAAGTCCTAAGCTAAACTCAACATGCAGACATACTTTAGTAGAGAAAATGCTACATAGTTTAGTACTAAAATGTGTGTAGACTTCGTGAATGTTTGTCGTAGATATAAAATATAGTATGCATGGAACGGCGGCAAAAGTTGAGACCGCGAGTTTTTTTCGCCACCCGCCACATTCAACCCGTTATAAGTCCAGCCTTGCAGTGGTCGTAGGGTGAATTAAGCGGCAGTCGTATGGTGAATTCAGTGGTGGTTGTATATCAAAAACAGAATGAAGCAGGTAATACAAGTTATTGTTAACAATTTTTGAAAAGTTTTAGCGGAAACATTGTAGAACTCCATTTTAATTATTAAAAAATGATAACAAACTTTGTTTAGTTCTTCTTTATAAAGTAGAACTAAACAAAGTTTGTTATCATTTTTTAAAAAGTTATTTTTAAGTGTTACCACTATGAGCAGGAAAAACAAAGTAAATGTTTTGAATTTTATTTATTAATTTTGAGACTGATGGCTCACTTTTTAAATTTGGTGAACTTATCCAACACCAGTCCTTTTTTTTAAATCGATTGGAGCTCACAGTTCATTCGTTGACTTTATTGGTTTGCCAGAGGATAAGGATTCGATCCCCACTAAGAGTCAAAAAATATTTCATATTTTAGTGCTAATTCAAACCCGCAATCAAAATACCAGCAAGGTTTGCTTAGTCATCACATGTGATAGGAACCTGCCTTCTAGAAAGCAAGAAAATCTTCACTTCCATTGAACGGTTTGGCATCAGGCCCACCCCCTTACCCGTCAAAATAAATAGGTTCAACGCGCCACATGAAACCCCTTAGAGAACGTAGGAAAAAGATGCACTTTATATGCAGCTTAGTTGCTGCATATAAATATTTTTTTAAAGGCAGTGCCTTCTTGTGCAAGTCATTTGTTTTCGCTGGTCGTCATTTTCCTGAATTGTGAATAGAAGGTGACATCGATGGGCTGCTTCAAATCCTCGAAGTTCTTAGTTGATCTAATGTTTACTTTCCCAATATACTCCCTTAAAGATGCCACTAGACAAGGTGTTTTAAAGTCTTATTGAGTATCTTACGAGTGCATGTTGAATTTTAATTGTCAATTTCTACACCTATTAATATCTTATTTAGTATCAGCATGGAAAGTGAACTCCAAAGTGAACACTCCACTGTTACTTTTGTTATAGATAATCATAATAATGTAAAAATTAAACTAAAGTTTTTCTTCACGAGTAAATTTATTTCTCGAGCACTTTCGATGTTTTCACATCATTATCAAGAGAACAACTAAAATCTAAAATTACAACATTGATCAGAAAGTTTTTGGGGGTAGAACAATGGTGGGGGGAGGGGAGAGGGTAAGCTTTTGTTTGGTCAAGAAAGATTTTTTAATAGGTGTGGCTATAACGTGGTGTAGGACGGTGCAACACCGAAGTCGCTCGAGAAATAAATCAACTTGCGAAGAAAAAAATATTTTTTGCATCATTATTTTTAAAATGAATTTTCACAATGTCGATAAACAAACCATTAAGCTTTTATAAATAATCAATTTAATTTCTAAATTCATTCTTGTAACAAAAGCTTTTTCAGGTATTTAGAAAATTTCTCAATTGTATTAATAATTATTGAGAAAGATCTACTTTTCAAAACCAACGTGTATCCTTTCCTATATAGCCTAGTTGTGTATGTACATAAAAATACGTAATTATATAATATTTTTTATACTTACTTCTGTATTTGTATATTTTGTAACGATGTGGCACGATGCATCCGCAACAAAAAAAAACGCTGCGCTTTTTTGCAACTTTTGGCAGAGCGCTGAAAAGTTTTCGCACTGAAAAATATGAGAACTGACTGACACAGAATTTGCCACATTAACGTGCTAAAGTTTTGGATTTCCGCGCCACCATCTGCGCTTATTTTCCTTTTTTATTTTTATTGAAAAAACTATATTTCTCCCAGAGGAATGAAATTTAATATTTTATGACGTCTATACAAATTGTTTTTCTAAATTTTTTTTTAAACTTTTTTTAAACTAAAAGTGGCTTTAAGCCACACACAATTGATTTAAAAAAAAAAATTGTTCATCGCTATGTTCCGTTTTGTAAGATAGTTTATGTTTTGAAATTGTTAAAATTTCAGAAATATATTTTTACAATTTGGTTTTAAATCAGTATCGTCATAAATAAAGAGTATTTGATGATAAATATAAATTAGCGAAAACATTTTTAATTATTCTCACAAACATGAAGAATACAATTACAATAATGGACTGTCATGGATTTCTTTAAAAATATTATTCTCAATTCAAAAAAACAATAAATAAAATAATTATAAAAAATTATAAATTTTGGTTGAAGAAGTAAAACAATAATATTATTTGATAGTGTTTGCGCCAAGTGACATCTATTGGTCATCCTTTAAATCAATGTCCTATGTTCAAAACAGCATAATTATTACCCTAAATCTGTTTTACCTACCTATATAATTTACACTTGTTATCAACCTTTCGTCGAAGAAGGTTGTCGTGAGACTGGTAATTGAGCTATCGTTGCAGATAGGTACTAGTCGTATACGCAAGTTCTCGGAGTGTGACAAACGCGTGAGGGCATCAAAATCGTTACTTCAGGAGCAAGTGTTCTGGGACAAGAAAATTGCAATTGGCCAAGATCTGACGGGCGGTTGAAATAAGGTGAGCGTAAATCCTCTGGTCCTTCATCCTTGTTGTCCCGACCAATCGAAAGTCCTAGATCTCGGAACGATTATTGCGTATCTTCGTCGTGGCACCTCTTTTGATTGAAGAGCCTCGAAAACTAAAGTCAGTGCACCATGTGAAATCGCTTCCACATAATATATTATGTATATTAAGAATTATAGGCATTTCTATAAAATTTATAAAAAATTCTATTTGAATCATCAATCAATCCACTTCAAGGAAAATACGACAAAATAACAATAATATTTGTAAAAAAATTTGGTAATAAATTTCGTATTAAAAAAGAAATACAAAAAATAAATGTATTTTTTTTATGATCATCTTTAAATTTAATACCCCGATGATAGTTTATAAAAACGAGATTAAGTTATAGACATAAAAGTAAAGCAATAAAATGATTGTCAATAGGCAAATCTGTTCATATTACCTTTTATTGCCCGAAATTTATGTTACAAATAAAACACTCACGTGACCTTTTATATATGAGTCGTACAGAACAAAAGGCGGAAATATAGAATTTTCTACAAAATTAGAAAAATATATGGAAACACTAGGGATAACTTTCTTATCATTTCCATATATTTTTCTAATATTTGAAATATATCCTAGATTGCCAACTTTGGTTCTGCATGTTTCATACATGTCAAACGTAATAAGTGCCAATAAAATTATTCACGGAACCGTAAGCCCACAAAACATTTCTTTTAACGTAAAAAAAGACTAGTGACGTCACATTCACAAGCCATAAAAAACTGAATCGAGTAACATGGTAGCAAAAACGGACAAACGCCCTTCCAAGAAATTTCGCAGAAAGGTTATTTTCTATTTATACCCAATTTAAAATAGAGAATAAAATGGCAAATTCAAGGTGACCGTATGAAGGATGAGGCTGTTCATAAAATATAAGTCAGCGGTTGACGACATGAGGAGTTCAAAATAAGTGCAATTTTAAAACGGGGCTTAATTGAGATTTAGCATCATGGTTCAAACACAATTCACCCTAACTTTTGAAGGATTGGCAAGGTTTTTTTTGTACCAAAAGGAGCGACCTTTAATTATTTTTTGAAAGGCAAGATAATCATACCAGTTCAATAAAAAAATAAATATTTATATTTTCACCTGAAGATGGGACATTGCAGTCCTGAAACATGTTGTGATTAAAAATAATAATAAACTCACGGTGAAATTAAACAAAAAACATTTTCTTTTTAACAAATCTCTTAATGAGGAAGAATAATATATCACAATCAAAGTTCTTAAAGTGAATAGACTACAAATTAACTGGTCAGTAATAAAACCCCCTTGAAATACGAATTTTGGAGGTGCCTATCATAGTTTCCTATGAAGTTCTTCTTAAAATGATAAGCTGGAATAATTAGAAGTATCATTTGATATTGGTGCTGTTACCAGTGATTCAACATTTTTTTGAAGATCAGGAATAAGGAATACAAAAACTGTTTTTTTTTCAGTTTAATATGAGAATGCATATATTTCCATTTCCTAACAGCCAATTGATATAATTCCCTTCCGCATTCCCACATCTTCAATTTGCTTGCAAGATTTCAAACATCAATCTTCTCCATGCGGAACGACTCGCTGTGTTCTTTTACTGCTACCATTATGGGGGAATTCTGTAAATCTAAAAGACCGGCCCCCCGTTCAATAATTCCGATCGTAAAAAACTTTTATCCCCGGTTATTTTTCCCTTATTTATGGGAAAAGTAACACCGCGATCCGAGAAGTGGCTATTCGTCGGCTTTGTTGGCAAGTTTTGAGGAAAAAAGGACCGACGCTCATACAAAGTTGAGTTGTAATTCACACTGTGAGGTATCAAAAGTTTTGACCGGGAGATCCTTGCATTTTCCCCAGGGTGTGATCCTGTACATACATTTTTTTACTGCAGCTAGTTTTTCATTTTTATCTTTGTGGGGAAATAAATGCATTTGAGGAAAACTATTTCTTCCATTGATGGAAAACTGTTTTTGTATTTCCTTACAGTTTATGAATGATTTTAAAATATAATTCACGGATAATTCTTGTAAATTTAAACTGAAATTTTCTTACCAACGCTTGTATCTAATTTTTCTATGACTTTTTTTCTCTTGATAGTCCTTGTTACACTGCTCTCTAATATCTAGTACTATAATATCGCTAGTGAATAAGTTTACCATGTAAAATATAATTTTATTATGCATAAACAAAATGCACATAGTTGTAGCATTTGAACGCGAAACATGTTTATTTTCACAGTCAAGGTGATCGGGCGTCAACTATTTTTTTACTGTGACGTTTCATCCTCTTCTGGAAGTAAATAGATGGCTAGGTAAGTGAAATAAAGTGTATGAAAATTAATAATTATTTTTCACACCATTGAATTTGCCTATAGATAAAAGTATATGGCGGAAAAACTGTCAATTAAACTATCAACTGTAATTTTAAATACGTTCATAACAAATATTTTACATACTTGACGAGTGAATTACTTACTTACTGAGAATAAAATCACAAAGAATTTCATTCATCCGTAACATTTTATTCAATCCGAATCTTGTATTTTCTACTAGCATACTAAAAGTACCTCAGCAGAATCTTCTTTGGGGCCCCATGGGGTAGCCATGCTTGTCCGCTCGAATTTTCGCATTTCTACCAGTGCGCTATTATTTCGCTTTTCTTCGTTCGTTTTAACAAAGATTTATGCCTTGAGAAATAAGGCGGCACGCGCTTGATTTATGAAAGTAACTTTTGACGGATTCCTCATACATTTATTATTGTTTTGTTTTCATCCCCCATCCCTTTCTGTTTCTCATGCACAGCGCAGCAACCTGTTTTGCATAAACGCCCAATTGAAGGGCTGTTTTTTTTTTAGATTTTTTGGTTTAATTTTAAGCAATCACTGTATAAAAATAACTAAGCCTTTGACCGTTCCGTAGTCTAGTGATTAACACTTCTGACTCGTAAATGGAAGGATGTGGGTTCGAATACCGGCGGAGCACAAAAAAATATACCATTTATATTTTCAAATAGGCTCTAAGCTGGGTGAAAAATTCATGTAGCTTTACCAAATACCGGTCACTAAAGGTCTATCTAGCCTGACAGCAACTAGGTCTTGCTTGAGAATTGGCGCTTTCTACGGCGACGACCAAGCTCGCAGAGGGCTCTTGAGGTGTGACACATATGAAAACAGCGCTCATCAAATAAATCATCCTTATATTCTTGTTAAGTTTATAGATTAAAACATAGATAATTGACCATAATTTTGAACACATACCACTGCCTGTTTAACAAACGCCATCCTCCTCCAGTCCCCCGACAGTCTACCACCACTTTGTTAAACCGAACCTATCCGGGTCTTTCGTTCTGTTCTGCGTCCTTTTGGGTTCATCATCGCAATAATCTTTTCAAGGCTGCGATGGTCCATTCCCTGGATGTGGCCCAGCCAATACAGAATGCTGACTTTTACTGTCCGGACCATTTCAAAGTCTTAATACAATCGTATAGTTCAAAGTTGTGTCTTCTTTGCTGTAGATTCCCGTCTTCTATTAGACCCCAAATACGTCCGAGAGTTTTCCTTGAAAGATGATGAGAGAGCTTTGCTTACACCTTTTAAGAACCCAGGTTTTGTAGGCGTTATGTAATGACGAGTATATACGCAAAACGCAACTAAGCTACACGTATAGTGTAACTTCTTGCCGCGTTATCCCCGAAGGGATCGCATGTGGTGAGTTGAACCTATTTATTTTTACAGGTAAGGAGGCCGACCTTACGCCAACCACTTCAGTTGAAGTGGGGGTTTCCCAGCTCCCGAGAGAGCTGGTACTCATTTCTTGTGAAGGCTGAGTAAACCTTGCCGGTATTTTTATTTTGGGGTTTGAAATAAACACCGAAAGGGGAAATCATTTCTGACACCCTCCTCGGTGGGATTCGAACCCGAGCTCACGGCATGGAATGCAAGCACTCTACCAACTGAGCTATCGACCGGACAACGTATTTTGTATTCAAACAAAAAGTTAATATATTTTCTTGACCACAGCATTGGCACATCCCTAGTCCCAATACTTTATATTCCGCGTGCGTAGGGATGGGATCAGACGATTCCTTACGCTAATAAGAGGCAGTGAAAAATTTGCGAATAGAGAAATCATTCACAAACCCTCGGAGGAAATGGCCCAACTCTACCCTTATCTAAATAAGTAATATTATTATAAGGGTAGCGAATTAAATTGAAATACAAGATTTACATACGAATATGAAGAAAGAGGTTTTTCTTCGAGGAATGTACAACAATGTTTTCATCATTTTTACCACCAAGTAACGATATCGTGTATGACTATAACATTTTTGTATGCATATATTTTTATCTTTTTATTACATAAAGTTGGCACGTGCAACCTTTTTTTGTACAAGTAAGAAAAAATCAATTAACATTATTGATTTTTTTAGACGTTGGAGCTTTTTAAGGCTGAGAGAACGTTTAAAGTGTTTTTATGCTACAATCAGTTTTTGAAAATATATCTAATGTATTTACACTATATTTTGTTGCTATTTACGACAGGAAAAAAAAGAAGAGTTTGAATATGAAGTATGAAAGGACGCTGCAATTTTCAATTTGATTGAAACTTGATGAAAATTGGTTCACTTTGCCAATGTCACCCCTGTTTCAGGGAAGGACGGCAAGAGTTGCAAGGCTTATGTTCATTTGAGATTGGGTTTTATATTGTAGGTCCACATGCGGTATGTGTTAGCGCGAAATTATACATATCTGCTTGTGGGAATGCATTTAATATAAAACTTAAATGATATATATCTTTGCAGCTTAGATTAGATTAGATTAGATTAGATTTCAAAATTCATCTGCAAAATTGTACAATAAAGGCTTTTTTACTTTAAAAGCTTCTATTGAACGTTCTTTTTTCTAAATACATATCCAGATTCATTTTTTCTTGAATTCATAACATAACGGATATTAATTATTTATATCAGAGGTTTGCTTTTCGGTATCTCTTACCGTAGTCTTTCGGAGCTTTAGCTACTTTACGTTTCACTCATATTTGCGATGGATATCTTCAATGTTGATGTGATATAACCTGTTACAACGTACACAAGCTCATCTCCGTTTTATTTTGGCTTGTAGACTTCAAACTCAATTATCGATGGTTTCACTTTTTAAGTAAGTTCACTTGCGGCATAAGTGTGAATATATACATGTTGCTTGTGGGCATGAATTAATTATGAATCCTTAATGTCATATGTCTTGGCAACTTAGATTATAAATTCATATACGTAAAAAAGCTTTGGTAAGTACATAGACAAGTATAACATGAAAGTTATCGACTTTTACCATTCCAATTCCAACGTTGGGGTGACTATATGTCTGAGAATTCGCGGGACACGTTTTTTTTGTATAACAGTCGTCCCGCGATAAAGACGTTTGTGGCGTCTTTACTGAAATGGCAGAAGAGCGACGTGACAGGCTTCAGACATTGCCCTACGTGGCGTTGCGAGATTCAAAAATGGAACTCCGACCACACATGTTTAGTTTGAATTTGGAACACGTAAATAAAATAACGTTTTTTTGCATTGACGTATTGTCACACAAAAAATTGAAAGTTGATGTGAATAAAATAGAATAAATATATTGTATGATTATAATAACTTAATATATTATTTATTCTTTATGTATTCAATTATTTCTTCAACGGTAGCATTGATAACTTTACCTTTTTATTTCCACATATAAGTGGAACAGTCTTCCACCAATCAACTAATAAAGAAGGGATTTTTTCTGTGTTCCCGTAGTAAGGTTCTCATTTTTTTTCAACGCTGAGAAAACCTGGCTTGGGCTTTAAAAAAACTCTGACACATGTAAAAGACACACTTGTGTACGCATAGCTTCACGCTAAGGCAGCGTATACTCTTCTCACTGAGATATAAACTAGATTTACACTGCATATTGAAAAAACAAAAATTACAAGTAATGGTTTGTTGTAGTAAAAAAATATTTAAATTAAATACTAATTCACAAAGGCAAAAAAAATGTATCCATTTTGTTAAACACCACCATAGGAATGAATAAAGTGAAATAAAAATTTCGCATTTACAAGGTCGGGGGAAAAAACTGAATGAGACGAAAATTAAACAAAAAAGCTATTAACTAGGCGGTATAAAAAAGCCTTCCCAGGAGCATATAACATTGAGAGGGTAACTCCTTCGAGTGCACTTCATTGGCGAAGCGAAAATAGGAGCGCGGAACCAGAAAAAGCGCCGGGAGCTAAAGGCGAAAATTGCCCCTTTCTTCTCATGCTGCCCTGATACTTCGGGGCAAATAAGCCCCTACGATTTGTAGTGAAATTAATTAAAATCAAATAAATAAAATGTTGTTATTACTTTCAACGTTTCGTACTTCATTTTTATTACCAAGTTGGTTTGCACTTACACATGTTACATACATCGCTTTTGCTTGTTTATATGCGTTTTTTCAAAAAAAAAAAAATGACCAGTATCTTAAAGCAGACTTATCTTTTTTAAACTCGATGTTATTTATGCATACCCAATATATTGATATTCTTCTGCCTAAAGTGAATTCGCCAAACACAAAAACAATGATCCATAGTCTATGAATTAACAGTACCCTTAGTACGAGTTGCAAAACTTGAGTAATGTAAAGTTTACGGCAATTATTAATGAGTGATTTCTCCCAAAATCTACCGTTTTTGTTTGTTTGAACTTGATTTTCTTCATCACTGTAACTCTTTTGCTAAGACCATAAAGTGTAAGAAACAAAAACGGCAGATTTTGGGAGAAATCACTCTTTAATATTTTCCGTAAACTTTACTCTTCTCAAGTTTTGCGACTCGTACTAAGGGTACTGTTTGTACTGAATACTGAAAGAGTATTTAGTTTAATGCTTTAAATAAACAATGGCCTGAACCGTCGGAATGCGTGGTTTTAAAGCACTAACATCGATCACAGACAGATTCTTAATTAACCAATATTAGGTTTCCTGACTGGCTATAATCGTGGACATATGTACCTACATCAAAACTGACTTGATAACAAATTATAGCGCCCAGCATTCGCAGTCAAGTATCACATCTACCCTTGATGATGACCTTATTATTTTTTTTGTTTCGCGTTGGAAGAAGGAAAATCTTTTATAAGACGCCAAGTGACAGCCGGTCACTAGATTGGCAGTGTGGGAATCTCCCTGCTGAAGGCCTACCCACTAAAAACCTCTCCCGTGCAAGCATCTACCACACTCCGGACCTACCAATGAAGTATTACGCTGGGAGTGTGGTAATGGTTTATACGCTGATGGCGTTTATTCTCGCTATGGTAACGCTCATTGCGTTACCAACTGCACCGCGTTACGTGACGCCTTTCAGTCAGCTTCTACGGCGGCCGCGGGCCGTCATCTCCTCTCGCGCTCGGCGTCCTCCTTCTGTCCAATTACGCTCCAGGCGAAGTCCTCCCACGCCCGCTCCCTTGACGATGACCTGTCCAAGACTGGCCGTTGCGGCCTCGCTTTCCGGGACGAGACGAAGCCAGTCGTGCATTTTCGGTGATTTTCGGCTGCGCAATCAAATTTGTACAGAAAAAAAGTTATTGAATGAAAGTAGCATAACATCGGTGAAACTAGCAAAAAAGAAAATTAGGTTATCGATTACGAAACAAAAAAAAGTTGTATTTCGTTTCATCTCACGCATTTCTCTTCATTTTCACTTTACATTCACACATTTCATATGGATAGTAATCCAGGCCGAGCCTAAACGTACCGCTCATGGAATTCCCACTTACTTCCTTCTGTTCCCCTGATCCCTCGTAGGCTTGACTTTTTTATTAAATCTCACACAATGGGGCGGCGTCAACGCTTTTACACCAAGTATAAAATATAACGTTTAAACTAAACCATAGCATTTCACCAAAAATGTATAGAAACAGACACGCTCACAAGAGGTATTTTTTTAGTTCTAACATTTTTTTGGTAAACGTTTTGGTTGAGTTTTAACGTAAAATTTTATACTTGTGAAACTGGAAGAATCTCAGGCTTTTTAGATGTATAAAGACGCTCTGTACCCCAAGTATAAAATTGACAGCTTAAAACTTAACCATAGCAATGTACGAATACTACAGCAGCGCATCTACTGGGCGTCTTTGTTTCCATATATTTTTGGAAAAACGCTATGTTTGAGTTTAAACGTAGAGTTTTATGCTTGGAGTACCGCTCTCCTGATGTGTCACATTTATAAGAATATCGTGATTTTTCGCGAAGTCTGTTTTTTTGCGTGCGCTGGAATTGTTGATTTTAAAGTGCTGTTTAAATTTGCTACTGAAGTGTTTTTTTTTACAATACGGAAAGGAAAAAAGTGCCTTATCATTGATAAAAAACAAAACATTTTAACAATTTTTTTTTATATAAATATTGACTGATTGACTTATGGGTTTATTATTTGAAGCATCCTCAGGATATTTTTTTTAATGAAAAATGCGAAACTTGTACAAAGATTCTTCGAAAAAAAACGTTTTATTATTGCATAAGCTTTCATACAAACAGTAAACAAATACTGAAGAAATAAATCTTCTTATTTTTTATTTAATAGTAAAATTGTGGAAAAAAACAGGGTTGAACAATAAAACAAAAAACAAGTCTTATTTTTTACTATGAAATTATTAATGGTAAAATTTTATACAAATACGTTGAAATCTAGAAAGTTCAATACGTGCTAGAAATAATTTCACGAATAAGTATTTATTTAAGACACAGAAAGGTTAGTTCAGCCTTTTGAAAATGCTACCATCCCCTTCCCTTCTCTGGAGGATGGATATCCCAACTTTGAGCTTAATAGATGGCGTAAGACTGTTTATCTTGTAAAAATCTATAGGTTCCATTTGCCGCACAAGATGAAGCGGTAAGACGTTGAACTCTATGCACGCGTAGCTAGGGTGCGTTTACGATATTTTTCATTTTATCAGCCTCAGAGAATTATATTTTTTCTTATCGTAAAAGTGAATTAATGCCATTTATAGAAAAACGTTTAAATATGAGATGCCATGAAAGTAAATGCTCACTCTGACTTTTTATGTAAGCATTTATGTCAGTGGATCCAATAAATGATTATCGTGGGGGCTGCATTTTCCATTTTCAACGCAAATGGGGACAAGCGAGGGGAAAGTTATGAATGATATTACGTCATCGTTCATTTGCGATAACTTGTTCGATGGGTTCATAAAAAATGAATTATGAAGCATCTAGAATTGTTATGCGTGTCGAAAATTACCCCATACTTACAAACTGTCAAAAATAACAAATAAAACATCCACCCTGAAATTTATCACTTGTATATTTTTTCGATCAAAACTACACAACATATTTCGATTATATAGAATAGTCAACAACTAATGTTCCTTGACTGATAGGTTGGTATGAGGCTGACTACCGATACTGTAAAGTTCCTGTTTCAGGGAAAGTCGGCAAAAGTTGCAGTGATTATATTCATTTGAGGTTTGGATTTTAATTTGTTAAGTTAAGTTCACATGCAGCATTCGTAAACGCCAACTTACCCTTGTCTATTTGTGAGCATGCATTTACTTTAAATCTTAAATGTATATATATATATATATATATCTATTTTCAACTTTGATTACAGATTACAGGTCAACGAAATGTGATGATAAGAAGTCTGGACTTTTCTAGCTCGTTTTTAGATCGTTTCGTAAATATCAAACGATTCAACATGACCACGCGTAAACAGCTGATAGCTTAGTCAAATGTTCTCCATACAAATTGATACGCTTGTGCCATGATCGGCCATAAGCCGACTTAATTTGTTTTTTTTCTTAATATTTTTATTTAATTTGATATTAAGCCGACATTTATTTCTCGGAAGGCTAATAAAAACATTTTTACACTTTTATTTCTCCTCGCAGGAGGAAAAAAAGGAAAATTTCAAGCGTCAATAATTCCCCTCTCGCAAGACGCGTTGACAAGTGGTTTTTGTTCCCTCCAAAAAATACTGAAAATATTCCCGGCGAGCCCCGAGGCTATATATCAATGCGTCACATAGAGACTTTCACCTCACGAGCGTCCGAGCAATATAACAAGAATGGGATTTCTCTATTATTTGTACAATTATATATTTTCAGAGTCACTGGACGTTATGTAACAACTAATATATGTAATATTCGTTGAATAATCTAAAATTGGTTCCACATGGAATGAATGATTAAAATATTTTAAAATTTGGTGAAAATATGAGATTGTCCTGTTGCTGCAAGGCTAGATGGACCTTTTTATGCCCTATCTTTGGCCAAGGTAAGGGAATTTTTCAACTCAGCAAAGCGCTTAATTTGTAAATGGAATGCTTATTCTGTTGTTATTTGCCTGTAATCGAACCCATGATATTCAGATAACGTGTCTTTTAATTTTTTGATTAGTCTTCGAAAAAAAATTGTAAAGATGAAGGAAATGTGGGAAACCACATCGATTTAAATTTTTGTGAGAAATTTGAATGGGTTCTCCTAATTTCATATTCTGATGTCACCACAATTTTCTTGCTTATCTCTTTATATTATCAGTTTTTGTTTGAGCTACATATTTTCTTTACCTTATGTTTGTATAAAATTCTTAGAAAAAACGCCATTATAAAAAATGCATCCTCATAAACGCTGTACTTAAGCACATTTTTTTCCTACTTTTTAAGCCCAACTTAATTATCACATCACTTACCGAGACACACATAATTATTTTAAATATTTTCCCCCATCTCGTCGGGTGGGGTGGGAGCTTTTAGGTGCTGAGTTATTCAATTCATATGTAAATGAATCCCAACAGAGCTTTCCCCATACATCAAGGCCGGAACACGAGTACAACTAAACTCTAGTAATTTAGTGTCTTGAAAGGCAGCCGTTTTTTCATTAGCTTAATAATGTAATTAAGCTCTGGGATTGCAGCGAGTCGAGCTTAAGCCTACGCAGCTTTCTGAAGCGAGCTTAAATGTAAATTTTAAGAATATGTTTTCATCACATTAAAGTAGAGCTTTTTTTGCTGTCGGCAAATTGAAAGTAAGAGATTGCATGTTTTTGTTGTTGGATTTCAAATTTATTTATTCCTTACGTGCAGTTGACAGGCGAGCTGAAAAATTACACTCTAATTTAATTTTTTTGTTAGTAAAAAGTGATTTATTTGAAAAGAAAACATGATTAATTGAACAATTTAAATGTTTTAGCTCACAAAAATAATGAAAAGTCAATTTTTTTACTTGGTAAAGCGTTTTTAAAGTTCAGCTTTTTTTATCAAGCTTTGACTGAACGTTTTGAAAAATATATTTATTAACCTTTTCATAAACTATAAATTAAGACAAAGTCAAATATATGCTTACTTTATTATGAGTCACATTTGAAGACTGAAGAAGAGCAAAGATTAAAGTGACGACGATTATTACTCACTAAAATACGAATAAATTTACTTGATATTATTATTAGGTATCCTGGACAGCGTAACTACTAGATACCTGAAACAATGGACGCGACTCGCAAAGCCTGCAGACCCCGCCACATTCTACAGATCGAGAGAAAACTTTGGTTTGGGATGGAAAAGACCATCTTTCGTACATGCACAACACCGCATTACAAAGCACCATATTCTTGAAAACTCCAAAGACCCAAGTGTCATAGAATGTTGGTCCAAAGATCCCCAAATGTTAGAGCTCAAAAATAGAGCAGAATTTCACCACAAATACCTAACCGGTGTAAGCACTAACAGAAGAGGTCTGGGATGGCAAAAGGTGGAATCGGAGAAAGCCCATATGAAGGCTCTAGTAAAGCATGACTCTGACTCTAAATACAGGCTTCATGCGTTAAACCTTGAGATGCAGCATGACTGGATCACTGTTGGTGAAATGTGTCTTCCACCTGCACTACACTGGAAGATACTAATATACAATTGGTCTCCTGAAATGCTACGATTTTACTTAAATGCATTTCAAAACACGCTCCCTGACCCTGGAAACCTAAAACGATGGGGTAAAAATACAACTGCTTCCTGTGATCTCTGTGCCATTGACAAATGCACAGCAAGACATATTCTAACAGGGTGCAAAGTGGCCCTTGAAAATGGCAGATATACCTACAGACACGACAGGGTACTGGAAATACTAAGGGAGAGTATAAGCCTAACAATTTCCAGAGCAAACAAAGGTTTGACAAGAGAGTCCATTGAAAAAATAAAATTTGTTAAGCCTGGAGAAAAGGGAGAGCGAAGGGCCAGGACCCAGACTTCCATTATAAAAAAGGCAAAGGACTGGAGGCTTGTGATGGATTCCACCACAGGACGATACATTTTCCCAGGAGAACTATGCACTACGGCTTTGAGACCCGACATAGTTCTATACTCAAATGAACTAAAGCAAGTACTCTTGGTTGAATTGACGGTGCCGTGGGAGATGAACATCCCTAAGGACCATGCCTACAAACTAAATAGGTATAAAGGACTAGTGGATGAAATCACAAATAATGGATATACCACAAGATTGTATGCAGTGGAGGTGGGAGCGAGAGGACTGCCAGCCAAATCGGTATATACTTTCCTTAAGGATCTGGGACTGAATAGATCCCAAATAAATGGATTTCTGGAAAGACTAACAAAAGCGGCCATCTCGGGATCATACCACATTTGGCTGCGAAGATCTGAGAACCCAGACACCTCTGGACATGCAACGTAGTTAATCGGACTTACATATTGGAAGGAAGGATGAGTTGGGAGGAATTGGGAACGTTGTCATGACAAAAGGATCCTTAACCAACCAAAGACAGGTCGTAAGTCCTGTGACTCCCATCTCATCCTGACTCCGTGCGGCGGGCCTGAGTTTGGGTCTTAGATTTTCAAAATTAGAGACCTGACTCGGTGAGACCGTGGATGCTCAGCTATTTCACAAATATAAATAAATAATTTACTATATTTTTAGTGTTTGGTGGTTCACACTGTGAAAGTCCTAGAACTATTTAATTTTTATTTCAATATTTTATGCTTAAATACTTTTGTCTTAAAAGGCATCACCAGGAGGCTAAAGTACTCAAGCATAAAATATAAAAATTAAATTAAATAGTGAATTAAAACCGTGTTTTTTTTTTAAATAAATATAATCTACTGACAGTGAGGTCCGCACATTTGATATAAACCAAAAATTGTAATGTCACACGAGCGGGTCGCTAGAATTAAGGCTTATTTTGTTAATTAAATAGGGATGCGACATTTGACCGCCGAGAATAATTTACATTTAGAATAATCATGCTAAAAAAATCTGAGTTGACCATCGTGTTTTAAAGATATCATGAAAATAAAGTATTCTTTAAATACAAAAACAATGAATATTCCAATACTTCAACATCAAAATATTTCACATAGAACAGTAAGATTTGTTTCTATAAATAGGTCAAAAGTAAAATGTGAGATGTAAATACACAAACAAGATTATTTTGAGTTTGAATCCGATTGAGAGGTACGCTTAGATAACATTTTCATATTTACCCGTTTAATGTTTGTATCCAAAACTAGGTAACAAGTTGGGAAATCTTGAGTAACATCCATTCTCTCGGCAAACACTTATCAAACGCGAGATAAATCTCTTATAATTTATAAAGAGCCAAGTATTTACGTAGGCGGGCTTGCGAACGAGTTTCGGAAATACTTTGAAAACTTATTGAATCAATCGATATGTGAATACGCACCGACGCTTATTTGTAAGAACCAACGTCGGCTCTTAAACAAAGAGGTGATAAAAGAAGGTCAAAATCTGTACCTTCGATAATTTTTCCTTTCATTTAAAAATCCTTAAAAAAATTGTGCTATACTGTGTGTTTGTTACTTGGACTCTTTCAAGATAATTTTATCTTTGTTTTTTGTTGTGGACTGTAATCTATTATTTTTTTTCTACTCCCATTTGGTAATTTACTAATTACAAAACGGCTAACGCAATCACAATGACATACATTTCTACACCCGTTGCGTAATGTAACATTACTTAACTGATAACGGTGTTGAAATGAAAATGTGCGCATGCGCATTGTCAGAAATGGAACCATTTTTGAATTTCGAGTGTCAACCTTGTATGAGGCTATCCTTCTAAACGACCGATAACAAACTATTATTTGCCGTTTCCATAGCAACCACGTTTAAACGTCAGCCATTACATGAATATTTTCAATTTATTGATAGTTCCTCCCCACTATGTTAAATCTTTGTTCAAATGAATATTAATATATTGTATGTGTAGAGTCAAATAAAATTTGTTAATAGTGTAGTAATTCAAAAAATTTATTTATCAAAATACTCCAAATTGTAGCTTTCCTTTTTTCGAAGGAAAACAGAAGGCTTGAAAGGAAAATAATGCGAGATGTTTTCACCGCAAAAAATAAACAAACTTAAACAGTTATTTGGTTAATAGGTCGGTATAAGGTTGACCACCTATGCTGTAAAAACTTGTTTCACTTTGCCAATGACACCCCTGCTTCAGTAGTCGCAGGGCTTATGTTTATTTAAGTTTTGGGTTTGAATGTTAAAGCTTATATGCGGCATGTATAAACGCGACCATATATGTGTCTGCTTGTGGACATGATATTAATATGAATCCTAAATGTAATATATCTTTGCAACTTAGATAAGATTAGATAATCAAAGGGAATGATAAATTACACGTTTTGACAAAAGTAAGGATTTAATACTTCAAATGGACGAGTACATTATAATGACTACTATTTACTATTTTGTTATTTATTTCATGGTCGTAGAAAAAGTATTGTATGCCACTGCACGTAATTAGTCTTTGTAACACTCTTGCTGTCTATTGTGCCATTCGGCTGCGCCTCATGGCACAAACTAGCACTCGTGTTACAAAGACTATCATTACTAGGCAGTGGCATAAATAACTATTGTTGTTTAGGATAATAGGTAAAACAATGGTATCCAAAATAAAAGCAGGCAAAAACCGACACGAATAAATTTTGTGTACTACAAAGCAGAAAGTCATCTAGAAAATTCAGGCACAGAGTTAGCTTTTAATATTGTTCAATAATGGATTCTTTTGGGTCGATAATAGTTTTGAATATACAAGTATCCAAGAGGTTATAGGTTTTAACAGTGTAAAAATCTGAATACTGATACTTAGCTTGAAAGTTCCTAATGCATTTATGATAAGAAAAATAATAAAAGCATTACAAAGGTACTTTTTTACCCCAAAAGCAGATCGCGTAGCCAAAGAAAATGTAATCAATTTCAGTGGTAATCGGATATCTCGACGTTCGCGCTACAAAGGAAAATCTCCCTTCAAGGGATGGCAAAAAAACACTACCGCTATTCCTTCTTTCCCCGCCTTCAGCCACAGTTCGGTCTCTGAAGAATTAATTTCTTTTACCGGTGACAATCTTTTCTATCTCAGTTAAATATACATATAAATAGTCATAGAACGAAATGCAAAAGCGTCTACGAGTTTAAAGAAGTTTCTGGTTAACATGTACGTAAGCAGAAAGAAAAATATTGAAATTATAACTTTTCTTTTACAAAAGAAGCACCTCAAGACATTCTTATAAGTGGGTGATTTTCATATGTTCTTCTTTTAATGCATGTTTGCTTCTGCGATAGGAGTTGTGTATGCAAAAAAAATGATTATTTGCTTTCGTACAAAAAACCGTTATTGATATTTTTAATATTTTAAATAAAACTAAAGTTCAACGTTAAAAACGCATTTTCTGAAATATTTTTTTGTATTAAAAATTCCTCAGTCATGTCGCTATCTTCACATTCTTCTTTATACAAGCATAAGCGCTACGTTTATCAAAACACTTGTCCGAGTGGGAGCTTTCTATCGCAGCCCGTGAAGTACGGTGTAAGCCTTGGATCGATCTGAAAAAGCTCATCGGGGGTGAAGAAAATATGAAGGCTTTGGCCGTCATTTGCAGCTTTTTGTCAAAGGCAATATTTTACAAGATGAAAAACCTTGTAGTGTCTTTAGTGCAATTTTTATTCATAAGACGTTTGTAGAAAATGAGTGTTTTTGAAGTTTATAATCTGAAGCAACTTTAATTTATTTTATGAAAATTAACATTGGTGGGTTCAATCAAAATTAATTATTTCACCTAAAATTTGAAATATCATTATTAAGTAGGATTAAGAAAATATTAGCTTCAAAAATAATTTCTTTCTAATGGGTATTTATTTGAAAAATAATTGATGAAAATTAATTTTGTGTGTATAATAAAAAAAAATAGAACCCATGAATTTTGAATTAAAAAAAAAACAATCTAAGCTTACTTCTATTTTTGGTAAATTTAAAAAAATAGTATTGTATTGAAAATTCAATGAAAAATGTATAACTGTTTGTAACAACTTACCTTCAAAATAGGCTTTTAAATGCAAAAAACTTTCCATACTATAATATATGTACGCATGATGTCTACATTAATCAGTAAAGCTATTGCCAATACATAATCCTTTTTACTAAAAAAAATTAAATTTACATTTTTTTTGTAATAGACATTACAACAAAATGTAAGCAGACGCTTAGGGGAGGTAAAAATGATGATGAAAAAAAATGATCAATAAAAAACCGGAAATCTTTGTTATATAAATTATTCAAAAGTGAAGTTAACTGACCCTCATAGAACATATGCAACAAATTAAGCTCAAAACATCTCACATAGAATAAAAGTTTGGCAGTAAACTTTTTATTTGAAAACTTGACGAGGAGACCATTTTATTTTAACATAATCCGAACATTAATAAAATTGGGCCAATTTACCGACAATAAAAAAACTTGCCCGCTCTCCGGTCAGCCGTTGTAGGGGGATGGCCGAGAGAAGTACATTTATGAACGAGTAGGGACTGAATTTATTAGATAATGCTTTCAACCCCTTCTAAATGAGTTAAAAAACTCTTTTTATATAAAAAAAAAAAAAAGGGATGAACCGATAAAGTGAAAGCGCGCGAGGCTGGTCATCCATCAATGATGACTGCTTTTAGGGCAGTAGAAGTGTTTCCAACTCGATAAACCAAATTTTTATGATCGATTGAACATGAGTGTCAATTATTTTATTTTCTTGTTTTTGTGTGAATCATTTATTAAACTTTTATTATTTGATTTTACAATACGACCTAAATGTTTTTTCCTGACATATAATGTATTTGGAATTCGATTTTTGTACTAATTGCAGCTAAGATGTTATGTACCAAATTTAGATAATAACATAATGATCAGGATGGTGCTAAAGCGCGTGTGATGAAAATAGATCTAAAGCGCTATTCTGCTAAAATTCCTAACGACCTTAAGGCGACGAGCTGGCGATTCGTGTCCAAAAATATATGGAGCTCTTTCGAAAGCGCTAGCATCACGGACTTGTATGTACCTCGTATATCTAAAGTGTAAGGAATTTAGCAGAATAGCGCTTCTGATTGTTCCTAGATATAGAAGCCTTTGTTACTTTACTAACTAGATATGTTCCATACTCGCAAGTTTCATCTTCACACATGTACTTGTGTATACGCCTGTGTGAATATAGTTCAAATTGACTTCACATAAAGTAGGTTAAACAAAAGTCAGCTAGTTGCTTCTTTTATACTGAGTTACTCAAAGCTACGTAATCATGTCTAATTGATTAAAGAGTTTTGAAAGTAATGGGTCTTCTTGAGATTGAATCATTTACATTCGGAACAGTAGTCAGTTATCACACTACTCTACGCCAGTTGTCTCTTTCGCACTCATCAGATCAATGTTATATAAAATCAAAATGAGCATCGCTGCGTCTTTCAGATAAAAGTTTCATAAAAACTTTAATGAGTCCACGATAAAAAAGGATTTAGCTAAGTACCGCTCCAATCCAACTCTCGTCCATTTTGAATTACTCGCATAAAACCTCACCGCTTACCAAACGATTCTGTGAATATATTTTTTTTGGCGTCGGAAAACCTGTAACCAGAAAACCAAAGTGCCAAGTTTAAAAGATTACAACCCCCTCGGGTATAGTTAACCGCGTTTAAGACAGCTATATCCGTTATATTGCTATTAGGAGCGCAGGAGATCCGAGGAGGGACATTTTTTCTCGTTCGTTCTTTTTGTCGAGGATGCTCCGCGTTATCGGGGCGTAGGCGGGAGATTTGTTTACTGGCGTCGTTACCTCTTCGTTTTTCTGCGCTCCTGATTGAGTATCTTGGGTGTGTCTCGCCGGAGAAGGTATTCGAGGAGCAGAATGGCGAAGGGGCGGCTGATAGCGCTCGGCCACTTATTCTTACGGCATCCTAATGGATGATGGCTGCCTTGAAAAATTGCTACGACATTGCCTTTGAAGCTTGACAAAAAATATGAACCATGTCCTTAGACTTAAGGAAAAAAATGAAATGAATTATATCATCAGTTTTTTCAACTCCTGTCGATAGATCAATGGTTGTGCCTATTTTTACTGAACAACAGGTCTGGTTTAAAGTCTAACATTGTGATTGCATTATTTATTGCTATGATGGTTCCTTGACTTATAGGTTGGTATGAGGCTAACCGCCCATACTGTAAAAAATGTTTCACTTTGCCAATGTCACCCCTGTGTCAGGGAAGTTCGGCAAAAGCTGTAGGGTGTATGTTCATTTGAGGTTTGGATTTTATTTGTAAGTACACATTTAGTATTTGTAAGCGCAAACTACGCGTGTTTGTTTGTGGGCATGCATTTGATATGAGCTTCAAATATTAATATATCTTTGCAACTTAGATTATTTATTATAGATGGTTCCTTTGAAAGTAGATTATCATCAGATTTAATCATTTTCCTGTAAAAGTTAGTACCTAGCTGTTGAAATTATGCTTTTGAGGATAAAAATCAAAGAAAACTGCATATTAAAAAGAGCTTAATTGGTAATTTCCGAAAAAAAACATCAACTTTTATCGAAAGCATATTTGTTGAAGACATTAAGTTAACGATTGTTAGTAATCATATTAACGTAACTGCATACATAGTTACATTGTCCTTTCAAAATATAAAGTAAAGGTGATTAAATCCATGTAATATTTTATTAGATTTAAATTCATTTTCAGTGCCATTTTAACATCTCTCTCGTTAAAATTTCTCGGCAAACACTTTGAAGGGAAACGGGAATAAAATTGCACTCAAGTCGGGCTTCTTTCAATTTGAAACGCACTCTTACAGAAAAACTAAGAAACTCTTATTCAGAGTTAGCTTTAAACTTAACGCTCACTTATTTGCTTGAGTTTTACTTTCAATGCACGAGCTTGCGTGGTGTAACAAATTTTCATTCTCTTAGTAATTTGTTATTTTAAATAAGTAAAAATAAAACAAAATGAAACACTAACTGTTTCACCCAAAAAACATGGTCTAAGACTATTCTTAAATAGCTATTAAGGTCGATGTTTCTGACACAAACTATAGTTATATTGATTATTTCAAGCATTTGAATATTTTTTTTTTGGTTAAAAAAAAAAGATTTGTGAAGAGGAATGCAATTCACCAACCTATTCTGCCTGGCCAGAAACAGGTATTAATATCATCAATTAATCATTTATTACAGGTTTATTTTAATAATTACCCATAACATCTGTTGAACCAGGGTCAAAGTTTTGGTCAAATGACCCACGCGGGGATCAAACCAACGTTGTTCTATTCCAAATACGCTAGAACGATCAGCCCGCTAGGCCCCTCGGCCATAACATCGACAAATTTTCTTCTTATTATAATATAAATCTACTATGTATAAAATTACTTGGAAAGATAGTATATAACCGTTTAAGATTCGCATTTATTGCGTGTTTGTACACGATGATGTCTTGTTTTTTGCCTTTGAATTATTTTATTTGAAGAATTATTAAAATTAGTGAGTTAGTGCTAAGTGTGCGACTGACTCTGAATAACAGTGGAAGTAATTAAAGTTTAAAGTGCGACTTTGAATCAATTATACTCGCACTGAGAACTCTTTTCTACATTGTAGTGCAATCTTGAAGAAGAAAAGATTGAAAATGAACGTGTGAAAATAAATTCATTATGCATTCGCTCACTCTTTTTTTCACTTACTAAGATCTAAGTACACAAAATTTGTGTGCAACTTTATACTGTTTAGTGGAAGGAAGGAATAAATTTAAGAAGAAATCTTGTTTGCCTCATTTTGTTTTAATCATGAAATAAGTAGAGGTTTATTTTTATTTCATTGTTCGACATCAAACCTCTATGAAGCAATAAATGCTTTTGACATGAAAAACGGATTCTTAATTATGTCCGATTTTTTTTCAGTATTTATTTTGATACTTAGCTTTGTTACAAGTTGATAATAGCATTACTCCTGTTTAATTAAAATTGATGCCATGTTATCACAATAAACCAATTGTCTTGTCATAACACCATTCACTTCATATTATCAAGGAGCTAAAAACCTAAGGACGCTGAAAGCATCGTGGCTGAAAAACCTTTCATAATGTTTTAACAATAATGTTTGGAGCGGCAGCTTTGAAAATAAAAATTACAATGACAATTTCCGGTCGATAACTCAGTTAGTAGAATGCTTGCACTCTATGCCGGGGGCTAGGGTTCGATCCCTACCAAGGGCATAAGAACTCATTCCCGACCGATGCTTTTCTCAAACCCAAAGGCAAGTTTATTCGAACTACAAAAAAAATGATAACCAGCCTGTCCAGAGCAAGGAAACCCCCACTTTAACTGAAGTGGTTAGCATAAGGTCGGCTCTGTTACCTGTGAAGACATCCCTTTAGGTACAATGCGATAAAAATGTTCTATATTTATGCAGCTTTGATGCGTATATTCGATCTCGGTAAGAGAAAGAAGAAAGTTTGACTCCATGCTCCATTAGCATATTTTATCTTTATCTTAATGTTACTTGAAACATATTATAAAAGCTGGCAAAGTTCATTTGTTAATGCACCTTTGGTTTTAGAATGACTCATGTTTATCCATTGTATGTAGGTTTGGTATGTATGTATGTATTTTTCGGAATACCGGCCCGCACATGACCTATACCGGTTTGTAGCTAATTTTCTAGCATGTAAATAAGCAGTCATAGAAACGGCATTAGCCAGCTCCATACAAAACCGTTCTCCATATTATCCATTTAGCAGTTTGTTAGGTAATTTTATTTGCTGAAACCACTCGCGCATGCTCTAGACTTAAATGCTGTGAAACCGGGACAAATTTTGAAATACCGGTTGTTTATCATTTTATAATATACTCGTAGCTACTTACAGATGGTGTTACGATTATTCTAAAAATCGAATCTCATCAATGTTTTAATTAGGTTTTACCGTGTTTTTGTACTTCATTGTATCTTGAAGCTAACAAATGTTAATTTTGCATACAATTATATCCATTTAATAAGTAACAGTTTCAAAACTGAATGGCTTTTAGTTTTGAGAAATCTATTTTTAGAAAAATCTACAGTTTGAACTTTTTCATTACACAAATTTCCTAATTTTTAGTAAAAGTAACTTTTTCTGACTTTATACATAAAAATACTTACTTTTTGCCGGGTAAACAACTAAAAAAACTTTGTAAGTACTACTTAAACAACTAAAAAAACGATCAACTAACAAAAACAATCAACTAACAAACTGTTGAACAAAACCGGTATAATAATGTTAGTAACACCAGATTATCAGCGCTCTTTAACTCAATTTTTATTCTTTAGTTTTTTCTTTGTATTAGATACACAACTAACAACCCTCCACCATGTACAAAATATAAATGTGAAACCAAACTTTACCGGTTTTTTAGCACTCTCTATCCTTGTATTTTTTCATTAGCTGTTATGTTTTGTATTAGATAGATTCACAACTAACTACACAATTATATGTTGAAAATTAAAAAGCTAAACCAAACCTTACCGTCATATTTTTGTAGTTATACCGTTTTTTTAGCACTCACTATCCCAGCCTTTATTCATTTGATATTTTTTTTATATTAGAAAAAAACAACTAAAAACTCTCCACTATGTACAAAATAAAAATGTTACAGAAAAACTTACCGGGATTTTTTCAAGTAAAACCGGTTTTTTAGCACTCTCTATCCCAGTATTTATTAATTATCTGTTTTCTTTATGTCAGATACACAACAAAGCACTAACCACTATGCACAAAATATAAATTTTAATCAAGACTTTACCGGGATGTTCTTTTAGTTATACCGGTTTTTAGCACTCACTATCCCAGTCTTTATTCATTAGCTGCTCTGTTTTGTATTAGATTTCTGCTCATAAGAACGGTATTAGCTCCACAAACGTAATCTACACAGCACGAAACTTTGCTTTGTTTGTGCAGCTAAACAGTCACGTGCATTGAAGTGCAGCGTTAGTTAGCTGAACATTAGCGACAACAAGGTCCACGGTAAACTCTTTCAAATATTCACAACTCCTTTCTCTTCCTCTACAATCCAGAGATGGACTTGGACCTCTTTGATTCAAATATCATTAATTAACTTATCGGTTGGTATGTGGCCACCCGTACTGTGAAAAATGGTTCACTTTGCCATTGGCACCACTGTCTCCAGAAAAAAGGTTGACAAGAGTTGCAGGGGTTATGTTTATTTGACATTTGTATTTTCATGTTGTTACTTCACATTCGGTACCTATTTGTAAGCGCGAACTCAATCGTGTCTGCCCGTGGGCATGCATTTACTTTGAACCATTAATGTAATATCTCTTTTAATTTTTCTACATAAATGTCAAAATCACTATCATTTTATCTACCTTTTTTTTGAGTTTTCCATGACTTCACATTCTGTTTGGTCGTAGCTTAGTTGAAAAAATGCAAACGTTCAAATCCATATAAAGCCTAACTGAGTAACTAAGTCTTGCTTGAGAATTGGCGTTTTCTAAAGTGACGACCAACATCGTAGAGGGCTTTAATTTATACAAAAACAACGCTTACAAAATCTATGTTTCAAATATATTAACATTACTAGATTTTTCATTTAATTAAATGTATGCCAACAGACAGATACTTGTAAGCATACTAATATTCATTTAAAAATATTTTTCAAGAAAAAGTATTCCACTGAAAACTCTGACAAGCATTTTCATTTTATTTCATCGCGACTGAAAAACATTTCAGCCAAGCGTCAAGGTTACGGAAAATATGAAATGAAAAAGGTCTCTCGACAAAAGTGTACAAATTGTACAACAATACGGTCGTATTATTATGATTTTACTTTATGCATGCCATTTGAAAATTAAATTATTCCGGAGAAAGCCTTAAAAATCTGCGCGACGTGGAAACGCAAGAGAAATTGATAAGACGGAAGGGCCGCGCGGGCTTAAATAAAGACTACAAAAAGAATGAGATATCACCCGGCCGGGGCTCAAGCAAGCTCGCCTAAAATGTTACCTCCCTCAGTGAAAGAAAACCTACATGTTTCAGTATGGCCTTCAAGCTTTTTTAGATTGTTCATTATTTTTCGTGTTATCATTTTTTTTTTTTTTTAAATATTTTTCATTTTTTGCCTTCTTTTTCTTTACGTTGACTTTATTTCATTCAGATTTCTCTGATTTTATGCATTCATATTCATTTATATTTGGTCTTATCTTCTTATTTTTCATATAAAATGAATACTAGCAATATTTTTTTATTTTTATATACTTTTTTGAAGGTGATATCGTTGAAAAAAGGTTTTGCACGTATATTTTTATTTACTGAATTTCATTATACTAATATACCTACATATTTCAACTATCTACTTTTCTAATGTGCTCCAACAATTTCAACTTCCAAGTATTTAATCTAAACAATTGTTCATAATTCAATCTGATGGTCTATTTTTCATAGTCAATTTATTTGTCTTCATCTTGATTTGGTTGGCTATTTTTTTCTAAAATGAAAATAATCTAAGCATATACATCCAAGCGCCCTTGGAGGGACTACGAACCTTGGAGAATCACGAAACGGCGCTGTAAAGAAATCACCAACTCATCATCATCATGTTGAAATCCTAACTTTTGAATTGTTGATAGAAATTTGAACCATTAAAAAATAAACGGACATATTCTACAGAGGAAAACAGCATTGGAAAAAATGCGAAAAATCCTAGCGTATTGAACGCTTTGAGGGAAGAAGTAAAATGCGTTCTGTGAAAGCAAGCTCTTGTGCCTTTAGTTGCTGGGAGCTCCAGCCCATAAAGCGTCTGCGACCTACCGTGGAAGTGTCCATCCATTAGAATAATAGACTCCTAAATCATGTCGCTTCTTTTTTCTCTGGCCTCTCCTTGCCCACTCATGCAAAATGCTCCCAGAGCGACGGCCATTACGTATTTTTACTCCACCTCCTGGGCGACAGAGTGCTCAACACTCAAAGGAAGTGCAGTTGACTGGACGGTGCGATTATTATGCATGCATTGTACGTGATGTAGGGTCTTATCGAGAAAGTGCATCTTGTGTTATATCTCCTGCTTTCTTATGTGCTCCTGGTAGAGAAAAATAAGTTTTTTTTATGATATTGAGTTGAATTAATGACTGATCTATAATTTATAACCTCTAATCTTAAGTGCAAAGATAAACCAACATTTCAAATTCATATTTAAGCAAATTTATATCAAACCTAAAATGAAAATAAACCCTGCAACATTTGCCGACCTTCATTGAAACATGGGTGACATTGCCAAAGTGAATTATTTCATACAATATGGGTGATCACACTCATATTAACCTATAAACCATGGAATGATAATCTGATAAATATGAAAAATAAAACTATGTTTTAAAAAAGTTTTTTTAAATTAAAATTGAAATGAACTTTCCCTCTGTGAATGCACTAACTCTAGAAAATTTGATAAATAGGTATTACATTGTACTTCCTGCAGCGTCTTATCGAGAAAGTGCATCGTGATACTTTCTGCTACTTTCTTTTGTGTTTTACCTGGTGGGTTTAAACAAGTATTACTACAAATATTGAGGAACAGTTAAGAATAATCGGTAATCGTTAATTTTTACTTAGCGCGTTTGAATTAAAATAACACTAGTTCGACCATGTAGCGCTATTACTTTGTATTGACTATTACTTTGAACAGAATTCAACATATCGCACGTTTAATAATAAAGAGCAATAACTCAAAAAACATGAATGTTGGGAAATCGCGTTTGAAGTTCTGACACCCAGTACAACTTGTATGGGATGAAAAATGCGGCCGATGTTTTATCTCGGTCATATTCGTCCAAATTGAACGGCTGTCGCATGCTACCTATTCTTCTCGCATTGTTCTTGCGTTTTATTACAAAATCTCGATTTTCCCAATTTTCGAGTTATTTCTCTTTATTATTAAACGTGCGAATTATGTCATTGGGTAATTATTGATTGTATGTAATTCACTAAAATAAAAATATTTGACTATCAATTGATGGTGAAAATTCCTGTTTCTGGTCTAGCTAAATACATTGGTGAATTTCCCTCCTGTTACATTTATTTGAAAAAAAATACATCGTACATCTATAATCTATAATCTAAGTTGCAAGGATATATTCATTCAAAGCTCTCAGATGTATGCCCACAAACAAACACGTGTAGTTCGCGCTTAAAAATGCTGATTGTGTACTTACAAATAAAATCCAAACCTCAAATGAACATAAGCCCTGCAACTCTTGCCGACATTCCCTGAAACAGGGGTGACATTGGCAAAGTGAACCATTTTTTACAGTATAGGTGGTCAGCCTCATACCAACCTATAAGTCAAATTTTTTTTTTACATAATAAGTAAAATTATCGCTTACATGCTTTCCTGTCATCAATCACATTTTTCCATGAAATAGTGAGTTTGTTCATCCAATAGTACGTATATACCTTGAAGCAATTTTCTACATTAATGCAGGTTTTGGCAACCATGCTTTCGACAAGAACAAAGTTTCCCGCTGAACTGCAGTTTCAAAAATAATTTAGTAAAAGCACGATCATGTCTGAATCCTGAAAAATCGCAACATTTTACAGTGCTACGATATGTAAATTGCATAATAAATCAAATGTAACTTGGACTTCTTCGCATTATTATGGTAGAAACAGTGAATGCAGCACCTTCCATACATTGTTAGAAAAGTAAAGTTGAATTGAATATAAAAGAATCCAAAAACTAAGTGATATTGTTCAAAGTAACACTTAGATATTGATTTTAAAAAAGAAAGTGTTTTTCTTTTCAAAATCATCGAATTTCAAATAAAATCGCGTTTTACTTTATTCCCATTCAAATGAATCCAATTATAAACGTAGAACAAAAAAAGGCCACTCTGAAAATGGGGCAGTGTAAAATTTTCATTTAAACTGAATTTTAATATTTTGCCTTCTCCTATTTCAACTCATTCATATTTTAATAATTTTTCATCAATTTTTGGGGAAAATTTTGCCGCGATAATTATTAGGAATTTTCGTTTTTTTGGTGAAGAAAAATAAAAGGAGATGGAACACTTTAATCCCAGGTGGATTCGCGGGGTTTCGTGGGAAAGCGTTTAATATATATAATGCATATTCATGAAAAATCATCTCAACTTTTCATCTGGTTTCAAACAGCTTTCTTTAATTGGAATGTCAAAAGTTTTTTCGTCTGAAAAACATAAAAATGGATTCTATAATTTTATTTAAATTATAACGTCATTCGGTTAAAAGTTTCTCACTGGAAGAATATTCTCCTCTGACTTTAAATCATAGCCAAAATCTTAGAGTGGAACTTTAAATATTTCAGTTCTATAAAAGACATTTACTTAAACCAAAAAAAAGGGAGAAGTTTACATTTTTTCATCTGATCTTTAAAGGAAAAACAGAAGGTCTACAAGATACCGGGAGGCGAAGAATTTTATGACTGAGGATCATCGGGGACTGGACGGGACTGAGGACTATGCAGCAGTGGCGAAGGGTGCCATACAAGCCGGTTCCCATCGGCTTCCCTTTTAAAATGATGTAACAAAGTAGTCAAAAGATATAGGCACAAAGTAAAAAAATACATTTAAAACCAAAAAAACAATACGTATTTTTTCCCTATTGAAACCATGCAGTCTACTTTATTATCATTCTTGCCTCATTTTAAACGGGAAAACGATTGGAAATCGGCTTGTATGGCACCTTTCGCCACTGCTATGCAGGATAATATGTTCATAGCTGCCCAGGAATGCGAGACCTACGTTCAAATGATATGCAACATCACGACCAGAAAAGAAAAACGCTAAAAACATGAAACAAAGAGAATACTGAGATATTAAAATACTTTTATCAAAAAATCCAAATTATTCAGAAAATGAAAAAAAGATTGCAACATAATCGCCGTTAAAAAGTATTTGAGAGTTTGCAAGAATATCGCTCAAATTCCTGGAATTAACCTAACAGAAATAATATCAAATACATTCAACTTTCTATGAAGTTTTCCATTTTCCAATAAATTTTAAAAACGGCTTTGAATCTTCAAAACAATATGTAAGGCATCCTTTTGTGCTGTGAGAATATTGTAAACGAAAATTTATTCAACACATTTTCATTTCAACACCCCTAAAACGCATTTATCAATAACAACGGAAATCTCTCGTTATCGTGGTGTTTTCTCCAACCTTACATCTATATATAAAAACACAATTATATTATGTAGAGGAGTACCCTAAAATCAATCAAATACCCATCAAATACCATTTACGCCGAAACATCATAAGGCCAGATTCCTCTTTCGATGAATATGTAAAAACACATCTGTAACCCAAGTATAATGTTTCACGTTTAAACTCAACTGTAACAGAAAAATTGAGAAATAAAAACTCTCAATAGAGGAGATTTTAATATTTTTTTTTTTTTTGTAAACGCTGAGGTTGAGTTTAAACGTTGAGTGATTATACTTGGAGTTTTGGTCCGCCATTACGCGGAGCTTCACACATTATGCTGGGCCCGTATATCTGTCGAATATAAAATATATATTTTCCTTTGTAAATGCGACGATTATTTTGCCAATTTTCCTCAGTAAACTTTCCGCTTCTGTGAGAGAACTACTCAACAAAATAAACAATAAATCATGGAGACTTTTTCGTGCATGGATGGACCGGGTGTTACGGATAAAGATGACATCTTTATTATACGTTTTTATTGCTTTTATCTCGCTACAATTTTATTTTTCTTCTCCGTTTTATTTATTTATTTTTGTTCGGCGCTTTCTATTTCTTGAAGGTAACAAGAATGGAGATATATACATGCTTAGCTTCAAATAACCATCAAGTTCATTCCATGGTGAGTTTGATCCCTCATGCTGTAAAAAATTGTTTCCTTTTGCCAACGGCACACCGGTTTCAAGGGAAGGCGGCATGACTTGGAAAGTTTATGTTAGTGTGAGGTTTGGTACATATATTTTGAATAAACACATGCAGCATGACAGGTAAGCACGAACTTACATGTACTTGCTTGTGAGCATGCATTTAATATGATCCTTAAATATCATTTACCTTCGCAACTTAGATTTTATATTAAATATACTCATAAGCGCACATGTGCAAGTTTGCACATGTGAACTTTCAAACTTAAAACCCAAATCTCAAATAAAAGTAAAACAGGAGGGCATTGGAAGAGTGAACCAATCAATACAGTATGGGTAATGAACCTCTTTTCAAGTTCAAATGTAATTGGTCATAAGATGCCTTTGTTATACTTTTTAGTTGTGTATACTACCCGACGTATAAGCGCAAGAAATAGCTGTCACTGCGGTCTAATAATATTTTTTCCCTTAAAATGTATTGACTTACTCCTGAAAACCGTATATTGTTTTCATGCATCACGTAGGGTATTTTTTATAATATGCCAAAATAATATTTAAGCTTTCCTATGATTAAAATTTTCACTTTGATGTAAATAAAATTTCGTAGAAATTTGTTTTGAATAAACAAAGTACATACATACTTAGAAAATGAATATAAATAGGCATTTAATGTTAGATTCTGAACAAGTGATGTTACTTAATACCTGTGTAATCTTTTAACCTATCCCACACGAGATTAAATATAACTTTTCACCAAGTTTGCTTTAAAATGATAAATTTAAAATAAACTTCATATTAAACGCTTACACGGAGTTCATAAAATTCGCTTACAAACGTGAAACTTTTCAAACACAATTATAGCGTTACCAACTTTCTAATCGCTCTGTAGCCGGGTCTATGTTTACACTCAAAGTTCATGCATAGATAGCACTTCTTTACCGAACCGGGAAACATCCTGGCATCTCTTTCTGGGATTGGTGAGTAGAATGCGATAGAGAGAGAGTGTATTTGTTGTCTTGTGTTTTGTAATTCTATATCAGTAGTTCCCAACCAGTAGTTTTCGTATCTCTAGTGGTCCATGAGAAAATTATACAGTTCATGTACATATCCAAACAAAAGAGTGGCCAATAAATACATCTTTTTAAAATGCATCCCATGAATACATCAATGAAGCAGATTTTTTTGGTGGCAAAAGTGACATTTCTATTCAACAAATATATTGAAAAAGGATTTCAAAATGCATTGAACATAAGTGATTTTATGCATAAAGCTAGCAAAAGCATCAGATTCGGTGAAACCTAATTTGAAATCACGATTCAAGCACAAAGTTCGATTTCTGTACTCAATATTTACAAATTGGTATATTTTACCTAATCAAAGTTCCTTGACTTATAGGTTGGTATGCGGCTGACCACCCATGCTGTAAAAATGGTTCACTTTGCCAATGTCACCCCTGTCTCAGGGAAGGACGGCAAGAGTTGCAGGGTGTATGTCCATTTGAGATTTGGTTTTTATGTTGTAGGTTCACATGAGGCATGTGCAAGCGCGAACTTGTACTTGTCTGGTTGTGAGAATGCATGTAATGTGATTCTCCAATGTAACATATCTTTGCAACTTAGATTAGATTAGATTAGAAAGTTCTATAATTATCTACAACCTAAGTTGCAATGATATATTACATTTTAGATTTAACTGCAAGTAGCGTTTGATTACTACATACTTAGATGAAGAGCATTTGTTATTTTGGAACTGATTTCTTATGTGGTTTTTGTCAGAAACAAAACAATAATTTGGGCCAAAACAAGCGGTTGGTCGTAGTCTAGTGGTCAACGCTAGGGATTTGGAATCGGGCATAGGTTTATTGAGCCTCAAAGTTACTGGATCTTGATAGAGAAGATTGTGCACTGACTTTAAAAAATGGCAAACACCAAGCATGTAGAGGGCTTAATACATGTTTTCTATTAGAAATGTGCTTATCAAATAAATCAGCCTAATATTAATAAATTTCCTTGACTTATAGGTTGGTATGAGGCTGACCACCCATACTGTAAAAAATGGTTCACTTTGCCAATGTCACCCCTGTTTCAGGGAAGGTCGGCAAAAGTTGTGGGGCTTATGTTCATTTGAGGTTTGGATTTTATTTGTTAGTACACATTCAGCATTTGTAAGCGCGAACTACACTTGTTGGTTTGTGGGCATACATCTGAGAGCTTTAAATGAAAATATCTTTGCAACTTAGATTATAGATTATAGATTGATTTGAAATGTTAGCACTCGTTTCATGTCAGGCTTCAAAAGGTAAGAAGTAGTTTGCCTCTTACTGAATTTTACTTTGAACAATTAAAAAATACAAATTGTGGTTTTTAAATATTAAATGGACCTCGATTATAAAAAGATTAGGCATAACTGTTCTGTGTATATGAATCGATCTCGCGATATGTGAACTACGATCTGGTAGATACAAGCCGCAGAAGGAAACGGGCTTTGAATACAAATCCAAGACTATTGGCGCTCTTGTTTCGTTCAAACAATAAAAAATATATTTGGCGTTTGCACGAAGAGGCGTCGGCCCTAACACAATTCCGTACCCCCGTATATCCCTCCCGAACCCGCCATATATCCCTCCCTTAGCCGAATAGGTATTGCGAAAGCTTTGAGCGGAAATGGGATGATTTTTTTCTTCAAACTAATTTGTTTTGAAATACGGATAAAGAGAACAATGAAATGATATTCAAAATGTGAAATTTCCTTGCTACAAAGTTTTTGTGTCCTCGAAATGTATTTTGTAAGTACCTAATGTAATTCAAAACTAAACAAAGAGTTGTTGGATACGCTTGTATTCTGGGTATTTTTTATTAGAATTTTGTTTTTAAAGGTTTTTCATACATTTTCAATCAAAAAATGAAATGTTGTATCTCTCAAAACAACTTTAGAATGTAGGGGAAATTTCCTAGATTTTTTTTATGAAAAATCTAAGAACTTTTGAAATGCAAAAAAAAGTATGGTGAAATTTCATATTCAATATTCTTAAAAGCATTAATGCCTCACCGTCTTATCTTGCCTACCATTATTATACTAATTATATAGATTCGTGTTTGTATTATACTGCAGGTGTAAAGGGATACAAAAATATTTTCACAATACACAGATCGACACACAGCTAAAAATCAAATGTAAATTTCTTGTAATTTACCCAAACCACCGCTCGAAAGAAATTTAAAATTGATTTACTTGCATGCAATAACACTGTACGAGCAAAAATACCGTCCAAATACACTTCTAGGGCGTAGAGCGTGTTCACACTGGGATTTTACTCTACTGAGTTAATTATTCTGTGTTCATGTGTTTCTTAGTACAAAAGCCTTAATTTGACTTCAAACCATAAAATATATATGAATTTTGACTTCGTTTTCGAGGCAAGTAAATTGCTGCCATTATTACAATATTCGTAACAATAAAGCGTAGATGATGACACGTCGACATAAATATTGTGTGTTAAAATACCTAATCAATGAATATTACTATTCAGAAAATTAATGTTTTTCGCCCTTGCGCTGGCTGATGATGCTGGAGTAATGCTTTCCAGTTGTGACAGTTTTCACAGTTCTCATCAAGATCATCTTCATCATCATACAGGTTGCCTATGGTGTCTTTGCTTTTAACTACCTACTTAGAACTTATCGTTTACCACTTAACTCTTACCACTAACCACTTACCACTTATCACTAACCACTTACCACTTACCACTTACCACTCACCGTTCCCCACTTACCACTCACCACTCACCACTTACCACTAACCACTCACTGCTTACGACTCACCACTTGCCACTCACCACTTGCCACTCACCACTCACCACTCACCACTTACCACTCACTGCTTACGACTCACCACTTGCCACTCACCACTTGCCACTCACCACTTGCCACTCACCACTCACCACTCACCACTTACCACTCACTGCCTACGACTCACCACTTGCCACTCACCACTCACCACTCACCACTTACCACTCACTGCCTACGACTCACCACTTGCCACTCACCACTCACCACTCACCACTTACCACTCACTGCCTACGACTCACCACTTGCCACTCACCACTTGCCACTCACTATTAACCACTCACCACTTGCCTCTTGTGTATGGCAGCCTGAAAGCGGCAATCCTAGGCGAGCAGAACTGAAAAAAGCGCATAGCTGTATGATTAATGATTTGACATGGGGCGAAATTTCAAAGGAAATAAATCACAACCTGGGATTATGACTCTGAGCGGCGGTAGTAGCAAGAGTGTTCAGATTGCTGCTCCTGTGGGGAAATGGAAACCCCCGCCAGTTCCTGTATGCAGCTGGCTGGCATATTATTGAGCTCGACGCTTGGCGATTTCAAACTTGATTTCTTTTTTTTTATTTGAATCTGCGTTAGAGCGTTGTATTTGATATGTGTCGAGGTTATTTTTCTGTTTTTTAATGCAATATACGTAGCTTTCTTAACATGCCATGTTTTGTAAATTTTTATTCTTTTCTTAAAAATGTAAAAAAATGAAATCGAAAAAATGGACACTTTTAATCAAGGAAAGCAGGATCTATTTCGAATTGATGAACTCAAACGACAGATGTCTACAAATTACTATGTTTCAAATTAGTTTTATAGAATTTATAACCTACATATTTCATGGCATGTAAAATTTGGATGAAAACCTTGGAATTTGGAAATATTTACAAAAAAAAACATCGGTCACCAGATAGGAAAAATGAGTAAAAGAGTGGGGTGAAAAAAACTAGCTTTTCAATATATTTTGACATGCCTTGCCCCTAAATTTCGGTCCACATTTCATACAAAGAAACCATACAGGATTGCTTCAATTGCTTGCTTATCCGTAAAATATTAATCTAAAATGACGAAAAATATATTATTATATGCAGTTTAGATTATACATAGCTCTAATCTGTGTCCTGCAGGAGTTATTAGCCAACATAAACACGTGTATTGCACCCACCCACTTTATGGCTTGACGACTTGTTGTATAGCCATACATGGTATTTGTCCTTTGAGTGTGTCATAGCCATGGGCATGGGCATACATAAACAGAATGTCCCGCATTGGCAATCTAATCAATTTGCAAGGTAAGCTCAGTAATTATTATCATCTACACATCTGCCGGCCAATATATGGCACTCGGGTGGACCGCAAGCTGTTCTTGGAGTGCCATACAAACAGTCACACAAGCACTCACAAACACACACATACACACACACGCAAACACACGAGGAGCAGGAAAATTATGTAGGTAGGTCATGAAGACCGGGTTAACATAATCAGAAGGAGAAATCAGAAAACTTCTAATATGGTTTATTCATGCAAATGACACAAAAGGGGAAATTAAAATGTTAATATTAATGAATAATAATTAAAATGTGTAATTAGGTACCAATGAAAAGCATGGTTGAAAACAAATTGTAATATGCTGGAAGATTAGGGTTTTGGAAAAATATTTCTTAGTGTTGCCGTCGAACGTGTTTTATAAAATAACGTCACCCCTATCCGGAAGTTTAATAACGTTGGTTGCTTTGTGTCTTTACTAATTAATTATTAATCATTTATTTTCAAAAAGAGTGTGTAAAAAAACAAGTATTATTTGTTGTTGTGAATATTTTTGTTGCATCTATCAAGCATACACTTTTTGATATAATTTACCTTACATCGTTTGTTTGATATAATACGTAAGTAGTATTTTTGACGTGAATGCTTTACGGTTGTGATTTATAAATGGCTTCTCAAAGCTACCAATAAAAATTACAAAATTACTGTAGTCGACAGACCGTTCATTCGGAAATTGAAATATATACTAAGTTGTCTAACGTAAACCTATGTCGATTTTAAGCACCCTTGGGATGGCTAGTGCCACTAAACGACGCTATATAAAATTGGCCAATTATTATTTTTTTCTTCATAAAAAGGGCCAATGCAATCTGTAGCGTAAGACTTGTGCCTAAGGTGTCGAGCAATATGGTTCAAAAGCCACTCTGTGAACGTATGTGTACCGATCTTAAAATAAATTGTGTAAAATAAGTAAACGCATTTTTTTTCCAATTAAACCCAGTAAAATCATCACAATTTTTTTTTTCAATCTCATGAAGAAATTGAAAATTTTGTACAAAAGAAAGATGCGTCACAGGGGACGCAGCCATTTGATTTAGCCTCGTGCATATGGTGTTATGGCTGTATGTAAACTCGATATTAGTATGACAGTCTTGACGCGCTAAGTGCCATGACATGTTAAATTGATTTCAGGTGTAAAATCAGGTTGCTCGCGTAATGCAATTTCCCAGAGAGTATTTGAGGTTTCCTAATGTTATCATCCTCGTCTTACTTACATTCATACTCGCTTCATGAATGATTCACTCATTTAAGTAAATTTAATTTGATGTATGTACTTACATATTTAAAAGGAAAAAATATAAATCAAATAAAACAGAGTGGTGTCAAGTGTAATATACTATCTGTGTAGCTTAATTTTTTTTTTTTTTTAAGAAATCCTGTGCGGAAGACTTCCTAGATTCTAGAGACTCTAGGGGTCACTTGTTGTAGTGCCACAGAGGTGTACGAGCTTGGTCGTCGCTACAAAGCGCCAATACTCAAGCAAGACCCAGTTGCTGTAAGGCTGGATGGACCTTTGGTGACCGGTCATTGGTAAAGGTTTATGAATTTTTCAACCCAGCGAAGAGCAAATTTGAAAATATAAATGGTATATTTTTTGTGCTCCGCCGGGATTCGAACCCACAACCTTCCCATTAAGAGTCCGCAGTGTTACCACTAAGCTACAGATCGGTCAGATTGTAGTTGCGTACAATTTTAGTCGTTTTTCTTTGAAAAAAAATAACTTTTCAGGTAGTAATTTCAACTTCTGTTTATACTAAGCACGTCTTTGTTTATGGTATTACAAATCTTTTTGCAATAACAAAGCGTTTTGACTTTTTAGAAAAATATACTTTTATCTATTTTTTAAGGTTTGGTGGCTTAGACACTAAAACTCTTAATAATAAAAATTATTAATTAGATTTTTATGATTCATGTAAACGCAGTAGATATTCAGTTCAAGTAATAAATTTATAAATTGATTTCAAAATGAATTTGAATGGCGTTTCAATAGCATATCATTTATTATTTAAATTAATCAACACCTTTGCGTTTTCAACGATTGTTACAAATGAAAATGAAACGCAAAAACGACAAATTATTTTCCTAAAAACGACAGATTTTTTTATGCAATGAAAAAAAGAGACAAAATTTAGAAAGATACTGCAAAGATGGTTCTTTAACTTTATTATGAATGAAATTTTTGAAATTAACCTTTTGCAAAGATACAAACCATTGTACTATATGCAACATTTCACCAACAATCCTACACTATATTTTTAAATTGATAGATTTATTGTGGCTTAGGATTGTTTATAATACGAACCTTACGTATTTTTTTATTGCAACGTTGCAATAAAATCTCACATGAAAACGCTTTGAGGAGAAAAAACCTTCAAAAAGTTTGATGATAAATCATGAATCTGCAAGAAAACTTGATAAACTTTTTGGGGTTTCAGCGGCCAAGGTTTTTGTAAGCCCAAATCTTAGTTTAAGCGCCACATTTTCGGCACGACCGTGCATACACAAACGCTTAACATTCAAAACGTGGTCGGCATTTTAAAGGACAATGCCTGTGTGAAATTAAAAATGCGTTACTCTTTCGTGGTTGTTTTTTTTCTGTTGAATATTTAAGCGACAGCCTGCTGGTGTAATAACGCTTTAAATATCAATGCAACACACGCATTTGATATAAAAAAAACGCAAGTAAGCTGTGCATATAAGGCTACTTCTTATAACATATTTCCTGAAGAAGTCGTATGTGGTGTGTGAAATCTACTTATTTTTATAAGTAAGGAGGCTGGTTTTACGCCAACCCCTTCATTTAAATTGGAAGTCTCCCAGGTCCCAAGGAAGCTGGTGCTCATTTCTTGTGAAGGCTGACTAAAACTTGTAAAAATCTATTTTGGATTTAAAATTAACATTGAAATGGGAAATCATTATTTGCAACCTCGGTGGGATTTGAATCCGAGTTCTCGGCATGGAATGCAAGCACTCTATCAATTGAGCTGTTGAAACAACAAAAACGCAAATAAGCTACACATATAGTGTACCTTCTTGCCTGCGTTATCCCCAAAGGGGTCGCATATGGCAATTTGGGACATATTTATTTGTACGTGTAAGGGGGCCGGCCTCACACCAACCACTTTAAGTTGAAGTGGGTGTTTCCCAGCTTCCGGAGGGGCTGGTTCTCATTTCTTGTGAAGTCTGAGTACACCTTGCCTGTATTTATTTTTGAGTTTGAAATAGACACCGAAACGGGAAATCATTTCTGACACCCGTGGTGGGGATCGAACCCTTGCTCTCGGTATGAAATGCAAGCATTATAACAACTGAACTATCGACCGGACTTTTTACGAGCTTCGTCGTCACTAAAAAGCGCCAATACTCAAGCAAGACCCAGTTGCTGTAAGGCTGGATGGACCTTTTGATGACCGGTCTTTGGTAACGGTTAATGCATTTTTCAACCCAGCGAAGAGCAAATTTGAAAAAATAAATGGTATTTTTTTGTGCCTACGCCAGGATTCGAACCTACAACCTTCCATTTACGAGTCCGAAGTGTTACCACTGGACTATGCACTGGACTATAAAATGCGATATTTAGTTTTTACAACTTTAAATTAGAATTAAACATAATATTTTATTTAAATATTTTCAACAAAAATTTTCAATTAAATAAATAAAATATTATTGAATATGAATTTTCACAGTGTTAATACACAAACAATTCAAAATAGAATTAAACAGTTTAGTTAGTACCTATAAGATTGTTTTTAGATAGTTTGTTTTTATATCTTTTTCTTTAAAACTGTTACGGGGCTATTCTTAGAGATTTTAGTCGTCGGTTGAACCCACGCTTTGACAAACTAATGATGCATTTGTATGAAGATCTTTCAATCAAAGATGGCCGCAAGTGAACAACTGATTTGTCTTCATACAAATATTACAAAATTTTGTAGGTAAGAATGACCGTGCTGATGAAACTTCCAGCTTAGGCACCATTAGTTTGTCAAAGCGTGGGCTCAACCGACGACTAAAATGTCTAAGAATAGCTAGTTACTTACTTGGCAAGGGTGTTTCAAACTTAGCTTAGTGACTTAATGAAGCGTATAATAATCGTGAATTTTTTCAATTGTTAAGTCACAAGCTGTCGTTCAAACACCTCACTATTAGTGTTTATCTGTCATACATATTTGTTATCGAACAAAATAAATATAATAAATGTGAACCATTTTAATTATCTTTGCATTTGAGTCGTGTCACAGATTTCTGAATTAGATAGATAAATAGTCAGAGCGGGTTTTTTGTGAGACAATATATTGTTTAATTTAATTTTAATTCAAATACTTTCAAACGTTGAAAATAATAGTTATTTATGCCACTGCCTAGTAATGATAGTCTTTGTAACACGAGTGATAGTTTGTGCCATGAGGCGCAGCCGAATGGCACAATAGACAGCAAGAGTGTTAAAAAGACTAATTACGTGCAGTGGCATACAATACTTTTTCTACAACCATGAAATAAATAACAAAATAGTAAATAATATTTGTTATAATGTACTCGTCCATTTGAAGTTATTAAAACCCCACCTTTGTCAAACCGTGTAATTTATCATTCCCCTCGATTATATAATCTAATCTGCAAAGATATATTACATTTGGGATTCATTTAAATGTATGCCCACAAGCAGACACATAAAAGGTTGCGCTTATACATGCCGCATATAAGGTTTAACATTCAAACCCAAAACTCAAATAAACATAAGCCCTGCAACCACTGAAGCAGGGGGGTCATTGGCAAAGTGAACCAAGTTTTTACAGCATAGATGGTCAACCTCATACTTTGAGTAACTGTTTAAGTTTGTTTATTTTTGCGGTGAAAATATTTTGCATTATTTTCCTTTCAAGCCTTCTGTTTTCTTTCGAAAAAAGGAAAGCTACAATTTGGAGTATTTTGATAAATAACTTTGATGAATTATTACACTATTAACAATTTTTATTTGACTCTACGCATAAAATATATTCATTTTCATATGAACAAAGATTGAACATAGTGGGGAGGAACTATCAATGAATTGCAAATATTCATGCAATGGCTGACGTTTAAACGTGGTTGCTATGGAAACGGCAAACAATAGTTTGTTATCGGTCGCTTAGAAGGATAGCCTCATACAAGGTTGACACTCGAAATTCAAAAATGGTTCCATTTCTGACAATGCGCATGCGCACATTTTTATTTCAACATCGTTACCAGTTGCGTAATGTAACATTACGCAACCGGCAGTGGAAATGTATAGCATTGTGATTGCGTTAGCCGTTTTGTAATTAGTAAATTACCAAATGGGAGTAGAAAAAAATATTTATGTAATGGAATAAGCCGTATTACATTCATGTATTTGCTTTATGATTATTTAGCTCAAAAACATGACTTCTATTGTATTTTACGTTATACCAATTTAAGGACAAAAGTACAATTTAATACAACGATGAATTTCTAAACATACGTTCTGCGTCCCATCAAAACACAATAACCATTCTTTAAAATGGTACTCTCAAACAAATTCTACAAAATTCAAAGCAATAATACCAAAAGTGTCAGTCGGGTGACATTCTAAGTCCGTGACAGTTGAGATATATGTTCACCTCAGGAGCAGTTACACGACAATACCACGTGGAAGTACATAAAGCAGCTACAATTCCGTTTTATCCTCTCCCATAGTGCGGTCGAATAAAACGGCGACCATTCCAACGTCTTATTGCTTTCGGTGGTCTACTGGCAGCGCGATTACGCTGTTCCCTTATTATGAATACGACTCCTTGATCCCGGCTTTAGAGCCACTTTAAATTATGGCACTTATCTTTGGGCCACTAGATTAGTTTCCAGTACCCCAAGCATAAAACTCAACTCAACCAAAGTGTTTTACCAATAAGCACAAAAACAAAAACGCTCACAAGATTCGCTGTTTTAGCTAGCATATATTTTTTAGTTGAGTTTGAACGAAATGTTTTGTACTTGAAATGCAGTACGGGCGCCCTCAATCTTATCGCCCCAGGATTAAATAGTCCGGACTTGCTAAACCTCGATTTATACCGGGCCTGTAACCAGGTTTAATATCGCGATTCCGGGATTAAATCATTTAATTTAATGACCGAGTTTGTGTCTCTGAATACGTGTGTATTTTGAAACAACAGAAACACTGAGTAAATTCATCATATATATATCAAAATAAAAGAACATCAAATGATGTACCTACAATCATTGGAAAATGAAGCAGTTATTAGAATCTTAACCTTTATTAAATAAATTCACAGCGGTAAACACCACTATACACCTTCAATCAACAACGACTTTGAGTGTTCATAGAAAAATAATAACAATAATAAAACACAACTTTATCAACTAAGTATCACTGTTGCATAATTTTAATCAATTAACAGTTCTATCACACATTGTTTTTCTGCGCCACATATTTTTACAATAAGTTCTAGATAATTATTTCAATTGACCAGTTTTAAGTCTATTGGATTCAGACTAGCAGTTGAAAGGTCGTAGACTTCAGAGGGCTTTTGTGATGTACTTAAAAAAAGTACTCACCGAATAGATCCCCATAATATTATAATTATCTAAATGTGATATAATTCTCACGGAAAAAGGTGGCAAAGATAATCACCAACTTTAATAAAAGGACACCAAAAGAAGACGAAGAATTCTTAGACGGAAAAATCCAATAATCGATAAGCATCCTCAGGTAGTTAAATATTTGCTCCAAAAAAATAATAATTTTCTCCACGCAATTTCGTTCAAGCAAAAGTATGTAGGAACAAAATAAAGTAAATCTGGAGCACAAATTTCTCCCTGGCAAGCATAATTATTATGATTAACTCGGATAGCTTTACGGGCGACGCGAAGAAAAAACAACTTTGCCTGTAATTATTATAATGGATTAAAACTTGGAAAATGTTTTTCCCTACTCACTCACTTTGTCCTGCTGGAAAAGTGAAAAAAAGGAAAAGTAACTTGTAGGAAGAGAGAGGCGGTGTGAGGGTAGGCGAGAGGGGGAGGCTTTAAAAGATGCCATGTTTAAATTTTTAAGAGCCCATTTTTGTCCAAGTGTTTTTTCTCGGACAAAAATTTCGCAGCGCTAATGAATTTATTAGACCGGCGTTTTTTTTTTAATTTTTTTGAAAACTTACAGAGTGGGATTTTTTATGCAAATTGTGCTATGAACCTAAAGAATATAAGTAGGTGTTTGATTGTTTGGTGTTTTTGTGTATTCATTTGATTTATTTAGATACCTGATGATGACCTACTAGGTTGAAAACGTTAGTGTAATTTGTTTAAAGATTTTAATCTTTTTAAATAAATTGTAGATATAAAATAAACAGTGTTTTGTTTGAATTCGTCCAAAAATGATAAAATTAAACAATATGAATTTTCACAGTGTTAATACACAAACAATACAAAATATGATTTATTTAATTAGTGAGTTGGGCTGCCAAACATATTTTTTGACGACCTTGACTTACAGGATGGTATGCGGCTGACCACCCATGCTGTAGAAAATGGTTCATTTGCCAATGTCACCCCTGTTTCAGGGAAGGCCAGCAAGAGTTGTTGGGTGTATGTTCATTTGAGATTTGGGTTTTTATATTGTAAGTCCACATGCGGCATGTTTAAACGCGAACTTATACGTGTCTGCTTGTGAAAATGCATATAATGTGAATCATTAATGTTAAATATCTTTGCAACTTGGATTAGATTATATATGATTAGATACAATTATGTAATAACAAAAGTTGTGTAATACTCGTAGTTATTGTCTCATATTTTGACCAGAAAGCACCTGATTCATTTAAGCAGTGTTCATGAGGTGTATTAAATTTTCCATTTTCATACAGTTTTTTCTAGGACTCAGAAACTCAAATGCTGATTAACAACGTCGAAGCTTACAAAGTACGCTTGTGGTGTGATTTACACAAAAAAATCTTCACAAATAATGTTCAACAAAATATCAAACAACGAAATATATGATACCTGCAACGCAAACGCAACGCAACAAACGCAACTAAGCTACACATATAGTGTAACTTCTTGTCGCGTTATCCCCGAAGGGGTCGCATGTGGCGAGTTGAACCTATTTATTTTTACAGGTAAGGGGGCCGGCCTTAAGCCAACCACTTCAGTTGAAGTGGAGGTTTCCCAGCTCCCGAGAGTGCTGGTACTCATTTCTTGTGAAGGCTGAGTAAACCTTGCCGGTATTTTATTTGGGGTTTGAAATAAACACCGAAACGGGAAATCATTTCTGACCCCCTCGGTGGGATTCGAACCCGAGCTTTCGGCATGGAATGCAAGCACTCTACCACCTGAGCTATCGACCGCACTTTGGCGTTATTTTTTAAAAACGTGAACATCCAAGTGTTCCGAGTCTTTCTGGCATATTTATGCGAGATAGTTAATTTAACGCAACTAAGCCACACATATAGTGTATATGAATCCTTAGTGTTAATATATCATTGCAACTTTGATTCCCTATCTCTTGACTTATAAGTTAGTATGAGACTGACCACCCATGCCGTAAAAAATGGTTGACTTTGCCAATGTCACCCCTGTTGCAGGGCAAAAGTTGCTGGGCATGTTTACATTGGAGGTTTGTTTTTTTTTTGTAAGTACAAATGCAGCATTTGTAAGCAAGAACTTACACGTGTCTTTTTGTAGTCCTGCATTTTATATGAACTACAAATGTTAATATATTTTTGCTTCTAAGATCAGATTGATATTAGATTATAATAGGCGGGCTTGAGGATCGAAAAGGTGATTGTGAGAGAACAAGGTGTAAATAAAAATTGTTTTCTAATTTACAATTTGTATTCTAGTAAAATGTTTTCGAGCAACACAATTTAAACAAAACATCTCATTAGCGCCCAAAATTGCAAACCACACACACACGCTGTTTGTTGTATTCGTGTATAATTCATGATAATTTACGTCGAGTCATTATTTGTTATTACACAAGAGCACAACAGTTGTTTGCTGATATTAGTTTCTGTTGCCGCAACAAAAACTGCATAATGCACCCAAGTCCTCTCTTGTGGCGAGAGCCTGAGAATGTTAGCAGACTTAGCCCAAGGCCGGGAACTGTACACAAATATAAAGTATTCAATTTAAACTCAATCGTAGCGTTTACAAAGGAAATCTAAAAAGCGCCTGAAGTGAGCGTTTTGGTTGTTGAGCATTTTTGGAACAACAGTATATGTTTGAGTTTCAACGTCAGGCTTTCTTCTTGGGGTACAGCTTAAAAACAATGCTAATCAATTTTCGTTTCAACTCAAGACTACGTTTAAATAGGAAACTTAAAAAGCGCCACGAGTGTGCGTTTAGGTTTATAAACATTTTTGATAAAACGCTATGGTTTGGCTTTCATGTTAGGTTTCTTCTTGGGGTGCTGAAAACAATACAACACTTTTCGTTTAAGCTAAAACAAAGAGGTTACAAAGGATAATTAAGCAGCGCCTCTAGTGAGCTTTTAGTTTGTGTACATTTTTGGTATAACGCTTTGGTTGAGTAACGTAAACCTTTATACTTGGAGTATTGCATACAACCTGGTGAAAAGCTAAAATGTTGGTGTTATTAATATGTAAGCTTTACGGCGACTATTATTGTTGCCTAAGAATATTATTTTAGCTAGAGTATTTTAGCTAGAATATTATAGCTAGTTTGTGAGTCTTAATAGCTAGATGACCGACATATATTATCTAAGTTGCAGTTATATACCTTCCTATTTAGTAATAAAAAAAAAAAAAAAAAAAAACGCAACTAAGCTACACATATACTGTAACTTCTTGCCGCGTTATCCCCGAAGGGGTCGCATGTGGCGAGTTGAACCTATTTATTTTTACAGGTAAGGGGGTCGGCCTTAAGCCAACCACTTCAGTTGAAGTGGAGGTTTCCCAGCTCCCGAGGGTGCTGGTACTCATTTCTTGTGAAGGCTGAGTAAACCTTGCCGGTATTTTATTTTCGGGTTTGAAATAAACACCGAAACGGGAAATCATTTCTGACACCCTCGGTGAGATTCGAACCCGAGCTTTCGGCATGGAATGCAAGCACTCTACCACCTGAGCTATCGACCGGACAATAATGCCTAATACATATTTAAAATTTGGTTAATTTTTCTCAATGCTACCGCGGTTTCAGGGACAGGCGGAAGGAGTTGTAAAGTTTAGTTTATGTGAGGTCTGTTTATGTATTTTGTACGTAGGTACACATGCTGCTAGGGAAGGGTCATCATCCCCTCTTGGGAACCTGGTTGGAGTTGAGCATCCCTGGTCGGTCTCGTCGTGAAGGCCGCCTTTGGGGGAGATTCTGGTGGACTCCATCTGGCACTTGTCAGCCAGCTCGGCACGCAGACGGTCCTCCAGGCTTGCCACACGGGCCTCAATCTCTGACATTGCTCGCGAGCTTTCTGCCACTTTCTTCTCCAGCACGGTCAGGTTGCTGGTCATCTTCTCCTCCAGCCCAGTCATCTTCTCCTCTAGCCCGGTCAGGTTGCTGGTCATCTTCTCCTCCATGGTTGCCAGGTCCTCCTTCATAGTCTTGGCGTTGTGTGTTAGCTCCTCCTTCATGGACTTTGTGATGCTGATATTTAGCTCGTCCAAGGCGCGGTCCCCTCCAGACGCCATGACAAAATATGCCGGGTCTTCGCCTGACTGTTCCAAGGCCTCTATGAGGCGTGCTTGTAAGGCCGCCTTTCCTCCTGAGGTCTCCAGGTCCCTCTCCAGAAGCTCATTTTTAAGCTCTGTGACTTTGAGGTCCTTGACGTTCACTTTGGTTGCCATTTTTTTTAAAATTTACTTCAAAACGAAAATATTTTTAAATTTATTTAATACAAGTTTTGAGTTTTATATATATAGCTGTTTTGAATACGTACTTTAGCAAAATAATAATTTATCTGATTACACTGATTGGTAGGTACTGTCTTTTAATATTTATTTTTAAATCACCAATATTTTTAACATAATAATGTCTGATAGTACATAATTATTTATTTCGTCTCAAGTCTCTCCAACACACAGGTAGGTACTTAATGTACATTCACACACTTGTAAACGAAGCACAGTTATTCAAAAACTTTTTCTCGATGAATCTGGAACGTTCTTTTGTAATATTTTTTTTTTTCAAGATTTTTATTTATTTATTTTATTTTTTTAATCACACACAATAATAAAAAACTATGGTCCAATTTGATGACTTTCTCAATGCGGTAAAATAGTCATTATGTTATGTCCAGAATTATGTTCCATATGACGTTCCAGAATTTATAAGCAACTTGCTTTTGCGTCTTTTCTTTTAACAAAAATTTATTTAAACACTTGTTTTCACAAAAGTCAGTTCACACAAAGTTCAATTTGAATAAAGTTCATTTTAACACTATTTAATTTATTTTATTTATTTTTAGACAGAAGATCTTAATTTTTCTTGACAATTCCGCACCTGACGCCAATTGTTACGAAATTAGGGTTCAATTGTCTTCAAATTAAAAATACACAGGTCTTCTTCAATAGTTATTTATTTTACACAGTTACAAAATTTATTTTCACACTACTTTCTCGATTATTCCACTTGGTTTTGGTTCACTGATCAGATGACTTCGATGTGTTTGTAAGTCTCTATGATACTGGCCCGCTCTGCAGGCCATTCGCACCTTTATACTCTTCAGAGCAGTATGATCCAGAACTAAAGTCGCCAGACGGTTCCAGAGTAATTATTACTTCTCGATGTTTCACGTACTACCTAGACACAACCAAAATCCTACCTACCAATGCAATACAGTATTCCTATAATTATAACAAATACCTACTTAGCCTAGAGAATTCTACACTTATACATAATTATCGATCTTACCTACCAATACTTTTGAGGATTCTTATAACTATAACTACCCATACTTATTTCAATATTTATATTTACATAACAATATATCATCGCAAACTTACAATTCTTAAAGACTTGGTTATCAGTGTCATATCAATTTGTAATTCGAGGGATTAATGCAGCTAGTGATTTCGCATTTGAACTAAAATGCATACAAATTATAGAGAATATCATCTTGATACGTATTTGGTAAATATAACTTGTTTCATATCAAGTCTAGTCGGTATTATTGACTCTACTGCACTGTAGAAACGTATATCCTTCTCTGTCACACCAACCGCATCAAAAAGAGACGACAATGTGTATTTTGAGCAGTGCAGTCCCGCATTTAATTTTCTCTCCACTCTAACATGCAGTTTGATTAGAGAAAATGTATACACACGCTCGCTTCCAATCCGCCATCGCAATTTTATTTGCATACAAGCTTGATTTTTTTTGGAAAAAACCATTACTCCGCGAGTGCGTGCATTGACTTCAAGATTCTACTTTGAAATACTACGAGATTTAAATAACTTTTAAAAATGTGTTTAATTTGTATTAAAAAAATACTCTTAAAAACGTATGCGTTTGTTTGTTTGTATAAAATAATTTTCTTCTGTAGTTTATTGATTTATTTTGAATTTTCTTAATCTTATTGTTTATTGATTGTTTGTTTCATATACTTAAATGTAATTCATTATTTGCAATCCTTGACTTAAAGGTTGGTATGAGGCTGACCATCCATGCTGTAAAAAATGGTTCACTTTGCCAATGTCACCCCTATTTCAGGGAAGGGTTGGCAGGGCTTATGTTCATTTGAGATTGTGGTTTTATATTGTAGGTCCACATGCGACATGTGTAAGCGTGATTTTATACATGTCTGCTTGTGGGAATGCGTTTAATATGAATCTTAAATGGTATATATATATCTTTGCAGTTAAGATTCAGATTTTAATTAATATCTCATTTAAATACTGGGTCATAAAACGCAAATTAACAAGCTATCATAAAATAAATTTTAGGAAAGGTAAAACTCATACGAAAATTGCGATTTTTAAATAGACTTTTGTTTTTTCTATAAAAACAGCTCAACCACCTATTAGTTTTTTTTTTTAATTTCACTTTTTCGTACTAAAATATTTTTTTATGAAAGTCACAAACATGACGATGAAAACACAGATAAAATTGCATAATAATTGTTGTATGTACATAACGAAAACTAATTCTAATAAATAAAGGTTGAAAAAAAAGTCATATAACAAATTCGTAGATATCAATAATGTAATTCTGAAAGCGAAATCTTTGATTTATCTCTCGGGCAGAGACAGTGATAAAGGAATAATAACTCGGTCCATTCCCATTCCAAAGATAACATTGATTTTCAAACAATAATAATCCCAAAGGAATATCACGTCACGCGCTCAGCAGGCAGACAATTTTAGAAATTCACTATTTCCTCCCTGAAAAAATGTTCAGAAAACCTTTAATTAAAAGGTTTTCTTATGGTTATTCAGAGAAGAACATTTGAAGACGTTCATGTAAGATTTACATATCAAGGTCAAGTTTTGTGCAAAGAGAATAATTTGTTATTATTTTGGATTGTTTAGCTGGGCCTCCTCACGTTTCAACTATAGAGATCTGTAGCTTGAGTATAAAATACAGCGTAAATTACGCAAACATTAAAAAAAGTGTAAAATATATTTGACCGGTCCGTAGGTCAGTGGAAACACTTTGGTAAATGGAAGGTTGTGGGTTCGAATCCCGGCGAAGCACAATTTTTTTTATCATTATATTTTCAAATATGCTCTACACTAGGTTGAAAAATTCATATACCTTTACCAAAGACCGGTCACCAAAGGTCCATACAGCCTAACAGCAAATGGGTCTTGCTTGAGTATTGGCGCTTTATAGCGACGACCGAGCTCGTAAACAACACCTCTGCGGCACTACAAGAAGTGTCATAGACTTCTAGAGTCTCTGAAATCTAGGGAGTCTCCCGCACAGGATTTCTTAACACACTTAGGGAGTGATTTAGTTGTCATACTTTTTTTTTTAATTAACGCAATCGAGGGGAATTCACTCAATGTTTACTTGGGGTACCTACTGATCTTATTGGCAGATGAATAGTGATAGATTTTACCGTTTTTTTTTGGGTAATCAATGACAAGAAAGTAAACAAACTATGCATTCACTCTTATCACATAAAATCAAAAAATGTATTTGTTTGAAAATATAAAAATCTATTGATTTTTTGTTTCGGGCAAACATAATACGCAAATAGGCACGCCATGATTAAAATGAAAGAATACTTCATGAAATTTACGAAATAACGTTTAACAAGTAAGGAATTTCATGACGCGAGCGTGTCCCAAATATTTTGAATTCAGGAATAGGCGCCCGAGGGAAAAATTAGGTCACAAAAATACGCCTCTTGTAATGAATATACAGGACGCCTGAAACTATGGAATTAGAGTAGACGAAGGTGAATGTGATGAGAAAAATTATGAATAAAGACGGTGGAGTGGGGATAAAGTCAGAAAATAATTGATAATTGAGTAAACGAGACTTATATGTCATACGGTTGTACTTTAATGATTGTAAATACCTCTTTGAATTCATTTTATTTTATTATTACTATAGGCAAGAAAAACAAAACAGAACCATAAAAATTTAAAAAAAAATCCATAAAAAACCTAACAAAAACTCAGCTATGTACATTTATGGGAATAAATTAAACTTCAGAAAAAAACTTCAAAAGATATGTAGCCTCATGCCAACATTTTTTCATTTACGAGTTATAGTATGAAAGTAAATAAATTTGACTTTACAAAAACGTGGAAAAAACCAATGCAAACTCTTTGGAATGCTTACGACTGGGCCGTCTGTTTATTCGCATGCATGGGCGGACGAGCAGAAAAATTGAAAAATCTCAAAGGGAAATCTTGATTTTTCGATATTGCGAGGCAGATTTTCCGTTCCAGCGAGCTTTGCAGTCCTAACAAGCCATAATGTAGTACTAAGACCGCATTGCTTCTATGAATACACTGGCCTCTTGTATACCCCTAAGCACAAAACATTGCGTTTAAACTCAACCACACCAAAAATGTTTAAAAACTAAAACATACCCGAGAAGTCTTTTTTCAGTTTCTATACAATTTTGGTTTACGCTTTGGTTAAGTTTAAATGCAATGTTTTACACTTGGGGTACTTCTGATCCCCGCATACCATTATGCTATGAAATGACCGGGAAAACATGCTTTGGCAGATGATTATTGAATTCATATTGCATGGGAATGCATGGTCTGGCAGCTGCATTAACAGATAACAAGGCATTGAATATTTAGAGGGTATTTACGATGCACACTGCCTTTCTGCTCTCCTATTCCAAGCAATCTAAATTATTTCCATTAAATATCATCACGTATCCATGTTTCCTTTGTGTTATTTTGGAGCTCCATATACCATTATGAGGTGTTGCATTTGTCATTTATTTGGTAACTATCAAGCGGTCAGCCCACTAAAAGATGGAAGAGTAGCTGGTCTTCTGCATCACAAGAGGGAGTTACTCAGTGAACAGATCTTAGATCTAATACAGGAATGAGAAGACTAAGAAAAATAAGCATGTGACATTTATTCGGTAATAGTTTTCACACAATAAACATTAAAGTTAGTAGAAATCGAATCATTCATATTAAGTCGTACTAAACGATGTTTAATAGCTGATTTGAAAATCATACTTTTGTTTCAAAATAGGTACCATTAAAATACTCTCTACATAAGAGTATTGTCGTATATAAATTAATTGGCGTCTACTCAAATAATAATAATAAAATATCAATGTAGAGTCTCAAAAGATTTTTGTATATTTCTTACCACACCAAGTCGTCCCATAAAAATGAAATTAAATAGAGAAAAGGTTATTATTTGACACCAATGTGATATTGAGTATTCATTCTCATTAGAAATAGACTCATCCTTCAAATACGAATAACTACCACGAAACTTGACATTTTTATATAACATAGCAACTATATTAGATTTAACACGTAAGTTTGGATGGTATAAAATGAAAGGAATATGCATGGAGCAAAGCGTAAAAAAGGCCAAGTAAAATACACCTTCTTTATTTTATGGTATCCAGATTATATTTTTCTCAGGCCTTTGTTATGTCCGAGGGATTTTCGAGCATGTACAACCGCACACTTACATATTACTTGTATACTTTGATGGTGTAATCTAGACTTATCTGACTAGGGAAAAATAAACTACCACGTAAAAAGGGCCGTCCTCCCAGAACCAATGTCTTATAATAATATTATCAGGAGTCCAGTATCCTAAGTATAAAATGTAGAGCTTCACCAAAAATTTAGTAAAACTTTAACGCAAACTAGAAGAGCTGCTTTAGTTTACACATGTTTTTTGTAAAACGCGAGGCGTAAGTTAAGCGAGATTTTGTTTACTTGGGGCTCGAACCGCAAGAGGTATTTATCTTGTGAAATTATTGCTTTATCCCATCACGTCAACCGGTAAAAACATAAAATATTAAATAGAGAAACTGATACACCCGCTTTTTTTGATATACGGCTATAAAATGAAAGAAAAATATGAAAATGTATTGACTCTTGGTTCACAATCTTCTTAGTTTTATTTTTCCGGGTTTCGTACTCTGTAGAGCAGCAGTAAAAAATGACTAAAAATCACCTTTGACCTTCTTTCCATATTTACTCAATTTACTTATATATGTGCGTAATATTGAAACTCAATAAGTATAATATTTTGGATGATCGGTGCATTAACACTGTGAAAATTCATCTAATCTTTAAGTTATTAAAACACTGTTTTAATATTCACTCTTTATTTTTTAATTATTTGAACACAAACTTTTCGACTATACAGTAATCATCCTAATGATTGATGATGACGATGACACAAACGTTTTCGACTACACAGTTATCATCCTAATTCTTCTTCGTGTCAGACACTACACTACTCTTGCCCAGTGTCCTAATGATTGATGATGATTACTGTGTATTCGAAAACGTTTGTGTCCAAATAATTAAAAAAAGTGAGTGAAAATAAAAACCGTGTTTTAATAACTTAAAAAAATAATAAGTATAGTCTATGGCGCTATCGCAGAGTGATTCACGACGGTGGTGACATTAAATCACATCATCATCACGCTGAAGAAGCTCAACGCAGAAACAAGTGAAACGTCTTGAGGCTCCAGCTCCAATTTACCACGGGATCAGATCCTGAAAAGCTATTGAAAACTATGCAGTGTCAACTTCCGACCGTGAGATCCTAAAACTTTAATTTGATGTATATTTTATTTAATAAACACTTTGCAATACATGATTCCTTAAAAGTGTCAATATTTCTAGTTTAGAATATATTGATTTCTACAATATTCTGGGTCATACCGTTAAACACACTCGTACCTACATACATGATATGTATTTACCTACACTCCATATATTTTTATCAAACGGAAAATTCTCACACAATATCGCTTGGCAACGGATCCGCTCATACGAGATGAGAGCGACCTCTTAAAAAAGGAAATAGTAGAAAACTGTTTAGGACATATCAGGGTACCAGAAAGTGGAATGGGTAAAACTTCACATGCAAACTCAACTTCAGCGTCTGTCAAAAATTGATAAAAACTAAACCGTGCACAAGAGACGCTGTTCTAGTGTACATACAATTTTGGTTAAACGCTATGTTCGAGTTTGTAGGTAAACTTGTATACTCGGTGTGCAGGAAGTAGAATGGGTAAAATCACCGCCGACAAACCCATTTCAATTTGTCAGGGTGTCGGGATGCCGAGACGTTACTACTACTCCAGTTAGAATTCTCTGCCATCTCCTACGCTCCTATGCCAGCCTGATACTTTTTTCTCACTTTTCGACCAGATTAATCCAGCGTTTGGATTGAAATTTGTACTTTTTATACGACCTAGTTTTTCGCGTATCGACCGATTCTTGTTTGAAAATAAATAATGAAAAAAAAAACCTTTTTTTCACGCATGGAAGTATTAATGACCTTTGCATACTTGCATACAGGACTGTGCCTCCTGTGAAAAGTGATACAACTCGAGTTACACCCTTTTTGAGATTTTTACATAGAAATAATCAGAAAAAAATTAGCGATTTTTTGGTCTTACTCACATTCTTCTATCTGCTATAGTTTAGGAAATATAACTGGCAGGATTTAGGCAAAAAAACGTGAAAAGTGATATAAGTCAAGTTGTATCCCTTTTAGTAATTGATCCACACATTGTTTTTTACAAATCTATCGTGAATATTGATACATCTCGACTTATATCACTTTACACCAATTTTTGACTGGAATTTTAGCCAAGTTATACGATTCAGGTAAATTATGAAAATACTACTATTTTAAGTACAACAATTGTGTCTTTGGGGTAGTATTTTTATAATTAGTTTGAGCAACATTCTGCCTGGACCATTATCTTATGAGTTATTAAATTTAAAAAATATTAAGCTTTTTGTGTATCACTTTACTCAAAGACAACTTATAGGTGCAATATAATATAACTCGACTTGTATCATTTATCACGTAATAAATGATACAAGTACAGGCAAAAAAAAGGTACAACTGACAGAGTTTAATAAATTATTTGTAAACTATAATAGTAACCATAAAAATTAGAATGCACAGTGAAAGTGAATGTTTTTATCTACAAAATAAGGTACTTATGTGTAACCTAGCCCACTTAGTTCATGAATTAGAATTTTTTAAATCTTGTTTTTGCTCTCCTGTAAAATGATGATTTTTGAGTTGTATCACTTTTCACAGGAGGCACAGAGGAATATTTATGTTAATAAAGCTTTATTTTTTTTTTAAATACAATGTGGCCGGAATATATAAAACGAGAATAAATGTGATTTTAAAAATCACGTGGCATGATACCTTCATAAGTTTTTGGAATAGATGAACACTATTATGAACGTGTGTTTTTTTTTATTAGAAAAGACGAGTAGGTTCCACTGAGAGAGTATTTCTGTCAGAGAGCACTACTTTTGCAGTTTGTATGATCAGCCTCATACCAAAGAAAAAATGCTTCCAAACTAAAAAGTTTATTTTTCGTAGACATGTAGTGAGTTAACTTGATTGTATCAGAATCCATTTAAACAAAAATCTTTGCTTTTCAGGATAAAGTAATGTAAAATTCTTTAATACACTCATGTTGATAAAGGATTCAAATGTTAAAAGCATGAATACGCTTATGTATTATGTATGAGTTGCTCCATTTGCATGGCACTTGAGTTCATTTTTTTTCATTTCCGTGTATGCGTGCATGAAAAATAACTGAAAACATGCAAGATTTAGGAGCTTACGTAGGTAGAATATAATAAAGGTTTATGTGTATAGTGTATCTTTATCTCAATATATTATTTTTCCATTATTCGTTGTTCTTGCATAAAGATGAAATTTTAGAACCTTTCATTATTTAAATCTCAAAAAGAGCTGTTACATTTTGATGTAAAAATAAAGTGTGAACTAATAAACTCGCAAATATGAAAAATTATAATGAAAAGGCATGTGCAAGCGCGAACTTGTACATGTCTGGTTGTGAGAGTGCATGTAATGTGAATCTACAATGTAACATATCTTTGGAACTTAGATTAGATTAGATTAGATTAGAAAACCCAAGTAGTAAGAATATAGGTCAAATGAGCCTACATAGTAAAAAGACGATTTGTTACGTTTTCGATTTCTTCGTTTTTTTTTTGTTTATTTAAAGAAATAAGATGTCAACGGCCGCGGCGGTTGGCCAAATTTTTATCTGTTTCAATCAAAATTTGTTTTTAATGTCCAGCCTAAAGACCACACTAGCGTCGGATTTCACCTCTCTAGATCCTTAACGCACACACTCGGAAGTTCGAGCATACCCTTGTATCTACCAGTATATAATTCAGATCTCTAGTCACGTAATCTGTGAAGGTGTACTACGTAGGTGCAGTAGTAGATTCTAAGCAGCTTTCATTATTATTTTCTTATAAATATCTACCAATTAATGATGGTGCATTTGTACAAGTTTAATATGTAAATTATGTAATGAAGAATAATGAAAGGCAGGTGTGTACTGGGTGCGACCGCTTGCATCGCCAGGAACCAAAATCTCTCAAAAAATGTTAGATTGGCGGTGCACGGTGGTATACTAGTGCCAACCTTGATGTATGGAAGTGAAGCCTGGACGGTGAGTGAAAGGGAAATTAGTAAAGTCCATACAGTAGAAATGGACTATCTAAGAAGTATGATTGGGAAAAAACGAAGTGACAGGGTGAGGAATGATTTTGTAAGAGAAGAATGTGGTGTAAGGGAAAGTGTGAAAGTGAAGATTAAAAGAAGTATGTTAAGATGGTTCGGGCACTTGGAGAGAATGAGTGATGAAAGATTGACGAAGAAAGTATATATTGCTAGAATAGATGGATGTCGTGGTAGAGGAAGACCGAGAAAAGTATGGAAGGATCAAATCTCTGAAATAGCGAATGAATGGGATATCCAGAGTCATAATAAAAGGAGGACTTGTATGAAAAAGGTTATGACTCTGGATGAAATGAAAGAAGTATGCAAGGACAGGAAGAAGTGGCGGCTAATCTGCAATGTTGATTTCTAATGTTGGTGTATTCATTTGCTACATTTTTTGCATAGGAAATTTTTGACTTTTTTTGTATAGATTTCTTTGTAAGGTTTTGTTCTTTTTTATATTTAAATGTAATTTATTATTCATATTCCTTGACTTATAGGTTAATATGAGGCTGACCACCCATACTGTAAAAAATGGTTCACTTTGCCAATGTCACCCCTGTTTCAGGGAAGGTCGGCAAAAGTTGTGGGGCTTATGTTCATTTTAGGTTTGGATTTTATTTGTAAGTACACATTCAGCATTTGTAAGCGCGAACTACACTTGTTGGTTTGTGGGCATACATCTGAGAGCTTTAAATGAATATATCTTTGCAACTTAGATTATAGATTATAGATATGATTTTACCTGACATGAGTGATAGGTGTCCCAATATTGACTTTGTTTGAAGAAAACCATCGTATACTACGAGAGTTCTAGTGTATATGAGCTTATTTAATATGTATTCCACCGTGTACCGGCGTAATGTATTCACAAACACAAAAAATGTGAAGCATCCCCGTCCTTATTCGCTCTCCATGCATACATACATATTTATTTACCTGTTAACCCAGTTTATTTTTTCGCTGGAATTTATGCCTGCCGAAAATATGCAAAATATTATCGCGAAGAGAGACACGAGCCCCTACAGAAGACCAAGTATAAAATTGTACATAAAAACTGAACCCTAACGTTTTATCAAAAAATGTAGAGAAAGCAAGAAGCCCACTAGAGGTATATTTCAGTTTTCATACATTATTTTGTCGTACAGTTTTCCAAGCATAAAACTGAACCATGGCGTTTTACCATAAAAATGTATGTAGACCAAGACGCTCACAAGAGGTGTTTTCCATTTACCATACATTTTTTATCGTATTTTTTTCAAAACTGACTTAAAAATTTGACCGAAACTGCATGGATTAAAATCGCTCATCAGAGGTGATGTTTCAGTTTCCGTATATTTTTCAGTATAACGCTATGGTTGAGTTCAAACTCCAGGTTTTGCATCTGCTTTAGCTGAGAGATGAAAAATGTTACCATCGCCCCTTTCAAAATATGAAGCATGTTTCTATTTATAAAGGAAAAAATTACAATATTATCATTTTAGATTACATAAAAAATTCGAAGTGTTTCAGGTATATATACTCGTATCTTGTGCTTATTTGTAAAATATTGTCGTGTACATTTTTTTCTTGTATTTTCTTATTGGAACAATTTAACTTCCGTGTGTATCCTCATTTTAGAAGTAGATAAAAACATTGTATTCAAGTAGTTCAATCATGAGAATATTGTGTAGAAATCAAAAACGGATTGAAAAATATAATATTTTTCTTTATTAATTAAATATATAAAAAGTTAGTGCATTTGTATGTAAAAAAGTTATTTTCATTAAACAAGGCGACAAACATTGTTTTACTTTTTTTATTGATTGTAAAGATATTCACTTTGTAGTCATTCATCTTAAAACATATAATAAGAAAATAAAAACGGCTTTGTTTTTCATAACGAAACATAGTAAGTATTTAGCTACCTAAAGATGCCAACGGATTTTTCACGAAACTTGTCGTGAAGTTTTTAATGTGCTCGCAGTAATGAAAATCAAAGTCGATTTTTTTTTTTCGTTCGACTTTTTCATTTTATTATATTTTTTGTTTGTTTTTTACATACAAAAAATCTCCAAACAAAACCTTTTCTTTATTTTTCACATATTTTCTAACAGCATCATATTTTCCAAGCAGCAAATATTATAAATAAGCAACAAAATGTTATGAAGATGAAATTTTCACACTATGAAAAAACAGCCAATGTGCCTCAACTCTTCAGGGATGGTCCCTGTAATAGAATCTAGCCGTCAACACTGCGCGCTCGTGTCGAAAAATCCTTCAAATAACCCCCGGGGGACCTTGGCTGGGATGGAAGGCTGTTGAATCTCAGTCAGGGTTCTTGGAGACCCATCGGACGGTCCTTGGGGAGCTGGTGGAGAGAGGAAGGAGGCTGCGGTGCTGCTCCTGGAGTGAAAATATAAAGAAAGCCGAGAGAAAGGCCGGTGACGCGGTGAAAGTCCTTGTAAATTTATGCTTTACTTAGTTATTTATGTTTAGCTGTGTTTGAGAGGTAATGTTTTCTTTATTCTATAATCTAAGTTGCAAATATATGTATACCTTAAGATTAATATATCAGATGCATTTCCATAAGCAGACAAATATAATTTCGTGCTTTTAAAAATGTAACATGCGGATTTAAGTGATAAAATTTTACATGAGTGGCCAATTCTAGTATCATAGAAGTTTTCAGGGGTATTTTTTAACAGGACCGTTAAAATTCACGGGCATCACTATACTTTATTTTTTATGTGAATATGGAATCAGAATGGACTGCAAAAAACAAGAAACTATTTGGTTGAGTAATGTTTTCTTTTCATCGATATATATTTTTTTCTCAATAATCGTTTTTTGAAGAAATGAAATGGTTTTCAAATTTGTACCGTTAATCAAATCTGTATTTAAGTATTGCGCGAAGATTCACACCATATTTCTTAGTTCACACGTACCATCGCATCGCCTCTTGGCCAATCGCGATATAAAATCGAATAAAAACAATCAAAAAGTCAGTGCAGGGATCATAAAATACGAGTCTCGTATATTTTGAGTTCCTTGTTTCTTCCATACACTAAAAATATATAGCACATCGTTTTCTTGGCCAAGTGATAAAGTATACCAGGATCACATATAAAAGAGGAGGTAGTATAATTTTATTACCGAAGCTCTCATAGATTGAAGTATGTCTGTTTTACGATACAGAAGAACTAAAAGAAGATGCCACTTCTCTAAACCATAAACACAATATTTCAGGAGTGAGAAACTACATATATGGCACAACACTCTTTTTAGGGCTTAATAGAAACGAAAGGAATAAGATCCCAATCTATATACCTCTAGTATAAGACGTCGTGAAAATTCCCCGCCATCGAGTGGATGAGTAAAAATACAAAAATTAAATCACTCACAAGGCGTCCTGTTAAATGTTCTACATTTTTATGTTATACTAGCAGACCAAACCGCGCTCTCGCACGGTTGGCTGCTAGGCCCTCCGGGCTAATTTTAGTCTGGCTTCGCCATAATTTTTTGCCCATATATTCTTTATTTCATTGAATGCCTTAAGATATAATTTAATAGATTTTGTGATAAAAACGTAATTGAATTCTTTTCATGTTTCGAATATCTTTAATCCACGAAAGCCGAATTTAAGTTAAATAGCCTGCCTACACGATTACGGCATTCTAGTTTAAAGTCCGGCTTCGCCAGCACACTTTACACCTTCTCTGATTTTTAAAAGATCCATGAGAACTGGCTAACAACAAAAACAAAAAGTGGATTTATAAAAAAGTGGAATTTATGAAAAAGTGGAATTATAAGGTAGAATCCCAGGCCGTGCTACTTCCTATTGTTGTACAGGTGCTGAAGTCTTTATCCTGCTTTTTATTTCTGCTCTTTATTTTTCTAGTGATGGTTTATAATGATGCTCTACCCGTTCATTATCACTTAAGTGTACAACTTGTCTTTTCTGCTCTTTTTCGTTTTGGTGGTAATAGTATCTTAAGCGTTCCTATGTTGCTTGCAATTGTCTTATAGTCGCATGAAACATGACTGCGTTTGCTGTACGGCATCGTTTTGTTGGTACTGGTGCTTTTGTTATTCGATTGCTCCAGCTGCTCTTATTGTCATGAAATGCCTTCAAACTGCTCGTCCTGCTCTGAATTATCTTTTGACATCTTAAAACTGCTTGTGATACTTTTCACGATATTTTAGTGTCTCATACTGCTTGGTACCTGAAGATACCTTAAAATGCCTAAACTCACAATCTACAAAAAATCTAAGTATTGGAAAACGTTCGACCCATCGACAGAACTCTAAGAAAAAATGACTTTTGAGAATTAAAAAAAAATAAACTTTATAACTTTTTTTATTTTTATATATAAGACACTTTGTATGAAATTTTACTTTTTAAATATTTGTTCAAAGAAATTTGCCGTAGAAAAAAAGTTTCTTCCAACATTTATGGGGTTTACTAAAATGCATTGTAAATTCGAGTATGAGGTCTAGACATTCAAAATGGCCGCCTGCAGAGCAATGTATTTTTTTAGTTGGTATCGCGGGTATGCAAAATATACACTTGGCGGGATTGTCCTATTACATATCATAACATTTCGCTTAATTATAATTGTTTGTGTAGCATCAAAACAGTTGATTTTTTTACTTATAAATTTGACTTTTTTGTGAAAATCAGGTTTTTCAAAATTTTGTCGGAAAAAAATTGTCATTGAAAAAAGTTTTCTTTCAAAAAATGTTGAAGTAAACAAAACCAAATTGATCATTGAGAAAAAACCTTCAGAATTTTAAAATGAACGCCAGGAGAGTGTTAAATATTGAAGAAACCAAAAAAATGTATGGCAGCTACTCTTAATCCTTCATGTATTTCGTTGTTCTTTTGAAAATATTTAAGTCTGTTTATGTTCAGATAGCATGCCAAATTTCAATGTTCCAACTTTATGCATGCGCCCGTTGTGCCACCTGAAAGTTATTATTTTTTATTTTTTTCTATGTAGGTATTTACAAATTTTGTTTCAAGAATTTACTTTTTGCGAAAAAGTTTCTTCCAAAAGTTGTTAAAGTTACTAAGAGACATGACTGTTTCGAATATCAAGTCTGTAAATTTAAAATGGCCGCCAGCGGCAAGATTTCAATTTTCAGTCTGTATGGCAGGTATGCGAAATATGTACGTGATGTCATCCGGACCCTGACAGTTGTTTAGCCACTAACGTTTTATGGGGCTATGCAAAATTTCAGCATCGTGCTGCAAACGGTCTGGGCGCCTATAATGGTACAAATATACAAACAAACAAACAAACAAACACCAAAAATTCTGGAACACAGCGTTAGTTCAGTTTGTCAATAGAAACACTTTGTAGAAAAACATTTTTGCAAATTCGAAAAAAACAGACGCAAATACCCCCTAGATTTTTATATAATAGATTTTGTAGTGGTAGGGAATGGACTCAATGTTTTTTGGCTAGTGGTCCAGGCAGTTTTTTTGAAACCACCATTTCTGATACATTTTCCTAAGAATAATATTTTTTTTTACATTATTTAAGTATATTTTAGTTAACTTAATTATATTTTATAAGTTTATACAAGCTTAAAGTGTAAGATAATTTTTGTTTCAATGTAATATTTGTATCAATGTAATTTGATACAATGTAATAGTACACCTGTGAAAAAATAATTATAGAAAGGAAATACCAAAAATAAAAACAAACAAAGTAATTATTTATGAAAACTAAAACCTTATCTTTCAAAACACATTTGTTATCTTGAAAAACAGTTCATCATTATGTAAATAATTTATTTACCTACTCCAGTAATTAAAAAGCAGGAAAAGCTTAAAATTTCCAGCGCGACGCAAGCTGAAAAAAAAACAAGAAAAAGAAGATACCAAGTTGAAGCCTCGTTTATCTGAAATCCCAGCTAGTACCCCAAGTATAAACTCCACGTTTAAACTATACCATTACATTAACCAAAAAAAGTGTACAAAATAAAAGAGTCTCTCTGGTGAGTGTTTTATTTAAAGTATATTTTTTGAAAAACGCTTTTACTGAGTTTGAACGGAATGTTTTATACTTCAGGAACAGACAGTGGACAAACACGTTCACGTACATTGTAGAAGGGAGTTTGTATCAAGGCTTTTAGATATCAGCCTTCATCTGTATAGGTACACAGTGTTGGTACGTTTATTTTGGAGCAAGGGATTCGCAAGTCTGTTTCGCTCCGCCTTGGCTTTCTTAGATAAGAAAGGCTTTCTGGCTTCTCGGACAGTCTGTACAGACAAATACGTTGACATAACGAACTACCGGGCTATGTGAAAACCAAACCTTTAGGAAAGGAAATAAATAATGAATAAAAAATGTTGAATCATTTTTACACAAATTAAATACAAACTGAAAACTTTAAAATAAATATGCATCGCAATGATTTTCTCTTTTTTCTGTAACATTATTCTCGTGGATTGTATTTAATGAAAGTTACTTATTAATTTTACCAGTTCAAGGGACATTTTTATGCAAATCAAGTCCAACCAGTAATCCTTGCCTATACTGATACGATTTTGGGCTAGAAGAAAACACCAAAACAAGATAAACCGAAACACCAGTGTGCTGTTTTCAAGGGCATAGTGGGTGTGTAATCCAAACCACATCATTTTTGACGTACATATCTACGTTGTTTGTTGATTGTTTAAAAATTGTATGGAGAACAATTGACCACCAAATTATCTATATTATGTAGATTTTTGGCAGTAACTTTAAGAAATACCATTTTAACAGATTGAAATAAAAATTCCTTGTTTAAGTTCACAGTGAGTTTTATTTATTAAACACGACCGGTTTCATTGTTTCCATTTAAGCCCCGCCCCCCATATGCACCCTTTACTTCTATAGATAATTATTAACCATGCTTGTGTATTTTCGTGTTAGTTATATTTTACACCTGAAAATGGGATGTCCTGCGGTCCCGAAACCAGTCATGTTTAAACCAGTCATAGATTAAATTCACTGTGAACTTTAACAAAGATTTTTTAATTAAATCTGTAAGATTATCTGTTCACACGTGGACATGTTAAATTGAAGGCTGATTGCAAAGCGAAGATTGTTAAAATGAAAACTTTATGAGTTCATAACATGTTCTCCCTACTCTGACCCACGCCCTGTATCCCATCCGTGGTTGTGCCACTAGACTCGCATGCAAAAAAATATATAAATGCAAGATGCAAATTATATAGTGACAGAATACCTTCCCGTGAGGCTAACACTCTCTCAAGTGTAAAACAAGACAATATGGCTCAGAACATAAGCAGACAATATTTATTTATTTATTTGAGAAAACTACAGCTTTATAAAAAGTAATTACAATGGTGTTCTTAAAATTAATATAAGCCAAAATTGTTTCTTCTATTTAAAATTATAGAGAAAGAATAATAATTTGATCAGTATGCTGAGCTAGTATTGATATATAATAGAAAATTGAGAAGACAAGAAAATAAAAAGAAAAAGAGAGCAAAACAAAAAAACAAAAAGCAAAAAGAATATGGCTCAGAACATAAGCAAGCAATGGTAGCTATAAGTAAAATAGTTAATATAATAAGGCTCAATGATTTTAAATAACATCCTGTTGGGTTTCGGTTCTGAGCATCTTTTGTAAGCTTTGACTTAAGGCCTCAGTAACTTAATTGAGTCCTCATCAGGTATGGTCACATTTCACCAAGTGTGGTCTACGCGAGGTTCCACTGTGAATTGCATTGTTGGCCAGAGAGGCCGCCGCAGATTTGTCTGCTTATTAAGATGTCCGGGTCGCCAGCCAACGAGAGATACTCCAGCCATACAGCGCCGGAGCACAACTCTCTCTGTGAACCGGCGGGCAAGCATAAAAACAACTCCCGCCACTGTATCCAATGCAGTTGTCACAAAATAACCTGTCGAGATTTTTCGTGAAAAGTAAAATCACTATACTCTGGAAAATTTCCACAATTCATTAATGTTGTGTTTGAGCTGTATCTCTTCATTTAGCTGTGAGTGAGATTAAAAAAACTCTTTATTCAAATTATCAGTTAATTTAAAAAAAAAAAACTCAAATTCAATCAAAACCTCGTTCATATTTTTAAGGGTATCTCTGTTAACACAGTGAAAGTCCATTGTATGTATATTTTTTAATTCAATAGGAAAACAAAGTTTTACTTCACTTTTACATTATTTTTTGCTCAAGCATTTTGCCTAATAAGGCATCTTCAGGAGCATAATTGTTTCGAAAACATGGTAACAATTATGCTCCTGAAGATGCAATTTACTTCTTCTTCAAAAAGTTTATTTCTTCGGACTCATTTTCAAATGATAAATTTGTTTAACATCCAATACAGGTTCCTTGACTCAAAGGTTGGAATGAAACTGAGTACTGTAAAAATTGGTTAACCTTGTCTTGAGAGATAACTACTAGATTACAAACCGGTCGTAACTTCTACAAAAAAATCATATTCCGCTCTATGAAGTATGCTTAGTTAAAACAACTAGATCAATTATTCACCAATTTTCTTTCATTATTACCCATTAAAGTAATTTTTCAACCATTTTTATATCGTGCTCTTATTACTGTTGTAAAATATTTAGCTGAAACAAAAACTCAAATACCTTTTTAAATTTCACAAAGCGATTAATAAAACCTTTCTTGCTACATTAAACATGGTTTTCTTCATTACATCGATGCTCAAGTTAAACGAGCAATACTTGTTGTTCAATACCACAAGTATACAAAAAATCGCTTTCACTCAACAACAGCTGTTAACAAAAACAATTGAAAATTGAAAAAGCATTTACATGGAGTGATGAACTTTTCATACATTTTCAGCAAAACGCTGTGATGGAGTTCAAACGTAAAATTCCGTACTTAGATACCGCTAGAAATTAAAATAATCGCTGAAATGTCGTGCGACATGCACCGTTGTTAATATTACAAAAAACGTATTAATGACGTGGGAGTTTTCAGCGTACAAGTCGATTGTAATTTAAAGTGAAGTCGATACCGTTAAAGAAATTCAAAACATCAAGGGAAAAGACCGAGAAACAATTCAGTAATTGTTCACATGAACATAATGCAAAAACGTGAAAAATCAATTTTACAGAATATCTTAATAATAGCATCAATAACTTTGAGTGCGATAGATATACGCTAGTTTGTGTGAGCCACATCACCTAGAGTATTTTGCAATCAGCTACAACAAACGCCATTTCTATTTGAGGTAGATACACAATTTTTCAGCACTGGTATTTTTATTAGCTGGTAAAATATATTTTCAAAAGTGTTTACGGATTTAAACCTGCTAGTATACTTGAAAGTCTATTACTACTGACTATTATTTCAAATAATTTGTGTGATTTTTTACTTGATTTGTGTGAAAAACTCGATTCCGTTTCATTAAATTTTTCTTACAGATTGTCATTTAAATCACAAGCTTTACAATCAGATGCACCATACCTCAAAATATAAACAAACTATTCGAAAGGTAAACATTTAACGAGTTCTGAATATTTCATGAAGCATTAAAATACCATCGGTTGGCTTAGCAGGGTATTTCGTTATTGTTTTTGTTTCAAGCTGTTAATTTCCTTCCGTGAATCACGTGTTGGCTTGGAATACAGCAACGCTGAGTAGAAATGCATCAGTATTTCTAGTTTCATGGCAAAATACAGAAATGAGAAAAAAAGGAAAATTCCGTACAAGCAGTTTGCAGTTAAGTGCATTCTATCATGGAAAAATGATTAACGATCTGAGAATTGAATGCATTTCTGATGTTTTGAGCGTTATTGCTGAAAATTATTTTGAAACGTCATACGTTGCATGACGTTAAAAACCAAAAAATGAAATCATGTTTGACTGCATTTTTGGTAAATTCTATTTATTTGTAACAACAAAGAGTTTGACACAACAATCACTTTTTCACTTCGGGAAATGTAGCCGTGGTCTGGTAGATTCTTTCCGGACAGTTTTGTCCATTGCTCCGATGGGCATTATCAGCCGTTGGCTAGTTGCTGTGATCTTCTTACAGGCTCTGCTGTAACAAAGAGTTTGTATTTACGAAAAATATTCACATTTATTTCGCTTTTTGTGTTAACAATATTTTCACGGTAATCGTAGTATCATACATTTTACATTTCAATTAAAACAGTTTAAATGCAATTGAGTCTGATCAAAGTTATTTAGGCTTATTAGCATACAACCTTTCCACTTCATTAAACAACAGGCACCATAATAAGGCTTAAAAAAAAAAAAAAAAAACGCAACTAAGCTACACATATAGTGTAACTTCTTACCGCGTTATCCCCGAAGGGGTCGCATGTGGCGAGTTGAACCTATTTATTTTTACAGGTAAGGGGGCCGGCCTTACGCCAACCACTTCAGTTGAAGTGGAGGTTTCCCAGCTCCCGAGAGTGCTGGTACTCATTTCTTGTGAAGGCTGAGTAAACCTTGCCGGTATTTTATTTTGGGGTTTGAAATAAACACCGAAACGGGAAATCATTTCTGACACCCTCGGTGGGATTCGAACCCGAGCTTTCGGCATGGAATGCAAGCACTCTACCACCTGAGCTATCGACCGGACCACCGGCTTGCTTGAGCATAATCCAATATTCTGAATCTTCAATCAAACCTCAACAATGTGATATTTTTGCTTAGATTTTATATCTAAACCATTATACTGATAAGGGAAGAAAAACTAAACAATACCGCATTTAATTTACGTAATCAACGATAAGAAAATTAAACCAATATTTACTCATACAAACGGCAATCCCATTGAGATAAAAATACACACTATGACAAATGTTATTTCCATAGATATAGTAACTTACGCTGTGGTTATTTCCTATATTTAACGTGTGAAAGGTCTCACTGCATATTCACTCTATTGGCATCCCAGTCACAGTGCTAAAACCCCACAATAAACCGCCTCGGAGCACGGACAGAGTGCAGTATCAGGAGAGCACGGCATAAAGAAAGTCCATCAAAAGTGTTCACGGTCCAAGCGATAACGACAGCGCCCTGTGAAATGTATCGAGTTCTTTCATCCGCCCCAGCGTCGGCAAACTGTGCAACTCGAGAATGATTGGATTTCGATACTCGATAAAATTTAATATTGTATTCAATTTTGTTTTTCGCCAAATGCGGTTTAGACTGTTAAATTTTATCTATGATTTAAGTTGAGAATATATAATAACTTCTAAGATTCATATTTACTGAACGCCCGTTCAACGCCGAGTTTACGCTTGTGCATGTGTGCTAGAGAAATAAGACCCAAACTTACATCGCAAAAAATGAAACTAAGCTTCACATATGGTGTAACTCATTTCCACCTTATCTCCCAAGGGGTGGGATGTGAGGATTGCAGCATATTTATTTTAACAGGGAGGGAACTTACTCCAACCACATCAATTAAATCGATGAATTCAAACCAGAGCATCCTTTATTATATTACCCTTCGTCGTCGTCATTCGTCGTCGAGTTTCGATTTTCAAAATCAATGCCATCACAGCAGATGAAACACATTCATGCTCTATAGCAAATTAATTTTTGTATATATGCTGCAATGCGGCGAGCTTACGCGTGTGTGTTTACAAATGTATGAAAACTTTTAGGAATTAATCTGTTTGTTCATACTAAAAATGTATGGAACAATATTGACATCTAGCGGCAAAACGTAAAAGTTTTTTTTACATTTTCTTTTATTTCATGCAAATTAAAAATAAAAAAAAAGCCAAATAAAAATGGATTTCAATCTGTAATCTAAGTTGCAAACATATATAACATTTGAGATTCATATTACATGCATTCTTACGAGCAGACATGTATAAGTTCTAATCTAATCTAATCTAAGCTGCAAAGATCAGAAGAGCAGAACGGGCTTTGGGGATAGGGCGTTCAGTTCGGCGGGACCGTTGTGCTGGAACCGGCTGCCTTTGAAGCTGAGGACTGAAACCAGCGAGGAGCGTTTCAGGAAGGAGCTGAAGACCACCATCTTCACAAGAAGAGAGTGAGCGGTGGGCGCCCTTGGGGTGGCTGGAGCCACTAAACGGCGCCCAAAAGAAGAATAAGTCATCCAAATATATATATAAAGATATATATCATTTAAGATTTATATTAAATGCATTCCCACAAGCAGATATGTATAAGTTCCCGCTTACATATGCTGCATGTGTACTTACAACATAACAGCCCATTCCAAATGAACATAAGCCCTGCAACTCTTGCCAACCTTCCCTGAAACAAAGGTGAATTTGCAAAGTAAACCATTTTTTAAAGTATGGGTGGTCAGCCTCATACCAACCTATAAGTCAAGAAAATTATTTTGTGTATTTCTTTACATAATCTAAGTTGCAAAGATACATACCATTTAAGATTCATATTAAATGCATTCCCACACGCAGACAGGTACAAGTTCACGCTTACAAATGCCCAATGTGGACTTGCAAAATAAAAAAACTAATCTCAAATGAACATAAGCCCTGCAACTTTTGCCGACTTTTCCTCAAACAGAGATAAAATTTGCATGGTAAACCATTGCTTACAGTATGGGTGGTCAGCCACATACTAACCTTTTAGTCAAGGAAATTATTTTGTTTAGTTCTATAATCTAAGTTGCAAAGATACATACCATTTGAGATTCATATTAAATGCATTCCCACAAGCAGACAGGTACAAGTTCACGCTTACAAATGCCCAATGTGGACTTGCAAAATAAAAAAAACTAATCTCAAATGAACATAAGCCCTGCAACTCTTGCCGACTTTTCCTCAAACAGAGATAAAATTTGCATTGTGAACCATTGCTTACAGTATGGGTGGTCAGCCACATACTAACCTTTTAGTCAAGGAAATTAATTTGTTTAGTTCATTAATCTAAGTTGCAAAGATACATACCATTTGAGATTCATATTAAATGCATTCCCACTAGCAGACAGGTACAAGTTCACGCTTACAAATGCCCAATGTGGACTTGCAAAATAAAAAAAACTAATCTCAAATGAACATAAGCCCTGCAACTCTTGCCGACTTTTCCTCAAACAGAGATAAAATTTTCATTGTAAAACAATCTTACAGTATGGGTGGTCAGCCACATACTAACCTATAAGTCAAGGAAATTATTTTGTTTAGTTCTATAATCTAAGTTGCAAAGATACATACCATTTGAGATTCATATAAAATGCATTCCCACAAGCAGACAGGTACAAGTTCACGCTTACAAATGCCCAATGTGGACTTGCAAAATAAAAAAAACTAATCTCAAATGAACATAAGCCCTGCAACTCTTGCCGACTTTTCCTCAAACAGAGATAAAATTTGCATTGTGAACCATTGCTTACAGTATGGGTGGTCAGCCACATACTAACCTTTTAGTCAAGGAAATTATTTTGTTTAGTTCATTAATCTAAGTTGCAAGATACATACCATTTGAGATTCATATTAAATGCATTCCCACTAGCAGACAGGTATAAGTTCGCGCTTACAAATGCCCCATGTGGACTTATAAAATAAAAAACTAATCTCAAATGAACATAAGCCCTGCAACTCTTGCCGACTTTTCCTCAAACAGAGATAAAATTTTCATGGTAAACCATTCTTACAGTATGGGTGGTCAGCCACATACTAACCTATAAGTCAAGGAAATTATTTTGTTAAGTTCTATAATCTAAGTTGCAAAGATACATACCAATCGAGATTCATATTAAATGCATTCCCACAAGCAGACATTTATAAGTTCACGCTTACACATAATGCATGTTGACTTACAACATAAAAACCCAATCTCAAATTAATATAAGCCCTGCAACTCTTGCCAATCTTCCCTGAAACACAGCTGAAATCTTCAAAGTGAACCATTTTTTAAACTATGGGAGGTCGATTTTCTTTTACAAAGGCTGCATGTTTTTATTTTACATGTTTTCCGAATTTTAACGCGAGGAAACTATGCGCAATATACACATTCACCAAATGTTAAGGGGTTGGGCGGCGTAGCAGCCAGGGGCAACGCCCCTAGTTTCTTATAATAACGAAATATCTACCTAAAAAGCCAGAATTGAAAAAAATATCCTTTTTAAGAATATTCTTATTCAGTATTTGTATAATTTAAAAAGTAGGTTTTTTTTTTTTTTTTAAATAGATTTGTGGAAAGGAATGCAATCCACCAACCTATTTTACCTGGCCAGTTGTCTTCATGCGAAAGCAGAAGCTTGTGTGCATGCAACGGCATCTGTTGAACCAGGGTCGAAGTTATCGTCGCGGGATTCGAACCAGCGTTATCCGGTTCCAAATAACCTGTCTTGATCCCCGCGGCTATAACACCGACAGGTATATTCATTATGTACATTTTCTGCGCCATTTTTCCTTGACTGCAAATAGGACGACACGAGTAGAAGGTAGATGAATATCTTTACAACACAATATTCATCTTACAATTTCCAGCGAATACAGCGTAAATAATGCCTGTAAAAGTATAGAGAATCGTATCTTACAAACTGTCTGGTCTCCTGGTAAATATCACAATAATAGAATAGCCGTCCACTGGATATTTCTCATCGTCTCCGCAAGGAAACTCTTTATGCAGGTCATGTTCCAGCTTGTTTGTTGGTTTCTTTCTCCCCTCGCCTGCAACCCTGATATTATTTCTGGATATGAGGTACCAGGAGCGCACAACTATCGAAGAGATATAATAATATTTTTGTATTAGAGTCAGAATCCAGTTTAAACTCAACAACAGCGTTTACCAAAACAAGTAGAAAGCTAAAGCAACGCATCTAGGTTCCGTTATAGTTTTTCAAATAAGCTACGTTTGAGATTTTTATCTAATGTTTTTTACTTGGAACAGACTTTAGACGATTGCATCCTTTGTGGTAGGTTGCCGTTTGTTACCGTGGGTGCGATGAACTGGCGCCTGGCTCTATCGAAAATGCTTCCCGTTTTATTGAGACGAACAAGTGGACAAATCATAGAAAAATGTTAAATGTATTGTGTTGCTTATGCTATCCGGAGAAAGACAAATAAATTTCGACAAAAACTGACATCAACAGATTTTGTTGCCCTATTCTCTGAAGGTATATTGTTTTAGATCTTCAAAATATATACAGTTTCAAATTACGTTCACTTGAACTTATGATTCAAATCAAATGAATAAAATAAAGTAGTCAAATTGGCAGGTATTAAGTGCATAGGTATATTGTTCATACAGGTTAACATTAAAATCACTTGAACATTATTACAGGACAAAGATGCATATCTAAAATTGGCATTTTTTGAAATACTATTCAATTTTGCTGGTCCATGCAAAAAAATAAATAATGCAATTTGAAATGAGGCCCGCATGTGAATTGGCATAGCCAATAAATATTGTGTCGTCATTTGACCGGGTTGCTAAGTAAAAAACATACACGTATTATGTTATTGGTTGCTTAGAACGACAGACCCATATAGAACAGATGACTGTGAAGACTTTATCTTAATTTATTTTTATGCAAGGTAAGCATTTCTCTTGAGAAGAGTAAATATTAGCCGTGTCTCTCTAGTGCAACGCCTTCATTAGCTACGCGTCCAAGAGAGAATTCAGAAAAAAATATCTGTTTCTCAGTTTTCATGCGCTCGGAGGAGTTGCCTCATCCTACTTGTGTGAAATGTGCAGAGTCAATCAAATGGATGCAGACGACGCACTCATCGTTCTGCACAGGGTGAAGCCATAAATATGCTTCAATCGTCGCTTCGACGCTACAAAACGGTCTACGGGGACAAAGCTTTTAGTTTGGCTGTTAGTTGAGAACATAGGCCAATTTTAGCAGTTTCAGGAGGTTGCTTAAAATACACATTTGTTTAATGGAAGCTTCTACACATAAAGTGCCCTTGAGGTGGCTAAGACTGTAACTGCGTCGCTTTCGCTGTTCCACTAGACGTGACTAAAACCCTTATAGAGGCTGCTTCACTTATTCTTATCCTGAAATTCTTTTCTCAGTTCATTCACATTCATAACTTTTTTCATACATTTACTTCTTTTACATTCACTTTGAATACTTCATCAAGCAATAGTCGGTGTTATGGCCACGGGGATCAAGACAGGTTATTTGGAAGCGGATAACGCTGGTTCGAATCCCGCGACGATAACTTCGACCCTGGTTCAACAGATGCCGTTGCATGCACACAAGCTTCTGCTTTCGCATGAAGACAACTGGCCAGGTAAAATAGGTTGGTGGATTGCATTCCTTTCCACAAATCTATTTAAAAAAAAAAAAAAAAAAACATTTCTCGTAAGTGCCACTAAATAGTGCTAGATCTTCTGGGCATCGAAAAAATTCTGTGTTGTTTTCCTTTTTAAGTGTCACGTCTAAACAAGATTGACATGATGATATTTGATGTGAAGCAAGTGTGTATGAAAAGATAGTCCAATTTAATTATTGTTGAGCTCAATACGAATTTCAATTTGCCAAATCCATCCATTATTCTTGATCTAGATTATCATAAGACTATATAAGAGAAGTTGTAAAACATGTTTTGAGCAGAAAAAAAAAAATTTCAAGGGTCATCTCCGAAGTTAAACAAAACGCAACGGGTCACAGAAAAAATATATTGAAATAGAAGGAAGCATGGATCTAATATGATGTTTTTTTTATCCCCAGGAGCATCAAGCCTGACAGGACTTTCAGCAGAGCTCCAAGCCAGGCAACGCTTCCAAGTGACTCCAGAGCGACCATACTTTGATGATGTATCACCAAGGAATGTGACAGCAATTGTTGGGCAGTCCGCGGTCCTTCACTGCAGGGTCAAGCACATGGGAAACAGAACGGTGAGTGCAATTTAGATATTTTTTTCGTCAATTGGTAAGGCACTGATTTGGTGACATCTATTACGAAAATATAAAGATATGTGTGCCTTTATTTGGTCCAAGATAATGTAAGTATTGTAATATGTTAATAATAATAGACCTACTAACACAGTTTGTTTTTTTCCTTTTTAACTTATATAGTCAAACTATACCCAAAGGTAGGTAATTTTGAAAAACAATAAAGTAATTTTCTTCCTTTCTTAATTTTGAGAATGGTATTCTCAATATTCCGCTTAAAAAGAACAAGATTAAGCTTTGAAAAATCATTCATTAAATTATTTATTAACAGGTCTGTGATCTGGAATTGTTTGTCTAACGAAACGAGGACAGATATCTTTTAAATTAAAATGAAATTCTTTTATATTCTTAACTTTATATAAAAACATGTAATTAGAGATTTTTACAATAATTTTCTCATAATTTTCATTTGCTGAATCTTGACACGTTTTCCCAATCGATTGTCTACGACAGTACTGCAGAAGCAACTTACGACTCGTGAGAAAAAATCCTCATTTTTCGATTGATATTTGTTCAAGCCTCTCAAATTTAAGTAAAGAAAATCACAAACAATGTTATTTTTTATTTATTTATAGTTAAATATCTGATAGAAGTATCAGGGGCACATACCCAATAAACGGTATCGCGTTACGTTTTGTCCGATAGAGAGTATCGCTTCCTGCTAGTACATCGCCATTACTCAGGCTCCTTTCGCCGGCAAATTAGGTACGGCGACCCGTTTCGGTTTTTGCGATTCTCGCATTATGCGACACACAATGGCGAGTGCCTTTATTTGCTTGCCGATTTTCACGTCGTTAGGGAGCAGTTTCGCGTAAAGTTTGCCGACCGCGACAAAAGGCATTAAAACTATTGAGAGTCCATTAGCAAATGAAAGGAGCTCCTCTCTCTCTCTCTGCCCCACGGGAATATATTTTTGGTTCAATTTTTTGCTTTGTGCCTGAAGGTTTGTGATATTTTTTTCTTCACAATTACTCACAAAGTTTTTGTCTGAACACTCCTCATTAATACATACAAACGAACCATAAAATCGCGTAGACACTCATTTTCAAGTACAATTACTTTAAAAAAATGTAACAGTTACTGTTGCCTATTGCATTCCAATAGAGCTGGTCTGTAACTTTTTCAATGCACTTATGTATTCCTTCTTTACATTTTTATGATTTTGATTGCTTTTCCAAACTACGCTCTCACTTTACAGAAGAACACCTTTGTCATCAAATCATTGTTTTTTGGTTGGTTATCTTCCTGATAGGTTGGTATGCGGCTGACCACCCATACTGTAAAAAATGGTTCACTTTGCCAATGTCACCCCTGCTTCAGGGAAGGTCGGCAAGAGTTGCAGGGCTTATGTTCATTTGAGATTGGGTTTTTTATATTATAGGTCCACATGCGGCATGTGTAAGCGCAAAATTATGCATGTCTGCTTGTGGGAATGCATTTAATATGAATCTCAAATGATACATATCTTTGCAGCTTAGATTTAGATTTAGATCTTCCAATTTTTTCCCGAACTTCTTTTTATAGAACTTACCTTAATTTATTGTTTAAAATTATTGAACTAAATTGAAACACTATTTTTGTATTTAAAATCAGCGAAATTCTACAAAGAAAAATAAATGACAACCTTTCGACCAATAATATTGCATGCGAAAATTACCATAAACTCTTTAACTTACTCATCTTATATTTCTTCCATACATGTTCCATTGAAAACATTGCGTGAAAATTTCTTCTCTTTTCCTTCCTTAACAGTAGTAGCTAGTACCAAAATATGAAACATAAACTCAGTTTTGAAACTCAGTCATACGTGTTAACAAAAATGTATAGAGTGCTTCACTTTCCCCACATTTTTGGTTAAACGATACGGACGAGTTACACCGGGATTTTTGGTACTTGGAGTAAAGGTTATATTAGGTATTCCGTGAGGGGCAAGGTAAGAAGATAATAGTGGCATGATACAAGAACGGGAATGCTCTGATGTTTGGCATTGTGCTTGCAGATTTTTCAAGTGAGACCTTTTTTGAGGCCGGCAGGAATAAGTAGTGTAATTTTGTTGCTATTATGCTTCGTGAAAGGATAAGATTACAATTATTCCAAGTACTGGAAATTGTGTTTTGTATATTCACATTTATTTTTATTAAATTCTTTCTCTTAACTTTTGCGCCGTTCTTAATTGGATTGTTTCAGAAAAATAGTTGATTTATACGCAAAAAAAAAAAAACGCAACTAAGCTACACATATACTGTAACTACTTGCCGCGTTATCCTCGAAGGGGTCGCATGTGGCGAGTTGAACCTATTTATTTTTACAGGTAAGGGGGTCGGCCTTACGCAAAATTTTGGTTCTTTGTACATTATTAGATGTACTTGGATTTTTTTAGGGATTATTATCAAAACGTGGAAAAAATAGGTACGTAGATAAATTTTAACAATCAATTCGTTGCTTTCAAACACAATAGATGAAGATTTTCCACAGCAAATGTTTGAAAAATAAAGAAAATCTTAAAAGAAGGTACCTACTCGCACTTGTATTAAAAGAAATGCAATAAAACTGTTTAGTACTCCAGTTTAATCCATGCCGAAGCTACGCTTACTTTCATACAAAAAAATAAAACTTTATTGTTCATCTAGGAATTTTGTTAAAGAAGTTTCTTGTTTAGGTACAGGTTTAAAAAAAAAATCTCGAAATTTTGCTAAATATTTTTCAACCCGCCGGCGGTTAATTGCAACATGAATAAATAAATTGTTAATTTAAAAAGCGTTAATCGAAATGAGCATAAATTAATATGGAACAAAGGGCGAGGCTGTGTGAATGCTAAGTGAGCGGATTTGCCGAGAACAAATGAAAGTTGTTGCGAATAAAGCATTTTACCGCGTCCGTGTGTGTACAGGAACTGTTTAGTATGGAAGAGAGACGGGACAAAGGAAGAAAAACGTAAAGTAAAAAGTGTAACTTTGTCACCTTTTCGTCTCCCAGTGCTTTTTTGGCTTATCTGTCATTTGATTTAAAGATGACCTTTCAATGAAATTGTCTTAAGAATCACATTCTACGCAATCTGAGCTAAGAAAAAACGTAGAACACGATTATTTGAGATTAAAAAAAAAAAGATTTGTGAAGAGGAATGCAATTCACCAACTTTTTTCCTGGCCAGTTGTCTTCATGCAAAAGCAGAAGCTTGTGTGCATTCAATGGCATCTGTAGAACCAGGGTCAAAGTTATGGTCAAATCGGCCAGACGTGATTCGAACCAACGTTGTTCTGTTCCAAATACGCTAGTCGAACAAGCGACTTGAGCCCCACGGCCATACCACCAACCGAGTTGTTTTACATATTTAAAAAAAAAATTACAGCTTTCATAAGACACATTGGTCCAGTATACATACAAAACATTTCTCATGTGAAGTTACCTCTCATGGACATCAGACAAACAAGCACTAAGGGGACAATTTGTTAGGGTTGGCTAAAGCATATTCAGAGTTGCCAACCTCAATATCCTTGCATTCAGTTTTTTGTAGTTATTTGTTTATTTTGCATTTATCTTATTTCAATTATTTTTATTTATTCATGTATGTGTCAAACCTATGTACGTGTGGGTGCTTGTAGTGATGCATTTAATATGAATCCTTAATGTTAGATTATATTTCTTTTAAACTTTAATTTAAAAGATAACATGGATAAAGTAAGATAAAATTCCACCTTTTTCATACATTCCCTTTGATTCACATTGGTTCCCTTTGTCAATGTTAACCCTGTTTCCAGGAACGATGGCAAGAGTTGCTAAGTTCCAAGTAATGTTGAATCTTATTTTGAGAACAAATGATAAATGATTTATCACAAAATAAAATTTCCTTCATGTTTGTCCGCTCTCTCTTCCCATCTTCGTTTCTGGTTACAAGGTATGTTCAGTTCACGTTGCTCTCTACCCTGAGTATAAAAAAACTAAGTGTAAAATCAAATAACGCATACGTTAATGAAAAATATAACAGCGCCTCTCATGTACGTTTTAGCTTTCACGTTTTTTGCGATTGAGTTTATCCGCCATGTTTTATACTTAGGGTTCTGAAGGTTAAGCTAGGGCTGGGTCGTCCACCGCAGATTTTGCCTGGAATTTATTAGAAGGTTCGAGATTTTAAACATGTGCTCCTCTTCCTTTCTACATCCCTGCTCTTCAAGTAGAAAACTTCACGCATAGCGTTTTACCAAAAATGCATAGAAACTAAAACGCTCACTTGAGATGCTACTTTCATATCCACAGATTTTTAGTAAACATATGGTTGAGTTTCAGTGTAATGTTTTACACTTGGGGCACTGATACTTCATACATGTATCGCCTAATATATTAACGTAAATTTTCAGAACAAAAACCGGGATTAATTAAACTCCTTGCGGTTCCAACTTGGAATAATAATTTCGTTTCCAAAAAAATTGTCCCTAAATCAAAAACTTCATTAGTTACGCTTCTTATCAGTCATCTTAATAAAGAATCTTTGATTAATATCCTAGTGAAAGCAATGATTGGCGTCTTTCGGAGAACAAAGAGATCTATCACATCAGTCATTTACAGAGAGCTCGATGTGATCAGTTCCATCAAAGTAGAACACCTGCAGGTCACATAATAGAATGGAAAAAAGAAACCTCACCACGCGCTCAGCACGCACTATAAAGCCGAATAAGACCAGCAAAAATGCGATGTATGGACAGTGTTAACGTAGATGCATAGAGGGCAGACATATTATGTAGCTGGAGAGCAAAGGCGATCGCTACATGCGACCCCCGAAGGGGTCGCATGTAGCGATTGGAGACCTATTTATTTTAACGGGTAAGGGGACCGGCTTCACGCAACGCAACGCAACTATGCTACACATATAGTGTAACTTCTTGCCGCGTTATCCCCGAAGGGGTCGCATGTGGCGAGTTGGACCTATTTATTTTTACAGGTAAGGGGGCCGGCCTTACGCCAACCACTTCAGTTGAAGTGGAGGTTTCCCAGCTCCCGAGAGTGCTGGTACTCATTTCTTGTGAAGACTGAGTAAACCTTGCCGGTATTTTATTTTGGGTTTTGAAATAAACACCAAAACGGGAAATCATTTCTGACACCCTCGCCTTGGTGGGATTAGAACCCGAGCTCTTGGCATGGAATGCGAGCACTCTACCACCTGAGCTATAGACCGGACTTCAACCACACCAACCACTTTTAGTTAAAGTGGGGGGTTTCCCAGTTCCCGGGGGGGCTGGTTCTCATTTCTTGTGAAGGCAGAGTACACCTTGAGATTGAACCCTTGCTCTCGGCATGGAATGCAAGCATTCTACCAATTGAGCTATCGACCTTTTTACGAGCTTGCTCGTCGTAGCTACAAAGCGACAATTCTCAAGTAAGACCCAGTTGCTGTAAGGCTGGATGGACCTTTAGTGACCGGTTATTGGTAAAGGTTTATGAATTTTTCAACCCAGCAAAGAGAAAATTGGAAAATATAAATGGTATATTTTTTGTGCTCCGCCGGGATTTGAACCCACAACCCTCCATTCAGAGTCCGAAGTGTTACCACTGAACTACGGCCGGATGGATTTAACCATTCATGGCTGTCAAACTGATGATAATGGTGAATTATGACCCTTTGTTATAACGTATAAATTAGATACATAATTTTTTTTTCAGATATTCACATTTTTCAATATATATTTATCTATTTTCAAAAAAATCCTAGTTTGCCACGTTAAGTTACATACTGCTCTAATGTACTTAAACTGTTAAAACAATAATAAGGTATTCGTGTTAGATATATAATTTTGTTAAGGTCATAAAATATTAAAGCATTTAATTAAATGGTCTTCACTTAGCAACGCTCGTCGAGATTGTTTCGAAGGTTTAATAGACCGAACGAAAATAATTACGTTGAGAAATTTAAAGTTTGGAGCCTAAATATATTATGGTCAAAGTTGGAAAATTTCGTGAGCAATTATTCCAAAATATTTTAAATTAATAACAAGCTGAGATACCTATCCGAAAACTTTCTTTGTACTTTGTTTACACCTCTTTCACGTTAACAAAATGCTTGGACAATAATTGATTGTTTGAACAAGTAAGTCTTAGCCTTTCTGATTATTGAAAAAATAAAAGGAATTATAAAAGGTTAACAAGATTTAAAAGTTGAAAATGATGAATGAAGACTAAAAGAGGTAATTGTTGCAAAATAATGGATTAAACAAGAAACGAATTACATAAATCTTCACAGAGAGAAATATTGTGGGGGAAAAAACGCGCGAATAAAGGATGAAAAAATGACAAAAGTATGTAAGGATGTCTTTAATTGTAATCAAATCCAAAACGTTACTTTATTTTTATGAGTCTACAGACTAATTTGCGTTATCTATAATCTAAGTTACAAAAAAATTGATTAACATTTTGTATTCATACTAAAATGCATGCCCTCAAGTAGACATAAAAGCGTAGTTAAAAAGAAACCCTAAGTCTCTAATAGACATAAACTCTGCAACTTTTTCCGCCCTTCCATGAAACACGGATGACATTGGCAAAGTTCACTAACTTTTTAAATAAAGAGGGTTAGCGTCATACCTACCTATCAGTTAAGGATTTTTTCATTTTTGTTGCATTTTTTGTATCTAAAACGGACAAACACACATTATTGTCAATTTCTAAAAAGAAAAATGTTAACTTTCCTTAAAAAACAAACATATCCTTGGACAGAATTTGTATAAAATGTAGATTCAATGGTTAAACTAATTCAAACATCAAATTCAAGCACACTCAAAAACTCCTCCTTTTGTGCCTCAAAACTCGGAGTAAAGCATAATTTGGGACCCCAGACACGCGCCCTTGTTACTCGGGGCTCATTTCGGCAAATAATGTCCTAAATTTACATCGAAAAAGTCCTTCTCGTGCTTTACCATCGAAACCTCTCTCGGACACTAAAGAATAGAAGAGATTAGGCCTGGATCCTGGGCGCACAAGCAAGTCTTACATCAGATGCGTTCACTTTAAACAGACATTTTTTTTGCATAAAAAAAACGAGGAATTGCAAGAGTCTTCATATTTTGCTAACTGCAAACATACTAAACTTCTTCAATGAACCAAATAAAAAACTTCCGGAAGTATAATACTTTCAGAAAGAACAAATATTTTATGGATATATTCAATGGAACAGTTCGTATGGTTCGGAAAAAAAAACAATTTTATACAGATTAATAGAAAATCTGATTTTTTGTCATAGAATTGAGGTCAGCACAAAAAAAAATAATGCTAATATCCCTAAGAAATGTTTAAAAACTTGAAAAAAAAAAACATAAAAAAGAAAACATAAAATAAACCTCTGAAATAACCTTAATAAAATATGGTTTTAAATCTTTTCTGTTTTATAAACTGCGTCAAAAGAATTGTTTTTTTTTTATACTTCTGTGCTCAAAAAAGTAATGTACAAAAACTCAAAATTTTGAATTAACTATTTTTATTTTCCAATAGTTTTTCTGAAAATTTAATATTATATGAAATTATCAATAGTATTTGTGCACTGCTAGATAAGTGATTCAGAAATTTAAAAAAATGTTTTTGAAATTCAAGCGAACTCCTCTACGCTTTCTCCTCTCGGGTCTACGAATTCACAATCGGATTAGTTGGTCCCGTTGTCAGTAGACGGAGAACGTTTATTCCTACAAATATATCAGTGGGCTTATCTCTGTGCCGAAAGAAATTGCCAGCCTTCGGACAGACAGACGACCAGTACCCAAAGTACAAAACTAAACTGCAGCGTTTCACCCAAATATATATGAACACTCAAACGCAAACTAGAGACATTGTTTTAGATTCCATACATATGTGGCAAACGATAAGGTTAAGTTAATACGTAAAATTTTAAACTTAGGGTTTGAACTAAAACATGCCAACTCTCTTACGTGAACAGAGTGTATTCGTATTCAGCGCTATGTAAAATTGTACATAATTAATGTTTTAGAAATTGCTAAGTGAAAAAAATACACTGTACCTTACATGGTCTAAATAATTTAGGAAAAATGTACGATGATAAACTGAAAAAGAAAGTGGTTTGTGCAGATATGGGTGGATGTTCAAAAGGTTAAGAAATAAATGGATGTATCTAATTTGTGAAAATCTTTAAATTTGGATATTCATTGTTATCATTAAAAACAAAGAAAAAAAGGTTTTGTCGGGAAAAATTCATTTCAATTTGGGGGGAAACATTTATTTTTCTTTATTTGACTGTTTTTTATTATCTCAACAAAACTAAATTACCATAGTGATATACTTCAAGGTTCAAATTTTTTTAAGACAGAGATTTAAAAATTTCAAATAGCATTTTAACGTAGTCATAATTATTATAACATTTAAATAGGAAATTAAATCTATTAAAAGTTATTAAAAAGATATTTGAATAATTCGTATATCGTTTTTTTGTTTATATGAAGAATTCACTTTCGGCGTTGAATGAGATGGATGATAAAACCACTTTCACGTTGTCATAATAATTAATTTATTTTACAATTTTAGACTAAATTTTACATAAATAAATAAATATTCTGAAACCTTACAGAATTTCATAATTCATACATGGAAATTTGATATCCTCTTGCTTTATCATATCTTGAAATATTTAATATGGTATTTAAAATAAAGTGCTAGCTTAGGTCTGGCTCGTAATTAAGCTGGTATGTATTGAAAACAAATTAATTTCAACTATAAAACGTTCATGAAATTCTAACGGGACGTTTCTCTCTACATATTGTTCACTATAATCCATTTTATGTTTGATTGGTAATAAATATTTAATATCAAAGGTTGGATGTTAAATCTATTGAAATGATCTGTTTATTTCGGCAGATGAAATCTTATTTAATATAAGGACGTGTTTATGGTTGTTTTTTTGTTGTTGTTGTATTTTCATAAACAATTCTAAACAAAAATTTAAGTCACACTTATTAGAAAGTATGCCATTTTCATAAATTTTATCATAGATAATTTGGGATTTAGAAGGCTAACCACTTAAGCCAATATCACCCTCATTTCAGGGAAATTTGATACAAGTTGAAACGTTTTTGTTCCTTTGAAGTGTGGGTCATATGTTGTAAGTGTAAATGCAGCATGAAATGTAACAGCGAACATAGACGTGTGTGGGCATGCATTGAATGTGAATCTGAAATTACATATGTCATTGCATGCACAAAATCATCTTCTTTCGCATAAAGGCAAACTGGCCAGGCTAAATAAGCTGTTCAATTGCATTCTTATGAACAAATCTATTTAAAAAAATATGTTCACAGAAACTAAAAGTCTAAGTTTATTTGTGGATATTCCAAAAAAAACAAAAAAATTCCAAAAACATGATTTCAATATTTTGTTCTTTTCAGTGAAGATTTGTGATCATTATATGCCACAATCATCTTCGTCATGCCCCTCAACTCAAATTATTTCAATTTATTACAAAATACAAATTCAAATCGGAAAGTTACGAAATACCGCAGAAATTAAAGAAAAAAAAAATCTATTAGTCAGCAGTACGGAGCTTATCCACTCATTACATCTCATTAGTTTCGCATAAGCAATGAAATACCTGAAAACTTGGGGATTTAATGCGCGGCTTATGTTTGCATGCACGCGCGGGCGTCAGTTTTCAGGGCCTGTACAAATTTACCCAAAACCCTCCGTAAACAATACGGCAGAATGTGCCCAAACACCGCTTTGCTGGGAAATTTCCTATCAGCCCGCGGGACGGCAGTAAACTTTAATGGTATTCTGCGGCGGCGTGCGAGATTTCGGGATTTATGCCGAAATTTTATGTTCAACCCTGCCACAGGATGAAGTTCGGCTTATTCTTCGCCCAGTTCATAACCACATTCGTAAAACAGATACAACATAATGTACCTTCGTATATCTGCGCGTAATGCATAAGGTTCTACGGGTCATTAGGTCAAGAAAATGTGGAGAACAAACATTCATTGAGTGAAGGTAACAAAAAGAGACTTTGGTTCGATTCCATCCGATGTTAGAAGAGCTAGAGTCAATCTGTTGACCTGGGGATTTCTGGAACTGAACGAAGATTTACTCTACGAAGATGAGGCTTTGCATATCATGGAAGATTTATGCTATTTCCCTTCTTGTTCGGCAAACCGCTCCATGGATGATCTTTACGTGGGAAACAAGAGAAAAATAGAATTCGCCCGTCACTTGGGCGATACGAAGAGAAGCAAACTCGTAGAAAAATAATTCCCAAACTACATATTTATTAGATTAAAATAAAAAACTTATTTGTTACAATTCACATGAGCTTTTATTATTTTTTAAACACTACTGGTTTCGGGAGAAGCAATACCTCCCATCTTCAGGTGTAAATATAAACTTTTATATTTACACCTGAAGATGGGAGGTATTGCTTCTCCCGAAACCAGTAGTGTTTAATACATATTTATTATTTACGTAAGTGAGGCCTTTGAATGATTACACCTATATTTTTATTTTTCCTTTACTATCTCATTTGATAGGATTCTTGCGTTGAATGCCAGTGATCAATTCTTCCAAAGGTTTAAGATATGATTTCCCGTTTTGTGGTTTTCTTGTAACTCAATGTTTGTTTTATTTAGCCTTCTTAAGAAATGAGATTAAAAAATTTCTAAAACAGATAAACACTGACATCATGTGAATTGTTAAGTATCCACACTTATGAAAAAAAGGTGTACTTACACCAAATGTGACCCCTTTGAGGACAAAGTCATAATAAGTTGCATGTAATGTGCTGCTCAGATGTGGGCAAAAAAAATCAAGCTAATTTGTCACAACCCTCAGCAATGAGGTACAAGATTAGAAAGAAACATAAATAAAGATGCGAAAGCACAATCTACAACATACTCCGAATTTGTACATTTTTTTTAGAAATAGCAAAGAGGACCTTGCAGAGGTTTTAACCACACCAAGTGAAACGGCGTCAGCGTTACATGTACAGTCACAAACGCATTGCGCATTATCTGAACAACAAAGATTCTGACTCTCATATCTTCATCTATTGTTGAATAGCATGTTCGTCATTGAAATACTATCATAAACTGCCATCCAAGCATACGTTTGCCATTATAAAGGCATTACGTATTAAGCAATTACGTTATAAGCGTAGTCGGATAATACGTTACGTGTGTGTAGTGAATGATACAAAATCACAATCTCTAACCCAAGTATAACACATTCCATTTAAACTCAGCCAAAACGTAGCTCAAAAATATTTAAGAATGAAACAGCGTTTCCAGTGAGCGTTTTCGTTTCCCTATATTTTTGGTACAACGATGGAGTTGGATGTAAGCCGCAGGTACGCTGAGAGATTATCTGAAGATATTATTCAAAGAGTAGAGTCGTATAATAAAGCTGTGTGAGTGTATATTATGTGCGACTTGACTGTCAGGGAGGGAGCTAAAAAATTTGGGTCCTTGTCATTGCAAAAATTTTAAAATATCTTCTGGTTTATTTTTTTTTATTTTAATCAAAAATATATATTTGCAATTAAAAAGATTAAAAAATAAATAAAAAAGAAGATAGAAAAGATGACTTGATTGAAAATAATCGAAATCGTTCTTCCGGATTTTGACCGTGGTCGATTTCTTTTTTCCCTCTTCGCTTTTCCTTGCCTAAAGTTACTGTTTTTTGAGTAAGTTCTTTATAGCTCTGATGCCTGCCTATTGCATCCAAATTGTTAAAATATATTCATGGCTCTTGTAGCAAAGGCGTTTGGTTTGAATATTTGGTGCCAAAAAACTCCTTGGCATAGCATTTAGTGACGTCTGCCACGTTCTTGTCATATAACCCTTTGAAAATTATTTATTTTCTAAATTTTCTGAATTTATTTGTAGCATTTCAGAAAGAAAACACTATTTCAACATATCTGTGTATCCGTGATCTTAGAATTCCGATTTATTTCGGTTATTGTAAAACAAAACATTTTTTTGACAATGACAGTCTTATATGGCGTGGCTTTTTCAATACAATAATGCAAAGCAATAAACTTATAACGTTAAATTTAAGGCTGATATTATTTAAAATTTTAAATATCTGACAGTCATCCCTGGTTTCTGTTTCCATCCCTCACGCCCAAGGGCCTTCCTTATCTCCATCTGAAGTACCAGCAACATCAACAGCCCCTTTGTCTCTGCTCCGGCAAAATCTCAGATATTTTTCAATTCCTTTTGTTCTCGACGCTGTGTGGGGAAATAAAGGCAAGACGAAATGTTCACTTGTGGTAACCGATACAGCATTTTGCAAAGACATAACAATTGCGACACGAAAATTGCTTACACCGTCACAATGAAGGCGGCTTTTGAAAGGTAAATGCTGTAATTTGGATGGGAAAATTTAAAGGTAATGAGGGGTTTTGGGAATATGTGGAGTTAACAATTAAGTTCTGTTTTTGTTAACACCCAAAAGTCACATTTAATGTACTGTTTGAATGAATATATATTTATTTATATTAAATATGGAAAATAACTGATAATTATTGAATAATTCAACCTGTTTCAAGCCAGGCAAAAAAAATGGTGATTTGAATCCCTTTTAAGAAGTCTTTTTTTATTTTTGAAGAAAAAAATAATCTTTTTTTATAATAATTCTAAGATCACTATGAGCTTTGTTGGAGTGACTACATCACTACTTACCTTGGAGTGACTACATCACGAAATGGCGCTATAAAGAAATCATCAACTCATCATCATTAGTTTAGTTTACTAGTTCTTCTTTTAAGATACATATTTGAATCATATTTTTCAATTTAATAACCCACGAACTTTTAATTAAATGGATTCATTTTTCTTTTGTACATCATTCAACGTTTTTTTATCCCATTTGATAACATTTAGACAGCCAATTTTTTAACGAAAATTTAGATCGAATTATGAAAGCATAAGTATTTTTTTTTTGATGGAATAATGGCTTAACATATATGTTTACCTGTGCGATCCAAGTTGCATTTAATAAAAAGAAGAGACTAAATCAATGTACACGTTCATTCAAAAGTAGATAAAATACTCATTTCAAGTTTCAATACCCAGAATCACGAAACGCTTTTCTCTTATTCCACAGATTTACCTGTATTATATTTATGTATACATTTGACATTACTATGGCTTTACTGAATACCTTATATGCTTCTTTACTACACATACTACATATAAATATCAATACCCATTCACTGTTATTCAGAATCAGTCATTTACTGAAATAAATAAGACTTTAACTTTTATTCAAAGTCTACTCAAACATTTGCGTATTTAAGAGCAAACTATATGAATGAAAAAAAAAACTAGGTTGCAAATACAGAGCAACTTGTTACCGAGTTGTCTACAAAGGGGTCGCATGTAAGAGAACTTATTTATTTTTACAAATAAGGGGGCTGGCATTACTGCACTTCTTATGAGGAGGCCATCTCTTATTTCCTGTGATTTCGGTTTTGCATAAGTACCAAAAAGTGAAATCATATCTGAAACCCTTAGTGAAATTTGAACCATAGCCCTAATTTTATTAAACGGAAGCGCTCTTCCAACTAAGCCATCGATCGAATATAATGATTGAAGTTTTTTACTATTAAAGTAACTTTAAAAAAAAAAAAAAATGCAGCCAAGAGTTGAACTTAAATAAAACAGCTTAGTGATCTTTGAATACAAGGATTTGTATTTAGTAGAGGAGAAGTTGTATAACAAAACACACACGAGGAAGTAATCTTTCACATCGAATACGTTTACATTCATCTGTCAAAACTCGACAAAAGCGCTGATTGGACTCGCGTATCGAGGCACCGAGAATAATAACTCGCGAAGAAGGCACGAACGAAGAAGTACATAATAATAATACGCCCTACTTCGCATTCGTGTATTTCTTCTTTTTTTCCTGCCTACTTCTAGGAAGAAACATCCGAGTAAACTATTAAAGCCTTGGTTATTGGATGTCGCCGCGAAAGGAAAATATTTCCGATTGAGAATTGCTGTGTGTTTGTTTGAAATAAATTGTCAGAGATTTTTTCTCGTTTATTTTTTTGATTGAACTGAAGTGTATTTTATGTATGCTATGATATCTGCAAAATGTGTATTATGTACACGCTGAAATTTAGCATATATTTTATCGAAAATATTTTTTTTTCGTGGAAGACCAATCGTGTATTTTTTTTATTCAAGAATATTATCCTTCAGGGTGAGATGCCAAAAAAAAATCTTCGATTCATCAAAGAAGCTCATACTTAAAAAAAATACGGAATTCGGTTCAACACGTTGTTTTCTGATTTTTATTGAATTTTTATAATGGTTAGTTTGCTGGAAAACATTGTTATAACATACATATAACCATAGAGATTTTTTGAATGAAAGTATTTAGACAATTTATTTTATTGGATTTTTAAAGAATCTTTGGGGAGAGACTCCTCAAACTTAACGTAATTTGAGGGTTTTTTACACTTGTTGTAACAATACACAGATTTTGGGATTTATGAGGTGGTAGATGGTGTCTTTAATACTTCTTAGCTACATGGTGTTTTACTATCTTTGTTTTCAGACAAAAAGAAAAAGTGGAGTTTGATGTTGGCTTTGAATACACCTGAATTAAAATGAAATGAGGGAACAACTTCAGGACTTTTTTATAACTAAACAACTATAGCTTTTCGATGTCATACCTTTAATTTGAATCTAAATGTCTGTGTTGTATTCATGGTGCATTTTACATATGAAAATTCAAACTTGAAAATACAACATTTTTTAAACCTTGCCATGTTTCAGTACGAGCCAATACATGTTTTTCAAAAAATGTTTAATACAGAGCGAGAATCAAATAGCACACGTACAATTTTATTTCAGTATTTTTCATTTTAAAAATTACACATTATATTTCAAAGAAGAACAGTACTCCCAGTGTAAGACTTTGCGTTAAACTCAATCGTTGCATTTCGTCAAATAATATATGAGAACTGAAGCAGCGCTTCCAGTGAGCGTAAATGTTTCTGTGCATTTTTTGATAACCGTACGGTTGAGTTTAAACGTAAAATTGGGGAACAGTAGTGCTTGCTACGACTGTATGGGAGCATCGGAGCGTAGAACGTGTCGCATTGGTTCTACGATGCACCGTCGTAGCATGTAACTTCACGCCTATGTGCCGGGTGCGGTATTCATCAAGCTGCAATCTCTACCTAGGCATGCTTCTGCGAGTACTACGAGTTCTATGAGTTCTACGACAGTTGTGGTAAACATTTAAAAAAAATGTTTTTTCAAAAACTCACAAGTTAAGGCTTGTATTAAAAAAAGTAAACACTCTTATGATGAAAAACTCATCATAAAAGTATTTCCAAAAAATAGTCTTAGAGGCATCGGTCTCACAGAAGGTAGAATGAAAATACAATAACTACGTTAAAATAAATTACATTTTAATCTAGCAGCTCAAATTCTGATACACTTTATGATTTCTTGACAATTTTGTTTTTTGTTTTAGAGACCCTTCTGAATTAATAGTTGACATATTTAATTTGACTTTTTCAATACACCCAATTATGTTATTTTGTTTGATTTATTCACAAGGCTTTCAGAGAATTCTCTTTTTGTTTGTGAAGAAGCACTAAGTATTGTTTACTTGGTGGCACTTAAACAAAGGTGTTTTTTTTTAATATTATTTCATTTGAAAGGCGATTATCGCACTTTTAAACTGACAGTCGAGATTTTTTAAATAATTTTTGGTTGTGTACATTATATTTTATATTTTTTTCTTGTTCCAATATATGTTTTTTGTGTGTTTTACTTGTGTGAAAAGGTCTAGTAGCACCCACGCTCTACGCCTCTTCTATATAAAGCGCTGTTTATTGTACAAGGCGCATAACGCGCTCACCGTAGACAGACCTCAAGAATGACCCCGCGGGGACTTTTAACACCAAGCTTCTACAGTACAAATTCATCATCAAAATGATTTATTATAGCATTAAATTTTTTTTAATTTCCGTCATATTTCATGAAAAAATTGTGGTGAATAATTTATGTCTTGTTGACTACACAAAAAAAGCGTTTTTTTGTTTACAACTTTGGTAAATAAAACTGGTACATATTTCAAAAAGTATAGTTATTTTAGATTTTGTAGTGTTTGTGTATTCACACAGTGAAAATTCATTTTATTTAAAATAAAATTATTTTTTCTTAAACGTATTGACCTGAGTATTGACGGTCGAAAGTGCTCGAGATATAAAATAGTATTGTGAAAATTAAACTACGTTTAAGAAAAAATAATTTTATTATAAGTAAATAGTTATTTTATGTTATACAGATCTTACTAGATAAAAATAATATTGTTTCTACGAAAATATGCTTCAAAATAATTGTATGTGAGATAAATTAAACATCTTTATAAATTGAGAACATGTAGAACTATGTTAATAACATTTAAGTTTTGTTATAGCTATTAGTAATACAATTAAACCTAATTAAATAGTTTATGTCAATAAAAAACTCTTATTTATCTCTTCATCCGTTGTTTTGTTGGCCATACAATTTTCAAATTCAATCAGCAATTATGGATAAATACAACAGTACATTTTCAGATAATTTTCATACGAAAAACTTGCAAAGATATAAAATAAACACTTTAAGCATCCACTAATTTCATTGCATAAAGCCCACTTCAGACCAGGCCTGTTTCCGTCCATTACTTCATTTAATTTGGCTAATTCGATTGCTGCAAAAAATATGGGACTCATAAAGGCATGAAAAAAATCGGCTTACTGTGCCTGTAACAAGGATTGCCAAGCCAGTTTTTAAGGGTTAAATTTCAGTCTATTTTTTAATCATTATTCAAATACTTAAAAAAATTAAATAGAAAAAATATATCGATGTTTATTATATATCGCCGAGGAGTCAAGTGGCTGATCTTTCTAGCGTATTTGGAATAAAATAACGTTAGTTTGATCCCCACTTGGGTCATTGGACCATTGCTTTGATCCTGTTTAAACGGATGTCATTGTGTATTTATTAATTAATAATTCATAAAAATGTATTAAAATTTATTATTAATTGATGATATTAATACCTGTTTCTGACCAGGCAGAATAGGTGGCTGATTTGCATTCCTTTTCACAAATATATTTAAAAAAAAGTTTTTTGGAGATAAAATAAATTACATTATTTTTTATGTAGCACCAATGGTGTGAAAAATGATTTTTTTGCGTGATATTTTTCATTGATCTTTGATTTAGTTCTTATATTTCTTTACCCACTTAAAAAAATACTATCTCAGGACATGTTTCATGCTTCATGACTTTATGCAAGTCATTACAATTTTAATTCTCCTAGCTATATTTATCTCTCAGCAAAATTTCTTTAGAATCATATTTTATTTACAAAGTAACTAATACTTCTCAACAAACATTGCAACAAATAAGACGAAAAAAAAACATAATTATCTCGGAAAATTCAAATTTCCGGGATAAAAATATTACGCGTGGCAACGAGTCCCTGGACGTTTTCCCTCGAGCAATGTTTAAGTTTTTTTGTACAGTTCAAAATTGAGCTCGCACAGTCTCTTCTGTACTTAAAAAGAATAAACGTTTTCTACTTAACCACAGTGTTTTTACCATATATGTATGGTAACTAAATCGCTCACTAGGAATGCCTTTCAGATTCTATTTATTTTTTGTGTAAACGCTGCAGTAGAGTTCCAAGCAAAAGTTTTCATACTTGAGGTATATTTCTCTCTCGTTCTACTCTCGGGATACTTATTCTTAAAGTTTATCGGTCCACAGTCCACAGTCCACAGTCCAAAGTTACCAAGTTGAATGTAAACTAAAAATATATACTTTGTATTTTTTTTTGTTTACATTAATTGATATTTTTAAATGAATTCACATTAAAAATAAATATGATGATTTTATGTTTAAGAACAAATTTTTTTTTTTTTTTATTATTTTGTAAAAAAAATCCAATCCTTTCACACTATACTTCAAATAATATGATTTTCCACGTTTATTGCGACATGGTATTCACTAAAAAAAAATATGATGTGTTTTCAGTCTCAGTTGAGTTGAAATTTAATATAATATTTTTTTTATGATTTGGGTAATAACACTAAAATTTCATTGTTAATTCTTTCTTTATAATACTTAAAAAAACAAAATAATATTTTTTTATTTGAAAAACTGTTTAATTTCACTCGTTTATTGTATTTTATATTGACTCACGTTTTCGGTCATATATTGACCATCATCAGGTGAAAAATAAAAGAAACGAATGAATTAAACAGTGTTTCAAATAAAAAAAATATTTCTTTGTTTTTTGAAGTATTTAAATTTAAATTTAAAAAAAAATTAAATTTACTATTAACAAAGTTCATTATTTCATAGTTTGATGTAAAAAAAAAATGTTGACTTATTTGAACAACATTTCATGAACTAAAAACAAAATGTGCTCATGCTTATAACTTTAACGCTCTTTGACTGTTTGCATTATCATTTCAAATTATTTAATGTTATTTAAATGTTAATTTAAATGTTATAGAAGTGTAACAAACCTTATTTACATACCACGAAATTCTACTAAAACATATTTAACGATACAAAAATAAACTCACATTACACACACAGCGCTCGCGAGATAGACAATTCAAGTCGAATTAAAAACTTGTGCTGTTGACGTCATTTCACGAAAAAATAAAACTTTTTCGCTACCACACGGCACACTCTCTGTATGCAAACCGTTGCTTTTACCGTAACATGAAGTCTACCTGTACCCCAAGAATAAACCTCAACGTTGAAACTCAACCATAGCGTCAAGGCACAAAATGTATATGAACTAAAACGGCGCCTCTTTTGTGTGTTTTGGTTTTCATACGCAATGTTTGAGATTAAACGTGAAAATTTATACTTGTTGGACTGTTGTACCTCGTTTTAGCACATAACATACTCGTGATCTACTTTTAAACGGGTGCTACGCCTGCCTCTAAAATAAACCGTAGAGTGTAGCCGAAACTACACAAAGTTGTTTTTTTGTGTGTGTTTTTTTTCACTTATCCTATGTAAGCAGCAGCTCTGGCTCAAATAATTGCATGGAATTTGTAAATTTTCAAAGAGATGTGAAAACCGGCTTCCTTTGAGATGTGGCTCAGAGTAAATTGTTTACTTTATTACACAGTCAAAAATTAACTTTTGCATATACCAATCGTTTTTAAACATAAAAACGTAAATTTTAGCTTTTTTAGCATATTTATTAATCAAAATCAGTCAACTGGATGTGCTTAACAATTTTTTCTTTTTCATTTATTTAGAAATTGTTGTTTATATAAAAAAAATCCGTAGCATTATCGCATTAAAATGTGATGTTGTACTTTATTGTTTCATAGCACTTTATTTCATTGTTTTTTTTCTCATCAAAGAATGCTCTTTACAGTGATAACCAATCCATAGATCGTATCTTATGAAATTAACTGTTTTTAAATGAATAGCTGATCGAACAGTCAGATTTGCGTCGTACAACTTGTATGGAGCGGACAGGTTCTAATTTTGTCTGAAAACTGAATAAACCTTGACGGTTCAACAGTTTCCGGAAATCATTTCTTGTGATTACCAATCATTGCTTATCCCCATTGGTTGTAGGAAAGGACTGTAGGAGTTGCAAGTTTCTATCCATGTGAGGTTTTGTTTATTTTGCATGTACACATGTAGCTTTTATAAGCGCAAACTAGAACGTATTTGCCCCTGAGTGTGCATTTAGTTCAAACGATAAATGTAAACATTAATTTGCAACTAAAATTAAAGATTAAAGATAGATTTTTCGTTCTCTTGGTGAATATAAACCCTAACCCTCTTTCTAGACAACATGGTTTAAAAAAAATCACACAAAATTTCAAACAAGTTTTCGTACTTTTACTGCATGGTTTATTCTGCCATAATTTTCCAGACCACCATTCTTCCCTTATTATGCAGAAGTGTCTCCATAGCTTCAGCTAAACTTTAGACATTTTAATTGTTTGCCGTTATGATGGTTGTTGGTGCGGCGCTTTGCACTAGTACCACAATTATAAAATTTTACGTTCAAACTCACCAAAAAGCGTTTACCCAAAAAATATACAAACTAAAACATCACCTCTAGTTAGTGTTTCAATTACCCTCATATTTTTTAGTAAACTTCAGGGTTGAGTTTTAAGGGAAAGTTTTGTACTTGAGGTACTGGTACAATTCTTGCTTTGAAATTAAGTCCTTATACTGCGTTTGTTATGTTTTCTTTCCATTGCCCGTTTCCTGTCTAATCGAAAACTAAAAACAAAAGTTTTCTGCATGGGAGATTTTATGGCAAAATTGTGAGGCTGCTTTTTGAATCTAGCTCTTTGTTGTTGTGTTAAAATAAATATTCTAGTAACACATTTATCGGTACATAACAGTTAATCGACGTATAAAAGTTCTAATCAAGATAACACAAAAAGTGTACAAGAGTTAAAATAGAGATACAAAAAAAATCCATCAAAAGATTTATTGTTTCAAATTTAATTCTTTCATTTACATTTGCCTCAAGAAAGTTATCATCTTTTAATATAAGTATGAAAGTATGAATTCCGATCTTCAAAACTCAAAGAACATAAAGATTATAGATCAAAGATTAAGCAATATTCCATTAACAATAACGATTTTCTCAAAATATTATTTTGTAAACCGTATTTTTTTCCACTGATTTTTTAAAACAGAAAAAATGAATACCGACACATCAAAAATCACGAAAAATCTGCATTATTTGGTCAAAAAGCCATTTATTAAAAAAAAAACTAATTAAATTTTACAAAAGGATAAGGCCAATTACGGATATTTATATTTTTTTAACTAAAAGAAACATTTTTGATCGTTTTTAAATCCTCAACATTATCTTAATCCATTGACAAGTTTACTCTGAAGGAACTTTGACGTCTGGGGGTGCCTTAAAACTTTGTTGAAGAAGACTGGAGAGAAAAAAGCCGCGGCGAACTTTTGTTCTTATTTGAGTTTTCTTTAAGAAGCTTACAGTAAGTTTTTTACACAACTTGCTTAGACTCCTAATGCACAAGACAATAAAGGTTGTGGGGCTAAACTGTGTTTAATATTTCTCCCACATACAGATGGTGAAATGTTTTTTTTAGTTTAAGACATTAGCCTTTTTGTTTCTCATTAAAACCACAGAACTTTAAAACTTTATTACAACATTTGCATTGCTCAAAGACATGTTTTTCTTTTTTAGTAGTTATAGAAAAAAGTGTGTATTGTATTTTTAATTTGGAAGATAGTTGCGTTTTTAAGATAGCTGTTTACAAACTAATAAACTCCTTTAGTACAAAATGATTTCGTGTGATTGTTTGTCTTCTACCTTAATGGAAGTTCCAACCTTCCAGAAGAATCAGTTGTTTTATTAAGAATTGAATAATTTTAAATATGACGCTGAATAACAATGGCTGGGCTTTTAAAAAAACACTGAGTGAGATTTATTGTCTAAGTGCTACTTTCACCGAAGATTGAAGATACTCGTACTTATGCTTTAAAAGGCGATCTTAAGGTTGCGGTGAATTATTTTAAAAAATTTTAGTGATGCAGTAGGTTTTTTGTGAAGGGTTATTACTTTTCTTTAGATTTTTAAATAAAACAAATCCTTAAAATCATTTAACCTCACATAATGAAAAATTCAGCTTTTTTTTTATCAAGTTGCGAGTGACGATCTAACCTAAACAAGTGCGAAAAGGCAAGTGTTGAAAGTAAACACAACTGTTATGATTTTTTTACACATGACCCTTACAATATGATGGTTTTGAATTTTTCTATAAAAAAGCAAAAAGTTTTCACATTCAACTGATGTTTTATAGATGTGCATAGATTTTAATTAACATCAACATCACTCGTGTGTTTGTATGAAAAACATTTAATTGAAGTAAATCTCATACACTTTGTCGGTGCCTGGAGGGAATCCAACCCGCCCCGGGCTTTTCATCTAAACACAAATTATTCCGACGCAGTAAAAGTGAGTTCTTCAACGTAAAATATTATACGAAACACACTTGTAGCAGATTCATATTTACATTAAAACTTTCAGCGCTGAATCTCAATGAAACAACTCGAAATTAAATATTGATTTTATTTCTACGTGTCAAAGGTCGATAGCATTACTAGTAAGAGATGTAGATTCAAATATGTGAATAAATATATGTAAATCAGTCAATTCAGGTTGATTTTTTCTAGGTTTGTTGAATATTCTGAAAAGAAGAAAAAATTTCAAATGTACAAAATAAACCTTTTTTTTAATGAAAAAACAACGTAGGTACATTATTCGACAGCTTTAAGTTAGACTTCAATGAAACCAAACATAATAAAATTATTGTTTGATTAAAAAGCCTGCTTGAAAAATCTGACAACAATCAAGTTATTTAATATTTTAGGGCTTACAAAATAATTTAATCCCGGATGGCAAATTTATATGAAAAATGTTTCAAATTAAATGCAATTAAAATGAAACGTTCCAAACATCGATGCCTCTTTTTTGGATGATAGTTAGCTTAAAAACTGATAGCGCAAATAGACTTAGGCCCGGTATATTGAACTGTAGTAATATTTTAGTTAACTATTACTTGAACTTTCATTCAAAATACTCAATCTCGAGTTAACTAAAACCGAACATTACCGAAGTATGAGGCCACGCCCCCAAATCTTGGAAATAATTAAAATGCCATTCAAAAGCTTTAAAACAAACAACTATTCATAAAAATCATATGCCTAACCTTCATTAAGCTAAAATACGAGACAAAAAATGTTCAGTTTGCAACAATTTTGATGTATCCTTACATTAAAAAAGAACAGCTGCTGTCAGTGAAGCGCCGCCATCTTGAAAATCGAAAGTTAAAGTTACTAAATATTTACTGCCGAAATTCGGTGAGTGAAATATTATGATGATTTAACTAAAATTGCATTTTAGTTAACTTTACGATACTTCAAAATACCGGGCCTTAGATTGCTAATATTTTCCAAAAAAAATAAAAAATTAAGGAAACATAAAAATAAAACACAAAAGTATGTGAAATGAACGTCTTAAATGGTCCATCTTGAATACTCTCACAATAAATTAACGAAAAAAGTAAAAAGAAGCATAGGTATGCATTTTACTCAAAATTTAATCACTTGACATTTATAATAATGGAATTTCAATCTAGAGTAAAATACAATATTTCCTGACATGAAATATATTTTCGTACAAAACATAAAATATATATTTATATGTTACATCAAATTCATACTTGCACGTAATGTGAAATTCATATACCTATGTATGATTATAATGGAAAATGGAATCCAATATTCTAATTCTTATTTCCCCATCTGGTGCATTTTCTACAGACAACCAATCTTGGAACGGGAAAAAATGACACTTATCCTCTTCAGGATGTTGGGAAAATTGCCATTGTGGGAATCCCCGGCGGCTTTGAGATGCATTTCCTAATGCAAATATGAAGTACTGTAAAACACGCTGGAGGATTGGGTTGTTTTATGCTGCCTATGAAATGACAAACGATAAGAAAGGTTTTAAAGTAAAATGAATAATATTTTTCAGGGAGAATAAAACATGGCGTAAGCACTCGTATTCAAGTATTGTGTAAACGAAACTAAAATTGAAGACACAACGGCATTAATATTTTGTTAACGTTCTGTGTTGACGCAATTAATGAAAATTCACTTAATTTTAACACGTATTAGTTGCTGGTATTCTACTTAAGAAAGATTTTTTGTTTCAAATTATTTCATATTACTTATAATGAAAATCATTATCGGCCTTATTCATAAAAAGTTTTCAATTTTTAAACCAGCTTAAATTAGGCTTTCCAATACTTTCCAAGCTGATTTAACTCTGGTTTTGAGTTCAACCAATCTAATGAATAAGGCTATACCAGTTAGGGCATACAACATAAAAATATTTGAAACACGATTATAATAAAACACGTATAATTTTGCACTAACATCTCCTGAAAAAGTATGGAGAAAAAAATTACCTGAAATGAATCTTGGAACTTTTGGAGTCTAGGATTCAATAAAAAAAATCCTACGTATTTATACACTTATATTTTCATTGAGTTTTTTGTACATTTTCGATGCAGTGAAAATACATTTTTTTTATATCAATGATGGCCTACATAAATTATAAAGGTAAAGGGTGGGTCAACACTTGAGGTTCCATTTTTCAGAAAAAAAAACAGAAAACGTTAATCTCTTTGTCATGCAAAAAAAGATAATGCAATTTAATACCTTGCACCGCAATGAGTACGAATATTATTATTGAAAGGTAATAATGATGTAGCATATATACCCAAAGGCATATCGTATTCCGATCCCAAATTTTAAAGAGAATAATGAACCTAGCCTGGAGACTTAGCTGGTTTATTTCTGTACAATTCTCAGTACGAAACCTGAGAACTTTCATGGCTGATAATGTATTTATTTTTCTTCGAATTGTAGAATAAATAAATTATTTCTTAACTTATTGGAGACAAATTGAATAAACATAATGAAAATTGATCATTGTTTTCCCTTTAGAATTAAAAGTACATGAAATGGAAAGCCTTTTTGCAAATTCTTTTAAATATAGAAAGCGAATTTTGGTGAATCTATTTTCGACTTAATAAATATATTTCGCTTTAAAATTTAAACATAAATACCTACCAAAGAATTAATACAACTTCTTAAAATTCACTTGCTTTTAAAAAAAAATATCTGCATAATGTTTATTCATTTTATTTAACTTTAAAATGGATTAATATTTCCGTTGTATGAGCTTTTAGTTAGCTTGACTTTTTAAAGGTATCTGGTCAACATTTTTACGAGAAAACTTCTTTTCACGACACCCTTCTTGTGTTTATTTACTTTTTACAGATCCTTTTAAAATGGAGACTTCAATCCAACCGCATTTCAAGACACAAACAGAAATAAATTACTGCTTGTGGAAAAGTTACAGCGTTATCTAAATAAAAACAGACAAAAAATAATGAACAATAAATAAAATCAGGGAAACCGGAACGGGCGTACACTCAAAACCCGCGCACAAATTTCCTGATTAAACCTTTTTGTGCTGGCAATTATGCCCTCACACACTCTCTCTGGCGAAAGAACCCTGAAATCTTGACTTGGGAGCGTGCTCCTTGGAATAAAGAGGCTCTCCTATTGCCTTTACGTGATGGGAAAAAACCTTCGGGCTCCATGGGGCTCCCAAACGGGAAATGACGTTCTTTAACAGCGGAAATTGAATACTAACGGGGAGCGCCGTTCTCTCTTTTCTGCGTCCACTCGACCCTGCAAATCCGACAAGAGGAAAACTGACAAGAGTGTACGGGATTCTGATACAAGTGAATATTGTTCATTAAATTTCTGCTTTTTGCGGTTAATTAAATTAAATGTAAAATAAAACTTGATACGATATTTAGGTTATGGTTTTTTTTCCACATCAACGGAATCCATTCTTTGTGTGTTTATTGGCTTGTTACATCAATTAAGAAATGTTTTTTTAAATTTTGTTTTAAAATTTTAACTCGACATTTTAAAGATGCCCATTTACTCTAATTCTCGTGAAATTTTCAAAAAATCATGTGAAAATGTTTTTGATCACAACCTCAGTATACAAAAATATGAGATTGTTTTTGTTTTAATTTAATTATATATTTTCATTTAGATTTCATGCAGGGTAAGTACTTGTATATTTCTTCGTTAAGAAAATCAAGAACAACCTTAACCATAGCTGTTACCATGCGAGTAAGTATCTCAACCGTTTATTTACTTAATCTTATTCTTTCCACACTTAGACAAAGGATCCTTTTGTGTCAGATGTCATATTTTGCAACAAATTCTTAAGCAAAATACGTACAGAAAACAAAAACAACATCAGTATTTCTTACCAAAAATATCTAAAAGTTTTTCCAGCTCGCAGTATTTTTATTTTTCATCGATCTGTATCGAATTACTCATCGAATGAGACAATTTCCTGTCTCGTAGCGCTATCGGCTCTCCACTATCTGCCATCTCATCATCGCTTATAATTTTCCAATAGCCAGTCGTATTAATATACTGGAATAACAATAATAATATACCAGCCATGGATTGAAGTTGTATATTTGAGTGTTATTGTGAAATCGGTGAAGCATTATTTTACCATTTTGTATTTAAGTAAGCACTCTTATAATGTTTTTTTCACAATGTTGGAAATTTTCACCTCGATTTTTGTATAAAATATTATCGCGTCACAAAATACCCTACTTATCATACGATTCTGCATAAAATAAGGAAATAACAAATTATCCATTGTTAGATTCAACAATCATTTAAATTAATTTTGTCATTTTTAAAATATCATCCACCATGTGTAGCTTTGTACGTGTTCAGTTATTTTCCGGGCAGTTTTGTTTTCAAAAAGTCACACAAAATAATATTTATAATATTTTGTTTCAGGTATGTACGACACTGAGATTTCCTTCTTTACAATCATAATTGGTGACAAAAAACATATTTGAATGTTATACTCCTTGACTGATAGGTTGGTATGCGGCTGACCACCCATACTGTAAAAAATGGTTCACATTGCCAATGTCACCCCTGCTTCAGGGAAGGTCGGCAAGAGTTGCAGAGCTTATGTTCATTTGAGATTGGGGTTTTTATATTGTAGGTCCACATGCAGCATTTGTAAGCGCGAAATTATGCATGTCTGCTTGTGGGAATGCATTTAATATGAATCTCAAATGATACATATCTTTGCAGCTTAGATTTAGATTTAGATACACAAGATCTTCATTTTTTTTAATAAATTTAAGTATGCCGCAAATTATTTCAGTGGTAGCTATTGGTAGCGCTTTCCTATAGCTTTTGAAAAAGCTTCCATAGTAATGCTTTTGTTCACATGTAAATGAAAGTGTAAAACTAGTATTGAAACTGTGAAAGATTCCAATAAGCCGGATTATCGAGCGCTAATCGTGAAAGAGCGCAAAAGTACTCGCTCTGCTCAGGGCTGAAGTTTATTACCTTTTATTTGAAATGGACTGAAACACAGGGCCTGTTGAAAGCTTAGAGTGGGAAAAAAATGTGCGAAAGTATAGAAAAACAAAATTTATTGCATCGGTTTCTGAAAAAAGTTTAATTTCTCAGGTGAAATTCAATTACATGAAATGTTTTTACTATAATTTATTTTTAATTTATTTGAAAAAATCTTTAATATAGATTAAAGAACTGAAATATCAAGCCTTTTATAATATTTTTAGTTTTTTGTGTGCTAACATCAACATACTCGTAAAGTGTATTTTTAAGCTATTTTAAATAAACTTATTTATTTTTATTTTTGTAAGTCTATACGTACATATTGTTTTTGGTCCAAATTCACTGACCATTTTTCCCTGTTAAAATAAAATTCTTTAGAAAAACATAAATGACTAGTATTTTAACACGTGTCAATACATATACATACATAGCTTTCTTGTATTTTTGCGAAAATATAAATCTGGTGTATTACTGCAACTTTATTATTGATTCTCGCCCTTATACCAAACTAAAATCCATTCCATTTATATCACCTTTTTTTTGTTTTCAGTACTGTCCCTTTAAAGTACCGCCCTTTGAGTTACAAAATTGATCGGCGAAGAAGTGCCTGTAACTAAATCCTTACTACATCGAAATGTTCAGTACACCAAGTACAAAACTCTACGTCAAAACTCAACCAAAGCGTTTCACCAAAAGTGTATAGAATCTAAAGCAGCGCGTTAAGTGAGCAGTTAAGTTTCCGTGTGTTTTGGTGTAACACAATGATTGAGTATAGACGGAACACTTGATGCTTTTGGTACAGTTGACTATCGAGTGGCTAGCCTGGTTCGTTGTTAAATGTTCGTGGAAGTAATATTCGCGGAAAGAGGTGCAATTTCGCATTAATAGCGGCTCTTGGCCTTTCAATCGGCGATGGATAATAGACAATGGATGCATTAGGGGCCAATGCACAGACAAAGAGGCTTTCAAAGGCGAACGAAAAATGCAGGAAAACTCGATTTTTTATCAAAGATTTTTTTAGAAGTGCTTCGAGTTGAAAAATTGAGCGATTTTCTTTTTAAGTTGCGGCATTTTAACACATTTCAATCGACAATATGTAAATAATTGTTCAGCATTCACAAAAAATATATTTGTTGCTAATAGTAATAGACAAAAGAAAACATTAAAAAGGGCACTGAATTAATTTACATTTAATTGAAAAATGTATTTAATTTAAAAATTCAATACGATAAAACAGAGTTTTAATTCACTTTTTATTTCATTTTTTTGCTCAAACGTTTTTCGCCTAATAAAGCATCTTCAGGAGCATCTAAATCTAAATTTAAATCTAAGCTACAAGGATATGTATCAGTTGAGATTCATAATAAATGCATTCTCACAAGCAGACACGCATAATTTCGCGCTCACACATGCCGCATGTGGACCTACAATATAAAAACCTAATTCTCAAATGGACATAAGCCCTGTAACTCTTGCCGACCTTCCCTGAAACAGGGATGACATTGGCAAAGTGAAGGCATAATTCTTACAAATATTTTTATAAAATATAATAAAACCAAACGGTTTTGAAAATTACTTTATAAAAATATTTGTAACAATTATGCTCCTGAAGATGCCTTATTAGGCGAAAAAGTTTAAGTAAAATAATGAAATAAAAAGTGAATTAAAACTCTGTTTTATGGACTTACACTGTGTGAATAGATTTACACATAAAAATATAATGAAAAAAGTATATTACACGCTTATCTGTTGTTAGCTCTAGACTTCAGAAAACTCAAAAAAATATGATGTTATTTAATTTAATGGAATAATTTTTAAACCTTTATCCAAATACATAACATAACAAAAGCCTATTAAAGATACTTATTTTATGGCAATGGAATACTGGAATACTCACCAAAGGCGCTGTTGTATTTGACATGATTTTCTGTGGCATCATCGCGATAGTTAAGTATTTCCGCAATCTTTTGTACTCGTATTTGTATTCGGTTTTTCATTCATCTGTATTATTCGAGAAAATAGAAAAAAAACTAGCATTCGCATACATCCTCATCTAACAAATTTTCACACCTTGATCACAGTATTTGGATTGAAGAATTTTATTGAAACCATACGTACTCCATTAAACTGAGCTTAATCAGATAGTATCTCCTTGACTGATAGGTTGGTATGAGGCTGACCCCCCGTGCTGTAAAACTTGGTTCACTTTTGCCAATGCCACTCCGGTTTCAGGTAAAGGTGCCAAGAATTGCAAGGTGTATGTTCATGTGAGGTTTTGTTTATCTGTATGCACACATGCAGAATGTGTAGGCGCGAACCTACATTTGCCTGTCTGTGGGCATGCATTTAATATGAGTCTTTAATGTTAATATATCTTTGCAGCTTAGATTATAGATAGATCTATTTTTTTTTATTCCAAACATATATTTTTATAAAAAAAAAAATCCCATACATATTTTTTTTCAATGGCGTTGGCCTTTGTAAATAACACGGCGCATGTATCAGGGTGGCAGAAGGTACCAGGCGGTAGTGGGTGTTGTATGTAAGAGGTATCGACAGGCACTCACTGCAAAACCCGCTTGCATTAATGCTACCCTGATACGTCAAGCACAAAAAAAACACTAAACTCGGAATTATCTTTGTAAGAAAAAATGTATTACAACTAGAACTGCACTTCTTTGGAGCGATATTGTTTCTGTACAATTTTGCTAAAACGCTACGGTTGCGTTCCAACGTAGAGTTTTGCTAACTAAACATTCATGTCACAACAAGTGCTCTGCTAGGCATCGCCGCTCCTATTCACCATTGTAGCCTGACGTTTTTAAAGCCTTTTTATACGGCCACACTAGAGAATGCGAGTGAAACTGGTATAATTTAAAGTGAAATACCGGGGCTCAGACTTAAAATCTTTTTTTTTTGTAGGATACTGAAGTTGTGTTAACTGTTTGTGTTTGGAATTTTTTGTGTGGATAATTACATAAATTTGAAAATTAATGCGTCTTATAAATTACTACTGTCTGATACATTTGAAAATAGCTCCAACCAGTAGCCGAAATTAATTCATACCTTTTTTATGTTTATTCTCAAATTTTAGTGTTAGCAAAATTAGCAACACTTTGAGATAAAAAAAAGAACCTTGCTTTTGAAAATAGAAAAATCTATTTTTATTTTAAAATTCAGTATCTAACAGCTGTTTTTTTTACACGTAGCAATGAAAAGATTCCATATTCACAGGAGTCGTAAAAATACAATTAGTTTACTTATTTTCTTACCGTTTCTGCAGGTTTATTTCGCTTGTTTATTCCAACTCCAATCATCATTTTCTGAAGAAAAACTAGTTATCCAAAGGTATGTTTTTTAAGTTATCGTAATTGAATGAAATGAAATTTAAAAACTCAAATTGGTTTCTTAGCGGGGTATTTTTTTTCAATTTAACAACCATGTAAAAAAGCTCGATATATGTGTATTTTTTTTTTGATATCGCAATATCGGTATTGCTAAATACATCGACTCCTTCAATCCCTATTCCACTTTTACATAGGTGGCTTTTATTTACACACCTCCTTCTGGCGCGCATGCCATCCTGATATATATTCCAGTTTAAATCTAGATATTCCACAACGATGTCGCGATGAATATTTATGTCATCCACTTTAACGATTCCACTTTTTATTTATCTAACTCATTTCCATTTTGCTATGAAAATATGGCTGCGGCAAAGAAAGGTGGTTCTTTTATTATTTTCACAACAATATTTTTTCAAAAATTTTAAGGTTTTTGTCTCTTTTTATGAAAACACGTTACTAGGTTTTCATAGAAGCATTTTCTTGATAAAGAAAGTTTTTGATTCAAAATGATCTTTGTACCCAAATTTAATTTTTAAACAAGTTAAAAAGTTTTCGATGTAATCGTTAGTATAATTGGAAAACAAATACTTAAAATACAAGTGAAAAGTTTTCCTTTAGCCCTCGGTTATTATTTTTTATCAGTAGAAAATTTCAAAAATAAAGTTTTTACAATGTAGACTAAAAATTATGAATGTACAAGATATTGACCGGTCCGTAGTCTAGTGGTTAACACCTCTGACTCGTAAGTGGAAGGTTGTGGGCTTGAATCCAAGCGGAGCACAAAAAAACATACTATTTATATTTTCAAATGTGCTCTTCGCTGTGTAAAAAAATCACATACCTTTACCAAAGACCAGCCACTAAAGGTCCATCCAGCCTTACAGCTTCTGGATCGTGCTTGAGAATTGACGCTTTCTACAGCGACGACCACGCTTGCAGAGGGCTCTTGAGGTATGATACACACAAAAACAGCGCTCACCAAATAAATCATACTAATTTTATTATTATTATGATTAGAGTTATCGACAAAAAAATCATTTGACTATGTTCAGCCGCAATTAAAATCACAGCATTTTCAAGTTTTGCTATCAGAATATCATGAAAACAAGGAGGTGTCTCGCAATAAAGCAACGCCTATTACTTAACAGCCAATTTACCGTTTCGCGTCACGACACCCAGAGCTATACAATGGCCTTTCGTGCCGGCTGCCATCAAAAGCTAAACTTTGAAAATTACTCCTCGTCCATCGACCCGGAGGCGTGTTCCCATTCCACGACCTAAAAGGAATGTTCACTCAGAAATGCACACGGAAGTATCATACCCTAAATCTGCCGTTATTGTTTCTTACACTTTATGGTCTTAGCAAAAAAGTGACAGTAATGAAAAAAATCAAGCATGTTTATTAATTTTTTATCTTAATTATAAAGTTTAAACAAAATATATAACTTAAAAATTGCGACCACAAAAAAATATTTAAAAAAAATACGTTTTTTTCACTTCTGTAGCTACTTTCTCGTGTGTGCTATGTTTTGGAAATATTTTTTTTCATTCTATTTATAGAACTATACATTGTCTAGTGTAGTATCGAAACCGTTTTTTTATAATGTCAATAGTTTTTGAGTAAATATGGAAAAACTGAAACTACTTGATGAATTAAATTTTTTCCGTGTGCTTGTCTGAGTAAACATTCCTTTTAGGTCGTGGAATGGGAACACGCGACCCGGAGCGCAGAGGAGTGCAGTGGGTGAAACGATGCCCTACGTACTCTACTCCGGTGATGCACATTCATTTGCCATGCAAAACACCCCCATACATTTCATGTGCTCCCGGTATTTTATACTCTTCACTTTAGGTATGACCGGGCTCGATGAGAAAAAATACCTCTCTTTGATACGGCATAAAGTGGCAGCTGATAAATATTCATGTGCAAAATGAAAATATATTTTTTGCTTGGCGCTTTTTCGTACGGAAGAAGTTTTCAGTTTATTTTTAGATTTATAATATGCTTCAATAATTTACTTTACTCTCAGAGAAACACTCACCTTACACCGACCGTTTTTGAAGCTTTGAATAATCTCAAAGAAGTATTTGGAAAAAGTACAGAGATTTGTGTATTGATAACTCTTTGTCGTTTGAGCTATTCAATTTGATTGTTAGGTATAAATAAGTAAGGAAATAACATTAAGCTTTATGTGCATTTACACGTAAAAGTTTACTATTTTAAATAGGCAATGAGTGTAAAACTTTCATAGTTTATCCTGCCCCTGCCAAAAATAAATTTAATTCTCGTAAAAATTCTCATGATGATGTTTTAAAGCTAAAAAACTCTAAAATCCTTCGTGTTTGAAAACTTAAAACCTTAATAAAAACCTTAGATATAATCAAATCTAAGTTGCAAATACATGTCACATTAAAAATTCACATAATATGCATTTTCACAAGCAGACACGTATAAGTTCGCGCTTAAACATGCCGTATGTGAACATACAATGTAAAAACCCGAATCTCAAATGAATATACACCCTGAATCTTCTGCTGACCTTCCCTGGATAAGGGTGACATTGGCAAAGTGAACCATTTTCTACAGCATTGATGGTCAGCCGCATACCAATGTATAAGTCAAGGAACGTAAAGGATGAAAAAGAATAAACACATAAATGAAATGTAGGTGGTGTATATTTCATATACTTACTTTAATGGAAATAGCCAAAAGTGGTTTTGCAAAAAAAACCTCTTTGAATGTTTTTCACGAGAAGAACTGGCATTTGAAATAATCTAGAAAAGCTAAATTTTTCACATATTTGTCAAACAGCATTTACTTATAAAAACATTAACATCGCAATAAATAACAGCACAACTATAAATAGCGATGCATATCCACAATAATACATTTCCCGCAGACGGAAACTGATTCAAACTTTAAAAGTTTATGAAACGTGATGAAAAAGAATGTCGTAAAGTTTTTGCAATTTTGAAATTTATTACCGGCGCAAAAAGAAATGGAAGCAACGCCGGCGGATTCACGTTTATATTTCTGCTCTGCATTTTCATTTCGCAGTTTGGTGTTCAAAACTGCAATATTCAAAGAGGCACTGCTGGAAAATAACCATAACTAATAAGGTCTCTCTACCAACTAGGCTTAACCATCTAAATATGGAGTTAAGCAAAGTACGAGTATTAAGTACTCATTACATCTCGTTACCTTTCTTATGAGCTTTTCTCCTTCATTTGCTGGACTCTTTCTATTCCCATTCTTTCTTGGAGCCTTTTTTAAGATATTCTCAGCCACCTTCGTTTGTGTTGATTTTTTTAACTGGCTATATTTATTTTTGATTGGTTATCTGTTTCAGGGAAGAGTTGCAGGGCTTATGTTCATTTGAGATTGGGTTTTATATATTGTAGGTCCACATGCGGCATGTGTAAGCGCGAAATTATGCACGTCTGCTTATGGGAATGCATTTAATATGAATCTCAAATGATACATATCTTTGCAGCTTAGATTTAGATTTAGATTTTAGATCTAATTGAGCTAAAAATTTGTCCGTTGATTTGATAAAGAATTCATGTTTGTGTTTTTTTTTTATGGAATCTTGTGCGGAAACCTTAAGCTTTCATATAATTTTGAGAACTATTGCACTTGTTGGAGTATCGGAAAGATGTCGTTGAGGGTAGTTGATGTTCTGATCCTTTGAAATAGGGTTTTAGTATAATTATTTCGCCTTTGATTTAAGACTCTGGGAGGAAGGTGCAATCGATGATGGTTTTAAATACACCTGGATTATATTGGAATTATAACATAGTAAACCGATCAATTATTCTAAAATTTGACAAACCTTTTTGAGATCAGGCCTGTGTTAAACCTGCAAAGGAAATGTTAAAAAAAAAAACAAGACTTTCCGCAAATAAATTGTTACCTTTATGTGAACGCCACTTGACATCATACAAAGCGAACAAAATGCAACTAACGCAACTAAGCTACACATATAGTGTAACTTTTTGCCGTGTTATCCCAGAAGGGGTCGCATAAAGCGGGTGAACCTTTTTATTTTTACAGGTAAGGGGGTCGGCCGTACGCCAACCAGTTCAGTAAAGTGGGGAGCTTCCCAGCTACCTATATTTTATTTTAAGTTAGAATAAAAACACACTTTATTGTGTAAAAATTACTTTTTGTTGACAATTTTTTTTTGTTTCTGATGACGTAATCTTCTGAAATTTAGAACACATACGAAAAGAAGTAACACCCGAGGAATCTTTCTAGAAAGAAATCTCTCTTACAACATGATCTACAAAGAAGCAAGTTTGGCTTCTTTCTAGGGAGAATGTGTAAGTGAGAAGTGAGGACACAACAAGGGAAAGTCACGTCCACCACCTCACGTTGTGCTGTTTTACTCATTTCATCGCTTACTACACGACTTCATAACATTTCTTAATAGTTGGTCTTTAGCCCACATATTTATCTATATCTTAACTTGGCTGCTTCGTTATAACTCTTACCTGTAAGGAAAAAAATCTTATTTTTAATTTACAATTTTTCTTTAAAGCATTGCATTGGTGCTTTGCAGGAATATAGACAATAATTGAAACACACTAAAATTTTTGTTTATAAAATTGTTCACATGTTTTCCTATTTTAAGAATTGTCTAGAAATCTTTTTAATCTTTTTAATTAGATGTCAAATCTTTATTTAGATTTAGTCTAGAAGAATTACGTTGATGAGTTTTTATTTCAGTCTCGAACTTTGTAATTCTTTGTAGGTAATAATAAATATATTTAAATTTTCTAGAATAAGTGCATTCACAAAGTGAAAATTCATTTAAATTTAAATTAAAAAAAAAACTTTTTTAAAAAGTAGTTTTATTTTATCTTATTTGAGTTAACAAGGCCTAAGCGCTATCGGACTTTATCCGTCCATCATCATAAATGTTTTTTTAAATTTTCTTTTATAAGTTTTGTTAGCTCACATTCCATTGCTTTGAGGTTGTATTTTGCTTTTAAGAGGTTAAATACATAGTTAAAAATCTTCGAACAATTAGAAAATAATCAAAAATAATTAAATCAATTTTACTTAATACACAAACTGCGAAATAAAAAGTTAGAATTTTCGTACTTTTTGATTCCAAAAATAGTAATTGAAAAAGTGTATCGACACAATGTGACATTGCCAACTTGGTAATTCATTTAAGTATTTACCATTTCTGGAGCGTTCCATAGAAAAAGCGTCGTTTACTCATGTGTTGTGTGAAAATCCCTCCACGCGCGTTGCCAACTTTTCCCCACTATATGAATTGACACGTACGGCGCGTTTTACTTTTGTCGAGCGATTCGCCGACGGAATTCGGCGCTCATTTTCAGTGGAATTCCGCCACCCGCCCGAATGCGGCGGAAAATTGAAATATTATTTGCGTTTCCATCCAGCGACGATCTCATCAATTTTTACTCCCGATGTGGGAAATACTTTTTCAACTTTTTCTTCGAGTCAAGAATCCAACGCGTGAGGTTTATTTAGACAGTCAATATTGCAAACGATTTATCAGATGCTTACCTATGAAATTGTTGTTTCCTTTTTACTTAAAAGGTGGTTTGATTTTTGTAGAAATATGTTGTATACATTGAAATCACATACTTTATGACTTTAAAAAAAAAAAAAATGTACTAATAATTTAATCTAGGTTTGTATGTTAGAAAAGCAGCTCTAAGATGTTATATGGTTTCATTGGCTAGGTATAAATTAACAAACCAGCCAAAATTATTAACAAAACAACATGTGACGTTTGCTTGCAGAAAACAATGTCAAATCGTGTGTCGAATTCATTGATGAGATCAAGTTAAAGATATGACATAGCTTTTCATAAAGAGCCTACTTTTAAACGGCAATTTTTGTAAATGAATTCAATTTTGTACATTAAGGCTTTCACGGCCGGCACTTGACACAATCTTAAAATTTTTCTCGGGTTGTGTAGCCATGTTCTATCGGAAGTTTGTTACACTTTTTTGTTACACTTTTTTCCGGACGTTTCGCCCATTATCTGCGATGGGCCTCCTCAGATCAGAACGCCTGAAGAAAAAATACGCTGAGGAGGCCCATCGCAGATAATGGGCGAAACGTCCGGAAAAAAGTGTAACAAAAAAGTGTAACAAACTTCCGATAGAACATGGCTACACAACCCGAGAAAAATTTTAAGAATTCAATTTTGTTTTTAATATACGCGATGCAATAAATACATTATTTTCTACTTTATTAGCTGTTGTAGCAATCTCTTTAAAAACAAGATATAATTAGGGTACTTAACTTTAGACGTTCAATTATTTTTCCCATCTCAATAGCCTTTTGAATTGATACCTTTTTTTCGTGCTCCATGTTTTGAGCATGCTCTTTCAAGATTTTCAACACTTTCGAACTAAGGACATGCTGATTTTAAATATAATATGCAACTTATAAAATTGAAGCTGTCACCAAACAATTTCTTCTCCAAGTAATGCTCTCGCATCAGAGCTTAGATTTGCATCGGATTCTTAAAAGATGAAATTTCACATCCAAGTTTCACTACAACTTTCGAAGGGAAATAAATGGCAACATTAAATAAATAAAATAAAATACTATAACGCACATAGTAGCGAACAGCACCACAAGCTAAAAATTCAACGGTAGCGATGAACCAAAAAATGCATGACAAGTGAAACACTCACTTGGGGCACTATTTTAGTTTCCACATATTTTCTAGTAAAACGCTATGTTGAAGTTTAAAGTTTTTATACTTGCGTACAGTAGGGTACGCGGTTCACAAAGTTTGCTAACTGAATTTCAGATTCATCGGTGAGGCGAGGTGGGAAAGTCAACTTTTCTTAGGAAGAAATCGTAAACTCAGCGCCACTAACAGAAGTCAATAACAGTTTACGCCAGAAAACTTTCCGTTTTTACCTCGCTGTTGGTATTTTTTCTCAGATATAAATAAATGGAATTGGATTATTTCTTTATTCTAAATGGAAACACTAGAGTAACGCTTCAAGGAATCCTTTAATATAAAAGTTATATTAATTTAAAACTCGGTGATTCAACAAAGTGATCAAAGTACATTTGGTTTTTAAATTTCAACATTCATGATTCCGAATGGATAAAACATTGTAAGACCTACGGTATGAAAGCTACGGCGAACCCGAGATGAACCAAAGGACTACTCGAATAAACTGAATTGAAAGTTCTTAGAATTATTACTTGCAAAACATTGTGAGATCTTACTCGCAATGATCACATATGACAACCCTTTGAAATAGAGGGCATTGTGAGATAGAGCAGATCCAGGAGGTGATTTCGGGTAGAGATAAAATACTGCCTCATATCATAAACAATGAGATTCTCGTAAAAACTGATAAATTGATCAACGTTCAAACCATATTATTTCAAATATAAATTGAAACTACAATAAGCAAAACGTTAAATTCCACGAAGTCAGGTATTTCGATTGGATTCGATATGTAATGAGGTTTGCCTAGTTTCATTTGTGTCAGGCGCTCGTAAACGTAATTTATCGTAGTAATTTTACAAAAATAAATATCTTCTTGACGTGTATTTGTGTGTATTTTTAGTGATATTTTATAAAGAATTATATATACTTAATGTTTTCTTTGACCCACGGAGACACGGTTATAATCTACCTATAATCAAAGTTGCACAAATATATAACATTTAAGATTCATATTAAATGCATTCCCATAAGCCGATGCGGTTCAAAGCTGCAAACAAAAAAATCCCGAATAATCGGGAATACACATTTGCAACTTAGATTATAGACGTCACATAGTCGAGGGATATTTTGAATATTCGGAGTCCATTCAGGTATTCCGATAAGAATCACTATTATAATATAACAGTTAACTTTGTATCAGGAGGTCATAAACCATTGTAGGTGAAAATAAATCCCCGGTTAAATATAGTGCGCTCCAGTTCCATTCGCAGCCTTTGCACCCACTAAAGTCTAAAAGCATTCTGCGGCGATGGTGCATTGAATAATGACATCACACAAATTTAATGGGCGACTTCCCTTAGCGAAGAAAACCTATTTGCAGACGGTTAGACTAAATTCCCGGGCCGCAAATTCTCAGCGCAAATAATATCTGCCAGTGATGTTATGGATATAAAATTCGGATATGGATACGGATACAATTATGAGAATAAAATTATTTCGGTTGTTGATAATTTTATTTGTGAGTACACAATCAGCATTTTTAAGCGCGAACTACACGTGTTTGTTTGTGGGCATACATCTGAGAGCTTTGAATGAATATATCCTTGCAACTGAGATTATTTTTATTATTATTAGATTATTATACACATACGGGTATGGAATTATTTCGGTTAGTTTCGGGTTTTTTTTAAAGCTGTTTATGGATAAAAAAAAATGGGGTTTGGATAGGGAAATAACATTATTGCATTTTCGAATCTTGATACGGATATAAAATAATTTCTCACAGCTTTGATTACGGATATTAGATTTTTAAGGGATTTCTGGGCTATCACATGATTTACCAGTTAGTGTCAGTCGTAAAAGTTGTTATTATAGTTTGTCATTTAAAATACTAAACAAAATATGTGCAATTTCTAATTCATTTTTCCATTTATTTGTATGCATTATGATAACACATTAATAAATTTTTCATTAGTCATTACTTGGGCATTAAAACGTTTAGAAAAAAGTTGAATTAACACTTTTACTGTAATGTAAATGTAAGTATGCAGTAAGTAAAACCGTTATCTACTCAATAAAATTTGTAAGTAATGAAACCTATTAAAAATACATATTTTGAATGTTGTTCCACAATGACTTAGCAATATAATTAATAAGCATAGCATGGGGCGCGTGGTAGTGTATCGGCTTGACAGGTTGAAAATTGAGACATTTAATTTTTTTATTTTAATTATCCGAACCTTGTATCAGATATTATTTTGTTTTGGTTTCAGTTTCGGATATCTTTAACATCCCTGATATCTTCCGTGTAGCGTGAGGTACCAGGGTTGCATGCAACATTTGGGGTATTTTATTGTCGTGCCATATAATTTTCATTCAAAACTAGATTACCTCTGTATTCTCATGCGCTTCTAGTACATGCTCAACGGACATACAACTTTTACTTGCTTTGGAAATGGTCTCGGAATGGTTTTTACAATATTTTCCGAAAGATTTTCTTGCCTTTTGTTACATTTCTTAGTTTGATCCATGCAAAAAAGAAACCGCAATATGTATGATAAAATTTCAATGACAATTCATGAATGTGTTGGGATTTATTTTACAAAAATAGGAACATTTAACAGCATTGTTTGTCAAAGTCATGCCTTACTAAAATGACTTATTTTCACGATGTTAATAAAAACATTTATTATTCCAACGACTTATTTGGTAAGCGCTACTTTTTTATGTTATCACACCTCAAAAGTCCACTATGACGTTAGTTGTCGCTACAAAAAGTGTTGACACTGCAGTATATCCCTGTTACTACATTTTTTGTAAGGCTAGATTGATGTTCAATGAACGGTCTTTGGTAATTCAGATGATTTTTTCAACCCAATAGCAAACAGTTTACTTGAAAATAAAATATTTTTTCAGCTTCACTGGAATTTGATCCAACAACTGCAAAAATTGAACCTGAAACTACCTTACAAATATGAGAAATAAACCACTTTTGTACAAACTGCATGTTAGTTAACAGATTTCATAAATATACTTTATGCTTAATCAAGAGATTCTTTCGTGATGTTGAAAACATATTTACAATTCCGACATATTTATATTTTCTATCAAAATATACTCCCGTCAAGTTAGTGAGAACAAAAATCCCGGTTTTCCGTCCATGCATACTTTTTTTATTCAGTCAATAACTTAAATTGAAGTTTAAACAACAGTGACGGTCCTTTGACGTATTAAAAAATTGTAGCTATGTAAATTAAAAAAAAAATATTTTCGCATATTAGACGAACCGTTATGGGAGAACTTTTATTACTCTCGGTGTTTCTTTGACGACGTAGCTCCTCTCTGCACTGCAATAGGGTAGTTGCAATGGTAGGGAAAACGGTTGAAAATAATATGGTTCTTTTTTTGAAAAGTTTTAGCGGAAACATTGTAGAACTCCATTTTAATTATTAAAAAATGATAACAAACTTTGTTTAGTTCTACTAAACAAAGTTTGTTATCATTTTTTAATAATTAATATGGTTCTGTAGAGTACATTTCAAGGATCACAACCATATATTTTTTGTGTAGTAAAAATAAAAATATCATTGATAATTTTAAAAAATAAAATGCGGAGAATTTTAATCGCACCAAAACGCAGCGCGTTCGACTTCGCGAATCTTGACGTCAAAATGACGTCAAGATTCGCCACTGGGCCCGCCGATACCTGCACTCCGAAAATGCATCGGCGTCATATCTGCCTAAATAAACAAAATTACCCTTTTTCCGAAAATCGAGAATACGCTAATTTTAAAGAGCTTTTGTTTAAAATCTAAGCAAGATATTTATTTTTTGAAAACGCAGATGCATTTTAAAAAATGTATTCTACCATTTTATACAATGAAAAAAAAATGTGATACTTCCCTATTGAAAATGAACTGATTTTTAATATAAAAAAACATATTTAAAATTATTGCATATCCTCAAACGAAGGTTAAAATTATGATGGGGAATATAACAACAATTATTATTTTGAGTCAATTTCAATAGATGGCACAATGCTACCCAATCACTTCTTTATTCCTATTCTATATGAGTTATAAATGAATATTTTACTGCTTAGTGTACCAACACAATAAAACCATCAATTCAACAGTTTGTTTGTTTACACGAATTCGAGGCGACAGCTTTCGAGTTTGAACCGTTAACCAGTCACATTGAAGTCGGACTCTTCGAGATCCTAAAAAACCCACCGGAATCGGATAACGGCTAAAGTTTCTCGTTTCCGCTGCGGAAACTGAGAATGTGGATATCTTATGATGGGCATTACAAGCCGCCAGTAATGACTGGGAGTATCTCCCCAACACAATGTAAGGGAAATGGTCTACCCGGCCAGAGGAAAACTTCAAAACACTCTTGTTTCCACGCCGATATTTTTACTTACACCTCGTAGTGGACTTAATGCCATTTTAAAACTCAACTTTTTTTTTCTTTTGTTGGGCATGTGGAAAGAATGAATGATGATAGACTGACAAAGTATGTATACAAAGAAAGTGTGAAAGGAAAAAGAGGGAAGGGACGACCGAGAAAAGTATGGAGTGATCAGATTGAGGAGATTGTGAAAGAATAGAATATACAAAGTGAGCGTAAAAGAAGAAAATGCATGAAAAAGGTGATGGATATGAAGGAATTGAAAGAGGTATACCAGGATAGAAAAAAATGGAGGCAGCTCTGTAGAGGCTCTGGCCACCCCTAGCGGAATGTCTAGTTAAAAAAAAATTTAGTAAGAGAGTTTTTTAAGTACCTTAACAAGCGGCATGTTTAAGTGCAAATTAACCTACTCATGTTTGCTTTTGAGAGTACATTAAATATTTTCTTAGATTTTGCAATATCTTTTCAACTTTGATTGTAGATATTTGTATTAGGTTAATTAGCAGAATTTACCTATTAGAACATTTTTCAACAAAAAATTAAAAAAACCATGTGGAAATGATGTGTTCATTACTTATATTTTAGGATCACAATATTCCCTCGGAAATATTACCTACAAACAATCACACTTATTATGGTCGAATAAAAACCCTTATACCTCCAATTTGCTTTTTATTTCCGCTCTAGCATTCAAACTTCCTGCGGGCAACGCTAGCAAAGTGGTTGAAATATTTATCTGCGAGACAAATCTTGCTGCATTAAAAAATGCACTGAAAATAAACCACCCACGAAATTACCTGCTGAATATTTTACACAAGGAAAAATAGCTTATAATTTTTTCTCTCCATTTTCAACACATTTTTTTCCTATTACTAAAGGTAACGAAGGGATAACCAGAAGATTTCATTTGTCGATGCCACCTCGTCTTAGAAAAGTTTACAAAGTTTATGTTCATATGATGTTTGGATGATTTTGTATGCATCATGTTTAAGCGCAAGCATAGACGTGTCTACCTGTGGGCGTGCATTTAATATTAGCCTTAAATGTTAATTTATCTTTGCAACTAAGATCATTGAATACGACTTCACTGTTTCTGACAGAGCGAGAGATTTTTTGAAGTCTTTCTAAAAATAGCAAGTCCCGTAACTTTATTTAATATATATTTTTTTCATTTACAGCCACTTTTGTTCATTGTAGAACAACGACCTCCTCCACATCTCTCGAGGCATCTTCATCCTGAGCTTTCTGCATTCAGTCACCGGCAATTCTTTTCATGTTGTCTGATCATCGAGCTAAAAGCTTTCTCTCCTTTTTTGTCCCTACCAAATCTAATTCTACTATGCTATTAGTCTATCTTCAGTCATTGATCGATCTAAGCCATAAACTATTTTTTTAAATTGCTTTTCCACTTTTTTGTGATGTCGGTTACTCGCGATCTTCTACGTATCTCGGTATTTTGCATTCGAAAAAAACATAAATTGATTATTATTTTTACATTCCAAATCATAATTATAACCTTCATCCGAGGGTACGCAATAATTTGTCATTGAAAATCATTTCGTCTTCAACTGAGAGGCTGCCTCTTGAAGACGTTGGCTGCGTCGTCAACGAAACGTCTAGAATAATCTAAATTTCCCCATCGCGTTTCGTCTACTGACGTTTTATGTTACTTCCATGTTGTATTTCTTTAGTCGCTGTTCGTCGAACATGAACTAACGGCGTATTTTATTTGTATATTAATATGTCGTTCACGATCCGGATTACTTAAAATCCGTAGTAATTTACTTTATTTATTCAATCAGAAGCACAGAAGTATTAAAGAGGTGAAAATACAGTATAAATATTCAAAGAGACCGGCTATTAACACTGCAGTCTAACCTCAAAGCCCGCTTGATTGTTCCATTCCAACTATTCAGGTACCGGAATCGCTAAATAGTGAACCGTTAACTTTTATGGTAATATCTTTGAATTGCTCAACGCCCCCTAGGCAACGATAAACCGCCTCCAGACCCCAACGCCCCCCTCGCCCAAGATTAAATTTTTACCCCAGAAATGGGGCGCTAGCGATGTTTTGCACTGCATAGAGCCCCGCCATCTTGGCTTTGTGCACGGCGGTTATTTACGCCTAGGGAAGTCGTAAAACAATGCTTAATTGTGTATTTTTTCGCACAAAGAAAACGTGAACTTATAAATGTGTGTATGTATGTAGGTGGGCTACTCATTTGTAGGAATTGTGTTGTGCAACTGTGAAATAAAGCACTCAAAATGCACTTAATTTCATGAAAAACTGTGTTGCTTTTCTTTAGAAACTAAACAAATAAAAGGTATTCCTATCAGGTAATACATACCACATAACACGCAACGATAAGACCCTAAAATTTACTACCGTAAAAAGGTGATACGGTTACTGTTACTCTCTCGCCGTTCCACTAGCGGTGGCTACAGATCCTCGCAAGTCTTATTCATATTCATCACTTTTGCAGACCTTTCGTTCCTTTTTATTTGCATTCATATTTTGAATCCGATTGTTTCAAAATTTCACAAGATAAATCTGTTCAAGTCATACTTTTCTCAAACTTTCTTGACCTGTTTTTGAAAAGGTCAAAACCTTTTAATTGACATAATAATTATGACCTCAATAAAATATCATCAAAATTCTTGAAAAATCATATACTTATTCGTAGATATACTACGTAGAAGACCTTCCTTCTACATATGTATTTTGTTGAAAATATTATTCTGACATTTCAATAAACTATGACCTAGTTAAATTATTTAAATATAGGTAAATGTAAAATAAAACCATAATAAAAACACCAACACATTCAGAAAAACATTCCAAAATATTCAAAGGTTGTATTAAGCATTCCATGTGATCGCCTGAAAATTCATTTTTCGTATTTTTTCTAGATTACGCGTAAATATATTTTCGCCGAATCGTCGATGATTGTACAGCAAAGTTTTCAACAAAAGGCCCGAATAATGCCTCATTTGCATGTGAATTGTGGACCAAAAGTACCCAAGCTCTGCATTCTTAAGGTAATTGATTCTCGATATCAAGGCATTCACAGAGTAAAGGAAAACTAGAATCTATTTTTTTTATTTTCACTTTATTTTTATTTTACTTTCTTTCATCTTTTTCCTTTCTAGTCATCCAATATTATACACATACCTTACATTTAAGTTATAGATTTTTTTTTGAAAACTGTGAGTATTAAATAAACATGTACACGTTATAATAATATATGTAAATCGTTATTATGGGTAGATGTGAGACAAGGGTTAGTAAAAAAAAAGCGTTTAATTCCTCTCTATCGCGAAAAGAAAAAAAAGAAAATAAACTAAATCACTTACAGGTGCTCCAAAGAAGCTTTATTTTTTTTATACAATGAAAGATCTTCTTTTGGTTTTTACGAAAATATTTCAAATTAGTTGCAATAATCTAAATTCTAAATAACCCACATCAAGTGGCACACATACAAGGCTTTATTTTGTTTCATATTATGATAATTCTTCTCGTGGGTTTAACCAAAATATTTCAAATACACTGTCTAAGTTCTAGAATGTTCAAACCCACCTCGCTTCCATCCTGCATCCATAGTCTATAATCTAAGTTGTAAAGATACGTTACATTTGAGATTCATTTAACTTGCAATTCCAAAAACAGCTACCAATAAGTTCGCGCTTAAAAATGCCCCTTGTGGGCTTACAATATTTAAACCCAATCTCAAATGAATATAAGCCCTGCAACTCTTGCCGACCTTCTCAGAAACACGGGGGGCATTGGCAAAGAGAACCATTTGTTACAGTATGGGTGGTCAGCCTCACACTAACCTATAAGTCAAGGAAAAAATACATCAAGGTGTTAAAAGACTTGTATGGCAAATGAACGATCATACAAAGCTTTTTTTGTGTGAGAACTATTCCACAATTCTTTTTTCTTTTTCTAGAAAATTCAAACCCATCTCACAACCGTTCCACAAAAATATGTTACAAGGTCAAGTGAACGCTTACACAAACCTTTAATATTTCTGATGAAAATATTTGTAAATTAATTTATTCTTAAATGTAATAATTTCTTTTCATACCTTCAGGACTTCCCATCAAAATGCCGCCTTTCATTACGACGGTCGTATAACGAGTTAACTGCCGTGACTGCGAATGTTAATTACGTACCATGTCCATAAATCAGTGGCGTGTATGTGGCCCTGGTACAAAAACGCTGCCCGTACTACACTTCCGCCAATGTCGGAAGAATTTTGCAAATAGGAGACGTCGTAACAAACGTTTACACCTCCTTGTGTTTTTGCACCCCTAATACCATCATGCTGAAAAAACAACACTAATTGTTAACGTCTGGATGGTTTCTGATAATAATTAATTAAGTTTTTATTTTTCGATGGATGATGTCATTAACAAGAATTAAAGTAATGAAATTATTTTACCTGTCACCATTTTCAAATATCAATAGTTTTGTAAATAAGTTTTAATCTCTTTGTGTGCCTGTCTATTCCAATTATGCTAGAAAAAAATACACTTGTTAAACGTCTGGATAATTTCTGATAGGTATTAATTGCGTAAATATTTCTCATTGGATAGACTAGTTAGTCTGTTATAATATTAAATAACCCATAATTTTGTCTGTCGCCATTTTAATCATCAAGAAATTTACAAATGAGAATTGCGTTAAAAAAGTTATCCTTCTTTTTGTTTCTGCACACTTAAAACGATCATGCTAAAAAATCACAATCCAGCTCGCTTACACTTATATAAATGTCTGAGTATTTTGCGAAATTTATTGCAGAATTTATTAGTTTTTATACAACACAGCTGAATGATTTGAATACTCTTAAAAAAGAAAAGAAAAAATACAGTTATTGAGTAATGGATGAATTAAGTTTACGGTCCCTTTTTCATCTTTCACATTTTTCCTTGACTGTAAGATAGTCTCTTTTGCATTATTTAAAAAAAAATTGGCATTTAAACACAAATTTGAATATGTCAATGTCATATAAAGACGATGTCATGTAGAAAAAAATAAAATATTTTTTTAAGTCGTATAAGTTGTTGCGTACCTTGTTTTTCAAAATGTCCATGATTGAAGGCTTTATTTTTGTAACGTTATAGAACAGTATTTTTTATTCACATGGTGTCTTACATTTTGACGTATGGTGTAAAAATATGAATTGTAAAAGGTCTTTCATTTCTCCTATGTATACGAGTATAAGTAGGTATGTAAAAAGTACTGGGTACATATATAATATATATATATATATTTGGATAATTTGTTTTTTTAAAAAGCACCGTTTTCGTGTGTAGCACATCTCAAGGGCCCATAAAAATAAAAGCTAACCAAAACGGTGATTTGATTAAATTTTTCACCTTGCGCTTTGTAAGTTGCCACAATATTAAATAACACATTATTTCACCTGTCACCATATAATACCGCCCCGGGGTGACAATTTTGTTTATAACAGGGATGCATCTGATTAAATTACAAGTTTAATCCCGGCTCGAAGCAAAATATTGTATTAGGGCGCCATAACTGGATGGGGGAAAGTTTTCAATCAAATTATACACCATTAATAACACCAAAACCTGATATTTGACATTCAAGACGAGCGGAAATTGAAGTGGATGAATTTTATTTACCGCCCCGACGTCAGGGGAGCTTTAATGACGTCGATGCTCTTTATATAATGATGTTAAAATAATTATCAAGACTTATTTTATACCTTCATAATTTTATGCTACCCTTACACACCGGGGAAAATTTAATGCATTTTTTCCGCATTTTTTTCACTTCATATTTTTATTTATTATACCTTTATGCATACCAAAAAAAAACAAATTTAATTTTTTGTAGCAATAATAATAATCAACTTTAGATAATGATGATGATGAGTTGATGATTTCTATATAGCGCCGTTTCGTGATGTATTCACTCCAAGGGCGCTGGTGCAAACGATGCCAGAAATTTGCTTGTCTTCAGTGCATTCCGGAACTTTCCATGGTCCTCTAGCTCTCTCACATGATGTGGCAGGTGGTTCCAGGCCAGAGGGCCAGCAACTGCAAATGCACGCTCTCCAAACACTGTGTTAACTCTTCTTATAGGTTCTTCAATCCTTGATTTGGCTCCAGTCTCAGCCGAGCGCAGTGTTAGGCTTTTTTTGCCGAGGGTGACTGGTTTGATTAAATCAGCGAGATACACACTTTGAACTCGATGCGCTCCGGTATACGGAGCCAGTGAAGCTTGTGGAGAAGAGGAGTAATGTGTGTAAATTTCTACTGACCAGCAATCATGCGAGCGCACGCATTTACAACCAATTGTAGCCTATTCAATTGACTTTTTGGTTGGCCTGCATATAAGCTATTGCAGTAGTCTATTTTAGATACCACAAATAAAAAGGCACTTACTTTTGTTGGTTTGATGAAACTTTTCAACTATTGGCTATTTGCATCAGTATCTTTACTGTTAACTAAGTAATATTATTTGTGGCTTTAGAATCTAACTTGGCATCAATGATTTTAAAAAATCTTTTCAATTGAAGAAAATGTGTCGTTAAATTATTGTTAAACAACAACATTACACTTTAATATTATTTCTTAGAATCTAAGCAAGAGAATAAACAATTCTCTAAAAGAAATTAAAAAAAAAACTTTTTATATTTGATCTGAAGCAATTTGTTTGTAATATTTCAATATAATATAAGGCAAGACAAACAAACATCGCACCCAACCCGTCCATACTTCAAAACGTGAAGTAGTCCTCGACAAAAACAAACAGAAACAAAAAAATAAGGAGGTATAAATTCTGAGTTTTCCTCGAGGGTATCAGGATATCAGAAAGAGCAGGCGATACCAGAGAAGGGAGAGGAAATGAAGGGATGAGCGAATCCAATCGAAATTGTAGCACGTTTCGATATTAAGACGCTACATCCGAAAATAAAGAAATAGGATCGTTTATTTGCGATACTCCTCCTGTGCGTCTTGCCCCCTAATAACTCTTAAACGCCTATTATTTTACACATCTCGGGAAGATAAAATGGAAAGACATTGTCGTCAAGTAATCGATTCGAAATCCTTTTGCCTCTGTATTGAAAAAAAAACAGATTTAAGGTGTGCCTTAAACGACAAATGTTTCGACATGATATACGTTTAAATAAGTATTTCAAAAGAATATGATCCGACCATATTTTTTTGAGGCATTTTTTGTGAAACCCTGTATTAAAAAAAAATCTGTATGGTTACAAAGTTAGTGAGTGCAATTTATCAACGTACAACCGGTTTTATGAACACACTACACAACATCATGTTCACATTATAAAAAAGCTATTCATGCGTTGGGGAACCCTTAAATTATATTATATACTCGTATGTGAGTTCATGTAAGCAAATGTTCTGAAATTTTAAACTTATGTCGTTATTCATTGACAAAAAAAAGTTTATGAGTAATATGAACCTTAGTATATTTATTTGTTTTAGCAAGTCTTGCCTGAGAAATCGACTTTAATTTTCAACCTATCAAATTTCTTTAAGGAAAGTATTTTTCACAAAATCCAATACGTTTCAAACATTTTTTATTACCTCCTCAAAATTACGATAATCTTCTTCCATTTAAACACGTAAAAGGTTATCAGGCAGCAGTATCTCGAGTATCAGGAGCACATCGGATGTACCGGGTATAAATTGGATAACGAGCCGAGTGTGGAATGAAGCTGATTGTATTAGAAGAGCAGAGGGCTGCGAGGCAAGAGGGCGGAAGTGTCTGTTTGCGAAGGTAAGGATTTTATTTAGGCAAGTGAGTGGGTACTGGAACACACACAAGCGTACCGGGAACCTTGTTATTTGATTAACAACCTTTTTAGGCAATGAAAAGGTACATGATAATGGAAATTGGTTTTCATTAACCATTATTATACATTAACATATTATATTAGTAACTTCTTCACTTCTTCTTCTTCCTTAGCCATCTCTCCACTGCTGGATATAGGCCTCTTCCATGTTTCTCCAATCCTTTCTATCCTGTGCCCTCTGAATCCATTTCCGCCCCGCGACTGGAACAATGTCATCTGACCATCTTTTTTGTGGTCTGCCGACGCTTCTTTTATCTTCCCATGGTCGCCACTTGCGGATTTTCGTTGCCCATCGGTTGTCATCTCGACTTGCCATATGGCCTGCCCATTGCCATTTTAGTTTTGCAATACGATCCATGATGTCTGTGACTTTTGTTAGGTGTCTGATGTCTTCGTTTCTTTTTCTATCTTTAAGACTTATTCCCAACATCCGTCTTTCCATGGATCGTTGTGAGCACTTTAATTTATGGACGCTCACTGCGGTTAGCGAGATGGTTTCTAGGCCATATGTTGTCACAGGGAGGATGCAAGTCTCGTAGATCTTTCTCTTTAGGTTCATTGGGATGTCTTTATTTTCGAGTATGTGCTTTAATTTTCCAAAAGCTGCCCAGCCCAATCCTATTCGTCTGGGTATCTCTGCAGTTTGGTTTTCCTTTCCCATTTTGATCTTGTTTCCAAGGTAGATATATTCGTTTACAGCCTCTATGTGTTTGTTGTTGATGTTTAGGCTTTCGTTTGTTGGGCTCATAATTTTTGTTTTACTGATGTTCATTTCAAGACCAATTTTCAGAGAGGTTTCATGCAGTTCTTTGATCATACTCTTCAGCTCTTCGATGTCTTTGCTTATAAGCACTATGTCGTCGGCAAAACGGAGGTGGTTCAGGTAAACTCCATCAATTTTGATCCCTTTGTTGTCCCAATTCATCATTTTAAAAATATTCTCCAGGGCCAGCGTAAACAATTTAGGAGATATAGTGTCCCCTTGTCGAACTCCTTGCTTAATGTTTATTTTATCAGTTCTTGTTTCGTCGTCTAGTTTAATATCCATTGTGGCATGATCATATATAAATTTAATGAGCCTTGAATATCTGGAGTCGATTCTTGCGTCGTTTAGAGCCTGTATGATAGCCCATGGTTCTACAGAATCGAAAGCTTTTTTGTAGTCCACAAAAGCCAGATGAATTGGGGTTTTGTATTCAGTTGTCTTCTCAATCAGTAAACGGACAGTCTGGATGTGATCAGTTGTTCCAAAACCCTTTCTAAACCCTGCTTGTTCAACCGGTTGGTACATGTCAAGTTTTTGTGTTAAACGATTTGTTAAGATCTTTGTAAGCAATTTATACAGGTGGGACAGTAAGCTTATTGGTCGATAATTCTCCAAATCTTCCGGATCTCCTTTTTTGAATAATAGTACCACTTCAGCATTTTGCCAGTTTTCTGGTATGGCTTCTAATTCAATGCATTTATTTAGAAGTATTTTCACGGCTTCATTTAATTTTTTGCAGCCCATCTTTAAAATATCATTTGTAATTTTGTCTTCTCCTGGAGCTTTATTTTTCTTCATGTATTTTAGAGCATTTTCCATCTCCTCGTGAGTTATTTCTGGTACATCTTCTGATCCCACGTTAAGTATTACGGTATTTTGTGATTGGTTTATATTTTGTGTTTTAGATGTATATAGGTCAGTGTAGAATTCATGAATCGCTCCAGTGATCTCGGCCTTATCGTTTAATGTCCTGCCATTTTTGTCTTTCACTTTAGTAATATTTTTCTTTCCTTCCGCGTTATTTCTCCTTAAAACCTTCATATTTTTGTTTGACTCTATTGTCTTTGTAATAAGCTCGTTATTAAATTTTCGTAGATCCTTTCTCACCTCTCTTTTGATTGTTTTATTTATTTCTAAATAATTTTTAGAACACTTCAATGAAAAAACAAAGTTTTTTCATTGAAGTGTTCTAAAAATTATTTATTAATATTTTTTGAATCACATATTTAAAATGGAATTCCACAATGTTTCACCAAAACAATTTGAAAAGTTATTTATTTCTTTATATTCGATGGTGTCTCTGCCCATACTTTTTCTTTTTTCCATAAGTGTTATTGTATTTGCAGATAGTTTGTTATTTTTATTTTTCTGCTTAAATGAAAGAGTCTTTACGACTGTTTGAAAATCTGAAGTAATCTTTTCTGATAAGTCGTTTAATCCCATGTTGTTTAGATTTGTTAGGGGCTCCAATTTGTCTTTCATTTTTGTATTAAATGTTGCCCTTTGGTGTTTGATCATTTCCACTGTGGGTTGTTTTTTGTTCTTTTTATTTACCATATTATATCTCTCAGTCTTAGTGTTTATCTTAAATGTTGCTCTTACTAGTCTATGATCGCTGCCCGTATCAAAACGGTTTAAAACTGATACGTCTTTGCAAGTTTTTAAGTTGTCTGTGAAAATATAATCAATCTCGTTTTTTGTCTTGCCATCTGGGCTCTTCCAAGTCCATTTTATTTGGTTTTGTTTTTTGAAAAATGTATTTGTACAGTAGAGTTGTTCGCTTTGAAGGTATTCCACGAGAGTTTCTCCTCTCTCATTTCTTTTGCCAAGTCCGAACATTCCGATATATTCTGGGTCTCCTTGTTTTTTCTCTCCAACCTTAGCATTAAAGTCACCCATTAAGATTGTTAACCTAGCCTTTTCCATGTTTTTTGCCCCTGTGATATCTTCATAAAATGTTTATATTTCTTCATCATCTGCTGTACTTGTGGGAGCATAGGCCTGTATGATTTGTATTTTAAACTTTTTATTTATTTCCAGGACTACGTATAGTAAGTACCCTGGGTGATATACTAATCATTTTAGTTATTTTATTCTTAATGTTTTTATTTATCATGATGGCGACTCCTCCAGCCGAGGATTGTGAGTTATTTCTAAACAGTATATGTCCTGATGGAAGTGTTACCGATTCTTCTCCTTTTAGTCTTGTCTCGCTAATTCTCAAGACATCCCATTTGATATGTCTCAATTCTTCCTCCAGTCTTATTTTGTCCTCTTCTTGTCTCATGGTTCTGATATTATATGTCGCTATTTTGATGTCTTTGATGTAACAATTTTTCGACTTTTTGCCTCCCCCAGAATCCTCGAGGCAGACCGGTTTTGCGCCGGTGTGAGATTCTGAGCTACATGCTCTACTCACCTGGGGTACTTGTATTTGAAAATTCGAAGGCATTGGTTGGTTGATTTTTGGAAGGTTTTTGGCATTAAAACACCACGCTTGCCTAGCGGGTTGGTGAGTTTTGATTTCAGCCGCCCTTAACATAGGAACAGACGCTGTTTGTAGCCGCTCCTAACCTGGAGAACAGACGCTACTACCTTGGGAAATTAGTGCAGTGGTTTCCCGTTGCCTTCTGCACCGCAGTATTCCAGTCGTTGAGGCTGTTGCAGCTGCGCCTGGAATAGTCTGTGAAGTAACCGTTCTGGCATCCATTGCCTCCGCTTACTTCCAGTTGTGATGGATACTGCTGCCCTCCATCAGTGCAGTAGCCCAGCTGACTCGGGCTGTGGACGCCGGCTGTACAGTTTCTTGGCAACCACCATCCTCAGGTACGCGGCCTGCACCGTTACCATCCAGGGAGCTCCTCGCCAGTTCAGTACTGACGCGAGCACCCCAGACCCCCGTCTCCCGTCTGCTCACCTACCCAGGCTTCCAAAGGGGTTGGTTACCGCAATCTCTTCCTGGGTTGCTAGGTTTAACAGGGTTCACCACAGGTAGGTGGGAGTGGAGTTGATGCAGAGAGGCTAATATGTAAAAACTTGCATAATTACATTGTGTTGCGTATCTGCACCCTAGAACCCCTCTGCACCCTAGAACCCCTTTTCACTTCAACTTCTTCACTAGTTGAGTTAAATATCTTGAGCGCTTTTGGCGTTTCAACATGTCATTTTCAAAAAAACAAATCAACTCGGTGTGTCAACGCGGTCGGTGTTATAGCCGCGGGGATCAAGACAGGTTATTTGGAACCGGATAACGCTGGTTCGAATCCCGCGACGATAACTTCGACCCTGGTTCAACAGATGCCGTTGCATACACACAAGCTTCTGCTTTCGCATGAAGACAACTGGCCAGGCAAAATAGGTTGGTGGATTGCATTCCTTTCCACAAATCTATTAAAAAAAAAAAAAAAAACTTGTGAAGAAAAAACTTGGTCTGAGTTTTTGCTTTGTTCATTTAATATGAATTTTCACAATGGGAATACGATTATGCTGAAACTAAAAAACAAAAGCTAATGAATAAATTCATACCTACTGTTAAACCAATTCAAGTATGTTGAAATTACGTTTAGTTATGTGGTTCGTTCACAATTTTCAGTTCTATAGTTTAATGAGTGATTTTTCTGCCTTTTTAACACTTCTGTTAACTTGAATAAATACTTTATTTTTGCGATCATACAAATAAGTAACCAAATCTTCAACCACCGACACCAACTAAATTTTATAGCAAAAAAAGTTACCTCTTTTGGAACACCTTTTCATATTGTACATTTCACCTGTCTATCTCAGCTTTTCGCAACAACCCTCAGGCTTTTTGGCTTGTCAGTAGGAGGACCTACATCCACACCAGAATGTGTCTCCCGTCTCCATTGGACGCCAGAAATTACGCCTACCGTGAGGATTGGCACCCTCCTCTGCAGACATATCGCTAACCTCGTTTGTAGAAACGCGAGACGAAATGAGCTTTCAGGGCTGACGAAATGTATACGAGGAATATATTTGCGTGATTTTAAATAAGATATATCTAATATTTTCTAGGAAAAAAAATATATCAAAAATATATAAAAAGTATCGGATATTTTGTAAACTCGGATGTTCATGTTGTGTTTTCAGTGTGTACTTCAATAAAGAAATAAGTAACTTATTTATTATGTCTAGAGGTATTTTTTGTCCCAGAAATGCGATTTTCATGCTTTTAAATTTTAAGGACTTTGATCGAAGTAACTTATTATAACAACATAAAAATAAAATTTGAGTCTGTCGATAAAAAAACAGGCTTTCTCAGACGTGATTGATAAAATTAGTCGTAAGAAAAAAAAAGATTCTTTCAATTGAATATTTTGTGTTTTATTTTAGTTAACAATTTCCTATTTATCGTTAAGTTCACCGTTTTTGCTTAAAAGAGAACAATTTTATAGAATACAAAGATGCTTATAGTTTATACAAAAACATCTTTGTATTCTATATACATTTGCATTTAAATACATAAGGAATCCTGAACTGCAACATGGGTGACATTGTAAAACATGGTCCAATTTTTGCACAATAGAGTGTTTGTACAAAGAATTTAATAACACTACCATTTTTATCTTAAATATAATGCTGCTTATAACTCTATAAAGAGCATTTTATGCTATTTATAAACAAAAGTATAACATTTGCAACCTCACATGTTTAAGAGTTTTGGGCTTAAACGGCCGGCTGATGATCATGATGAAAACTGTGATTACACATTTTCACGCTGAAGAAGCCCATCGTAAACATGAATATAACGTCCGGATGCTTCAGTTTCCACAGACCACGGCAACAGATCCCGGAAAGCATCTTTTCAGCTTCTTACATGTTTGTTGTCATTTGGGTGTATTTTCAGGACCAAAAATAAGTATTTTCATAACAACACAACTCGGGATAATCTTCAGCACTCTCTTACAATATTATCTAAATCCACGGGGCGAATTACGCCCTACAAAATTGACACACCATCTTGATTGAAGCCTCCCTGACTGCCGTAAGCCCGTCCCTTTCCTTTACATTCGCCGATCCGCGCGAGGAAGCGAGATATCACTGATTTATGGCCGCGTCCTTAATCGTATCGGCTTACTTAAGAGATACGAGGTATTAACTTAAATTGAAGGCATTTTGGGAAGGAAATGTTGCTATTTTTAGGCCCTGAAAGCATCAATTTTTCAGTATTTTATACAATTTTTGGTCCTGACATTTTTTTATCCTTCATTTTTTCCACAGATTAGAATTAAGGAAAGAACCTTCAAAATAGTTTAAATTCGTCGGGATATTCCCAACCTTTAAACAACCTCTGGTATGGTCGAGTGGATAATGCGTTAGTACTCGAATTTAAGTAATTAAAAAAGTTCAAATCCCGTCGTGTCTTATCGATCTTTTTTTTTTGATCGTGGTTCTATAATCTATAATCTATAATCTAAGTTGCAAAGGATATATTCATTTAAAGCTCTCAGATGTATGCCCACAAACCAACAAGTGTAGTTCGCGCTTACAAATGCTGAAAGTGTACTTACAAATAAAATTCAACAGATGTTATTAAATTATTATTGTTTATAATAATTTATTAAAGTTACAAATAATGACTTGTTGATCAATGATGGTAATACTTCTTTCTGGCCAGGCTAAACAGGTTGATGAATTCCATTCCTCTTCACAAAGTTTGTAAAACATTTGACTCTTGAATATTTGAAGTTCATTCCCTTTTGATTTAACTATTAAGAATGTGAAAAAATATATCCTTTCATATCATCATCATCATTGACGCTTCAAATCGGCGTGGATCTCGGATTCCTCAGAGAGTTGCGTTAACATTTATTTCTGCATCCCCTTTCGTAATGAATTAAAATCAAAATATCGGCAGCGTTTAATCAGCCTTTATTAGAAATGAGAACTTATACTTCAATTTAAGGTGTTGGCGAAAGGTCGGTCGAAAATAAATAGGTTCTCCCCGCCACATGGTACTCATTTGATGATAAAGCAGAAATAGTTTGCACTATGTATGCAGCTTATTTGTTTATATAATATTTTTCGTTTGAGACTGTTCACAGTAGGTACCTGCCTATAAACTTAAACATTTTCTTAGCAAAACAGTTCTAAATTAAAATTTTTAATCATCTCTTTGTTTTGTGCCAGAGTCATTATTATTACAAAGTCTTCAAGCAACACCGCCGGTTGTCTCATTGAAAAAGTTATCAGGAGAACAAGAAACTCGCGGCGGAGGCAGTCTAAAATATCAAGTCATTAAAAGGCATCCGGCCCCGTGAACACAACGCATAACTCTGAATAATAACAGCCATAAAGAACAGCGGTAATATCTATAAGTTATCCTCATTTATTCATGCGATCCTGATACCCAGTTTTCTTTCCTTCCTTGATAATGCCGACTGGGACAACAATGTTCTATTATTTATTAGTATGCAACTCAATACTTTCTTTTTTAGCAAATAGGTAATTTGTTGCAAAAAAAAAGTGGTTATATCAACAATGTTATGGAGTGTAACAAGTTATATAATTTTTCCTCACTGTTGATTAACCGTCATACCGTATTTTCTATTGTGTCAGACATTTGATACGTATATTTATTCATTAACATTTATTGAAATTGTATAGTCCTTTATATTTTGTTGTGTACAATGTATGAGTGTAGCCCAATTCTAAAACGAATATCAAGACAATTCTACGATCTTAAATTGGTTCCAGTTTTGATGGGCTAGGAATTTTATTCCTTCAGAATAGTCGTGCAGAAATAAAAATTAAAATGACTATTAAAAAATTCCGACCACCCAGGACGGTAAGACAAAAAACAGAAACAGTTATTGAACAAAAAGAAAGCACGAAAAAATAATTATTTTATAGACTGGCGAGACGGTTTTCAAAATGAAGTTTGATTTGTTAGTAAGTCTCTCATTTTAAATACACATGAGCGAGTGTAACATCTAAAATTAAATAAGATTTATAACTAAACTTAACTAAAAATAAATGAACCGCATCTTGGTTACAAAAACTAACCAATTAAGGTTGATTTTGTACCGCCCCTATTTTTCACGTACAGGAAAAACGGTTTTAAAAGTTACCCACAAAAATGCCTGGAATTTTCGCTGAAAGTATCAGGAGACCATGAAGCTGCATGAGATATCTCAGTTTTGGAGGCGCCGGTCTAATACACCACCTGCCAAGTCGCCAGGGGACAGCGTTCTTTTCCCCCGAAATTTACAACGGAAAAGATAATGAAAATGGTTTCGCATAAAGGAGCTTTGTGCACGATCCGGGGATAACAGATTGCAAATTTGTTCTGCGAACTTACTTGTGTACATATTTTATGCCCCGCAGGAAAAAAACCTACTTAAACTCACACCCTTATATTATTTGTACGGCAGCGCAATATGAGATTGCATTCAACTTTTTTTAAAAGAATACTTACATTTTTTAAGTCATAGTATTACAAAATAATCAGGTAATAAATATTTTTATTAATAAAAACATAGGTTGCATTCTGCTTGTTTTTTTATTTTGAAAATCAGTTTCTTTCTAATTATCAACACGGATGCTTTTTGACAATTTCACACTTTTCTTTCTGGATTCGTCAATCTATCTTATCCTTGTAAAAATACCTTTTGTGAAATTTATTTACTTCACAGAATACTCGTAGTTTATGATTTTTTTTGGTAGGTACAATGAACTGAACTATTTACCATAGTAAACAAACTGTAATTTTTTGAAAATTTCTTTTAACACTCCATAAAATAAAACATTTAAATAAGTTGAATTAAATAAAAATTAAAATAATTTTGTAGGAAAACTGAAAGTCTACGCTGAAATAATATGAATTTTCCATCAAAAGAAATTAATTGGTATCTTCAAACTTCAATCTTTACAATGTCTTGTAAAATGGAAATCTGAAAACTTAGCCTGTAAACAAAATAATTGTTATATTCATGCTCTGAAACCACTCAAATTATTTTCGGAGAAATTGACTTCGTTATTGTACAGCACCCAAAGTATAAAACTCTACGTCTAAGCTCAACCACAGCGTTTCACCAAAAATGCATTGAACCTTAAACACTCGCCAGAGACACTGTTTAAGTTTTTATGTATTTTTTTGTAAATGCCTTGGTTGACTGAAGACGTAAAGTTTTATACTTGGGGTACAGAAATATTAAACGCCGGAGTTGTTAAAAAAATATTACAAAACTTTTCAACAAAATTTATTATGAGGAAATACAACTCTTGCTAAGCTCTGCTTACCAGTGTTGATAATGGGCTTGCGAATTTGGAAAGTATTTTAAAACTGTTGTAAAAATTGTGTCAATTTTTGTTTTTTTTTTTACAATTATTCCTTAACTTATAGATAGGTTAGTATGAAGCTGAACACAAATGCTGTAATTTTTCCGATTTCAACCCTTTTTCAGGGAAGATCAGTAAAAGTCGCAGGGTTTATGTTCATTTAGGTTTAATTTGTAAGTACAAATGCAGCATTTGTAAGCGCAAATTACACATGTCTGTTTGTGGGCGTGCATTTAATATGATTTTTTTTTTTTTTAATATTTAAAACATTGAAATGGTAAAACATGGTTTTCATACACTTTATTATTTTTGTTTTTGCTCGAACATTAAAAATTTAAATGAATTTGGAATTTTAAGTGTTTATATATCTTTGCAACTTAGGCTATACATTATGGAATATATTGACTCTGAGAGTATTCCTGCTTATAGCTCAAGGTCTCAGCCTAAATCTTCTACAACATTTGAAGATACGAGGTTTATCTTTTACTTTTACCAGATATCAAGTATAGAATTGATATAGAATTTTATTTGCTTAAAAAAGTATTCATATAGATATAAATAAAGCAAAAATAAAATACACAGTTTTAAGCATAACAAATAACTTGTATACTTTTACATTTATATTATGCATAAATTTGTTCAAGGTACAAAATTTAAGTGGGGGCATTTGAATAAACTTTTACTGACTTTTTGACCTCTGAGGGTGAAAACCAAAAGTTAAAACAAAATCTCTGAGTCATCGTCCAACTTCGCTCATTAGCCTTTTCATATAATATTCCTGACTTGGACTTATAACATTAAAAATACATGCCGCCCACTCCTTCAGTAAGTTTTCATTTGTGTTTCACCAACCTATGACCAAGCGGGTCAAGACGGTAATTTCGACTAAAGCTAGACTTCCACTTTCCAGGAGCATGTTGTGGTAATAACACGACACAGCTCTACAGAAAAGGAGCTGAAAAAAAATCATTAATGCTAAGTCTTTATTTGTTTTATTTAGCTGGATCTAATTCATTGTTTGTATTCCTTAACCTCTAGGTTGGTATGACGCTGACCACCCATACTGTAAAAAATGGTTAACTTTTTTGCGAATTTCACCCCTGTTTCAGGAAAAGTCAACAAGAGTTGCAGGGCTTATGTTCATTTGTGATTGGGTTTTTATGTTGTAAGTCCACATGCGGCAAGTGTAAGCGCGAATTTAACTTAGGTTATTATTATTATTATGTTGTTTAAAATAAAACGGTAGTTATTTACATTTTATAAGCTCAGAATCACACATATCTTTCAGCAGGCTAAACGAGGATCAAACCAGCATTGTTTGATTTCAAACATAATGGGACTTTCCCCCTTACGATGAATTTAGTGTTTTACGACCAAAAAATTATGTGTCATTAAACATGTAAAGTGATTTTTACACATTTTTAAGAATTGAATTAGTTCAATACAAACAAATAGATTGGCGTCTTGGATAGAGAAAATGTTTCAATACATAAGAATCACTATACCAAGTTTATTGTAGAGGAAATGTTTCCACAGATTTTTTCTGTTGATAGAAATGGCGACAAATACAACGAAACAAAAAAAAAATGGAAATACATCGGTGGGGAAGAGTTTTCATTATGAGACTGATTGAAACGATTCGCGAGAAAGAAGCGCTGGAATTTTTTCCTCTCACTCGTACCGCGTTAATTTTCCCATTCGAAAGGCTACATCAGAAACAATTACATTTCTAGATTCAGTCGATTCTCTACGGGCTACAAGTTGTACGCAACTTTCCTCGAAGGTTCTTATTTTTCCCGCGTCAGATCGAATAATATAAAGGGGGGAGTTCAACATAACATTGTATCATTTGGGTTTTTTAAAACAAAGATTTTAATCCAAGATTTTTTTGTCGAAAATGAGATAAATACATGGAAAACACGAAATAGCATAAAAATAAGAAAAACGCTATTTTTTTTATTTTTGAGAGAAATTGAACATTGTCGTCTGGTCCGAATGTGATTAGGGTCGTAAGCAACCAATAACAAAGTATTTGTTTACTTTGGCCTTATCAAATCAGCCACGTTGCATTAAAATGTTTCTGTCTTTCGTGCTGAGACCATTTTACCACGTGTTTTTATATCAAATTTGCGTAATAAGGCTTAGTAAAACTAACTCAAGAAGGGAATGTAAATGGTTTAGCGTTTGACTGCAGAAACGTAGAAGGAGCTTTCAAGTACCTTCTCATTATTGAGTAATATTTTTTTATATAGTTTTAATTAACTAAAAGTTATTTGTACTGTATTTAGCTTGCAAATAAATATTTCTTACAGAAAAAAAGTCTTTGGGTATTTGGATAAAACGAAGAGAAAAAATAGCAAACTTGTTTTGCAGAAAAAAAAAATATTAGACGTCTGAAATGTATTGTTTAAATTCTTGCATTTTTCTATGAACACAAATCAAATAGAAACCTGTTGGCTCCACAAAGGTGAATGTAATGCAATTCTTAGAATATATTTCATTTTATTCGATTTTGAACATCCTCAACGTAACAGAGGAGCGTTATTATTTTGATTGCCAATTACAGTCAGGTTAATTGCCTATACCTCTGTCTGCTACGTAAGAAGTATTGACACCTGATGCCCGGGGATCTTCCATCTCTTCAATAAAACTTCTCTTAACTTAACCATAACGTTAACCGAACAATGTATAGAGACTCATACAGCACCTTTTCTGAGAATTTCAGTTTACGTACATTTTTTGTGAACGCTTTGGATGAGTTTGACAGTTAAGTTGAATACTTGGAGTAGAGATTGTATCGGGAGAGCAGTAAACACTGAGAGGTCAATCTCACTGAGTGACTCTTCAAATAAATCGATTAATTATAGAGTACCCTGGATTCTGGAAAAGGTGAAACAATTGGTTTAGTATAGGCTGAAAATCAAGCCAAAATAAAATTGATTTAGTGAACGCATTACCTAAAATGTTTAGTTACCTTTGTGTTTCATATATATTTTAAACCAATATTAAATAGTATGGAAAATCAAGATTCATAGAAGACACATTTTTAATTTAGTTAAAAATAAGTTTGTTGTATAACCACTAAAAGTTCTTTAGTAGTATCATTAAAAAGTAAAGAAAAGTTCTTATTTTTTTCATCGGAAAAAATGTACAATTACGTGAAGAAAACTAAATACGGTATATAAATTTACAAATGATTGTGTATTCACGAAATTTTTAGTTTGAAGGAAAATCAAAAAAAAAAAATCAATAATCAAAATACAAAGCCATTGAAACAGAAAGACATGAATTATTTTGATAAAAGCGCGGCCCATTGAAAAGTCTACATTGTTACGCGTGTCATACAAACTCTCTGTCGCACTCGAGAGTTAAAATAATTACCGCTCCACTCTCTTACTGGCAAACAGTATTAACATTCACACACCCGTAATCTTTGTTAGCAGCTAGTAGGGAACACCAAGCATGAATACCGGGATACCGGTGGAAGAATTAACATTTTGACTTAGAACCTTCACTCAGAGTCATCATGAATATCAATTTGCATTCCACGATCCTTTTTTATATTGTCGTTTTTCAGCTTTCGTGTCCCAAAATTGGCAAATAATTAACAATAATCTTAAGCCGATTCAAAAAATTCATAAAAAAAAAATAGAGTTCATATTACATATATTAAGCTCATTTTTTAAATAAAAATCCAAGATCGTAGCCTTTTAAGTAATTTTGTTTTTTAAATGCTTAAATCATGATACCTACTCTTTAGCCGTTGGGTCAATATTATGAAGTTTTCATCGAAAAGCTTTTAGTAATTTGATTTATAATTTTCAAACTCTGCCAGCGTCTGTAAGCTAGTACCTTGAAAAAAATATTCATCAACTAAAATCATAAAATTTTAAGTAAATACGATACATAATATGAGATTTGCTTTATAAAGCTGAAGATGAACTCATTTGGGTTAGCTATAAAAAATCATTCATGCTTAAATAAAATGTTGATTATGATAATTTTAAGTACAGTTATAAACGCATGCACGACTAATTAGCCTTTGCGTATTTTTTTGTGAAATTCCATGTGTCTGGATACCATGAGATTGAAATGGTTCAGTTCGATAAAAACCGGGATCGAAATGATGATGTGACATCGTATTCTCTAGTCGCCACATTCTGCCCCCCTATGTCACAAGCAGACACTTCCACGCTCGTAGAATGAATCGCCGACAGAGAGACGAAAGCAAAACTTGCGCCATAAAGTTATACAACTAGATTCTCGTATAATTTCGTTGAAATCGTAGAACAGCTGTACTGAGTACCTACATGCTAACCCCTTGGCGTTCATATTAACATTTTGACATAGAAAAAATAATTGAATAAAGTGTCTTGCTAAAACATGTGTTTTTACAAAAACTAATTTTACATGTTTAATTTTTTTACATTTCAAATCCTGGAACATAAACTTTTTGAAGCATTCGATTAGGTTCTACACTCTACATGCAAATTTTTCGGGGATCAAGTGGATAGAATTTGCACAATATGTGCAGCTTAGTTGCATAGTTGCGTATAAACTATTTATGGAAATGCTCATCTCTCATCGCACAAGTCTCCAATATAATATATCCCTTCTCGTAATACTTAATAAGATGGATATCCAAAGTTAAATTTTTCAACTGATGGAAAACCTTCCCGAGATCTTTGAATTAAGAACATGATAATTATTCAACATCTAATTTTCAATACCATTACCATTTAAGATCGATTATAATAATGGCAATTCTAATGAATGATTACCTCTTTGAAAGAGATTTAAGTGATTGCCAAACCATTTTTTAATGAAAATATTTCATCTCAAAGAAATTTGAGTAATTTTAGTTATTTCCTTTTTAATGCGTTTATCCAACGTTGACAATATAACGTATTTTAAATTTGAAAATAAAAATAAAACCCTTTTGTTTAAGGTGAGCAGTATCTCATCTTTGAAGGAGACATTATAATGCAGCTAGTCTGATATAAATCATAAATATTTTCACACACAGAATTTCATGAAAAAGTTTTAATTAATGGAAAATCGCGAATCTCACACTTTTCAAATTCCAGCACCCCGAGGGTGGAGTGAGACTTAATATATAAGAAGGAAAAGCGAAAAAAAAACGAAGCTGCACGAAACTTTCCAAACTATAACACTGGCAGTCAGTGGGAGCCTTTATACCTGATGCTTGTGAAAATATTTAAAATTTTAATTATTCAAGGTGTTTGAAGTTTTCGCTCTTTCTCAAGGCGATGAAAAGTTCATAAGTTATTATTATAAGAAATTAAACAATGCAGCGTCGGAGTATTTTTTCACGTTTTCTTTTATGAAACGGCAGTGTTAATTAATCTTCGCCAAAGAATCACTTTTTTATTTTATTTTATTTTTGACTGACTGTGAAATCAAGATTGTTGAATTATGTTATTCTTGTGTGTTGTGATTCATAAACAAAATAAATAAAAATGTGTTTTTGAAGGCAAAAAATTCAAAAGTTTTTTCATTTTTTTTTTTATAAATTCGAGAATAAAAATGTAATTTACTTACCTGTCATTGCCCGATTAGAAACAGGTATTTGCATAATTTTTATTTTACATGAATCATTTATTGATAATTATCCGATGAAATGTGTTATCACCTATAGAACACGACGGGACTCGAAATTGTTTCTAAAACGCTTATTCGAGTTAAATGCATTTCCAGAAGATCATCAGTTTTTGGAAAACACAGAATCGGGAAAAAAAGTCGTAAGCATTGGTTAAGTTAATCAGTGTCAAATGACATTAAAATCACAAAGGCCAACAATATTTTTTATTAAAAATAACTAAATGGACGTACTGAAACAATCTCTACACTGAAAAAAATAATCCAAAGTACATTTACAGTAAAAAAATATTTTATGGTATATTTATATTACAGTTTAGAGTTTACAGTCCTTTACAAAGAAAAATAAAATAAAATATGAGGTATTATAAACACCAAAAAATAAATATCAACACAATGTTAACAATTCATGCAAATTAATATTTTAAGCCAAAGCACGGCGATAAGAAAAACGCATATTAAAAATAAAACAATAGCCCACAATCAGGTCGGCCATATTTTTCCAGTTATTCATAAAATACTTTAATTAAAAGTTATTAATATAATGCTATACTAACCCAACGATGTTCCAACAACTGTGCACAGGCTTTTGTCGCCTAAAACGTGTGTGAAATCGTCTTGTTCCAATTATAAATTATGGTTCCTTTTATTATCTCTATCTATAATTTTGTTTGCAAAGATTCTTTCTTCTTAATCCTATACCTCATTACTGAGGGTTGTGACCCTTGTGGAAGCAACCAATCTTCTCCAGCTCTCCCTCGACTGCGCTGCCCGCAAAGCTCCAACTACCGAGGTGCCTGCTGCTGTCTTCACTTGATCGGTCCATCGTGTGGGGGATCTATCTCTTCCTCTCTTCCCCTCCAAGTTACCGATCACAACCATTCGTTCCAGGCTATCCTCATTGCCACGGACAACGTGTCCGAAGAACTGAAGAATACGGCGTGTACACATGTTGGCCAGAGTCAAGCCATCCAAACTCAGCTCCCGACGAATGGACTCATTGGTGCGTCTAGCCGTCCATGGGATTCGAAGCATGCGCCTCCAGCACCACATTTCAAAAGCATCAATTTTTCTTCTTTCTGCTGCTTTTATGGTCCATGTTTCAGCAGCATAGAGAAAAATAGAGTGGACCAGACTCCTGACAAGCTTAATCTTGGTGCTGTTACTCACACCCCGGTCTTTCCATATTTTGTCCAGCTTAGACATGGCACTTTTGGCAATGGCGATACGGCGTCTAATTTCTCCTTCGCAAGATCCTTCGTTACTAATTTGAGATCCAAGGAACTGAAACTCGTTTATGATCTCCAAACCTTGAAATGAGTTTCCCAGATCACCAAACTTTTTTGATCGATCTATGATCATGATCTTGGTTTTACTCTGGTTGATCTCGAGTCCCAGTGCCTTGCTCTCGGTCTCTACTCGTTTAAGGAGATCTGCCATCTCTCTCGGGTTTTTGGCCAAAAGTGTTGTGTCATCCGCATATCTTAAATTGGACAGCTTTACGCCACCAATAGACACTCCTCCATCCCATTGATACAGAGCCCTGCGCATTATGTATTCCCCATATATATTAAACAGGTCAGGGGAGAGGATGCATCCCTGTCTTACACCTTTTTCTGTGGGAAAACTTGTTGTGTTCATGCCATTAATCCTTATGATTGCCTTACTTGGAGTGTAAAGTCCGTGGATGAGTTTTATCAAATGGGATGGAACCCCCATTTCCTTGAGAACTTTCCACAAATATTCCCACTTCACGCAATCAAAAGCCTTCTTGTAATCAATAAAACATAAAACAACTGGCGTCAGGAACTCTCTGCTCTTTTCAATAATCTGACGGACTACACTTGTTGGTTTGTGGGCATACATCTGAGAGCTTTAAATGAATATATCCTTGCAACTTAGATTATAGATTATTTGTAGTGTTGGCAAGACTGACTATTTGGAATATTATTCAGATTTGAATAATTGATGTTCCACTGTCGATAAACAAGAGACCGGACAGTTGAACATCGACCTTCTTGTTGTGAAGTGACATATTGATAATGGAAAAGAAAGAAATGGAAAAAGACTTTAAACCACAAGCTATTTCGGTAAATTGTCGCTAAAGCGCGATTACTCATCTGCGAGTATCGCAGCCCATTTTTTTCATCGGTGGCTGTAGAAAGAAAAAAGCCCTTGAAGTGCTACAGGTGCGGAGGTCCGCACATGATAAAAGACTGTTTGAAGCGTGGGACGGACACTACCGTCACCTGCTGGGCCTGTCAGGAGTCTGGCCACGTGTTAAAGAATTACCCAAAGAAGGGACAAAGAACCATCACATAGAAGATAGAGACTTTGATGCCGTGTTCGATAGAACACATGGACGCTGGAAAGTTGCATGGAGGTGGAAGGTGGGGCCGCCAGAGCTAACCAACAGAGTCGCCACGTATAAAAATAATTTTGATAAACCAAGTAAGGAAGCCTACGAGGACGAGGTCCAGCGATGGATTGAGGAGGGCTGGTTGAAGCCGACTTCAAATCAGGCGCAAGCAGGATTGCTGCCTCTGATGGCGATCGTCCAGGCTAATAAACATGTAGAAAGTCGGCCAGGTGTTGATGCAGCTGCATGCGATCAATCGTTGCGAGAGTGGCGGCGGATGGCAGAGCCCCTCGTGTTGGTGGACTTGAAGTCTGCTTACCTTCAGATCGAGGTGGACGAAACTTTATGGCCGTACCAGACGGTGAAGTTCCGAAATCAGACTTATCACTTGACTCGTCTCGGGTTCGGGCTTAATTGTGCGCCGAGAATAATGAGTCGGATCCTTGACTATGTTCTTAGTTTGGACGAGGCAGTTGCTCGGGGTACTGCTAGTTATATTGACGATATTTTGGTGAGTGAATGTGTAGTCAGTGCGCAGAGGGTGACGGAACATTTGAGGAGGTATGGCTTGGAGGCTAAGGTTCCGCAGGCGCTGGATGGCGGACGTGCCCTTGGGCTGGCAATCGCGCGGAGAAGCGATGGCCAACTGGAATATCGACGAGGGAATGAGCTCCCTTCACTTGGGGATAAGGCTCTTTCGAAGCGAGAGTTATTTTCCATTTGTGGTCAGCTTGTGGGCCATTATCCGGTGTGTAGTTGGCTGCGAGTAGCGTGCAGCTATGCTAAGCGTGTCGGTGAAGGCGAAGGTTGGGAGGATCCTGTTGGCGCAAAAGCAAATGCCTTCATTCGTAACATTGTGGCAAGAGTGCAGTTAGAGGATCCAGTGCGTGGTATTTGGAATGTGCCATTAACTACCTGTGGCAGAGTTTGGACAGATGCTAGCTCTCTGGCGGTGGGAGCTGTCGTCGAGATTGAAGGCGTTGTAGTAGAGGATGCAGCATGGCTTAGAAAAGGTGCCGATCTAGCCCACATCAATATCGCCGAGTTAGACGCTGCCATTAAAGGTGTTAACCTTGCTCTCAAGTGGGGTTTAACTAAACTTGAGCTTATGATTGACTCCAAGACGGCCGAGCGGTGGTTAAGGTCAGTCCTTGTTGGAGATTGTCGAGCCAAGGTGTCAGGAACCAGTGAGATGCTGGTCAAAAGAAGACTTGGCCTTTTCAGTGACCTCACTCGGGAATGTGCACTGGAGATCACCGTTACTTTTGTGCCGTCGGAGAAGAATAAGGCTGACGTGCTGACTAGGGTGTGTCAACGGTGGCTGGCAAAGGAGTCACTGGCATGTGTGGCCAATGTGGAGAGTCTTCACGCTATGCATCATTTTGGAGTTGATCGCAGTCTTCAGTTGGCCAAGATGGTCGATTCCTCAGTGACAAGGGCTGCGGTTGAAGACTGCGTGAGAGCGTGTGAGCGATGTGCGTCTATCGATCCAGCACCTACAACGCACGAAGAAGGAGTATTGTCTGTTGAGAAGACTTGGAGTAGACTGTCAGTGGATGTGACGCATTATGGCAAAAGCCGATTCTTGACTATTGTTGATTGTGGTCCAGGACGATTCGCCGTGTGGCGGGAGATTAAAACGGAGAGCGGATGTGAAATTTCTGGCAACCTTGACGAAGTGTTCCGAGAACGTGGTCCACCTGACGAGCTATTGATGGACAATGGCACCGCATTCCGCTCGCAACAGGTTACGGCATTGTGTGAGCGTTGGGGAGTAGCGCAGCGGTTTCGAGCGGCCTATCGCCCATCTGGAAATGGAATTGTCGAGCGTAACCACCGAACAGTAAAGCGAGTGGCAGCCAGAAGTGGTATATCCCCACTGATGGCAGCTTTCTGGTATAATTTGGCTAGTGAGGGGACACGGGGCCGAGACGCGCCGTCGTCAAGTGTCTACTCATACAAATGGCGGCATCCAGCGTCCTTACCAGTGGTGAAGGAAACGGAAGAGTCGTGTCGTTATCGGGTGGGAGATCGGGTGCTGGTGAAGCCTCCAGGAGCGCGCTGCACCACAACCTGGGATAGAGGTCATGTTGATGCCATTGTTTCAGATAATACTGTACAAGTGGATGGTATGCCAAGACATGTGCTGGATCTGAGGATGGCGCCGGGAGATGAGCTGATTGTTGATCAGCCATCATCAGAAAACCTACAGCTTTTGTCAGAGTTGCCCCCATTAGAGCTGGATCCAAGACCTCAGAGAGCAAGAGTGAAGCCGCGTTGGCTCCACGACTATGTTTAATGATGGTAACATCATGGGGGCGTGTAGTGTTGGCAAGACTGACTATTTGGAATATTATTCAGATTTGAATAATTGATGTTCCACTGTCGATAAACAAGAGACCGGACAGTTGAACATCGACCTTCTTGTTGTGAAGTGACATATTGATAATGGAAAAGAAAGAAATGGAAAAAGACTTTAAACCACATTATTATAGAAGGCCTTAATAGGTCCAATTGGTATGTTTATGATTGGAAAACGCCTGAAAATTGTAGATTTGAATTTATTATATACATGTTTAGCCAACGCTGTAATTAGTGGATGGAATTACTAAAAAAAGTTTGGTTATAACTTTCGCGTGACATGAAAAGTGCTGCACGATAAATTACATTGGTGATATAAAAAAATCCTGAAAAAATGTGACACGTCGTTAATTTCGTGAAAAAGCGCTGTCGTGCAGTCCACCCGTAAAAACTGCAATAATTTTGAAATAACTGGACCGAGCATGGCCTTGATACCACTGTACGGAGCTTTTTAATGTTCCCAGCACTCGTGGTGATGTAGTTAATACTGTTCACACGTAGCACGGAGCTTTTATAACGCTGCGTCATGCCTTTACATGGCAGAGCTTTCGTGGGAGCTTTTTCATTTCGTGGCGTCTGGTTATCTATCACATTTTGTCCAAACATGATGAATGAATTTATTTTTTCTGAGCTTTATTATCACTTTCAAAAATATGATTTTAAAAATATATTCGACATAAAACTATTTAAACAGCTTCGCCTCATTAAATCTTATGATAATTTACTCTTTTGTCTAAAACGATAAAACGTGTTATTTTCTCAGTACTCAAAAGTTGACGCATTTGTTATGACATAAACTGGTACGAATATTTTATCAAAAAATGGAAACGTAATGTGAACAAATACACTTTTTATGCAATAATGAGAAGCTATGATATCATTCAGGAAATAAGAAACCTATATAGAGCAAAGGATTTGTTTTTAAACTCTTATACTATCTTTTCAAACCATTTTGTTCCTGTGTTCCCGATTAGTTAGATTTTTTTTATTCAAAAATTTTTTTGAAATACAGCTTCCCACGTTCGTGCCAGAAATGCTGACTACAACCAAAAGCGAGCGTGCTCTTGGTCCGACTGGCCTATAACCGTAAATCAACCCGCAACACAACCTTTTGAACTTAAAATGTAATTCCCATTGATTCCCATCCCCTGTTCTCACATACAGAACTCCACTAGCGGAATATAAAATGTTCAGCGTAGACCTTCTTACACTCGGCGTAGACCCTATATAAAACTCGTCGTCATTTATTTTTCATTCTTAATTTTTTGTTTTAAAGTCCATACGGTAGAAATGGATTACTTAAGAAGTATGATTGGAAAAAGACGGAGTGATAGGGTGAGGAATGATTTTGTTAGAGAGGAATGCGGTGTAAGAGAAAGTGTGAAAGTAAAGATTAAAAGAAGTATACTTAGATGGTTTGGACATTTGGAGAGAATTAATGAGGAAAGAATGACGAAGAAAGTATATGCTGCAAGAATTGATGGATGTCGTGGAAGAGGAAGACCGAGAAAGGTATGGATGGACCAAATTTTCGAAATAGCGAGTGAATGGGATATCCAGAGTCATAATAAAAGGAGAGCTTGTATGAAAAAAGTTATGACTCTGGATGAAATGAAAGAAGTATGCAAGGACAAGAAGAAGTGGCGGCTAATCTGCAATGCTGATTTTTAATGTTGGTTTATTGGCTTGCTACATTTTTTGCATAAGACATTTTTTACTTTTTTTGTATAGATTTATTTTTAAGGTTTTGTTGTTTTCTTATAATTAAATGTTATTTATTACTCGTATTCCTTGACTTATAGGTTGGTATGAGGCTGACCACCCATACTGTAAAAAATGGTTCACTTTGCCAATGTCACCCCTGTTTCAGGGAATGTCGGAAAGAGTTGCAGGGCTTATGTTCATTTAAGGTTTGGATTTTATTTGTAAGTACACAATCAGCATTTGTAAGCGCGAACTACACGTGTTTGTTTGTGGGCATACATCTGAGAGCTTTGAATGAATATATCCTTGCAACTTAGATTATAGATTATAGAAGCAAGATAAAAAAAGTTTTAAAAGTATTTTTATTAGCATTGTGTATTTTTTAATACATCAGAAAACGATCCGTCCAAAATATTACAAAACTTACTTACTTTACATATATTTTTTTTAGGATTTGTAATATCAAATGAAAATGTTGTATTTTGTCAATAATTGATTACGATTTATTTATTTTTTTACTACGCAAAGTCAAAATCTATCCTTGTTTCAAATATTTTATTTATAAAAACCATATGTAATTCTTATCTTTATATGTAGCAATGACCAGCCATTCCTTCACCATTTCCTTCCTTCTTTACATCAAACATCAACCTTCTTAAATTCCTGCCACAACAGATCTTTCAATATTTATTTTTAAATTACTTTAAAAATATTTTGTCAACAGCTTCTGCTTTCGCATGAAGACAACTGGCCAGGTAAAATAGGTTGGTGGATTGCATTCCTTTCCACAAATCTATTTTAAAAAAAAACAAAACAAAAAAACATTTTCTTTATTTCTTATTAAACGGGTACCTCATAAAATAATCATCTACGCTGGGTAGCAGGGTTGTCCCAATAGCCCATTTTCGAGCGGCCCATCGATCTTTTGCTCCACCACCACTTCGGTCGCCGGCTATCGAGAGGGACATAGCTCATGTGGCTACACCTTTTATACCAGGGTGTGCTTTATGGCCTCTGGCTACCCTCTATGTTACTGTAATGTAGCCTTTCTAAAAAACAGGGATCACAAAAACAGGTTTTTATGTTGTAAAAAACATGATCAAAAGGTACTACGACTTCAAAGTCTAGTGGTTTTTGTAAACAGAACACTTTTTTGTTATTTTATGTAATTCCATACCAATGATAAATGACGCTCACGTTTTTTCTTATTGGATCCATACAAAACCAATTTTCTAATTATATTCAAAATCAATTCTGCACAATTTTAACAAAGATAATAAAGTCAAACTCTCATGCTTGAAAAATATGTGTCTTCTTCATAATCCGATGAATTTAAAAGCTAGTACTGACATCGGAACAAGTACCATATTCTTCTACGTTGCTCTAGAAATTTATCTTGAAATGGTATTTTATCTCATTATATTTTCCTCATTTCTTTCCATCGAAAAAACACCTGCTTTGAAAGTAAATTAAGGTTACGTAGAAAGGGCAATCCCTAACTGACATAATGTTTTAAATATGCGTTTTAAATATGCGTTTTACATAGGCACCACTGAAAGTGAGTTTTATGCATTAGTTCTAATAGGTTGTGACAAAAAAAATTGTATTGCGGCACAAGTTATTTCCTGTCCAACCCTGTTTTCGCTTAGCCAGTGGCAGCACCCGATGCCACGCTAAGTGTTATTTGAGTTTGTATTCCTCACATTATTTTTACGTTATTCGATTTATCGCCTTTATCTGGAGCCCGTATATTTAAACAGTTCTAACCAGGGCATACACAAGCATTTGTAGTAAAATCTTTACTTCCACTGTACCTACATACTTCCAGTAAAACACTCTACGTTTAAACTCAACCCAAGCGCTTTCCAAAATTAAATGAAAACTGAAATTCTCACTAACGCCGCTGTTTAATTTTCTATTTTATTTTTTTGAAAACGCAATTGTTGAACTTAAATCGTAAAGCGTAATACTCGGGATACTATGTTATCGGTTAAAGCTTTCCAACATTTGCAAATTTAATTCGCGTAAGTGATATTATTGTTGAATTATATTTTCTGCCAGTTTTATATCCGACTGCGATACGGTATATGTAATATTTTGAAATTTTATATGAAAACTTGACTATTTGTGTTATTTTCAATGAAAATCAGCTAATATTGTTATGATTGTACTAATGATGCTACTTTATAACAAAAACTTAATCAAATGTCGGTGTTGTGGCTGAGGGGTCAAGTCGCTACTCTTGACTAGCGTTTTTACAACGGAATAAGGCTGGTTCGACTCACGCTTGGCCCTTTGACCTTCACTTCGACCCTTGTTCAACAGATTTCATTACACGCACACAAGCTTCTGCTTTCGCACGAAGACATCCAGCCAGGCTAAATAGGTTAGTGAATTTCATTCCTCTTCACAAATCTATTACAAAAAAATAAAGCTCCCACTTTCATGGACAACGTTCAATATCGGATTTGGTCGAATAATTATTTTACATTCGACCATCTCAGCCAGTTACCAAAAGTAAGTGGACGGGAAGACTACGGCGTCGCTTTGATAAAAAGCCTTGAAAGGGCTTTCCGCTCGTGGATGCGAAGCTTCGTCGTATAAAAAAAACTGCAAATAGAACGTGGATAAATAAAGGGAAAGCAATTATAATAGGTAATAGATTATTATTGTTAACATCCATAAATTAAATAAATCTATGAATACAGTAGTAGGATCATAATTAAAAAATTTGAAAAGGAAAAACTTACTAACTACCTACATGAGTTTTTTTGAACCATGAATAGCTGCACAGTTTTTAATCAATCTTTCAGAATACATTATTACTTTCACAATGTATTCATAGAACCTACTTACCATGCTGATAAAGTACTACGGTAAAATTTACTTTGTTTGAAAATACATTTTGTTTTGTTCAAACTTTTAACACATTAAAGGCACATAAACACCCTATGTAGCGTGGAGTAAACTACAGAGTGTTCCAGAAAATCCTTACAAAAATAAACAATTTAAATCCTATATAATCTAATGGCTAACACATTTGATTATCGATCAGAAAGTACAGGGTTGGATTCTCATCATAATTACCAAACTATGTAATAGGTACTAGCTGAATTCATGGCTGAGCATTGGAACTTAAACAAAAACGGCACTTTTCATATTCGAAAAAATATCACTTTCGAACAAGATCAGTAGTAACGCAACACATAACGCCACTAAGATGTACATGTGGCGGATTTTTTTCCTACTTTGTCTCCAATGGAATTTGCATGGTAAATGTGTTACCTATTTATCTTCACCATTGAGACGGCCGGCTTTACGCCAAAAACTTTTTTCCAGCTCCCCAGGGGACAGTTTTCATTTCTTCTTAAGGCTTCGTAAACGTTGCCATTATTTTTACTTTGGGTTTGAAATAAACGCATAAACGTGAAATCATCTCTGAAGCCTTTCTTGGGGGTCAAATCTAAGCCCTCTGGCATGGAACGCAAGCATTCGACCAACTGAATTTTCAACAAAATATCTTAGAATTTTTTAGTTTACAAATTATTTCCAAGAATTTTCAATATTTCATTACAAAATAGAACCGTTAATCATCAATAAAAAATCATCTGAAATTGGAGCTGATACAAATGAAGAAAAATTTCTACAATTTATACGTCGCGTAATAAAAAGATGCTAAAAGTCCAAAATGAAAACCGCTAAATAAAATTATTGTATTGTAAAATCAGAAAAAAGTTTAATACTTTCGATGCTCCCTGTGAACGTATTTATCAGACACAATCAAACTTTTTTTCAATCGTTGTTGCCATGCTTAGTGAGTCGAACAGAACGATAGGTAAATATGTACCCATACTCTCAAAGCGGGCCTCGTTCTATGTACACCGAACGTGTTTTTAGAGCTTTTTAATATGGGGAAAATTTCGTTTCCCGAAAATGTATTCAATCGAATTGTGCACAGATTTATATTGGAAATTTAAAAAATGTTTTTATGGGAAAAAAATAGATTGAAAGGTTGATGCTTGTAAAATGTCGATAGAATGGGACAGTTATTTTGAAAAATATTGTTTTATTGAAAATGCACTTTTCTTATCATTAACCAGAAAATGGTACTCACATGAAGTTATACAAATATATAAATATTGCAAACATGATAACATAAGGATCTGTCACGTACTATCAAACAAATTCATTGATTCTTGTAAATAATTTGCAATGAAGCAGAAACTCAAGTAAAAGTACATTTCTAATTAAATCTCAAAATATAATATTATATATTAAGCACCTATAGATGTTTTAAAACTAGACATGGCATTAACTGAAAAAAATTACAGTAGGTACTTATTGAACAGCTAACGGTTTTTTATCGGCGGTTAAACGTCACTCTTATGTGAGACTGCGGCCCGTATACAAATATTTGTTAGCATTTTTACCTGCAACCAAGACATGAGACGTCACAATTTTTGCCCATCGTATTTTCTATGCTTTGTGTGAAATTTGGAAAAATATTTTCAAGTATAAATTCAAATTTTCATTCAAATAATTTCAAAGAACTGAATTAACTTTAGGTCACATTTTACAAAAGTGACACTGAATACTTTAATCTTAGTATTTTTATCAAGTTCCTGATGTGTTTTATTGGTTGTCGATTCCCGGCATCCTATACCTGTTTCCAATCACTCACAGCATCCCCCACAAACACAAATAAAGCGATTGAGGCCGTTTCGGGAAGTTTCCAGTTCGGCTGCGCGCGATTTTTTAATGAAAACCCCGCCAACAATTATTCAGATGGGAAATAAGTTGGAAGAGCCTGAAAAATAAAATGTGCCCGCTGAAAAAATAATGGCTCCCTCCCCTAGTAGGTACACTTCTACCAGAGGCGGTTCTTCCGTAGAAGTCTGTAGACAAAGCATGCTCAGCCTGAAGTGCAAAAAAAAAACAAAATAATGATATAAAGTGACGAAGTAAAGTAGAAAACTGGAAAATGCGCATTTTCATGTAATATTGAGTACTTCAGTAGATATTTTATAGGATACCAATTACTCATGTGTATTAAATTTATCTACAAGTTCATTTTTTTTAGTTTTTCAGCTTAATTTATTTCAATATATTGTGTAAAACTAAATTTAAAAAAATGGCATTCAAAATCCCAGGTAGTATAAGAGTATGATGTGGAAATAAATAGTAAAATAAAGAATAATTCATACTGATAAAGTATTATTTTGCATGTGTACAGTAAAAACTTGAAACACGCTAGTGGTATTCAAACCCCCCCCCCCCCCCAAATTCCTACCCCACACCTAATAGTCGCCAATCTCTTTGGGATTCAAATTCGCCGGGAAAACATTGGACTCTCTTTAAAAAACGCGTTAGCATATCGTCCATTGAAAAAAAACACACCCACATGCGAGAACTTCCACGTTTCTACCTACATATAGTGTTTCTCCCTTATTTGTCCCCGAGAATATTTATATTGACTGGGCATCGATTCGGAAAGTAATTCTTTTGTTCGTTTCATGTTTTTTCGCACCCCATTTGCAGCTGAAAGTTTCCATCGATTTCAAACAAAGACTTGTAGTCTTGGATGAATTGTTCTTTGTATATTGGTATTTGATGTTTTGTTTTCTAATTTTAATAACTTTGTATTGAGTACGTATACTTTGTAAGTTTTTTTTGTAATATCACATCACAAAAACTAAAGTTTAACTTAAAAATTTATCAAGTAAATTTTTAACGAATTATATTAAATACCAATCAAAGGAAGCAATATTCAATGGTTGATTTAAGTAAGCCCCATTTTTTTCATGTTAAGAATTGATTTAAACTCTTCGAGCTGGATTCGAGAAGTTTAAAAAGGAGCGTTTTTTTAAAAAAATCCTGTGCGTGAGACTCCCTAGATTTCAGAGACTCCAGGGGTCTATGACACTTGTTGTAGTGCCGTAGAGGTGTTTACGATCTTGATCGTCGCTACAAAGCGCCAATACTCAAGCGAAACCCAGTTGCTGTAAGGCTGGATGGCACTTTTAGTGACCGGTCCAACCCAGCGAAGATAATTTTTTAAAATAAAAATGGTATATTTTTTGTGCTCCGTTACCAATCCGCTTTACCACTGGATTACGGACCGGCTTATACTGCACACGGTAAATGATAGTACACGGTATAGATAAAATGAAGGCCAGAAGTAAGGGCGTCGGGTGATCTACATAAAAAAGTTTCTCTTTTGCATTTTGTACAAATATCTCATAAATATTTCTAATCTTTTGAAATACAAAGTTATCTTGTTTTAATACTAACATCTATATTTTTCTTAATTGCAGGTAAGAAGCATTCTTTCAACAAACTAACAAATCTGGAAAATGGTGCAGTGAATGGTATGCCGTTTTTTTATTATTTCACCTTTGATTTTTTTTGACACCTTCTAAGTTTTGCACAAAACAATGTTCATCAGCATATTCATTAACTTTAAGGATCCTTTTCAAGTCGCATCGTTGATATTCAATACCAACTTTTTGAAATTTTATAAAAATATCCATATTTTGTTTAGTAATATTTTTTTCAGGAAAATATTTCAATTATGTCGAATATTAATTCCTTGTCGTTTAAAAAAAATCACAAGAAACATCCATTCCCTTTGAATTATGTAGAAGCTAAGCCGAAAAGACTCCTTGAATGTCTGAGATTCCCATTTCAGATTATACGTTTTTCCTCATCTTGCATTTATTCCGACGTTTCGAAATTAAATATTCCAGAAGCATGCCGCTTTATGAATTCAATTGTCCTTTTTTTTCAGACGAGACTCGAGTCTGTAGACTGTGTATTGAAAAACATAAATATTAAAATCATAACATATTGTAGATAAATGAAATAACTGTTACTAATAAATCAATACTTATACATTTTTAGTATTGGAAACTCATTCTCATTATTTTCTAAAAAGTAATATATTTTATGTGTCTATTGTGTTGGAAAGTAAAAACAACGTTTAATTCAATAAATACATTGTTACTTAGGATTATTTTAATATTCATGAGCCAGATATCTGTGATTGGATCTAATGCTGAAAGAAAAAAATTAATGATATTTTTTTTTTTATCGATTCTAACCCATGTTAAAAAATCAACGAAACTTACTCATTCCGCGAGTTAAATACAAATTTGTTATCAACTATTTTTTATGGAAAATCAGTCAAAGACATGAATGCATAAATAAACAAATATTTTTAAAAACCTCGCTACAAACAAAAACAGAAGCTACAACATGTTCTCCTCAACTGTTCAAGAGCAAATTCAAATCAAACCAAAGAGCTAATTATTTTTACTCCTGTAACCGCGTAGGTAATTCGTATTTATTTGTTGTTTCAGCGTGAGGTTTCGGTCATGCATTTAATTCCCACCAAAAGTTCTGGCGGGTATTTGCTCTCTGTGTCTAGTTACGGGAAATTTGCTAATAATTAATGCACCAGACGCTCTGCGCGCCTCTTGAATAATTAACACAAACACTGAGCGGTAGACAATGCTGCTGGGTAATAAGCGATGCCTCTTGGGGCGTGCTAATAACTGCAATCATCTTTCAATTCTTATCTTTTTCTTTCTCTTCTTCCAATATTAGATCTGTCCGTTGCAAAACTTTCTCCTGTGATGCAAAAGATCAGCTGCTTTTCCATCTTTTGCTGGACGCTGGCCGTCTGGTATTTCATGTGCTTGTAATTGTAATATTTGTATTATCTTTTAATTATTCAATTTATGTATTCTACTATAACTGTGTACTGTTTTTTCATAAATTAATGATTGAAATCACTTTTTGTCTTGTATGGTTCGGTGTTGATTTCAAAACAAAACAAAGAATATTTACAAAAACTCTTATCCTATAAACAATATGTAAACGCACGTATTATTACATAAAGTGTGTGGAATCATCACTTCGTCCAGCCACATAAGTCTACCCAGTCTACCCTTGAGTCCGTCATCACAACCATCTTTTCTAGTTTCCAATGGCTTATTTGTCAAATGTGACTTAGCCAATGCAATTTGCTAACTTTTATTGACTGGATGTCATCTGAGTCTTAATACAATTATTTTTATAGCTAAGAATTGTATATTCTTCACCAAATGGTCTTTTATTTGGCATTTACAACAAGGGTTTTGTTTACAAACCCCGATAGAATAAAAAACGTTATCTGTCGGATGAATTTAAATGCCATGTAAAGAGTTTATTTGATTTTTGACCAGGCCAGGAGGAGCCGCCTCTCCAGAAGCATTTGACCGAACACTACTAAACTTCCTAAATGTACTATCAATTGTGGTTCTTTTTGAAACCTTAAATCATTGGTTATATCTTCATTTACCGAAAGACTTGATTATCTTTCCTTGGTGTAGGGTTCAAAGCTTACCTTTTGTTCCCGTTACAAGTCTTTTCACAGGAGCACATGAGAACCCAGCAAGTGTTCCGGGCTAGGTCTCGAGTGAAGTGAGTTGTACAGTCAGCCTGCATACATATTACATTCCCTTCCGAGCCCCAAGTCGTTTGCTCTAAGTCTTTACTTAACAAATACACTGCTGCCTCATGTAAAACTTGCTGTGTTTGTCTAGAAAGGCTGTGAGAGTTGAAGAAGGAACGCAGAAAACGCAAGGAGGTAGTATAATTTGTATACTACGGTGTGGGTGGAGCAAACTAAAAGGAAAATAAGACAACGAGCTTCCAGGAAGGGCAGAGTGATATGATATTCTCGTATGCAAATAAACGTGAAATTACTTCGATGCATACCTTTTTAAAGAACGATTGTTTGATTTTCTTTTTCCGTTTATATGATGGTGTCAAAGTTGTGTTAAGCTCGTGTGTGGTCGGCAATCTTTCGAGACGGAAGAGCCAAAATTACAATTTACAAAATTTCTAAGTTTGCAAAGAGCCACAAATCTTCAATAAATAGCGTTGACGGGGGGACGGGGGGGGGGAGGGGTAGGCACGTGATTTCCAGGTCATTTTGTGAGGTCAAATGAAATGGGCAACAAAACAAATATCGACATATTGACTTTCCATATCCGTGTTTGTCTACCGGGGGGGAGGAAATATTATTGCACCGGAGCCGCACTTACGGAGGCAAAGAGCCACATGCGGCTCCGGAGCCGCACTTTTCCGACCCCTGTCCTATACCTACCAACAAAAACTGTAATTCTGTCACTTTTTCGCTAAGGGTGGCCAGAGCCTCTACAGATTTGCCTCCACTTTTCCCTATCCACACATATGTACCTCCTTCATTTAATTCATATCCATCACCTTTTTCATACATTTCCTTCTTTTACATTCGCTTCGGTTATTCCATTCTTATCCGACCATACTTTCCTCGGTCTTCCCTTTTCTCTTTTTTTCATTCAAGTTTTCTCTGTATAAACACTTTTCAAGTCTGTCATCATCCATTATTTCAGGGCATTAAAAACTTTGAACAAATTCTATAGTCATCGGCTGGGTTGCTAGAGAAACGGCAAACAAATATAGTATTGTTATTCTCAAAGCCCTCTTGTTGTATAGAAATGTTACGTTTGCCCAGTGAGAACCGAATATTTTTTCAAAATTTGTCGTTGTTTTATATCTAACGTATTTAGATGAAGAGAGGGTCATGAAAACAATTTATGCCGAGTCCATTTTAAAACATGAAAGTGTTTTGCATTACTAAAACTTTTCGGCAATATTATATAGATTAACAATAATAATAGAAAATTCCTACTAACTATTGTAAACGTCAGTGTTACTTAAAGTGACTTTAATATCCTAAAAATTCAATTAGAAGCTAATAAATTATTGTTCTATTATCTAGGTTTTTGGCAGTTACTTCGTGAAAGTTCATTTTAATGATTAAAATAAAAAACTTCTTTGTTACAATTCACATGAGTTTTTATTAAGTTTATATTTACACCTGAAGATGGGAGGTATTGCTTCTCCCGAAACCGGTAGTGTTTTAAAAAATAATAAAAACTCATGTGAATTGTAACAAAGAAGTTTTTTATTTTAATCATTAAAATTATTGTTCAGCTGCAAGTTGCACTCGAATATACGAGTACGCGTCGTTTCTTAGAAGGCACGTAGTAGGAGCACAAAGGGAGTAAAGAGGTATGCGGTACCTTGAATAAGTGCTGGAAAATGTTCCAAACCGCATTATGTGTTTGTACTGCCGTTTGTGAGAGCGGGATGCATTGAAGACGATAAAGTAGGGATGGCTTTGTGAGAGACCGCGCCGTGGCCGGAAGAAAGAATTCAGAACCGCAACCTCTTCACTTTTTATTGTATCCTAATACCTCACAATATTTAAATGCAAGTTAAAAGGTATTCTATTTGTATTTTAAAGCTTTGTCAAAAAGCCTTTTTACCGTATGGATGAATTAGAATTCATAAAAAATTTAAACAAAACAGTATTGTTATCTTTGTGTTTTTTACAGTTATTTTGGAGCATCGGCCATATACATATTGGCTAATTTGTCATTGGAAAAACGTCAACAGCATTCTAAAGAACAAGTATCTACATTCTTCAATTAAACACATTAGTAAATTTAAATTCGTTTTGTCAACTTTTGGTTGCAAGACGTTTAAAATTTGAAACTACTCGAAAAATTACTAGTAAAAAGACAAATAAATATCGTAATGATAAAACTGAATAAGTGAAGTTAATATTATATTATTTAGGTTTTTAGTAGTAACTTCGTGAAAGTTCATCTTAACAATTTTTTTTTAAATAAAAAACTTTGTTTTAATTCACTTGTGAGTTTATTTTGTAATGCACTACTAGTTTCGGTAGCGCAATATCTACCATCGACAGGTGCTACCTTAAAGTTTTTTTTTTTTAGTTTTAAGGTAGCACCTGTCGATAGTAGATATTGCACTACCGAAACTAGTAGTGCATTACAAAATAAACTCACAAGTGAATTAAAACAAAGTTTTTTTTTTTTTTTTTTTAATTGTGAAGTAACATTAGTTTCTCAGATAAATGCATTCTTAAATTTTCTCTTAAACCTTCTGTACAAAAGCTCAAAACATTTATTTAATGATCAAAATATAATGAAAAAGACCCTGACGAGAAATTGTAATCGTAAATGGAGGGTCGTAGGTTCGACTTTAAGTGGAGCACAAAATAATATACCATTTCTTCGATGGATTGACAAATTCATATTACTTTATCAAATACCGGTCACCAAAGATTCATCCAGCTTACAGCAACTGAGTCTTTCTTAAGAATTGGCTCTTTCTATAACGACGACCAGGCTCGAAGAGAGCTCCTGAGGTGTGATTTATACAAAAAAAGCGCTCACCAAATAAATCATCCTAATATTATCATTATTATGAAAGGATGATTGGTGGATTAGGAAGGCAAAAGAAAACAATGTTAGTTTAGTTAATCCTTTATTATATTACCCTTCGTCGTCGTCATTCGTCGTCGAGTTTCGATTTTCAAAATCAATGCCATCACAGCAGATGAAACACATTCATGCTCTATAGCAAATTAATTTTTGTATATATGCTGCAATGCGGCGAGCTTACGCGTGTGTGTTTACAAATGTATGAAAACTTTTAGGAATTAATCTGTTTGTTCATACTAAAAATGTATGGAACAATATTGACATCTAGCGGCAAAACGTAAAAGTTTTTTTACATTTTCTTTTATTTCATGCAAATTAAAAACAAAAAAAAAGCCAAATAAAAATGGATTTCAATCTGTAATCTAAGTTGCAAACATATATAACATTTGAGATTCATATTACATGCATTCTTACGAGCAGACATGTATAAGTTCTAATCTAATCTAAGCTGCAAAGATATATATCATTTAAGATTTATATTAAATGCATTCCCACAAGCAGATATGTATAAGTTCCCGCTTACATATGCTGCATGTGTACTTACAACATAACAGCCCATTCCAAATGAACATAAGCCCTGCAACTCTTGCCAACCTTCCCTGAAACAAAGGTGAATTTGCAAAGTAAACCATTTTTTAAAGTATGGGTGGTCAGCCTCATACCAACCTATAAGTCAAGAAAATTATTTTGTGTATTTCTTTACATAATCTAAGTTGCAAAGATACATACCATTTAAGATTCATATTAAATGCATTCACACACGCAGACAGGTACAAGTTCACGCTTACAAATGCCCAATGTGGACTTGCAAAATAAAAAAACTAATCTCAAATGAACATAAGCCCTGCAACTTTTGCCGACTTTTCCTCAAACAGAGATAAAATTTGCATGGTAAACCATTGCTTACAGTATGGGTGGTCAGCCACATACTAACCTTTTAGTCAAGGAAATTAATTTGTTTAGTTCATTAATCTAAGTTGCAAAGATACATACCATTTGAGATTCATATTAAATGCATTCCCACAAGCAGACAGGTACAAGTTCACGCTTACAAATGCCCAATGTGGACTTGCAAAATAAAAAAAACTAATCTTAAATGAACATAAGCCCTGCAACTCTTGCCGACTTTTCCTCAAACAGAGATAAAATTTGCATTGTGAACCATTGCTTACAGTATGGGTGGTCAGCCACATACTAACCTTTTAGTCAAGGAAATTAATTTGTTTAGTTCATTAATCTAAGTTGCAAAGATACATACCATTTGAGATTCATATTAAATGCATTCCCACAAGCAGACAGGTACAAGTTCACGCTTACAAATGCCCAATGTGGACTTGCAAAATAAAAAAAACTAATCTTAAATGAACATAAGCCCTGCAACTCTTGCCGACTTTTCCTCAAACAGAGATAAAATTTGCATTGTGAACCATTGCTTACAGTATGGGTGGTCAGCCACATACTAACCTTTTAGTCAAGGAAATTAATTTGTTTAGTTCATTAATCTAAGTTGCAAAGATACATACCATTTGAGATTCATATTAAATGCATTCCCACAAGCAGACAGGTATAAGTTCGCGCTTACAAATGCCCCATGTGGACTTATAAAATAAAAAACTAATCTTAAATGAACATAAGCCCTGCAACTCTTGCCGACTTTTCCTCAAACAGAGATAAAATTTTCATTGTAAAACAATCTTACAGTATGGGTGGTCAGCCACATACTAACCTATAAGTCAAGGAAATTATTTTGTTTAGTTCTATAATCTAAGTTGCAAAGATACATACCATTTGAGATTCATATAAAATGCATTCCCACAAGCAGACAGGTACAAGTTCACGCTTACAAATGCCCAATGTGGACTTGCAAAATAAAAAAAACTAATCTCAAATGAACATAAGCCCTGCAACTCTTGCCGACTTTTCCTCAAACAGAGATAAAATTTGCATTGTGAACCATTTCTTACAGTATGGGTGGTCAGCCACATACTAACCTTTTAGTCAAGGAAATTATTTTGTTTAGTTCATTAATCTAAGTTGCAAGATACATACCATTTGAGATTCATATTAAATGCATTCCCACTAGCAGACAGGTATAAGTTCGCGCTTACAAATGCCCCATGTGGACTTATAAAATAAAAAACTAATCTCAAATGAACATAAGCCCTGCAACTCTTGCCGACTTTTCCTCAAACAGAGATAAAATTTTCATGGTAAACCATTCTTACAGTATGGGTGGTCAGCCACATACTAACCTATAAGTCAAGGAAATTATTTTGTTAAGTTCTATAATCTAAGTTGCAAAGATACATACCAATCGAGATTCATATTAAATGCATTCCCACAAGCAGACATTTATAAGTTCACGCTTACACATAATGCATTTTGACTTACAACATAAAAACCCAATCTCAAATTAATATAAGCCCTGCAACTCTTGCCAATCTTCCCTGAAACACAGCTGAAATCTTCAAAGTGAACCATTTTTTAAACTATGGGAGGTCGATTTTCTTTTACAAAGGCTGCATGTTTTTATTTTACATGTTTTCCGAATTTTAACGCGAGGAAACTATGCGCAATATACACATTCACCAAATGTTAAGGGGTTGGGCTGCGTAGCAGCCAGGGGCAACGCCCCTAGTCTATATAAATCTCTATAATCTAAGTTGCAGAGATATATTAACATTTAAGGCTCTCAAATGCATGCCCACAAACAAACACGTGTAGTTCGCGCTAACAAATGCTGAATGTGTACTTACAAATAAAATTTAAACCTTAAATGAACATAAGCCCCACAACTTTTGCCGACCTTCCCTGAGACAGGGGCGACATTGGCAAAGTGAAACATTTTTTACAGTATGGGTGGTCAGCCTCATACCAACCTATAAGTCAAGGAATACAAATAATGAATAACATTTAAGTTTATAAAAATAACAAAACCTTAAAAATAAATCCATACAAAAAACTCAACACTTTCCTATACAAAAAATGTAACATAAATGAATGAGCCAACATTACAAATCAACATTGCAGATTAGCCGCCACTTCTTCCTGTCCGTACATACTTCTTTCATTTCATCCAGAGTCATAACCTTTTTCATGCAAGCCTTTCTTTTAATCATCTCAAAAAAATCTAGATATATTCAATATAATAGCCATGACACTCAAGCGCAAAACCTTCATTGTAAAAAGGCACTACACAAAGAAAAACAATAACGGTCTGTTTTATTTCGCCATGCTCTGCCCCGAAAAATACTCGGTTCCGCTAGATGGCCCGAGTTGCATTTGAAATCCCGAAGGAACAGTTGGAGAGACGACCTGAGCCGACACCGCGGTCGGGACAAATTAATTGCGGAAAATGCTGCCGGCAAATGTAAGAGAATTCTAGAGTTATTGTTATTTACCCGTGGAGTGTAACACGAACGCGGTAGACGTAAATGACTCTTATTGTGCTATGTGATCCTGATATATTCATATTTTATCGACTCACTAAAACTATGTGGGTTGATAAATTTACACTTTAAACAAGAAAAATGATTTCTTATCCTTTTTTTTAAGTTACTTAAGTACTTTTATTTTATTTTTTTCGAACGTTTTCGCCTAATAATTTGTTATCCATATGAATGATATTCTTTGGCACTTTTTCTTCTTCTCGGTCTTTCTTCGACATCCATTCCTGGACATTCTATATTATATTCAATATTTGTTGCTTAATTTTAAGAGTTAACACTGTTACAAACATCTACTTTTTACGTTATATTTTAAGGTAAATTCAAAAAGCCTGTATGTGTGAAGGAAAAACGTATTCTACTTTTGTTTTTTTTTTTAATTGTACCAATACGTATCAAATAATAACCTTGCTGTGTACATTAAAATAAAATAAAATTAATCAGTAAATTAATTGATTTTATATTCACAAAATCAGCGCGGTGTTTATATATTTTAACCATTTTTCGTTGGAAAGGAAGTTGTATACAAAAACAAGTTTAACAATTTCCTACGGTCTCCTCTTGTTGACCTCCATCTTTGGAAAATCGTCGCAAGAACCGGCCCTTTCTTAACAAATCATCAGTTATAATGAACATTTTTTGCGAATTAAAAAAAAAATTAAGTCTTAAAACAGCATTCTCATTGTAATAATAATAATCTAATCTAAAATAATCTAAGTTGCAAGGATATATTCATTCAAAGCTCTCAGATGTATGCCCACAAACAAACACGTGTAGTTCGCGCTTACAAATGCTGATTGTGTACTTACAAATAAAATCTAAACCTCAAATGAACATACAACAGCAACTCTTGCTGACATTCCCTGAAACAGGGGTGACATTGGCAAAGTGAACATTTTTTACAGTATGGGTGGTCAGCCTCATACCAATCTGATTCTATTATTTTGTTTTCATGTAACTTTCTGCCTCACAGTATTTTGATTGTTAGTTTTTTTAATTTTACTCGCTCAATCTTACGTCATCCTTGTTATTTGATTTGAAGTTTGTCATGTCTTTGAAGCAGAAGTTTCTATTTTCAAGTCAAAATTGACTGAGCCTGTTTGAGTTTTTTTTTAAAGAAAAAATGCTTTTTAACACATTTCTGCCCTTTATGCCAAAACCAACTGTAAATCTGATCAAAATTTTACTTTAAATGCATTTAAAGCGGATACCAGAATTTTTTTCCTAGTTTTATAACGTTAAAAGTCATTCAATGCACCGAATGAAGTGGTATATACACAAAAAAATATTAAACCATTAAATACGCAATGCCATTTTTTAACTATTCTTTGACTTATAGGTTTGTATGAAGCTGACCACCAATACTGTAAAAAATGGTCAACTTTACCAATGTTACCCCTGTTTCATGGTAGATCGGCAATAGTTGCAGGAGTTTAGTTCATTTTAGATTGGGTTTTTGTATGTTGTAGTTCCACATGCAGCATGGTTAAGCGTGATCTTAGCCGTATCAGCTTAGAATTTAGATTATAGATTCAGGAATCGGACAAAGAAGATATTATTGACGCAATTTTTTTTAATAGTTATGTGTTCATATTAATCGATATCAGTTTCTGTATCACTGTATGCCTATAAGAAGTCCTTACTCCGTTAGCATGTTCCGGTTGGTCCCCTCCCACCGGAACCCGGCCCCGCCTGGGGACAAACACTGCTGACTTAATTTACTGCCGACGCTTGTTTTATTACATTATTAACAACGGATGCTTTATTTTATTCGCTTCTGTTTCCGACCTTGAACTAGATTTAAATCACCCCCTTCCCTTCACACCATTTCTTACACCCGTATTCAACAATCTTACTAACACTTAAGTAACCAACACTTCTTACTCCCTTAAGCTTCACTAGCGGTTAGAATGTGTGTTTTTTACCTTTACTAAATTTTATAGAAATAAGACAATTCTATTGAAACACTGTTTTTTGCATGTGTATAATGGTGGTTAGAGTTTTTTAATTCATTGATTGATTATTGATCTAATTATTTTTTTATTGGATTGTAGATAGTAAGAGCTTCTACTACTACTGGTTTTTTTTATGTAGTTATATAATTTGTGTATTAGTTTTTAGGGTTTGCATATTAAAATTGTATAAAATTCATTTTCAATTAATATTTAGCAAAAATAAAAACAGAGATGCCAGTTGAGTTTAATATCTGGAGCGCTTGGAGTGTTAAAACATCATTTTCAAATGAGCAACTCTTCTAGTGTTCTTTTTTATATTTTAATTTGAACAATTTTTTATTCAAGTTCCTTGTTTTTTAGTTTGCTATGAAGCTGACAGCTCACACTGTAAATATTGGTTCACTTTGCCAATGTCACTCGTGTTTCAGCAATGGTTGGAGTTTTAGAATTGGTTTTCGTTTGAGATTTTGAGTTTTTATTTTATTTTGTAAGTACACATGCGGCCTGTGTCAACAAAAAGTTAAACGTCTCTGCGAGTGGGCACACGTTTTATATGAATCTAAAATGTCAATATATTTTTGCATACATAAATTTTAGATAGTGGTATGATGCAAAAGTGTAACCATTCTTAGCGTTAGAGATGCCTAAGGGAAGTGCTAGCAGGTTTCGTGAATACGGAATTCGATACCCAAGGAAACATTAAATCTAGAACCTGTACATTATAATTTTATATTCCAAGTAACAGTGAATTTTGTCTTACACAATCCGATTGGATTTACTCTACATTAAATGATAATAAAGTTAAGATGTGTCCGTTTTAATTTATTTTTAAGTTCAGGTCAAAACCTTGCAATGGCTTTATTTTAAATAAACAGAAACATTTTGAATGTGTTTACTTCCTAAATTAAAGATTGAGTCTAAGTCCTTAAAATATAACAGAAAAGATGAGAACAAGTGCTGAAAGTAATTAATGATAAAATATAACAATAACAAAATTGGATTTGAGAAAACTTATAAGTACTACAAACTTTATTTCTTGAAGCTTGTTTTTCAAGAAACTTTTCTTAGAACAATCATCAACTTTGTATTCTTACATCATTATCCGAGAAAATATTGATAAAGTGATCCAGCAACAAATAACAATACCCCTCAATAGCTCGCTTGCATAATTTTATTTCTTCACACCTTGAGTAAAAGAGTTAAAAAGCACATTTCTCGGTGTTGTCAATAACCCAAGTTTAAAACGTTGCTTATATACTCAAACATCGCGTAAATAGAAAGAGTATGAAAACTTACACACGCACTGAAAGCGCTTTTGTATATTTCATAAGATTTTCTTTGAACACGATGGTTTAGTGTTTAGGCTGCGTTTTGTACTCGGGGTAAGGAGCGCATAGTTTCATGCTATTTCCTTTTATTCCTTTGCAACACAAGCACCCTGTCGAGTGTCACGTTTTGCGCTACCTTTGCAAAAAAGGCGGCAAATTGGCAATTATTTCAGTCAGCTCAAAGAGAGATTTCCTTATTTTTAGAATACGCTTCTGTTGCACTCACAAATTGCTTAACTATGTTGTGCTTTTATTTGTGAGAAAGCAGAATATAATGGCAGTTCATAAATTAACAGATAAAGTTGTTGTACTTCTGTAAATTTAATCTTGTTCTTATCTTCTTCTTTCTTATTGTTTTTATGTAAAAAATATATAAACAACAATTGCAATGACCATTTTTTTTTACTTTGTACGTACATAACACATGTATGTGTTTATATATTTATTAAAACAAGCATTTACTAAGGACCTGTTGCACCAAGCTCCAATCAGACGAAAATCAAAATTAAGAGTGATTTCTCTCTTTCAAATCAAACAATTGATTGCATATACGTAAGTCAGCTGATGTGAATCATATTTCCTGTTCAAATTCCATCACATTTTTACCAACTTTCGAGAAATATTTAACTGAGGTCCTTACCAGAACTAAGCAATCAAATTTGATGTTTCAATCAAATATTGATTGGAGGTTGGTGCAACAGGCCTTTAATAATTTTGAAATATTTTTGTACATAGTGCTCTTTATTGCATCTCAAAGATATTTTCTTTCAATGAAGTCCCTTTGCATGTACGAACTGTTTATTTTAGTTCTTGAAATTTCATTATTTCATCAACTAAAATATCTTGTTATCAACATGAAAATTGAATACTTTAACCATGTTTTATTTCATTGACTTCGACTCTCGAGAATATATTTACCACAATTATGAAAACATGGCTTTTTATGGCTATTTGGTTATACATCCGTCGATCTTTATTTTAGAAAAAAAAAAGTTTTTTTATTAATGAATCGAAGAGTAATTCAAGTTTGCTTGAAATCAATATGTTGCGGCTAAAACGTTACAAAAATTGCCTCTACGCCACATTTTCAGATATTTTCCTAAATAACCCAGTTTTTATTATCTAAACAAGAACCTTCCTTGCGGCTTTTTTATTTAAAATAATAAGTCAAGGAATTTTATTTACCGTCATTTTATTTATTTTCTCACAGTCGGATAAAACATACAAAATATATTATTTCAGTACGGAAACATCTTCAATATGCATCAGGTAGAGTTTCTGTAAACACAATAATCTACCTCCTCCCACAGCATCTCTCCTGGTACTATTAATCCCCCGGAGTTATTTTACTTTATAATCCGTTTGCTCTTCTGTCCGCCAGATACCGCAAGGAGACCGCCGGCTTGCCTGTAAGTATATAACTTTACTTGTAAACTCAACCCAAGCGTTTACCAAAAAGTATATGAAAACTCATTCACTGCCTCTAGTGAAGGTTTCAATTCACATACATTTTTGGTAAGCGCTATGTTTAAGTTTGAACTATAAGTTTATTACTCGGGTAACTGTGCGTATCGCATCAAGTACAACGGGGAGTTTCAACCTCTTCGACTTTATGCTATCCCAGGATTAATTTGTATTAAAACGTGGAGTAATTATTTATTTTATGAGATACGAGGTAGCTAGCCATTGCTTGACAGGATGGAGCTGTTGCGGATATTTCTAAAGTTTAGAATATATGTGGGTAAATACCACGTTAAGCTATGAAACTTATTTTCTTTATTATTGTACATGTCTATAAATCAAACAGCGTACTTTAATCACAGGTAGTAAGTAATTTAGGCTCATGATAATTACTTTATTTGTAAAGAATACAGTTTCTTTTTATTTTGGAGGCTCTTAAGTTTTCTTAGTCGACACTTCGAGTTTCTTTATTTCTTTTTAAGTTAAATGTTTTATTTTTTATCAAATCTTGGGAAACCATTTCCCCGCTTACATTTTATTTAACCGTTTAAAATAACATTATTTAAATAAAAACGGATTTCCATTCTTTGCTTCAACCCAATATGTAGTTAATTTTTGCATTGTGAAGGTGTGAAAAGGATGAAATATCAATATTAGTACCACATATTTCCCATATCTTATTCAAGCGTTTCAACGTTTACTTTATTATATTTATACACTATTCATTGTTTCTACTTTAAAACTGCTTTTCAAATATATTTTTTTCTAAATGATTATTTAGCTAATTTTGAAAATGAATAATTATAGTTGTAAGATATTGTCTTAAAATACAAAATCCTTAAAGAGACAGAAAAAATTACAAATAATTGGCCCTTATTTAAAATATCGTTTGAAGCATTTGAACCTCCCTGTCATAGAGGAATAATGTAGTTAATAAAATAAAAACGCAGTACACCCTCCCTTCATCCCCTCTTCCTCTCCCCTTATCAACCCTTGTTCCCGCCGATAGCTCGGGGGCGAAATGAAGCATGTTTGAAAGAAAAGCGTACGCGACAGAGCAGAAAAATCTCCTTATTAATTATTGATGGAATCCCGGGTGACTGTGTTTAAAACATAGTTTGCAAATACATTGATTTTTTTTAATTTTCCTTTATAATTGTGTGACAATGTAAACATGTTTTTTGTTTTGGTTTTAATAGACATATGTTTTCAGCAAACACGTTGCTAGAGAAAACATTATATTCTATAATTCAGTTGGTGTCATTTGCGATATCATCATTTTACCATTAATAGCAACAATGAAAGATTTTTCTGTCCTGTGTGCTCATGTGAAATTTTTGACTTAAAGAAATATATAAATAAAGGACATTACTTCTAAAAATTACCAATTAATTTGAAAAAAACTTCGTGAAATAACATATTTCTTGATGAAACTTTCATCAGATTTATAATTTTGACAAGAAAGCGGTATCATTTTATCTTTTCCTTTATAATTAAAGAATGTTTTGGGCTTACAGTATGATTTATCTTTAATCTGTTCGCATTAAAAACTAAGTCTATTTCTTTTTTTTTTAGTGGTAAGTGTCAATTAGATCATGTAATGCTTACTTTTGTTTCCTCTTAAATTTGTCAGAACCATCACAAACTTATTTTTTATCCGATCAATAATTTATTTACCATTATCAAGACAAGCTCACCATCACTTTTTTTTGCAGGTAAGCAATAAATTGCCAAAGCTCTTTTCAACCAGAATGAAATTATGATAATGAAGTCAAAATTTTATACACGTATTGCCAAAAAAAAACTGTACCAATCCCGCATAATAAATCGTCAATTAAAATTCATACAAAACGTTAAAAAAATTCACCCGAAAAATATCTAGCGCTTTTTTTAAAGCGGTCGGCTTATAAATTTTAATCAAGTATTTAATGGACCCCCACATTATTTATTGGCCCTTTTTTCAACGCTGAATAAAATATTTCAGCTCCCATACACTTGCGCGCTTACCTACGAGCGCTTGTATCATCGCGAGCGCTTGTATTATCGCAAGCGCTATGTGGAGACCCATAAAAAGTGCATTAAGAAGAGCGCTCTGCGGACAGTGATAAGCGTTAATCTTGCCATGGAAATTTTAGCCATTTTTTTCGGATGGAATTAAAAATGAATTTCGCACCATTTTGTTACATTTCAATTCATGTTTTCATCACACTGCAAATAAAACTTCAAGAGTTTTCACTCAAAAAAGTCCAGAAATTTAGATACGGGAATTGAATATATGATTTCATTAAAATGAAAACTCCTTGAGTGAAAAACTTTATTAATTTTTGTGCATCAATTTTCGACGCTACTGCAAAACAGACAAGGCCGTGACACCCGAAAAGGCGTTTTTGAAAAAAGAGCCTGTTTGAGTCTCGTCATGTTCGTTTGAAAATTGCTTTGACCCTGAATTAACAAATATACTATTGGGGTCTTAATTATTAATAGATCATCAACTAAAAATAATGAGTTTTTTATATTGAAATTATGAATTCGTGTTTCTAGCCAGGCGAAAAATGGCTAGTGAATGTAATTTATCTTCAAAAATATAAAAAAAATATTCAATAGCTTAGGTGTAAAGTGTATTTTTTTAATGACCTTGTTTTTAAATTTTTCATCGTTTGATGAAATAATGTTCTTGAGAAGTGATACATCCAATGTAAATTTCACAATTCACAATTGTAGAACACGCGCATACAACAGTGTGTATTACATCACAAGTAGGAAGAAGGAGCACATCCCTTCAGATTGGTCGCAGGCTAAGGCTAATCGCCCACCATAAATAACCCAGCTGTCCCGGCCAAGAGCGCCTAATTGTGACGCTGTCCCGTGAAATTATACGCAGTGTGCGAGCGGCTTTACGACCGTGTCCCTCTGCCATATAATTCAGCCTAGTGAACCTTCAAACTGCTGCTTAAGCAAAATAATTACGATACATCTTACGTATTAGGTACCTGAATATACTGTACCATCTACATACTAGTAGTTTGCTAGTAGTACAGTTTATAAAGCAAGATTATCCAGAAAATCTCCAGTATTCGTTGACCTCAGTTTTGAACATCGAAAATATGTGTGCTTAAATTGATCGAAAATTGTCACCAAGGGCTTCACTAAAGGATCACTAAGGTCACTATTGAAACGAACATTGACAAAGTACATATTTTTTTCTTAAGGAAAATAATTACGAACATCTAATAGGTAGCTGAATATATTGTTCCATCTACAGACTAGAAGTACAGTTTATAAAGCAAATTCTTGTCCGAACAAAAAGAGTGTTGAAAAAGCGAGGTCTACGATGTATTCTGTACCTGAATAAACTCTGCGATCTAAACACAAATACTACAGGTTATTAATCATGTTTTTTTCTGTATTCTTTGACCTTAGTTTTCATTTTTTAAAAGATTTTGAAATTTGCAGCTTAGCGTTTGCAATCGATCGAAGTGAAATTGAGGAATAATGTAGAGTTTTCACCAAAAATTACAATTTATCTACGTATTAGGCACCTGAATAAATTTTACCATGTAGATATAGGTAACTACTACAGTTTATAAAGTTAGATTATCCGGACAATCTTCAATATTCTTTTGGCTTCTTATTATCCTTGATCCTTCTTGTCCGTACAAGAAAGCCTGATGAAACTTAGATACAAACGACATTCGGCGTATTATGAGTAGGGATCAAAATAAATTTTACATTTAATATTCATCCATTTTATACAGACATAGTATTTCACGCAGCATTGTCCGAAGAATCTTTGGTGTACCATCGTCTTTTAATTTTTGTTAATACTTGTGTCACTACTACGTTACGATTATTTATTAGTCTTTTTGTGTCTGTTCAACATTAAAATCTCCTTGTTAAACTAACTAAGATCCAGTAGAACTTTAAATTTGAAATTCATTTTAAGGTGAATATCAGTGTGAGCAAAACATATTCTTTTTTATCGTACGGCCAACAACTCAGTATCAGTTATAGTGAGAATACATTCTTATTGAATGGCAAAAAGCAATTGAAGCGACATAAGTATCATATGTTTACTTTCAATTTTTATAACTTCACTCAAAATTCAAAATAAAGCATAAACGCAACCAAGGTACACATATAAGTAGTGTTACTTCTTGCCGCATTATTCCCGAAGGGTTTCACGTGTGTCGAGTCGAATCTTTTTATTTTTACAGGTAAAGGGGTCAGCCTTACGTCAAGATAAGAAAAAAAAATTTTTGGCAAGTACTCCACAAAATAACTTACAGATAAAGTTTTTTTTTTGGATCAATTTGAACGTTCTTTTTTTCAGAAATCGTAAAAAGATGACGATAAGTGAGGTTCCAAAAGATTCACGACCGAGATAACTAAGCCTAAAATGTAGGCATGTATGTGTGTGAGCATGTAGTAATTCAAGGAGGGTCTATTTTCTCACTTAAATATTTTGTTAAGTTGTAAAGATGTATTAAACACAAGTCTGTTAATTAATTATCTCGCTAACACGAGAACTTGAATTATAGTTTAAAACTTCATTAACATAGTTTTAATTAATTTCTACACATATGTACCATGTGAATTTCAAAGTAGATTTGTATATATTATACTACAACTTTAAAAATGATAGGATACATGAACAAATTGTGAAAAGTTTGAAAATGCAAGAAGTAAATGTGGAAAATGTAATAAATTTGGATGGTTATTATTTTGAGACCGAAACACATATCTCAGTTCTGAATGGAATGTCAAGATAACGTAGACCGTTAATTGGTCGGTTTATAATCTAGTCGTCAACGCAACGGACGTAATCTGAAGGTTGAGTGTTCAATTCCTGGCGGATCACAAAAAATGTCTTTAAATTTTATTAATGTGCTCTTAGCTGGGTTGATAAATTCATATACCTTTACCAAAGTCTAGCGGTCAAATGTCCGTACATCTTTGCAGCAATGGGGTGTTGTTTGTGTGATTGAGATTTTTATAGCAATGTAGATATCTTTAAGACTTGTAGAGGTCTCTTTAAAAGTGATTCAAACAAAAATAGCCATCACAAAATAAAACTTCTTTATTTTAAGTTTTTTATTATTTGAGAGTAAACAGCATTAAGCAAAATATATTAACTATATTCCGAGTATAAAACAATGCGCAAGCTCACCTCAATAGTGTCAATCAAAAATGTATTGAGTACACAACGGCACTCCTACAGAATAATTTAGTTTTCATTCATTTTAGATTTACGCAATCAAGGTGAGTTAACGCATTGTTTTATACAGGGGGTACTGAAATCATTTACATGCGCATATTTTTTTTATGAATCCATCGTAAAATTGTTTTTATCATAAAATACATATTTTCGTCGCCATAATTTTTTGTTCGCAGTTCGATATTTGTTTAAAAAATACTTTCAGATCTTAACGTAAGTGTATTTAGATAACAATCTAAGCATATTAGACCAAAATAATAAGATGCGGTCGATGTTGTATGCTTAGGTTTGCGGACTTTATAACAAAGCCCACAATATTTAGCATAACGCTGCCCTAAGTGCAAAAAAACGCTACTTCGGCATTTCTATCGGATGGTTATTAACCTCCAATGACTGGCGCTCACAACAGGGCCGTGTCGAGTTGCAGAAAATTGCCCAATTCTGGGAAGCATTAGGCGCCAACGACACACAATACCGTAAAGACGCCCCGGGCCCAACAATTCGAGATAATATCAAGCGACAGAGGTACGCTGAGATGAAGGGAACGCAGGGACGGCTGGCGGGCAGGCGGAAAAAGCATTGTCCCATCTGAAAAATAAAAATAGTATTACAGTTTGTTATCAAAAATTTTATGTTCAAATTTTATTAAATCTAAATAATAGTCCCATGTCGAATATGCACCTACTCTAATTTTAATTTAATAATCTGTGGTTGACAAAATAATTCGCCAAAAAACCCATAACAAGTTGAAATCATTGTCTTATGTAGCGAAAACATATTAAATACAAGTAGATCTGCTTATAAAAAAAATTAACAACATTAAAAAAAAAACTACTACTTTTCTTAAACTACGTTTAAGAAAAAATATTTTTATTTTAAATAAAATTAATTTTCACTGTGTGAATACACAAACCCTACAAAATCTATTAAAAAAAGAGACTTATAATAGACAGGTCTCGAGATTTAAATCTGCAATCTTATTATATGATGAATAAACGTACTTGGCTTGATAAAAAAGTAATGCTTTAATTGTTACACATGTAGGTATTCTTGATGAGTATTGTAATGTTTTTATCCGTCGTTTTTACAACACTTGTTATTCTTGTCAGGTTTACGATAAAGGCTGTCAATGAGGGTTTATCTACAAAAATACAGAGATTATTGATCCTCAGGGACAGGAGAGATTTTTTTTTCTAATAAACAGATTAATAATCTACAAATTCAAGCAGAGAAAATGACTCTTTGTAAAGATATTTTATATTTTAGCATTTTGCTTCATTTATTCATCAGCTTCAATACAAACTCTCATAAACTATCAATGGCAACAGTGCCAGTTTTAATGACAACTTAATTAAAGCGCTGCAACCGCGGGCGCAGCTTTGCCTCCGCCATCTCTGTACGGGGACAGCTCAATTTGGTTGTTCGCCGCCCATCCCGGCTAAGTGCTATACAGCGCACATCATTATCGCCTGGGGAATGCGCGTCTCCAGGCGACACTTGGAATACTTGGGATGCCCCGCTCCACTCTTCTAGCATCTCCCTGACTTACTACACGACCAATACAAGCCGAGCATCTACATAAGAGGCAGGAAGGGTGTAACAGAAACAGGGATGAAAAGGGGTCCAATTAGAAAACTGATGTCCAGAAATGAATAGAGACAGGCTGAGAAGGAAGTGGCGCGATTGGTAACTACATGGTCAATACAAGTCAAGTATTTGCATCACGTCTGTGTGAGAGAGGAGAAATAGTAACCATGGTGTCCAATGGGAGAACTAATGTCCAGAAATGAATTGTGGCAGGCTGAGAAGAAGGCGGTTTAATTGTTAACTACATTGTCAATACAGTTCGAGTATCTGCATCGCGTCTGTATAACAGAAAGAGAGGAGGTATAGTGGAAACGGGGCGAAAGTAACAAACAAATTGTCCAATGGGAGAACTAATGTCTAGAAATGAATGGAGAGAGGGCTGGAAAGAAGAAAATTATATTGTTGACCACTTGTGCGATACAAGCTGAGCATATTACAGAAAGAAGGGGGTGTAACAGAAGCTGTATGAAAAGGCCAAATAAAGCATAAAATGAGAAAGCTTGGAAGAAATGAAAAGAGACATCTATGATCTATGATCTAAGTTGCAAGGATATATTCATTCAAAGCTCTCAGATGTATGCCCACAAACAAACACGTGTAGTTCGCGCTTACAAATGCTGATTGTGTACTTAAAAATAAAATCCAAACCTCAAATGAACATAAGCCCTGCAACTCTTGCCAACATTCCCTGAAACAGGGGTGACATTGGCAAAGTGAACCATTTTTTACAGTATGGGTGGTCAGCCTCATACCAACCTATAAGTCAAGGAATACGAGTAATAAATAACTTTTAAGTATAAAAAAAAAAAACAACAACAAAACCTTAAAAATAAATCTATACAAAAAAGTCAAAAAATTATTATGCAAAAAATGTAGCAAACTAATAAACTAACCTTCCAAATCAGCATTGCAGATTACATGACATGCTGATAACAAAATAAAAATTCGATTGCTTAGTAAGCAACCAATACAAATCAAAAATCTAGAAGTAAGCTATATAACAGAAGAAGAAGCTGTAGCGCCATTAGAGAGAGGAAAAAATAGTGTACAACGATAACATAGAGATTTCGGGTTATTGAATGTTCACTCAAGGAGACTTGGAGTGACTAACTACACGACCAAGATAGATCAAACTGACTTCCAGTACAGTTCAAAAGAGGGTAATGGAGCTTCATGGTATGGATGGTAGACGGACAAGAGAAAGCAGAGATGCTTGAATGATTGGATGAATAGCATATGTATGATTGGTAGGCTTTAGTTCTTATCCAAACGGTGCTGAATTCTACAAATTTCATTACAAACTTGATGAAAAAAAACTGATTTAAACTGGTAATTCTATTACCTTTGATAGTGTGTTTCAAACTCTAATATATTTTCTTTGACTAAGGTAAATTTCATTTATTCATTTCAATATATTTAACATGTAAAAACGTCCGGAAATAATCATTACTGCATCTAATTAAACAAAAAAAAAATATTTTGCCCATTTAATAGACCTAACCAGTCTAAGTGTATAAGTTCATGGAAACATACCACATTTCCAGTCATGCAATTTTATAGCCATTTCGAGGTTAATTTATTTCTGCAGAAAATGCATTTAAAAGTGTTTTTTACATTTCAGATAACGTCTTTCATGTTAAATTCACCGGTTTTTGCATACTTTATAAGCTCGCCGGCCATGTTAAATGGAGTAATGGTATTTTAATGTCTTTCTTATCACAATCGCTTTAACTTCTGACAATAGATTGATATTGCATCGCCAGTCTGCTGTACATCATAAATTTGTGAAACCCTCCAAGCATTTCAACAGCACGAAAGTATCCCTTTCACAAAATTTGTGAACATTTTGTGAATAAGAAGCTGTAGAAATATTTTTAATTAGCTGAAACTTAGTAACGTCTGAATAATGTTATTTTAAGAAGATGCATTATTTTATTTACTTAACATTATAATCTTTCGTTGACTTAAAGGTATGAGGCCTATCGTCCATTCTGTAAAAATTGGTTCACCTTTATCAATATCACCCCTGTTTAAAGGATAATCTACAAGACTTGCAGGGTATGCCAATTTGTGTTTTAAATTTATTTTGTAATTATGCTACATAATATGCACGTAATCTATAATCTATAAAAATCTATAATCTATAATCTAAGTTGCAAGGATATATTCATTCAAAGCTCTCAGATGTATGCCCACAAACAAACACGTGTAGTTCGCGCTTACAAATGCTGATTGTGTACATACAAATAAAATCCAAACCTCAAATGAACATAAGCCCTGCAACTCTTGCCGACATTCCCTGAAACAGGGGTGACATTGTCAAAGTGAAACATTTTTTACAGTATGGGTGGTCAACCTCATACCAACCTATAAGTCAAGGAATACGAGTAATAAATAACATTTAAGTATAAGAAAACAACAAAACCTTAAAAATAAATACATACAAAAAAAGTCAAAAATGTCTTATGCAAAAAATGTAGCAAGCTAATAAACCAACATTACAAATCAGCATTGCAGATTAGCCGCCACTTCTTCCTGTCCGTGCATACTTCTTTCATTTCATCCAGAGTCATAATTTTTTTCATACAAGCTCTCCTTTTATTAATAATAATAATATTAGGATGATTTATTTGGTGAGCGTTGTTTTTGTGTGTATCACACCTCAAGAGCCCTCTGCGAGCTTGGTCGTCGCTGTAGAAAGCGCCAATTCTCAAGCAAGACCCAATTGTTGTGAAGTTGGATGGACCTTTCAGTGACCGGTCTTTGGTAAAGGTTTATGAATTTTTCAACTCAGCGAAGAGCAAATTTGAAAATATAAATGGTATATTTTTTAAATGGGATTCGAACCCACGACTTACAGTTACGATTTCGAAGTGTTACCACCTGAACTACGGACCGGTCACTTACATATTATGTAAGCCGGACTTATTTGCTAGTAAGCGTGCATTAAATATGACTCTCCAATATTATATAATCTTTTCAGTGTCGGTTATCAATACTAGATTTGTTTTTAAAACCACTAACAAAGACAATCATTTTTCCTTTTTCATAACAACGTTTATTTTTACTATTTTATTATGGACTTTACAGCCATTTTCTTTCTTCAGACCATCAGGTATCTCAAATTTGGAAAAAAAGAAAACAAACCAAATTTGTATTCTTATCAGTTATTAAACTGTAAATGGATACAGTGATAATACTTCCTTATAGTTCCTTAATAGTTCCTTGACTTATAGGTTGGTATGCGGCTGACCACCCATACTGTAAAAAATGGTTCACTTTGCCAATATCACCCCTGTTTCAGAGAAGGACGGCAAGAGTTGCAGGGCTTATGTTCATTTGAGATTGGGTTTTTATAATGTAGGTCCACATGCGGCATGTGTTAGCGCGAAATTTATGTCTGCTTGTGGGAATGCAATTAATATAAATCTTAAATGATCTTTGCAGCTTAGATTAGATTAGATTAGATAATACACAAATCATAATAAACATTTAAAAAATTATGAGATCAATAAAAACAATTATTGGGAAATTTCGGTTTAGATTTATTAATTGTAGTATGAATTGATTATGGTAGTGTTTGAATTTTTGAACTTTTTGAAAAATTTGAACCCTAGTATAATTTCCTTCAAGGTCAAATTAACAAAAGATTCATGCATTAAATATGAATCTCAAATGATTGCCATTTGGATTAACATTTAGATGTAATTATGAAAAAAAACACACAATTTTCTTGTAAGAGTTCATTAGAATCAATTTTCGGAAAATTATCAAAGTAATTTTCTAGGAATGTTATTTAGCGCATTTCGGGTAATTTATTGAAAGGATTCTGAAAACCTTTGAGATTTCTAAGCGTTTATTGTTTGTTTTATATGTAAAATCAAAAAAGCAACATGTTTATAAGAAAAGAATCCACCATACACGTGTACCAAAGAGGCGATATTCAAGGCTTTTTAATCTACCTCATTATTCATAAGAATTTCTGCTCCAATACACACGTCTTATCACCAGAAATTCTTCATTTCCAAATTCCAAAATGACTGGAATATTTCATCCCAACTACCGTCAGAAGGCAAAGATCTTATATTGAACTAATTTAATTCCAGAAATAACTCAAAGAACATCTTAATACAATATTACATTCAAAGGATTTCAACAACTCATTACGCCATTATTTATGTATTAAATTCGGAAGCCTTCTTCTCTTTACAGTACCCCAAGTGTAAAACTCCACGTGCAAACTCAATCACAGCGTTGCACTAACAATGTATAGAACATTCAACCCTCATTAGACGCGCTCTTATATCTGCCATGCATTTTTCTGTATACGCGATGCTTGAGTGCTTACAGAATTTTCTATACTTGGGGTATAGAACACGACAAAGTTGTGATAATTCCATTCGCAGGGTGACACATCTGAAATGGTTAAAGTTTTCTTACACAACGTGAAACTCATAATAATGTAAGTCGATTATAAAGCACGCACACGCACACACATTTGTCTCTCCTTCATGTGTGTGTGATTTCTTTGAAAGAAACTTTCGCTGGTTGTATAGTATTTATGTTAGAATGTTTTTGACTTTTGATCTAGTCGACGCATTCATGAATTAATACATTTTGTACCAAGGGCGTGCGATGGCAAATAACAAAATCGTACAAATAAATATAATTCGGAAATTGCAATAAAAATAATTAATGATATTTCAAACAAAATACTTTTGTAGTTATTTTACAAAACAAATAAAACCACGGTATTTATTTCAATAAAGAAAAAAGAAATGGCGTTAAAGTACAAACCGAATATTTAAATAATTATTGAATCAAATATAATTTTACGATGATTGGCTCTACTTTATCATACAGCCATTTTTTACAGAGGAAGGATTTTTTTTATTGAGCATCCATATGTTGATTCTTTCTATTATATGCACGTTTTTAAAACCACCTCTAGGGAAAAGAAGAATAGAGAAGTCATGTTTGCGATTCTAACAAAGCCTCAGTAATTGAAAAGCAGAGTAAGTTTTATATCAATGAAATGTCCTACAAACATCATTTCCTTTTCTCATTTCCATTCTTACTCTCCAGTTTTCAATAAAAAAAAACGCAACTAAGCTACACATATAGTATAACTTCTTGCCGCATTATCCCCGAAGGGCTCGCATTTGGCGAGTTGAACATGTTTATTTTTACAGGCAAGGAGGCCGGCCTTACGCCAACCACTTCGATTGAAGTGGGGGTTTCCCAGCTCCCGAGAGGGCTGATACTCATTCTTGTGGAGGCTGAGTAAACCTTGCCGGTATTTGATTCTGGTGTTTGAAATAAACACCGAAACGGGAAATAGTTTCTGACACCCTCGGTGGGATTCGAACCCGAGCTCACGGCGTGGAATGTAAGCACTCTACCAACTGATATGTGGGCAAATAATGAAAATATTTAATATTCTAGGTACAGATGTAATATTTGCACAAATAATCTGGTTCTATAAATAGTGAAATACAATTGAGGTGTTTAAACCTCATTACTACTGTCATTGACACGGTCTCACATTGTCATCATGAACAACATATCAATGGTATAATCGCAATTGAGTTGACTCCGCGCCGCTGTTTGCCTCACATAACAAGTTTACTCGTCAGTTAATTCAAGTGTATGGGGACGTCGACTCCTTTGACTGGTGGACTTTTGTGCTCCGCGACTGTTGACAAAAGCTCTTTACTTCTTGTCTGCGGAGCTTTCACGGTGGGCTGAAAATTAATTAAAGCATGTGCATAATGGCATCCGCCCAGTAACGAGACACCCCTCAAAGAACTCGAGGGGCAAAAGCTCGCAGGCTTTGAAGAAAAGCTAGAAGCTTCTTTGAGCGAAATACTATCAATACGTCGCGTCGGAGCGTTCGCACACCCACCCTTCCTCCTTTGCTCTGCTACCCTATCTCGGCGAAACTATTTTTCATTGCTTTAGAATATCGAGGGTGATGGAATCGAATTATTTTCTGTATCTACAAAAAATACATAATGAATATATTATCGGGTTGTTGGTATTCAAAAAACACTGAAAAAAATTGCGGGAAATTATTTTCCTGGGTCTTTACGATGGTACATCGTTTTTATCGTCATCTAAATCCGGTTATGGCAGCTTCGAAACATTTATGTGGTATACGATGTTCTTTTTCATTTTGTGTGTTTATAGACTCTGTAACTTTAACTCTGTCGCCATTTCGGTAGGGGTGGCCAGAGCCTCTGCAGAGCTGCCTCCATTTCTTTCTATTCTTACATACCTCTTTCAGTTTATTCATATCCATTACCTTTTTCATGCATTTTCTTCTTTTATCGGTTGTCTCTTACCTCTTTTTTCCTTTCACACTTCCTTTGTAATATATACTTTGTCAGTCTATCATCATTCATTCTTTCCACATGCCCAAACCATCTCATCACATTCTTTTTTACCTTCACTCGTAATGCACATTAATGAAAAAATATCTAATAAATGGGAATGTTTGGAGGTCGTAAAATTTTGAAAAAAAAAAGGTTTTTCTGGAGATGTTTGATTAGGCGGATCAATATGAGAGAATCACAAATACGATGAGCACAATCGTCTTTCTTTCATATGAAAAAATCATCTGAAACAGTTTATTCAAATCATCTTGGCTTATTTTTTGGTTTCCTTATTAGTTACGATACCAAAATAAATTTGTTTACAACTGTGCCTATACCACGTTCTTTTTATTTTTCTGTTTTAATCATATGATTGACTTGCAGCAATTTTTATCAATCTTTTTTGCCATTCTTTCCTATCTATGTACGTACGAGAATATCATTATAAGCTGCTTGTGGTAGAAACAATACGTTATTTTAAAAGAAATGTTAGTAGTTGTTACCTTTTTCTAAGGAAATTGAGACGTTTGTAAAAGTTATCCATTTTTTACGAGATCAAATTTTAGTCAGCATGATACAAAATTATAAGGTCAATAACTAACACAGAGTCTTCTTTTTTAAGCATCTATAGTCTTCAAGTCAAAAGTTTATTCACCTTAGATCTATTCTTTAAAATCACACTGTTTCTTAAAACGAAGACTGGCAGCATTTCCTTTTTCACAACCTTCGGTGAAAAGAGTGATTTCTTCTCTGCTCTACCGAATCGGAACACTGGACAATGATTTGTTACAAAGTCGACAGGCGAAGTGAGATTTTACAATTATTTATAGATTTTTCGAGACTTTTTGACACGTGGAGGAAGCGAAAAATTCAGAAAATGTTTTGTTATCTTTGACATATTTCCATTACAAAAAAAAATTGAGATCAATTGTTGTCTTTCAGACAGTTCAATGTCCATTTGCTTATTTAAATGCCATTGTGTACCAATATTTTTTTATCCACGTCAATTGACTTGAAAAAATTGTCATATTCTTAGTCCTATCTAAAACCTACAAGGTAAGTTTCAAAGATGTTTTAACATCTAAAATATATATATAGACAATGTTTTTACTTTTTTATTTGTTATTCAGTTCTTGCAGCCTTCTTCTAAAATACTGGAAAGATTGGAAATAGTGAACCATTTTTATTTATTTCAATCATACAAAAAATATAAATTCTTAGTTCACACCGTTTTATTTTATTGTAAAATATTTCTTAGCCAAGAAAAAATAATATGTAATTTATTTTTTTATATATTTTAGAAACAAAATTATATTTTAATACTGTTTTTTTTCACACATTTTAATTTATTTTAATAATAAATTACAAACATTTTCAACCTTAGAGATCATCATCAGGTAGGAATACAATCAAAGAAACAGTGTTTAAATGGAATTTTGTTTCTAAAACATAAAAAATCAATCAATATGAATTTTCACAGTGTTATTACACAAACCATAAAAAATATAATAATATGTAAGTTTATAATTCCATAAACTCTTTATGTTTCCCAATGCAAGCTATGAAAGAACCTTAATAATTGTTCAATCATTGTACCCTTGAATTCATTCAAAGCTATGTTTGTTGGAATTATTGCAATTCTTTACTTCTTCAACCGCTACATTGAATCACTGTGAAAGCATTATTATCGTAGAGTCTCTATGATCTCCTTCACCTGTTTGGCTCATATCTCTCCAACCCCTCCCCAAGGTGTATGGTTATAAGAACTATTTCCAGGAAGTCTAGCAATCTACATGTGACAGCAAGGTCAAGATGTTACATTAATAGTTCCATTAAATGAGGTGAGGAAAGAACAGGACAGGGCAAGCTTCAGGAGAAAGCTGAAGACGCACCTGTTTGAAAGGTCATACCCGGAATAAAGGGCCCTTCTGACTAAATTTTAGTGAAAACGGCACTTCAGAAAAAAATCAACCAAATATATATAGAAAGATCAGCACATGAAATACAGCAAAATTCGCGAAACTTTTCAAGAATTGTGCCATACGAATTACTCTAGTAAGGAACAAGGGCAAAACACACTAAAAATATGGTCGACAGAGTAATTGGAGTGCCGTCTGACACCAAAAGTAATTTTTATAACGTGTTTTCATGAAACTTATCATAATATCAATACGCCATTAGCTATCGCAGCATTCGTCACAGAGTTGCTGAATCTGGCTTCATTGTGCTACATAATATAATTTTGTAATTCTGATATTCTATTCCATTAGAGGTGGTAAAAGTTGCCTCTGTTTCTTGCTATCATTGAATGCCTGTTTAAGTTTGTTCTTATCCGTTACCTTTTTTACATTTCCTCGTTTTGCATATATTTCTCAGAACTCTGAATAAAATTCGCTTCCATCTTTTTTAAAAGCGTAGCCACATAATGATTACTCTTTAAAGTAGGCTTGTACTGCGCCCTATTGCGTTGTACTTTTCCTCTGTTCATAGATTTCCTCCTGATCCGGCGTGTATTTTCAAAGTTGTCTCCATGTACCCGGGGCACAAAGCCGATCTACCAGGATCACAGAAAGGCCGAGAGCAAACAGTGCTCCGAGTACGTTTAAACTCATCCGTAGCGTTTCACCAAAAAATGTATGAAAACTAACGCACTCACTTAAAGCACTTTTTTAGTCTTTGCACATTACTTGTAAACGCTACCGTTTAGTCTTGAATGGAAAGTTTTATACTAGGGGAACAGCAGCGACTTATAAAGAGGTTATACGAACTGGCTCACCTTGTGGTACCTCCTAATCCCGCGCACCATTTGTCTCTGGCGTCGTGTACCGCTAGACAACTCCCTGCAAAGGCGTAGCTAATAACGTATCAAGCTGATGTACCTCCTGTTAGATCATGCGACCCTGCTCCTGGGATCACAATAAAGTAATATCCTTTTAAACACTACCTCACATAATAAAACGACTAGACCTATGCTATCGTAGTATTATTTAATCTATATAATTTCTTGTCTGTATCTTAAAAATTTACTAGTTTCATTAACGGTAATAAACATTGATTTATTTTATGAGTGTATTTTTGTACAAACACGATCGTAGCAAATAAACGCAAAAATGTTGTTATTTATGTATTTTTATCCTTTTTAAATGATTGGGATACACACACAAATATTTCTGGAAATTTAAAATAATATATTTATAGCTATGCAGCTATTGTGTTACAAAACCAAATATGGTACGACTGGTATTATGTTTTCTAAGTTTATCAGCTTAAAATATTTACTTCCTTTTATTTATAATCTTTTTTCCAAAACATTCTCACAAATACAAAGTGATTTTATTTTCAATAAACTGTACAAGAGCCCCGCCCCTGCCTGCTACGCAGATCAACCCTTAACATTTAGGTAATATTTTCATTCCAATATAACTTCTCCGCGTTGAAATTCGTAAAATTATAACAAATGTATCAAGAACGCATGCACTTCTATTTAAAATACTAAATTTAACTACTACCATTTAAAATAAAAACCATTGTCCATCCTTATTATCTGCCATACACTGAGGAAATTCAGCAATGAAAGCGATTATAGATTGCAAGAATTATTACATTGTTTTTTCTGAAATATGGATTCGATGTGAATCGATATTTTTTTCTCATTTTCACATCTCGTCTGTCCTTCATTTCGGAGAAATAACGCACTGGTAACGGCAATAGATTGGCAGAATAAATACATCGACACTGTTTGATACGATCTAAATCTAAATCTAAGCTGCAAGGATATGTATCATTTGAGATTCATAATCAATACATTCCCACAAGCAGACACGCATAATTTCGCGCTCACACATGCCGCATGTGGGCCTACAGTATAAAAACCCAATTCGCAAAAGGACATAAGCCCTGCAACTCTTGCCGACCTTCCCTGAAACAGGGGTGACATTAGCAAAGTGAACCATTTTATATTTTATATTATATTATTTACATACGATACTGTGTACAAATGTGCACGGATGTTCCAAATCCCATTTTTAGTTTTTTAGTAACGAAAAAACTTAAAATTACACTCATGTCATTATGTATGCAAATGGAGAAGCGCTTCTACAATAAAAAATTTAAATAATTTATTGGCTTCTTTTGTTTTTGTGCTTCAAGTGCGATGAGAGTGTTTTTTTTTCGCTTAAAAAATAAAGTGGACTGTGAACATCTTTAAATTTAGAACTGCAAAAAAATATTCCATATTTGTTTGCCTTGTCTCTAGCAACCTGGCCGGGTGACGACACAACTATGTCTACGTCAATTTACGTACAGATCTGGTTTTAAATTTAAACTTATTTCCATGTGTAAGCAAAAATTTACAGTGTTTTATTTGACTAAAAATGTTAATGAATCTTTGCAAACTAGTTGAAAGTATTAGAAAGGGAGCAGTACCGGAAAACGAGGATAAAATTATTCACGATTAATGTATAAACGGTAGTAGTACATATACGCTACTGTCTTCAGGTAAATGTAATCAATTTTGAATGAGTTGTCTCTGTACACGAAGTGTCCCCTACACTACAAGCCGGGCTTAACTGAACCTTTTAGGGTCACTGCATACTTAACGGGACCTTCACTTAAAACTACAATTATTATCATCGTCTCCGCAGAACCCTAAAGACCCAAAGGACCCCTGGAAATCCTTGTGGTTCAGAAGAATTAATGCCATTCCGAAACGAAACATTTCTACCTTTGAGAGCGCAATAATTATTTAGATTATTTTGATTGCAAATTTTATGCCAAATTAAATTTTAATATCAAAGGACCCAGCGGGTACTTTGTGCCATCATTAAATTTGCATCGAATGAGATATTAGCAATTGTTTTGTGTGGCAATAAAGTACTGTATTAAATATGTGAAACGAAATTGCTGGGAGCTGAAAACGTATGCTCTGCGGAATATTGTGCTTAATATTCACATTATTGTCTTTTACTTTGCTCTGAATATTACATTCCAATTCATTTTTGAACTTTAATATGAAGGTTTAAGGGCTTCTGTATTGACATTGTGAAGGTTCATTTAAATTAATAATGTAAAAATAAAATACCAAGTTTTTTTTCACGAGTTGATTTATTTCCTCGAGCGCTTTCGATGTTATTACATCAATATCCGTTGTTCTCTTGATGATGGTGTGATAACATCAAAGCGCTCGAGGGAATAAATCAGCTCGTGTAGAAAAACTTTGTGTTTTATTCTTACATTATTAATTTGATATGAAATTTTCGCTTGTCGCTTTCGTTAGCAGGATGGCCAAGAGGTCAAGACGGTAATTTCAACAGGTGCGTTCAGGGAACAAAGCAAATCAGGAAGCGCTTGTTCGACTCCCGTGGGGTCCCTGGACCATAACTTTGACCCTTGTTTAACATATGTCTTTGGGTTATTATAAAATTTATTAATTAATAAAATATAATGTTTGAATTATGAATTCATAATGTTTTTACAAATTAATTTAAAAATAATAATCAAAGTAAAAGTATTGCGGATCTAAAGAAATTTACAAAAATAAGTCCACTAAATAGCTGAAAACTGTTTTTAGGAACTTTTTAGATGACATAATCAGAAAGAAATACAATCTTCACTACAGAATTGAGAAAAAAGGTATAAATTTAAGAAATGAATGTTAAGAATATGTATTCAGAAAGAAAATTTTTGATTCTAAATGTTATTGTGATATAACATAAATTTTAATCGATTAATTTGTACATTGTTTCAGGTATGTATGTCATTCAAATACACGGAATGGATTAAATTTTCAACAAATAAGGTAAGTGCATTTGCATTTTTTCCAAAGTCAGTTGTCCAAATTTACAAGTTATTAATTGGATTCATAAAGTTCAAAAAACGTTATTTTCATAATAACAAGCAAACATGATGGCTACCTACATATTTTTGATACAGTTATTCAGATCGTATTTCATGGTTGAAAACCTTGGAAAATTTATATCGAAATTTCCGCAAATGAAGCAAGTTCCAATTTACTGAGGTCCGCGAATGCCATAAACAAATTTCTGGTTTGTATTAAAAATATGTCGTAGGGTCAGACCTCGTTCTGTGCCTCAAGTACACAGCTTAGCGTTTCAACTTGATGATGGCGTTTATAAAAAAATACATAGAAGCTGATACAGTGCCTCAATCGAGCATTTAACTTTCTATACATTTTTGATAAACCCTTATGGTTGAGTTGTAAAAGTAGAGTTTTTTTACTTGAGGTACTAACGTTAAATAACGTCCGTAGACCTTATACAACGATTTAGCCTCTTGCGAAACCCTTTTTGTGATCAAGTACCCTGAAACGTCCAAAAAACTTGAGTTTTTTTTGTGAAAGAATTGTTATGAGAAGTTGTTTTATTTATTTTTGTTTTGTTAGAATTGAATATCAAAGAGAATACATTTCATTTAACTTTAATATAAAGCTGTGTTCGTCTTCTTCAGCTTTGTAAAAAAGACGCGCTGTGCCTATTTGAGCTCTAAATGATCGGATGTACATAAGTTCCCAAAAAATGTTTTGTTATTTGATTGCTTTACCAGAATCGGTCCGTAGCTTAGTGGTAACGCTCCAGACTCCTAATCGGAAGGCCTTGAGTTTCATTCTCAGCGGAGCACAAAACAATATTTATATATTATTCAAGAATAGGTTCCGAATCGCCACATACGACCTTTGAAGACTATGCAACAGGGACACTTTAATATGTTTAGCTTAGTTGCATTACCAGAAAACATTTATTGTTCCCATGTTTTTCATTCACTTCTATTACATTCTTTAAAAAACATTTTTATCTACGTGTGCGTTCTACAACTATCTTATTTTTCTTCCATTTCTGGTATTTTTTCTTTCATATTATGATTATTTAAACCAGCATTGTAAAATAAATAAATTGTACTGTGGACTAAACAAAACATAAAATAAGGTTGTTTTGAGAATTTTAAAATAAAAAACATGCGATATTCACAAATGTCGTATCAGATTTCAAATACAATATTAGTGAATACAATTTTAAGTAAAAATCAAACGATTTTTTTTACTAAAAGCTACCCTCCAAAATTTCTTTAATCGAGGCGTATTTTTTTTTCTTAGAAGGCGAATATTTATTTACAATTCCCTCTGAGAAAAAAATATGTTTGACCGTATAGATTTACACACTTTGCCCGGGCTCATTTTTCTCATCTGGCTTCATATATTTTACATAATGTCTGTAGGGGCTGAAAAGGTTGTTCTCGTTTTCAGATTATTTTCATTTCACTAAATGCGCCGGTCAGAGCTCGATCTATTTATTAGAAAAATTACTTCAATAAAATAAAAAACTCATGTGTTGTATTTCAGAAACAAAAATAAAAAATTGTAAAACAAGGATTTGAAAAGTTTTTCGAGCGACTCATGTTTTAATTGAAAAGTTGATTTCAATTTTCAACCAAAGAAAATTCATAATTTTTAATGTTTTCTGCAATCGAGGTTTTGTATTAAGTTTCTTTAGTATATGCTCATTTTTTTAAATTAAATCGATAATACATATGTACATCGAAATGATTTCTTAGAAGATTATAATGCTTTCGTTCAAATAATTTTATTTTTTTATTGACGGTTTTTGTGCATTTTTGTAATTTTATAAATTTTCAACACGAAATCACGAGAATTTTTTTATTTCTTTATTTATTTTGTATACCTACATGGATAAAATAGGTACGCCCTAAAATTAGTAATAAAACAAAATGAATCTAAAAGTTAATAAGCTGTACTAACCAGCTAAATTTTAAAATTAACATATATGTGTAAAAGTTTAAAAATATATATTTATTAGATTTTGTATATTGAAAGGATGAATGAAGACCGACTGACAAAAAGAGTGTATAAAGGGAATGTAACAGGTAAGCGTGGAAGGGGAAGACCTAGGAAACAATGGATTGATCAGATAAATGAGATTGCGAATGAATGGAATCTACAGAGTGGAAACAAGAGAAGAGCATGCATGAAAAGAGTGATGAAATTAGATGAGATGAAAGAAGTATGCAAGGACAGAGTCAAGTGGAGGCACTTGTGTGGAGGTACTGGCCACCCCTAGAGGAAAGGCGGCAGGATACAAGACAAGACAAGACAAGTAGGGTTTGTGTATTCACACAGTGAAAATTCATTTTATTTAAAATAAATATTATTGTGAAAATAAAACTACGTTTTAGAAAAAAAAAAAAAAAAAACAAAATATATATTTATCTTAATACTCGTACTCTTTTTTCAGCACAATCTCCCATAATTATCCACCCTTAATGTTTTAATTTTTAGTTCAACGTATAATCAGTTTTTATATAGATGCTTGAAACCTAATTTTCAGTTTTAAAAATCAAATGCGTAAGGTTTAAATGGTTTAACTTCATAACAATGAATCTGTCGTTACTGCAAAATGCCAGCCAACTCATTATTTTGATGATAAACTTTGAAAAAAAAAGTCATAATATTTCACAAAAATTCAGTTTGTAATTAAAAATATACCGCTTATCGTGGCCTCATATCGCACAGATCCCACAATGTTTTCATTCCATTAAAAGCGGAGCATAATTTCAAAATGAAAAATCCTACCCCCTTCCCCTCTCCCTCTTGTAAATTTTTATTTTATAAAATTCAATTTGCATTCCCCGCGAGCAATCACATGCCCGAATTAATATCCCTTTGATGTATGTCCGTGTAGGTCGAATAAAGGAACCACTGAGGCGGCTGGTGGACGCTTTCTGAAAACAAAGTTAAATCAAACCAATTCTTAATCGCGAATAATAAAACCTACGGTATTTTTTACGTACATTATTTTTTTTATGTTTTTAAGAACTAAGCCACCTATTTAATTAGCAAATTTCATACTTACGTAGGTACATACGACTCTTAAATACTTCAAAGACAACTCACAAATAACAAATATTCAAAATTATTCCATTCAACGATTAAAATAACCATGTTGAATGAATGGAATATCCAGAGTCATAATAAAAGAAGAGCCTGTATGAAGAAGGTTATGACTCTGGAGGAAATGAAAGAAGTATGTAAGGACAGAAAGAAATGGCGGTTGATGTTGGCGGCTAGGGTTTATTAAATTGGAGTTTGTTTTCTGTTTGTTGTCCATAGATATTATTATGTAGTGATATATAAAATGTAATTTGTCGAGTATGTTCCTTGACTTATAGGTTAGTATGCGGCTGACCACTCATGCTGTAAAAATGGTTCACTTTGCCAATGTCACCGCTGTCTCAGGAAAGGACGGCAAGAGTTTCAGGGTGTATGTCCATTAGAGATTTGGTTTTTATATTGTAGGTTCACATAAGGCATGTGCAAGCGTGAACTTGTACGTGTCTGGTTGTGAGAATGCATGTAATGTGAATCTCCAATGTAACATATCTTTGCAACTTAGATTAGATTAGATTAGATGTTGGACAATTTTCACTATGTCTTTCATTCCAGTCCCAGAATTGAAAAAAAATGTTTCACCTTACATATAAACTGTCATTGTCTGGGTGACCAAATGAAAATGGTCTAGAATTATGAATGTTCCTGAATAATCAGAATTTTATACAAACAACAAAAATCTGATGAGTACTTTGAGCTGATAACCACTTACATAATTCCACATGCTACGTATGTCCAATGTTTCTAAGCTTAGGAATCCAAATGTCTTTCGTTGTTGTTTCACATGACAGTTTGTCTTTGATTAGTATTTTAGAAAATGATAAATATTTTGGAACGTTTTTATTTTACATGAAATGAAAAAGGTTGACTTTTACAATGTCTTGGGCTGGGATAAGCCATACTGGACCAGTGTGAGTTATTGATATTTTATTCCATACCGACGTGCGCTCATGGGATCTGCAATACCGACCAAAAGATACCTCTACACACGTCTTCGTAGCTAACTTTATTAGAATAATATTTATAAAATGTTTGGAATTTTCGTTTTGTTCTGTCAGAGGAATTAGTTTATATCTCCTTAAACCTTATTTGACAAACTGTGTATCTTTTCAAATTCAATATTTATGTCACCCATACTGTAAAAAGATGGTTCACTTCGTCAATGTTTCCACTGTTTCAGGGAAGGTTGTCAAAATTTTCAGGTGTATGATCATTTGAGATTTTGATTTTAATTTTTAAGTACACATGCGGAACTTGTAAGCGTGAACTTACATGCATCTGCTTGTGGGCGTGCATTTAATATGAATTTTAAATTTTAATATATCTTTGCTACTAAGATAATATTTTTTTTAATGATCGTTTTTCTTTTGCTGCTTTTTCATTGGTGCTTGTAAGTTTGAAGCTTATTTATTCATGCCAGAAAATATTGGAAACGTTTGTTTTGTTGTAAACTTGATGCATAGTAGAAAGTTTAATTAAATATTCGCATAGTAGTACAAAATAAATGTGAACCAGCTCATCTTTTTCCATTCCCAATAAAGAAAAACTTGTGGTGTTAAATTTTTCAAGGATTTTCACTCTTACAAATACGTAAATATTTCACACAAGTCGTTGTAATAAAACTCTTGTTGATAAACGAGCTGTAAAACACCGGAAAATAACTTGCAATAACCTAAAAAAAACACACACTCCATTCTCACACTGCCGTGCCATAAAATAAACACAAAAAAATGTATGAAATTTTCCGTTTCATTTCATGAGCACATCACGATACATATTTTATATTATTTGCACGGAAAAAAAAAACCATCAATCGGGGGAGCAGAGCCCAAAAAAAAGCTAAATCAAAATTGACTCGAAACACATTTCTGATATCCCATATTCACACGCGCCACCCGTGACATAAAGTCGAATGACATTTTTGTGGAGAAATTTCACGTGTTTTTTTTTTCACTCTGCTCATCCCCCCATACTTATAACGAGGATGAAATATGCAGAGCAATGTTGAAATTTCTGCGATAAATTTTCACATTTTTTTCCGAGCAACTGTTTTTCTATAAATAATCCGACGGGCATCATTAAAATTCAATTTTATTGCGTGAGAATCAGAATATTCAAGGGCGACTTGATGTCTCGTAAAGTGAAAGGTACAAATATAAGCAAAAAAATCCCTCGACATTTTAATGTTAAAGCCAAAGTTATGTACTCTTGAAAGTGTTGTTAGTTTTGGATGCCAACGGTATTTGTTTGTATTATAGATGGATTACAAAAAGTTAAAATAAAAGTTGTTTGAGTATTTTTTTAGTTTAATAATAATTGATTAACAGCATATTGTTCATTTCAACACGGTTCTAATTCACTATGAACATTTTTGACATTTTAAGCTTTGAACTTAAAATTGTTTGATTGTAGTGTAATATGACTGAATGGGAAAAGTTATCCATTCTACATAGGATCGAACTTCAAACTAAACTACGGAGAATATTTTTATTTTATTATTTTAATAAAAAAGCTTGTCTTTAAATGAAATTATTTAAATTTAAACAACATTATATCAGAGTAACATAAAACTAAACAGGTAAAATATATGCATAGAGGGAGCACGAACGTGTTGGACGTTTGTTTGGCGGAAAGTAATTATGAAAAACGTAATTAGTGGGCACGTATAAAGACGTAGGCCGGACAGGACTCTAAGTATATAAACTTCGTGATAAAACTCAACCATAGAGTAATACAAAAAAAAAAACAAATTAGACTAAAATTCTCACAAGAGGCACTATTTTAGTTTGTATGCATTTTTGTTAACCGCTAGGGCTAAGTTTAAACTTGACAAACAGTTGACTGTTCAACATGTCATATTATTCTTATGTTACAGTTAAAACGCTCACGCAAACCCTGTACGGAATTATGAATTCAAATTTTGTACTTATGTCGTTTAAATTGCGTATAACAAGGGTCAGTCTATGTTATAAATATTTCTCAGCCTCAAATTGACACATTCATTAAAAAGCAATTCAGAGTGCAAAAAGTTAGATTATTTTTTACATTAGAGCTTTATTTAATCTTTGTTACAAATTTTCTTCTTCTTCTTCAGCCTTTCTCAGTCCACTTCTGAACGTAGGCCTCCTCCAAACTTCTTCATTTCTGTCTTTCGACTGCTGTGTTCAACCATCCTCTGCATGCAGTTCTTTTGATGTCGTCCAGCCACCTCAGTTGGGATCCCCCCACCTCCCGCTTGGACATCCTGGGTCGCCACTGGACGTCATGTCTTGCCTTGCGGCGTGACCAGCCCAGCGCGTACTTCAAGCAACCCATTCGTTGTATGGCATCAGTGACACTAGTGCGTTTACGGATCTCCCGAGGAGGAACTCTATCTCTGAGACTTATTCCCAGCATCCTAGATTCAATGGCTCTTTGGCACGTTCTCAGTCTGTTGGCGCTGAGTGAGCCCTTTTGTTTCCAAGCCATAAATAAATTCTTGAAATACTAGTGGTTTGACTCATACCAACCTTTAAATCAAAACAAACAATAAAGCTGTAAATAAAGATTGTAATATTTTTTTACATACATGTGTACCCTTTTATCACGTAATCAGAATATTGGTAGGAATTTTCACGAAACGGCGCTATAAAGAAATCATCAAATCATCATCATCATCATCATCGTCATAGGAGATACAGCAGCGCCCTAAGCGAGGGATTTGTTTTGTATTATTGTTTCTATTTATGCGATCGAGTAGAATTTACGCATTGTGTTATACTTGATGTACTGCTTTATTCTTTACTTAATAAGGAGACTCTAAAGCAAGATGTCCTCAGCTGATAATTGAATCGTGATTATTTCAAAACAAAATGGGCAAATTGGCTTCCTTTAAAAAAACATCTAATTAAAATGATCTGTTGGCGCGGAAACACGACGACAGAGGAAGTAGCGATTAAAGATAATTGAAAACTCCCATCAACGCGCCCATGGCCGTAACGAGAGAAGGAAAAATGTATTTTTAACTTTCAGCCATTCTTTGTCAAAGAAAATCATCTGAAGTCGATTTATATCCGAGGTCTTTTGTACGCCCGGGGAGAGTAACTTCATTTTAAACGATACATTTTTTTTAAATAGATTTGTGAAGATAAATTCGATTCATCATACTATACCATTCCTTGACTTAAGGTTGGTATGAAGCTGACCACCAATACTGTACAAAATGGTTCACTGTGTCAATTTTACCCCTGTTTCAGGGAAGGTCGACACTTTTTCCAGCACTTTTTCTTTCGGCACTTTTGCAGGATTTATGTTCTTCTGAGGTTTGAATTTTAAATTGTAAGTACACCTGCTGCATTTGTAAGTCAACTAACACGTGTCTGTTTGTGAGCATGCATTTAATATGAATTTTAAATGTAAACATATCTTTGCATCTTAGATTATAGATGTTTTTTACCTGAATTGAAACAAGTATTAATATTGTCAATTAATAATTCACTGTTTTCAAAATTTGTGTTTTTTTATATACCTATAATCTATAATAATCTATAATCTAAGTTGCAAGGATATGTTCATTTAAAGCTCTCAGATGTATGCCCACAAACCAACAAGTGTAGTTCGCGCTTACAAATGCTGATTGTGTACTTACAAATAAAATCCAAACCTCAAATGAACATAAGCCCCACAACTTTTGCCGACCTTCCCTGAAACAGGGGTGACATTGGCAATGTGAACCATTTTTTACAGTATGGGTGGTCAGCCTCATACCAACCTATAAGTCAAGGAATATGAATAATAAATTACATTTAAATATAAAAAAGAACAAAACCTTACAAAGAAATCTATACAAAAAAAGTCAATAAATAAATAAATGCAAAACAGTATTTTTTCGTCTAGCGCCATGACAGGTCCCCCCAACGTTGACAATCACTTGCGAGAATGTGTCTCTTTCATTTTATCGCGGCTCTAAATAGGTCTTCTACTGTTCCCATAAAATATATTAAATGTTAATGAAATCTATCTCATTTTTATCCGTTTCGAGCATTTGACGGAAAAAATATAAAAAATACATCAGGAATACTACACAAACTTACTCTTTTTTTTGGGATTTTAATTGTTTTTTTGGGGGGATTGATGTGAGATAAAATTACGTTTTTTAACAAAACGATGTTTTCAAATATTAAACGACTTGTTTGAAGTTTCCATTTTGTAAGTACATAGGTACACATAAATTCTACAAAAAAATAGTTTCATAGGTTTTCTAATAAACTGTAAATGTCAAGAACTAAATAAATCCTTGTCTTTGAAACTGAAATACTTTGTGATAGCCTTTTTTGGCTTCGCGCGCAGAAACATTTAAACTTATTTACTCTTCTTCAAATGACAACAAAGTATTTAGCACTAGATATATATATAATTGGATAATTTATTTGAAGCGCCGTTTTTGTGTGTAGCACACCTCAAGCTGCCTATTTCTTTTAATAACATATACCTATTTGGTTTTTATCATATTTTCTTCATTTCTTAAAAATATATAAGTCAAGGAATGTCAAACCAGTAAAGTAAAATATTCAATGTGAATAAAAATATTATAAATACTCTTGTCTAACACTAGTATAGAAGGCGAGTTTTATATGGGAAAGATTCAGAAATTAATCAACAGTCCTTGACGGACAAATCTCACTAAATTCTTTGTAAAATAAATAAAATCACAACTGGCTTTTATTATTTTATAAAACACTAAAGAATCCAAAGACACACAATATTTTTTCCTCAAATGTTTCTATCATAAGCTTTTGGTTTCTTTCACTTCTGCTAAATTTACACCGCCGATCAATATTTTCCCCGCAACCATTCCCAATATAAAAAGCCTTACCTGATTTGTGATAACTCCTTCTTCAGTTTTCCAAGAGTAAAACTATATTTTTTGATTCAACCATGGCGTTTTACAAAAATTGTATGGAAACTCATCAACACGCCTAGTGATCGTTTAACTCAACGTACATTTTCTGTTTACAATTTTTGTGAGTTTGAACGTAAAGTTGTATACTTGAGGTACAGATCGGTAAAAAAAACTTCCTGAAATCAGTTTTTCAGAGATTGACCGAGCGCTCTCCTCACACCGCCGGCTTTATAATATTTTTTCATCAAAGCTAGCTTTCACCTGAAAAGTGCTGCGCTGAAAATAATGTCGAACGTCTTGTTGGAAACTTGCGCTGAGAAATATCACGAAAAAAAGGTGCTTCGTAAAAATTTAAAAATGAGTTATATCATTATAATTACCGTATTACCTGAAGTCAAATTACGTCTTCATTTAGTACATATTGATGTATTTCTAGTATCTGTTTTTGTTATTTATAAAATGTTCATAAAGTTAGAAATACTTGAAAAAAAAATATTTTTATGTCTTCTAATAAAATATTTCACGATCATATAGAAAATGATAAAGGAAGTATATTTATTTTGTAGGCATATGGATTAATGGTTATTTTTAAAAATTATATCTTTCTAAGGTTTACCTCTTAAATTTTCATAAATACCATAAACAAAACGTTGTAAGACATATTCACAATTGAATCGTCGTTTTTGGCTTTCGCGTTCGGCGGATGGCATTTTTTTCGTTTTATTTTTATTTTTATCAAACTACTTGTTTAATACAATACACAAAAGGACAAGTTGCAAGTATGTTTGAGTATGACAAATAAGAATAAATAAGAGTTGTTTTCCGAAGTATTTTGCCGCGGTTTATTGGAGCTAATATTCAGTATAATATATTCAGTTGCATCATTAATTAAAAAAATAAACATCACAATTAAAATGGTCATCCAAGGCACGGGTGAAATGCAAGGAACATCCGACTACGACAACAGATCCTGGAAAGTAGCCCTTACATACGTATTCCCAATTTTGAGAAGCATTTCTTAATATTTCCAATTAGATAAAAAAATATAACCTTTCGCCGGTCGCTGAGGGTGGAACTTCTTTCGATTACTTCTGTGTTCCCCCCCCCCCCCCTCTTCCGCGACAAGTGATGAATTGGTGCTCGAAATTCGCGTGTCAGTGAAAAACGCGAAATTTCGACGCAGCAGCGCCGCCCGAAGGATTTAATTTTCACCTTTCACGCCATCGGTGGTATCTACCTGCCCCAGGTATTCAAGGATGAAAAAAATAATACTCTCTTGATACTCTTGAGCTATAAAAAATAAATAATTGTTTAAAAAATACTGATTATAAACAGATATAACGCACTTTTTATTTTAACATTTTTCTAGTGTAAATGCGAACTTTATCCGTCCTTCAAAGGAGCTGAAATGAAAATAATAGTGTCTAAGTGTCAGGGGCATTGTACACTCATGCTTGCTAGCGTAGGTAAGAAAATGTAGACACGCTACAATGGGCTCTTGACTCTTCTTCGATGTTTGCATATAACGGAACTTTGTGACAATTAAAAAATAGTCATAGGTAAGTGAGCTGGGACAGTGTTAAAAAATGTTATAAAAGAAATGAAAAAAACTAAGTTCTCTTTTGAAAACTTTAGAACCTGAATATTGTTACAATATGTTTAAATTATCAATACTTTTAATATCATTAAAGGAATAATTTTTTCTTTGAAAATTAATAAATTTAGGTCAAATTTTTGACAGCCCTTACCTTATTTATCAAAGACGCTACCTACCCTCAGGTTTTCATCTTGAGAAATTCATAATCCTTTCTCAAGGTGACATTTCTCAAAGGTCGGAAAATAATATAATCTGGGGCGATCGATTCAAATAATTACGTCGATTTAACGACTGATCCGTTTCCTTTCTTCTCCAGACAACGCCTCGTGTCCAAACGAAGGCATCTTTTATGTTTGACAAAGACAGATTAAATGGAATTTATTTCTGCAAAGATTTTACGACAAGACCATATTGTTTTGCTCGTTAATGATGGTATTTAAGAAATTTTATTTTTCTGCAAAGAAAATTTTATATTTTCGCAGTATTTCAACCGGTTGACAATTTTAATTTTTCATTTTACTGCTGTAGTAAAATCGATGGTAAATTTTTATATGGGTCCCGGAACGATTCTTTACTTTTATATTTTTCAAATTTTGGTGCGGTTTTAAAGGTCACAGATATTTTTATTAAATCAAGGTTTCCATCGCATAAATTCTTCTATTTTTATTGTTTTATTTTTGTGTTTTCCAAATTTCTAGTTTTAACTTTATTACACAGATATTTTTATTTGTATCTACATATTTATGGAACACTTCTCATTAATATTTTAAAAATAATTTAGTTGTGTCACCTTTTTTGTTTTTGCACCTTCACTGTATATTTACAAAAGATGGCTACATTGTTTTAGGTTCAGATTCTCTGAAATAAGTAACTTATTACCATAGAATTTCAGTTTGCATATTCCAAATTTTCGATATACGGCTTAAGTTTTACAATTCACATTTAATTTATTTTACTTCTATGTACAAGTATACCGTACCTACTAAGTCACTTAAAAGATCAATAATTTATTCTTGGAAAACATCCATATTTTTTGTTAAAATTTCTGTATCTTATACTCCAAATAAAAATCTTACACTGAAAAATAATGATTGCATTTTACCCAAAAGCTATAGAGACTAGAAATTCAATAGAGGCACTGTTTTAGTTTCAAATACAATTTTAGTTATACGCTACGGTTGAGTTTGAAATCTGCTATGCTAATCTCTAAAAAGAGCAGCTATATTTCATTGGAGAGCTAGTTTGCATACTGAAAATCAAGATAAGCCGCGTGACCTAAATATGCAGAGCTGTGCAAGGCTTTTAGTGGAAAACGTGAAAACAGGTGAGGGATGAAAAAATCGTGTGTCGGTTTTCATGGCATCGAGAGGGGTGTGAAAATCAGTCTCTCAACAGGCCTACCTACGGTCCCATAGGACTTGGGGGAGCGTGGTTTATAGTATCGTATTTTTTCAGGTTTTGAAATTTTTTATGAAAGTTTTTTCAGCGCTAACAGCTGATGACCTATATTCCAAGGAATTTAGGGTTGTACTTTATTATTCTGTTTTTATATGCTCGTATGCTTACCTTTGTTTTTTTTTTAATTTTACGCACAAGGTTTTAATTTATTTTTATAAACTATGGAATCTTGCAGAAAAAACGTTAAAAAAATTTGGTACCTTTTTTCAATTGTTCATTATTTATAAAAAACGTAAAAAAACGTAACTAAGCTACACATATAGTGTAACTTCTTGCCGCGTTATCCCCGAAGGGGTCGCGTGTGGCGAGTGAACCTATTTATTTTTACAGGTAAGGGGGCCGGCCTTACGCCAACCACTTCAGTTGAAGTGGAGTTTTCCCAGCTCCCGAGGGTGCTGGTACTCATTTCTTGTGAAGGCTGAGTAAACCTTGCCGGTATTTTATTTTGGGGTTTGAAATAAACACCGAAACGGGAAATCATTTCTGACACCCTCGGTGGGATTCGAACCCGAGCTTTCGGCATGGAATGCAAGCACTCTACCACCTGAGCTATCGACCGGACCATATAGCTATATTTATGTTTAAATTTGTTTTTTTTTGTTTGCTGAACAAAACATAGACTATCATCTTTTAATTTTTTTCTTTGCACAATGGTTATCATGAAACAAAAAATATTTTCAGCACAATTACATTTAAAGATTATCGAGGATCTGTACTGTACTGTATCCTGCCGCCGTTCCACTAGGGGTGGCCGGTACCTCCGCAGATGCGCCTCCACTTTTTTCTGTCCTTACAAACCACTTTCATTTCCTCAATATTCATCACTTTTTCATACATACTCTCTTATTCTCACTCTGCAGGTTCCATTCTTTCGCAATCTCACCTATTTGGTCTAACCATTCTTTCCTCGGCCTTCCCCTTCCGCGCTTTCCTCTGGCATTTCCTTTGTACACTTTCTTCGTTAGTCGTTCATCATCCATTCTTTCGAGATGTCCGAACCATCTCATCGTACTTTTTTGTATTTTCATTCTCATATTCTCTTTTATACCACACTCGTTCATCACCCAATCATTACGTACTCTTTTATTCAGTGTCTTTCCAGCCATTGCTCTCAGGAGGAGAGGATCGATAGTATTTAAAAGGTATATGGAAATCTAAATTAAAGTACATTATTACTAACCGGGCTATAGTCCATTTGCCAACGCTACTGACGTGTAATCATAAGATCATGAGTTTGTTTCTAATAAGAGCAAAAAAAAAAGACAAATAATTTTATCAACTATGCTCTTTGCTGAGCTGACAAATTCATCTGTGTTTTGTCAAAAGATACCTTTCTAAACTTCATACACCCCAACTAGTTACTATGCAGGGGAATTTTAAGGTGTATGGTACAACGCTACTAAGTTACACATGTTGTGTAAATTCTTGCCGAAGGGGTCGCATGTGGTGATTCGGGACCTATTTAGTTTTACAGGTAAGGGGGGAAGCCTTACGAGAACTTCTTCAATTAAAGTGGAGATTTTTCAACTCCCGAGGGGCTGGTACTCATATCTTGTGCAAGCTGAGTAAACCTTGCCGGTATTTTTATTTTGTGTTTGAAATAAACACCAAAACCGGAAATCATTTCGGACATCTTTGGTGGAATTCGTACTCGAGCTCTAGGAACGGAATGCAAGTACTCTACCAACTGAGTTACCCACCGGACTGGTATAATTCACAAAAAAAAAACAGTGGTTACCAAGTCATCCTTGATTTTATTTAGTTGTATAGTCAGTGTTATGGCCGAGAAGTCAAGTCGCTATTGTTGACTAGCATTTTTGGAACAGAATAACGCTGGTTCGAATCACGTTTGGCCATTTGACCATAACTTCGAACCTGGTTCAACGGATGTCATAGCATGCACACAATCTTTTAATTTTTTTGTGAATTGCATTCCTCTTCACATTTTTTTTAAATAAGAAGAAAAAAATATATTAGTAGGTATATTTAATTTAACATACTGTTCCCCATCAAAATGGCATTTCAACTTTTCTTAAATTGCAACCATTTTTTAATAAACTTTGTCAGAAGTATGGTAATATTAATTTATTTCACCAAGATGAATCACCTCACCAGCATCATTCCGTATTCCACCTTCACCCACGGTGTATTCAGTCTTGAGCTGCGCTTCCTCACCCACTTTGCAACTTGTCTTTTCATCACCAGTCTGTCACCAACAGTAATAATTTCGCTGAAAGTTAGTTTATTTGTAAAAGTTGGACTCGTGAACTGTCGGCAGGTATTAATACCAGAAGCTTTGTCCGAATGCACAATAGAAATTTGTTTGGCAAGTTGAAACACGTTTAGTTCAATTACTTTCGTAGCTGTATGAAAATGAGGATGGACAAAAAAATACACATTCATAAACTATGACTTTTTATTTAGATTTTGAAATATAACAAGTTAAACATCTTAAAAAATACATATATTAGGCCTATGAAATTTCAAATCACTATACAGACTGGTCTAGTGGTTTAAACTTCTGACTCGTAAATGGAAGGTTGTGGGTTCGAATCCCGGCAAAGCACCAAAAATTAAACTATTTATATTTTCAAATATGCTCTTTGGTTGGTGAAAAAAAAATCATATACCTTTACCAAAGACCGGTCACTAAAGATCAATCCAGTCTTACAGCAACTGGGTCTTGCTTGACAATTGGCGCTTTCTACAGCGACCACCAAGCTTGCAGAGGGCTTTTGAGGTGTGATATACACAAAAACAGCCCTCACCAAATAAATCAGCCTTATTTAAATTTTACATACCTCCAGTGATCGCTTTTTTGATAGAATGCTTGCATTCTATGCCAAAGCTAGGGGTTGATTTCCACTTATAGTATTAAAAGTGATTTCTCATTTCGGTGTTTATTTTCAGCTTACAATAAAAGAACTGGTCAAGTTTATTCAGCCTTCACAAAAAATCAGACCTCTCGGAAGCCAGGAAACCTCCACTTCAATTGAAGTGGCTGGCGTTAGTCCGGTTCTCTTACCTGTAAAAATAGCTAGATTGTATCAGCCACATCGCATTTTAAGAGGATACACTATGTGTGCAGCTTAGTTGCGAGCTCATTATTTACAGAACTGTTGAATAACATGAAAACGTCTTTAATGTTTTAGAAAGTAGGAGTTTTTCCAAATTTACATTCTTTAAGGGTTTGTTTTAAATGAAAATAAAACAACAACAACAAAAAATAGTTTGTGGAATAAGGTCCTCTCATCCCTTTTGTATTATTCTGACGAAACAATTTATATGCCACATTAATATCACTCCAACTTTCATTTCATTCCACTTCACTACCTTTTACCCCAAGTATGAAACCCAACGTTTCAACGCAACAACAGCGTTGTACCAAAAATACATCCAAACTAAAAGCAGCACTTCTAATGAACGTTATATTTTCCATACATTTTTTGGTACAACGGGATGTTTAGGTTTGTACGAACAGTTTTATACTTATGTTTCTGTATACATATTCGTGTCCCTTTGGCCAGAGTAAACTTATTTGACTGATATACGAAATTGTCGTGGCTAAAGTGGAACAAAGTTTAGTCGGTTACAGAGCTACGCCACTGGTACAAATACGACAATAAGATTTTACTGCTTACACTCGAGGACGAAATTTGTTTGAAATTGTCATAAGTCACAATAGGACTTTATAATATAAAGTTCTTCAAAAATAATGAAGGTTAAAATTATTATATTTTGTATTGTTTGTGTATTAACATTGTGAAAATTCATATTGTTGAAAACTACTAGGTTGAAAACGCGTTAGTAATTTGTTTAAAGATTTTAATATTTTTTAAATAAATTTTATAGTGAAAATAAACAGTGTTTTGTTTGAATTCATCCAAAAATTATAAAATTAAAGTTAATATTATTGTTTACCATTTGAATAACTTTGTTAAAGACGAGTTTAATATATATTTCTCGTTTTTCGCATCATATATCATAATATACAGAGGAAATGTGAAAGGCCAAAAATTAAAAAGCAGACTAAAAAAATACTGGCTAGATCAGATTGACAAAATTGTGAAAGAATGAGATAAACAAAGCGAATGTAAAACAATAAATTGTATTAAAACGTGATGGATATGAATGAGTTGAAAAAAGTAAGCATGATAGAAAAAATGGAATCAAATTTGCAAAGCCTATGGCCACCTCGATCAGAATGGCTACAGAGTTAAAGTTACATAAATCATCATTAGTTTTATTCGTTAGTTTTGAGGCAAAAGTTATTTTTTTTTATCATGTTTTCGAGAAACACCTTCAAATTGAGAAAGAAATGAGAAATAAACGAACAGTTAAATTCATTCAAATAATAAAATACAAATCTCTGAAACTCATTGATCTTTTTTTTATAGATATGATGTAACAAACATGAAAATACATAAAACAATGTATTTATTCAAATCAATCAAGCAAGATTAAAATGTATATGTGAACACACAATTTCATTCATTTTCAGAGCTGTACAACTCACATAACAACTTGAGAAAACATAATATTGAACTCCTCTTTCTTTGAAAAATATTCAATCAAAATCTCAAAAAAATGTAGAAAGCCCTTCAAAATATACTTGTTTTGACAAAAATATTTTCCTATGAAAACAATATCCCCAAGGGGAGAGAGAGAAAAAAATGTATCCACACGTGTAGAATAAATCCGCAAGTTTGGCGGTTACAGCCGTAAATAAAAATATCATTATCAACACGTCTGCTAGAATTGCAGTCGGGGAACAATTCCCATACAAGAAACTCGGAGACGGAGAGAAAACTTGCTTCCCCACTTCAACTAAATTCCAACCAAGTTTCGCCTTTTTTCGTCGCCAACTTTTGAATTGCACTCTTCTTGCGTGGGCGACAGGCGGCCCCCTGCTAACTGATGGCTCGTATAAAACACTTCTCAAACAAAATATATCACCGAAATATCACAATATTAATAACCGACCCCCTGAAGGGGGTGGTTTTTCACACTCTGACTGATGCGATCCTTGTTTAAGAAGTTTGAGTTTCACGCTGAAAATCAATTTGGTTATGGAAAAGTTAGACAATGCTGGGTTCTGTGAATCATGGCCTTTGAATTGTTTTATTGTTGTTTAAAATCAATGCAAAATTTTAAGTCATTCTTTAAATTTTCATCAAGAATTTATTTTTTGAAAAATGCAATCGGATTTTTGAAGTTTTAATGACGATACGAATAAAAGTATCCTAAAAGACTTTAACCCCAATAACCTTACTTACCTTACCTATTCATTTGGTTTCTATATGTTTTTTTGGAGTAAAACATACATGAACTAACATTCAAAACACATTGAATAGTTCTAATGGCAGAAAAAAAATAGTTAGGTTTAAGTTAGAATTACGGTCGTTTGACATTTTGACAATTATATAAAAAAAAAAAAAATTAAGTTTTAAAATTGTTCAGTTTTAAAAAAAAATATATAATTGTCAGAAAAAAAATGTTTTTCAGAACTGTCAGTACTACGGAAATACTTAAAATCTAGAAAATCAGTTGATTACTTGATTCTTAAGATACGAAAAAGTCACTTTTTAAAAAAAGTTCCAAATACACAATGGTCTGTGAATTAACACTTTTAAAATTTATTTTTATTTAGACATACTTCAGAAAATATATTTGCTTAAACCAATTAAAACGTCACTAATAGTTATTTATACCTTCGTAAATAATTTAGTGTTACATGATCATGCTTTTTTTTTTCATACAATTTCTATGATTTCAATTTCAATCATAGATTGTTTTTTCTTCCCGTTACCTACTGAAAAATCTGCATACTGCAAATGAGATCCGAATGCAAAAAAGGAAAAACAATACTCTGAAACATTTTCTAGAATTCTCGCCTTTTCCTTTTTAACCTGCAAACTCCGATGGTAATTTAATTTACGTTAAATTGGAAAAGTATAACGGCGCTGAGCGCTTTTCACGGAAAATTGTGAAAAGTATTGATAACGATTCGGAAAACTTTCAAGTGTATGTGAATTTCCGATATCGTGGGTACCTACTTCGATCCTTGTAAATAAGTTCTCTACTTGCTCGACCTTTCAGACTGGCTGCAGTTTAGTGAATATAACTAATTATTGAGATTTTATTATAATTACCGACACTGAATTTCATAACCACAACTTTTAGAACTGACAATGTATAGGAAGCATATTACAAAATGCATTTAAATTTACAGTTAAATACATGTTCATAATGAATTTCATTATTTGATTAGCTATTTTTGTATATTTTTTTGCGAATCTTATCATATATAAATTGGCAATATCAGAAAGTATCTGATTCAAGTCCATGCTTTTTAGCCATTAGATTTTTTGTTGTTGTAAAAAAAAATTAAATCTGAATATACTAATAGTCCTACTTTAAGATACGTCTCAAAAACATTCATTGCCTTATAGAAACCATCTCTTGTATGAATTGACTATGAGCTTTTAAGGGTCTCATTAGAAAGTATCCACGACAGGTAATTGATTTTTTAACTACGAAGCGAATGGTGCCCTCAACCACTGTTTGGAGCTACGGCGCGGCGTAGAGAAAGAGAGAAGGAAATAGAAAAGGATCAAATTGAGTATCACACCTCAAGAACCCTCTGCGAGCATGATCGTCCCTATATAAAGCGGCAATTCTCAAGCAAGACCCAGTTTTTATATGGTGACCGGTCTTTGGTAAAGGTATATGAATTTTCAACCCAGCGAAGAGCATATTTCAAAATATAAATGGCATATTTTTTGTACTCCGCCAGGATATGAACCCACAACCTACCAATCACGAGTCTAAAGCGTTAACCACTAGACTACATACCGTTTAAAGTATATATCATCCAAAAAAATATCGTTTTGATTTAAGTTACTCTCTCTCAAAACAGCGTTTTTTTTAAATAATGTCATTTTTAAACCATTTTAGATTTATCAACAATTACTGTTATGAAAAAGCTCAATTTTATTCTGAAAACTCAAAAATGTGTTTTTGAAGATGTGTATAATTTATTTGGTTCCCTGTTTTTTTTCCTTCCCTCCCTCTAGTCGCAGGTAACGATATTATACATTCAGAGTACTTTGACATATTTTCTCATTACCTCGAAGGTTCCTTTATAAATAATAAAACAGTCCTAACGTGCTTTATTTCCAACGCGTTTCGGGTCAAAGGGGATGCTTTGGATGACAAAGTATTGCGTACCGTGTTTCATGAAAATATCTCTTGATGACTAAATATTTTTCGGCGTAATGAAAAAGGCAGTTTTAATATTTTTAAGTAGTTCTATATTTCTACGAAAGCAAATAACTGTTACATACGTTATACTTTTTGGTGTATTACAAGATGGTTTATAAATTGAAAATTGATAAAATAAACAAAGGGTTAAAAGCCAATATCTCACGATGGAATAATAATACTTGAAATTTAATTAAATAATATCAACAATAATTATAACTACACAGTTAAAAAAAATTGATCGGATATTACACGAACCGTTATAAGAGAACTTACATTATTTTTTAGTTTTTGTTAGCGACGTAGCTAACGCCTTCAGGAGATCCTCAGTCGTTGTGCAGAGAGGGTGTCTCCTGAAGACGTTTGCTACGTCGCTTACGAAACGTCGAAAATAATGTAAGTTCTCTTACAACGGTTCGTGTAATATCCGATGAAAAAAAATAACTGTGTAGTTAAAATAATTGTAAATATGTCAATGCAAATATGTAATTCCAACCTAAACCTAACAAATAATTAAATAATGATTGAACAAATACTTATTGTTTATTTTACACTCTTCGGATATTTATTTTAAAGGTATAGGCCACCTAACGTGACTTTTTCGTACAAAAAAACGTTGGCCCATGGATAAGGTATGAAAAAAATGTGTTGTGAATAATCCTGAAACGGCCTAAATGCTGTATCATCTGCCAATGAATCAGATATTTATAAATTAAATATTTTTATAGTAAAAACATCTAATACTCTGTATTAACTTGTAAATGTTATATGGCTGGTCATGTTTTGCACTCTCCGCGTGACTAGGCTGGAATAAAGATTTTATTGTTATGATTATTATACTTAGTATTATTACTATGTCGGGGTTATAGCCGCGGGGGCCAAGAGGGCTGATCTTTCTAGCGTGTTTCGAATGGAACAACGTTGGTTCGATCCCCGCTTGGGTCACTTGACTTTAACTTTGACCCTGGTTCAACAGATGTTATTGGGTAATTATTATTTAATAATTCATTAATAATTAACAAGAATGAATTATTAAATTATGATATTAATACCTGTTTCTGGCCAGGCAGAATAGGTTGGTGAATTGCATTCCTCTTCACAAATCTATTTTTTTTTTTTAAAAAAAAATAAAAAAAAAAAAAAAAAATATTATGGATAAGTGTAACCTTAATTCTAATCTAATCTAATCTAATCTAAGCTGCAAAGATATACATATATCATTTAAGATTTATATTAAATGCATTCCCATAAGCAGACATGTATTGCTAAGGTTTAATACCTAAATTTATATAGTTTAAACGCAATTATGGATTCGAGACAGTACAGAAAATTATGATGAGGAACAGAAATTTGGTGCTGTTGAGTATATAGGTACTTCACGTTCTAACTATTCGCCTCGTCTTCCAATACATCTTTCCACACACACTCTTTACGACTTCGCGGGCCGTAAATATCTTCATAGGGTGGAAACCGCTCCCAAGTAGGCGCCCATCCACCTCCCTCAGGCCGTTAAACCATTTTATTTAAGCCTGAAACCAAGAAGAAGCTAAGGACAAACAAAAAATGATGAAAATTTAGAATAAACATTGCTTGGTACTTGGTATTTTTTTTTGTCAAAAGATACATCTTCTCTTTGTTTTTTAATTCGCATAGCTTCAAAACGCATTGAAATACTTAGTTCTGGGCTGGATTTTATAAAAATAAAAAATGTAGATGATTACATGTCTGCTTGAAGAAGTACCTACTTGAAATTTGGCGTACAATTTTAATAAACCAGAAGTTTTTCCCCCGCTTATTAAGGTGTTTATTTTTCACTAAAAATAAAACAAATTTACAAAAATGAGACTATACTAAAAAATTGTAAGCATATGTAGATTTTTAAAATAAAATTCACTGTAATTATTGCCAAGATTCAAGCTTTCAGTACTGAAAAATTCTCATTACAACACTTTTTGAACACAATATGATTCTGATCGTTTTCTTTTTATTTTATTCAATAAAACCTGCTTTGGCGAGTTTCTTTGTCAAAATTTCAACCTCAATAATAATAACGTTGTTTTTTATCATCTTTCCTGTAGGTTACCTTTCAGCATTTTTTTAAAGTTCATAATAACTGTCGTACTCCTATCGTGTACCTATTGCTATCCGGGGGTAAGACACGTGAGGAGATGGTAGGACGAGTCGAGTTTCGTCGATAGCTCGCACGAAAATGCCCAGAAACTGCTTTATCAACAGCTTTCCTATTATTTCCATTAAAGCATTTTCCAAGGTCCATAATCACTGTTTTACACTTATCTTGGTCCTCCTGCTATTCGGGGGTAAGACATGAGAGGAGATGGGGGAATGGAAGGAGGTAGAATGGTAGGAGGCTCGCGCGACAATGCCCGGGAACTATTTTAAATTATGGCGCACGGAGCGCAGAAGAGCATGAGAGGTACGCGATAATATTATAGGGCAGTGATCGGGAAACCAATTTGTCCAAGAGCCAAATATGTGCAAGTCAACGATCAAAAAAAAATAAACCGTAGTAAAAACCAAAATTCATAGTATCAGAAAGCATTACTCAGCCTTCACAATTAATGAGTGCGTTCCCTGATTTAAAGATTATAAGCCTGACCACTCATACTTTATGAAAAAATTCACTTTACCAATGTCACTCCTCTTTCAGGGATGGTTGACGAGTTGAAGTGCTTATGTTCATTAGACATTTATGTGTGCGACATATGTAAGCACAAACGTGTTAACTTGTGGGTATACATTTCATATGAATCCTTAGTGTGAATATATCTTTGCAAATTAAATTATAACTAACAAACATTTGACCTATTGACAGATAATGCAGGAGGAAATCGCATTATATTTGTCTACGCAGCATAGTCCATATTTTTACTACATACTTTTAGTACAGAATTTGATAATATAATTTTTTTCAAAACAGGACATTTGTGAACTTTTTTCACACTTAAAGTAGTACTGGTTATAGTAGTACTGGTTCGGACTCGTTAATGGTAGGTTGTGAGTTCGAACCCCGGTGGAGCAAAAAAAATATATCACCTATATTTTCAAATATGCTCTTTGCTTGTTTGAACAATTCATAGCCTTTACGAAAAACCGGTCGTCAAAAGTCCATCCAGCCTTACAGCGACTGGGTACTGCTTGAGTATTGGCGCTTTCTATTGTGACGACTATTCTTGAGGTGTGATTCACACAAAAACAGCGCTCACAAAATAAATTATTATTAAAAAAAATTTACTCGATCCGCATTCAAGGAAACGCATCCGGCTCCTGTGTCACATATTTCCGACCACTGCCACCTTGCAAGTGGGACACGTGTCTTCATCTACATACACACATGCGCGCCTGATACCTCCCCTACATATTAATGATATTATTATGACTTTATTGCGTCACATTATTACCTTTGATATTATGTAATCTTTCCGGGTTGCCGGTGATGATAAGATAAACAGGGAAATTTATAACGTGACTGTTTTACTTTAAACAAAAACACATTAAAGACGTAAGATTACTCCTGTAAAGTATGAACATTACTGGTGTCATACAGGTTTATTTTGTTCACTCCCACACTAATCTTCTTCTTGATTATATTTCTGGAAATAAAATACAAGACTTGTTTACTCTTTTCAGCCTAATTTTATACTCTAAATATGTACGACTTTATAATCTCGTAGACATCAAAGCAAATTTTGTAGATCACTTTGTCGTGGGCACGTCTTGGGCAATTTCTGTATTGGATCATACTTTTGTGTTTTGTTTCATTTCTAAGAACCTTAAAAGCGGCCCAGTTGGTAGAGTGCTTGTATTCCATGCCGAGAGCTAGTGTTCGAATCCTATCGAGGGTGTCAGAATTTTTTTCCCCTGTCGGTGTTTATTTCAAACCCAAAATAAAATACTGGCATATTTTATTCAGACTTCACAAAAAATGAGCACCAACCTCTTTGGAAGCGTAAAGTTGTAATGCTGGCCACTTTGCTTGTAAAAATAAATAAGTTCTTCTCACACACATGTGACCTCTTCGGAGAAAACGCGGCAAGAAGTTACACTGGATGTGTAGCTTTGTTGCGTTCATATGAACTTTAACTTATCAAGGATAGATGTATAAACAAACAAGCCCCTTTTACCTTCTTTAACTAAAGTCAGAGATTCCAAAATTGACGTCTAAATATAAGTACATTATACAATCTCGTAATTTAAGTATAGTTTCACATTTCCTTATATTTATGGCTTTTATTTTATTTAAAGCCAGTACGCTTTGTATGCATTTAAATAAGTATGTAGACTTTATAAATTTCAATAAATTCCAATTAAACGAAATTTACAATAAGTAAACATACTACAATAATATTGAATGAAAAATATTTTTAATAAAAAAGATTTTTCATGTGTAACACAACGTAAACAAAAGGGTGGTGTCGGCTTACGTGTATTTAAAATGGGATAAATTTGATGTGGATCAATTCCCCTGACTTAGGGGAGGATTAATGTGGACATGATTGGTATTAACGTGGTCAACCTACGTCAAAAATCAAAGCCTATCTGGCCGCGTGACCGCTCAAATACGACAACCCTTAAATATAATGTAACTTATTCAAAACACGTGAGGCGAATCACACTCATTGTGGTTTCCTTGTTTTAAAAAGAACAATCATAAGGTAATGTTTATGAGCAGACGGTTTGCAGTTAGAGTGTTTGCTAACGAAATACGATAAAATATCTATAATCTATAATGTATATTTTTTAAATAAACTTTTTAAATAAACATTTAAGATTCATATTATATGCATTTCCATAAGCAGACACGTATAATTTTGCGCTTACAAATGCCGCACGTGGACTTACAACATAAAAAACAAAATCTCGAATAAACATAAGCCATGCAATTCCTGCCGACTTTTCCTGAAACAGGGAGGAAATTGGCAAGGTGAACCCTTTATTACAGTATGGATGGTCAGCCTCATACCAACTCTTAGTCAAGGAATACATCCTTTGAATAATTTATTTTTGTAATACAATAAAAATTAACAATGTTTTGCCTTCAAGCAGCATAAGTTTTCTCATTATAAAAAATTGTGACAAAGCTGACTTTACATAAAAGTAAAAGTTTTCAAAGCTAAAGTAAAAGTTAATAAAGAAAAGATCAAAAACAAATTATTTTACGTCAGAATTTAAATCTTTTTCACACTCTCAAAATGTCATTTAATAAAGATCGTACACACCAAATTTACAATAAACTAGTTTTTGTTGCATTTTCTTACATCATGTTTTTCTTTACTAACTTTTTCTATTCAAATTATTGTTACTACGTCAAACTGAAAAGTCTGTTAAGCTCCCATTAGTCCTAATATACAAATATACAAACTGCACTGCAAGATTACAGCGTACACTTTAAACTCAACCGAAGAGTTTTACAAAAAAATATATGGAAACAAAACAGCGCTCTTTTAGTTTGTATCATTTTTTGTGCATCTGTATAGTTTTCACGTAAAGTTTCATACTTTGGGTGCTGCACGCTTTCATTTCTCCCCCACCCTTATTCTCCACACTCACCCTCACCTAACATTTCGTTTTCCACATCGTACTTTTGTTCATACATAATCACACTCCTGCCATGCCACCATTATGAAGTTCGCCTAACTAGCTGACTGCGGTGAAAAGTCAATCAATGGGATATGGTTGAAATACAACACTAAAGATACAGCAAGGCGATTTTTTTATAAGTAGAATTGCAACAATAAAAATTTCATATTAAACTAATGCCAGTGTATTTTAACTGTTTTCATGTTCTTGTACAATAATTTTATAAGACTTCCTTGACCTTGACTAATAGTTTGGTATGAAGACTTACCCTTCATGCTGTGAAAAATTTATTCACTTTTTTTAATGCTATCACAGGGAAAGTATATAAATATAAATGTATAAGCGTGAACTTAGCATGTATATTGTATACCTAAGCGTGAATTTATATGTGTCTGCTTGTGAGCATTCATTTAATATGATCCTTAAATGTCAATATATCTTTGCAACGTACATTATAGATTATACATTTTTATAGGGCTTTGCGGTTTTATACCAATTTGCAATCATTTTATCACAATGAGTACAGTGGCAATTCTACTAGTATATTTGAAAGAAAACTGCACAAGTTCAAATTTTCTCATTGACAATAGCTTTGGCCCTGTGTTACCAGATCTTATTCCGTAATGATTTATTTACAATTCATAAAATAAAATCGATGAATTCTTAATTCATAATTTACATAAATACTTGCTTCTGGCCACGCCAAAATGATTTTACAGATTTAATTTTTCTGGCCAAATTTATCTAAATTTGTTTTGTTAAACACTTCCATAAGCACCATGAGTCGACTAATTTTTGATTATTTAAAAAAAATACGACTTAAAATTTTTACATCGTTATATTTCTCCAAGTTACGTTTGTTGAGATTTTTATTTCCCTAGTTAGTGTTGTGTTTCTTCCCATCTAGTCGCAGCAACTTGCGCCAGCCGTATAAAACAAATCAAAATTTTAAATTGGAAAGTAATTATAAGTTTTTTAATTGCAGAATATTACTTCCGTCTGCGATGTTAATGACGTCACGACACTCGTTCCGACAGTTGAATATACTATTTGCAATTTCCAAACAAGAGCATTACATAAAGGTACAAACAATTTCATTCATAGACGTACAAGTTCTTAAATAAATACCATTTTTTTATATTCTTCTTCCCCTGTTTTAATCCTAAAGAATCGCATTCAGCTATGTTCATCCAACTGTTTCGTCATTTTTCCCTATCAAAGGTTGTTCTTTTGAGCTACTTGTATAAAAAACGGCCCACATTAAAATTTGTTAATTTTTCTGGTTCATAGAATGCTACTTTGATCTTCAATGTGGTAGTTTTCAATTTCTTTCAACATGGCAACATTTTCATAAATTAAAGTATTCAGAAATATTTACGCTTTTCTACATTCAATCTCTTTGTAATTTTGAAACTTTGAACTATCAAAAAGCTTCCAAAAATAAATAAAAGTATTCAATAATTTCCAGCCTTTAATTAGAAAAGAAGGATTATGAATATCGAAAAAATAAAGTTTGAGCACTAAAATACTTGAAACTCTCTGAGAAAAAGGTACGAGAAAGCTTTTAAGCAAGGTTGCTATGAACTACTCGTAAGAACCCAGCGAAATGTCGAGAGACCGATAAAACACAACTTTAAAAGGCACATTTCAGTTTTTAATTGTGTTGTATTAATCAGTATTTTTTTAATTTGAACATTTTTTAATGCCTGTAAAGAGTGCAAAAAAACGAAACAAAATGTTGGAATTTTTTGAGTTTGTGTTCCAAATTGTAATAAAATCATTTTCCTGAAATTGAGTTGCCAGATCTGAAAAATTCCGCTGAAAGAATTGAGTTTTCAAAAGTGGCTGAAACTTTTCCCGGCGGCTGTCAAAACAAATGAGGCAACTCCTGACTCTCTGACGTCCAAACTGTATGAAGAAAATGTAAAGCGGACCCCCGGCTACTTGGAATTGAAAAATATATTTCGTAGATGATGAAAATGTATAGCCTGAGTAATTACGCTGAAAATTGTTTGGCCAATTCGGTTCTATAAAAATCGCAATTCAACAATTATCATATAATTCTGATTCCTGTCAAAAGATTTTTTTCTGTTGATATAATATAATTCTTCTTGCACATATATTTTTTTACCATAAAGTGTATCTTTTTGTTGTATCTTAATTGAAATTTGTAAATAATTACTCACACTTCGAAGGAATACTAATATTGATAACCTTAAAAAAGAAATCGTGAATAGTGTTTTTGGAAAACTACAGCCCACAGCTTGTTTACTTTCATTGTTTATTGGTTACTATACACAACGAAAATTACAGATCAGAGATAATTTTAACTTATCTCACTCTCTACGATAAATAAAAGAGTGCCTCAAACTATAGATATTCAGTTACATAAGATTATATTTTAAGTTTGTGAACCATCTACTTTTAATCTATTAAAATGTGCTCAAGCAGCTACGCATAATTAAAAAATATATGTACCTAAACATTTTTATCGTATAAAAAATAAACTCAGTGTACCAAATCGAAATTATTTTTTGATTCATAATTTAAAGTCGACAAAAAGGCAAACATAACGATTAAATAATGGATCGTTTTTTTTGAGTGAGCAATACTTTTTAATAATCCACCTTTGGTTGTTTCAGTTTTTGCTTTAAAATCAAAGTTTCTACGCTCCGAAGTCTAGACTTTTGACCTAGCTCCATTGATGTCATGGAGCGGTATTTATTATAACATACTGTGGAAATTAATTTCTACGCCGAATATTTTCTAATAGCTTTTGATGTGCAGTCCTTTAAGTTCCATCAAAGCTTTATTGAAACTCTATGGATTAATAAAATACGTATTATGTATTTAAGTTTATATTAAATATTTGATAATTTTCAAAAAGTCAATATAAAAGCATTTTTTGACATTATTCTTTTAATAATATAAGGAATAAAAACAGCAATTGATCTGCAATGCTATGTCCTTTAAATCTTAAGTGCTCATTTTAATGTTGTAATGTATATTTTTTGCTAATTTTCATATTTCATTGTTACAATTACTTTAATTCCATAACTTATAGGTTTATGTGAAGCTTAGCACCCATACTGTGAACAATAAAAACACTTTACCAATGTCATCCCTGATGCTGAAGAGATGTTTTCCGGGATCTGTTGCCGTGATCTGTGTGAGCTGGATCTTCCGGACGTTTTGCTCTTGAAGCCCGTCGTAGACATGGGCGAAACGTCCGGAAGCTCCAGCTGCCACAGGCCACGGCAACTAAAACTTTTTTTTTTCTGATTCAGAATTCGTCAGTCTTGTAAATTCCGCTTACAGTAATTTTATTTCAATCTAATAAATACAACGCAAATCAATACAATACGCAGTAATGTAGCACCATTTTAGGCATTTAGCATCGCATTGACTCCCTCGGGCCCTGATATCCTCATGTTCCAGCCTTCACTAGTACCAGGGCACCATACATCGGCCCACACTTTGGGGTCTTGATAAATTGGTCTCCCGTTTTCCGTACACCGGATTTATGTGGCATTAAGCGCTGTTAATCGCCGGGCCCGCCAGTACAAACAGAACTACTGATTAATTTTATATGTGCTCCTATTACACGATTTATGTGAGAGACCTCTTTGATTTTGCATCGCCACAGCATTGAAAATAAAGCGTTCAAAAACTTTTTTCAAAGCCTTTTTTTTAGGCTTTTTTGTTGTTACTTTAGTTCTCAAGTCAAAAATGACTATAGTAAACAAACAAAATAATAATAATATTAGTATGATTTATTTAGTGAGCCCTGTTTTAGTGTGAATCACACCTCAAGAGCCCTCTGCGAGCTTGTTCGTCGCTATAGAAAGCGCCAATTCTCAAGCAACATTCAGTTGCTGTAATGCTGGATGGACCTTTGGTGACAAGTTGATAAGGCTATGTGAATTCTTCAACCCAGCGAATATCAAATTGGAAAATTTAATGGTGTATTTTTTGTGCACCGCGGGATTCAAACCCACAACCAACCTTCCATATACGAGTACGAAGCGTGACCACTAAACTACGGACCGGTCATAAAAAATTCTCTATCTGGAGATTTTCTCGAGATTTGGTCTGTAAGAGCTGGAGCTTCCGGACATTTTGCTTACGTCTGCGATCCTACCTTCACGCTAAAGAAACCCATCGCAGACATTGTCGAAACGTCCAAAACCTCCAGCTTCTACACAACAACAGATCCCGGAATCAAATCTTTAGTTTCAATAGCCAGCCGTATGAGCCTACAACTCCTATTCGTAGTATTTATGTTTTAGATTAATGATCTGTTATTGAACGGGAATTTTTCCATTTGAGAAGTAGACCATCAGCTGTCTTTTCATCTCTTTGGTGGTCTCTAACTACGATTCTCAAACTATCCACGTGTTCTTTCTAGTCCCGCCACCTCTTTGTGCCCCATTTCACGATGGAAACTGTCTAACAGGTCTCTCTTATTTCCGAGTGTTTGATCGTGATGCTGATTTCACGATGGAAACTGTCTAACAGGTCTCTCTTATTTCGGAGTGTTTGATCGTGATGCTGATTTCACGATGGAAACTGTCTAACAGGTCTCTTTTAATACGGAGTTTTTGACCGTGCTGCTGATTTTACGATGGAAACTGTCTTACAGTACCCTTAGTACGAGTTGCAAAACTTGAGTAATGTAAAGTTTACGGCAATTATTAAAGAGTGATATCCCCCAAAATCTGCCGTTTTTGTTTGTTTGAACTTGATTTTCTTCATCACTGTAACTCTTTTGCTAAGACCAAAAAGTGTAAGAAACAAAAACGGCAGATTTTGAGAGAAATCACGCTTTAATATTTTTTTTGCAACTCGTACTAAGGGTACAGGTCTCTTTTATTACGGAGTTTTTGACCTTGATGCTGATTTCACGATGGAATCTGTCTGACAGGTGTCTCTTATTTTAGAGTTTTTGACCGTGATGCTGATTTCACGATGGAAACTGTCCAACAGGTATCTCTTATTTCAGAGTTTATAACCCTGATGCTGAAAGTCTAAAAGGCTCTGAGAGAATTAAATTATTGAGGAGAAAACTTCAGTATAAGTGAACGCCTTCTCTCTGATATTGAATACTCTTTTTTGCACCTCCTTTGCCTTTTATCTGAGCCTGGTGTCTGCTTTATTGGAATTGATCGTATTTTTTTATCTTCCGGATCAATTACGTCACGAGTAGGAGGGATTACTTTTCGAGTGAACAGTGAAGCAAGCGTTCTTCTGAAAAAAACATAATTCTCAACTTCTGAAAATATGTAAACAAAAAAGTTTATTCCTTTGAAGCGTGTGTGAGAATTACGATTTTCAGTATAACAGATGTTTATAATATGTAAGAAAGAGGAATTTTGTATCTTTTTTATCTCTTTAGCCAACCAAACCGACATAAAATCGTACTTGTTATCTGTCTATAGTTTATAATTTAATCTGCAAGAATGTATTAATATTTACAAATCATATTCCTTGACTTATAGGTTGGTAATTCCTTGACTTATAGGTTGGTATGAGGCTGACCACCCATACTGTAAAAAATGGTTCACTTTGCCAATGTCACCCCTGTTTCAGGGAAGGTCGGCAAAAGTTGTGGGGCTTATGTTCATTTGAGGTTTGGATTTTATTTGTAAGTACACATTCAGCATTTGTAAGCGCGAACTACACTTGTTGGTTTGTGAGCATACATCTGAGAGCTTTAAATGAATATATCCTTGCAACTTAGATTATAGATTATAGATATCATATGAATGTCCAAAATAATTTGTAAATTTTTGCTGAAAAAAAACTGAATTTCAAATGAACATAATCATTGCATACCTTGCGGACTATTAATGGCGCAGACAAGTAAACCAAATGTTTATAGCATGGGGAGTCAGCTTCATACCAACCTTTTGATCAAGGAACTCAGAAGGATGTCATAGTTAAAAATCTACGTTTTTTTTTTAGGGTAGGTACCACTGTCTTTAGTGCCACAATCTACAGATCATACATCTATAGTATGTAGCTCTATCAATATCAGACACGAATAAGCTCGCGCTTACAATGCTTCGTGTGTACTTACAAATTTAAATCCAAACCTCAAATGAACATAAGCCTTGCAACTTTTTTCCGACCTTCCCTGAAATAGAAGTGACATTTGCAAAGGGAATCGTTTTATTACAGTAAGTATGGGTGTTCAGCCTCATACCAACCACTCTTTATAATACCACTGTCTCGATTCTAGACCAATATATTATGTATACAGTACCACTATTTATAGCACAAGCATCTCGTGTACCACTATCTAGAGTACACGCCCGAGATTATACTCTTAATATGACATTTCACGCGTCATACGAGCACCAGCGCCCCGGTATTTGGTATGGAAATGGGCGTCGGGGATAACGCCCCTTCCAAAACTACGGACAACTTCGGACCGGGCGGGCGGCAAGGAGGGGAGGGGGAGGGCGATTATAAATTTTGTCACGAACACCGAAAGACGCTTTATGGAGAATTAAATTCTAATTACAATCCCGGGCGAAACTTATACGTGCAAACGCCGGCGCGAAGGCGGACCAATGGGCTTAATGGCTGCGCGCCGTGACGTCACGGAACCCGGGATTGCCGAACACCGGGGAAGTGTGTACGTAAATAATAGCGCACAAAGTCACGACGTCACGGAGTCCGGGATTCCCGAATACTGGGGAAGAGTGTATGTGAATAATTGCACCAAACGGTGGCGTCCCGGAATCTGGAGTTCTCGAATACCGGGATAGTGTGCGTGTAAATATTAATACCGAGCTGTGGCGTCACGGAACCCGTGATTTTCTAATACCGTGGATGTTTCCGTAAATAAAAATACCAACTAGTGACGTCACAGTAACCTGGATTCCCGAAAACTGGGGTATTGTGTATTTTGTTACATATCTCCGTTGTATGTAAAGTAAAAAAGACACCTTAGATTAATTCAAAAAGTTGTACATTTATTTTAACTTCTAATTTATTTTTTACACTTATGATCAATCAACTTTAGGCTTATATTTGTTGAAAAAAAAGTCAAATCAGCGTGCTGCTAAGCATTGGTGGAAACACCAAGTACCTTCCAGCATATTCAGTGCATTGTACTGTAACTGTAAATGTAACTCTATCGCCGTTCCGCTAGGGTTGGCCAGAGCCTCTGCATAGCTGCCTCCATTTCTTTTATTTCTACTTATGTAATAATAGTGAAACCAATGTAAGTAATGGCATCCAGTCGTGACGTCACGGAGCTCGGGATTACCGAGTACGTGTTTATGTAAATAGCGCTAGTGTGGCAGCTCCGGGATAAATATTTTACAGAGTGTAACAAATAAATGACGTCATTAATCCCTGCGATTAAAGTACGGTGTAAAATTTGTGGAGCGCATTGCCTGAAATGTTTTTGTGCGTAGCTTCATTATTTGCATAATTTACGCAGCAAGTTTTTGGTCAATATTTATGACAAGGAAGGCGATTTATGGACGATGTAAACGTAGGTGCAGTCAATTCAAAGGCGAGAGTGGAAGAGAATCTTAGATTCAGCCAAGGCCCACCCAGAACTGTTGATAATAATAATAGTAATATTAAAATGGCTTTTTTGGTGAGCGCTGTTTTTGTGTGAATCACACCTCAGCAGCCCTCTGCGAGTTTGGTCGTTGCTATAGAAAGCGCCGATCCTCTCGCAAGACCCAGTTGCTGCAAGGCTGAATTGACCTTTGGTGACCAGTCTTTGGTAAAGGTATATGAACTTTTTAAACCAGAAAAGAACATATTTGAAAATATGAATGGTATCTACATTGTTTGTGCTCTGCCGGGATTCGAACGCAAAACCTTCCATTTACGAATCCCACAGCGTTACCACTAGACTTCGGTTCGGTCGAATAATAATGATCATCATCATGATCTAATCTAATCTTATCTAAGATGCAAAGATATGTAACATTGTGGATTCACATTATATGCATTCTCACAAGCAGACACGTACAATTTCGCGCTTGCACATGCTGCATGTGAACCTACAATATAAAATCCCAAATCTAGCCCTGCAACTCTTGCCGCACTTCCCTAAAACAGGGGTGACATTGGCAAAGTGAACCATTTTCTATAGCATGGGTGGTCAGCCGCATACCAACCTATAAGTCAAGGAACTTTCATGATAATAATAATGATTTAGGATCTACTTATTCACACTTATTTTTTAAGATAATGTATTTACATATTTTTGAGTCATTTGTTACTAAACTTCCACTTTTTCGTTTAATTTCAACATTGATTTTCGCTTCTTAAAAATAAATTAGTCACATGTTAGAAAACTTGATGATAAGAACACCTCATATCTTCAAAACAATTTTCTGTCGCTATAACTTTAAGAGAGAAATTCAAGGACAAAATCGTTCAGTCTACGGCTGGCTGTTAAATACTTTATTTTCATATTCAAAACAGAACATTTTTTTTACAAGTAAAATATTGTGTACAACATCAGTTTTTTTTTCAAGGCCCTAGACAGATAAATAATTTGTGACTACACGTAGAGCTAAACATGTAAAAAAGTGACTTGTTTCAAAGTGGGCGGTGACCAATTTACGAACCGTATTCATCTTACATCTTCACAAAATAAAATGCCGAAAATATTGTAATATTCTTTGTATACGTACTACATCATTTAACCGATACTTAGAAGTGAATAACGCTATGGACTTATCGCTACGGCAGCTGCTGGGTCTTGCTTGAGTAGTTCGCGCTTTCAAACCAAAAAAGTATCTTATCAGATTCGCAGAGTGCGCTTTAGGTGTTATTTACATTTAAGAAACAGTCAAATGAATGATCCTCTTAATAATCTATTTGTATGCATATAGATGCATTTTTTCTCAATCGATTTTCAATTTATCTTTCATTTTTAATATATAAGCTTAAAATGTATACAGAAATAACTTCAGAACTATGATATTGGATTCCGTCATCAATGGTATTAGAATACGAAACCGTTAATATTGCATTAATGTCTCAGATTGATATCGTCTAATTAAATTGTCAATCACGATTTAGACCCTGCGGGGAGAGAGACGAAGGGGAGGTGTGGGTGCGACGGACCTCCCATTTTCATATCGCTTTTATTCGAGCGGAATGCCAAATCGCCGCACCACTTTGGGTCTCATTGTTTCTGTCCAGAAATCAATACTGGTCAAATGATGGCGGACATTGTGGGTCGAGGTAATGACGGGGCATGTAAAAAGCTCGTTTTAATCTATTGAAGTTAGACCCTTACAGTGAAACAGATTGATTTTGCTTGCAAATATAGTATGGTAGCGTTCCACAAAAAAAACTTTCTAATGCCTAGAATATTCTAGAATTTCCAACAGTACAGCTATGCATTGAGAAAAACGTAATGAAATCGTAAAGTTGTAAGATCTCATGTTACAAATTTTAAATTTTCTCGGAAAACCAACGTCACATGTGTATGAAACTACGTATGTAGAGTCTTTAACTAATGTTATAAGAAAAAGTAACAAAAATAATTAAGATTTTTTCCATCTATAAATCTATCTATAATCTATAATCTAAGTTGCAAGGATATATTCATTCAAAGCTCTCAGATGTATGCCCACAAACAAACACGTGTAGTTCGCGCTTACAAATGCTGAAAGTGTACTACTTACAAATAAAATCTAAGCCTCAAATGAATATAAGCCCTGCAACTCTTGCCGACATTCCCTGAAACAGGGGTGACATCCCATACTTTCAGTTAAATGGACACCCAAAGATATACAAAAAAACATAAGTGTAATATGTCTTATAATCAAAAAGAAGACTGAACGAACAACAATGTACCAATTATTACAAATTATATTAAAAAAATTAACAAATGACGCACGGTATTTTTCCCACACAGTAATGCTAGGGTTCATCATAAAGTGAATTCTCTAAAGAATAAAAAAAAACGTTTGTTTCGCGAGATCCCTATGAATATATATTTTTTTAAATGCTTTTAGAAAAAAGACTTTCTTTTTTGGCCCTTCGGGTCAGAAAGAAAGTAAAATTGTGAGACAGGAGGAAGGGATTAATTATGGTTGGTAGAAGCGCATCTAACTATACATTTTTTAATCAAAATAAGAAATGCATTTATTTGAGTGCAAATTCATATATTTCCTGAATAAAGTACACTCAATTAAGTCCTTCAGCTGCCAAAGAATTTAGTGGTTCAAATTTCTACATGCTCTGAAAGACTCTTTTCCAGGGTCGCATAAAATGGGACATGTGATTTGACACACATAACATACGCCGTATATCACTGCTTACATCTCGTCTGCCCAAATTAGCAATGTAAATCATTTGGGAAGGCATTTCCCCCAACATAGTTTTAAGCACCGCCCACACCCTCATGGTCTCCTATTACACCCAAGTAGAAAAGTCTACGCTAAAACTCAAGCATTGAAAATAAAACAGCGTATCTAGTGAGCGTTGTAGTTTTCATACATTTTTGGTGGTACAGTTTGGTTGAGTTAAAACATTACATGGTCTCCTGGTATGCCCAACAACTTATTTCCTATTCCCGACACTCTCCTCTAGCGCTGTCGGCTTATGACAGCTCAGTACCGCAAATCCCCGCCGCTCTCTCTGTCTCTCTCATGTGCTCCTGATACATCAACCTGAGGGTAACTAGCAAAAATAACGTTTTGGGGAGTTTAATTAAATTAAGAAAGCAAACTGCAAACAAACCAATTTTAAATAATAATGTTCATAGTGTTGATATTAATTTTTCCAGATATGAGCGTTCTCTCTTTTGTTTCAGTTCTGTCTTTGTTGGAACACTCTGACATTCTATAATTATGTTTAGTTTTCCTGAAACATATTGGATCGCCAATGAGGTCCGCGCATTTGACGTAGACAAAAAAAAAGTGACGTCACAGGTTGCTAGGGGGAAGGCTAACTTGTATTTGTTATTGGTAGCTTAGAACCCTCGTTACATAAATCTGTGACGTTACGACTTCATTCATAACTTTTCCGGTAAGCTTGAAATGTTTTTTTTGTAACGAAAATTGTAAAGAAGCTTTTTGAATTATGTAAGAGTATTAAAACACGAAATACTTTATTAGGAAGTAATGAGGTCTTCACATGAATTGCCAAACAAACTTTTGGCATCGCACTACCAGGTTGTTAATGAAAAGGCAAGTACAGATTCTGTCAATGGTAGCTAAGAAACGCAGTCCCATACAAACGTGACATTTACACGCTGAAAAAAACAAGTTGAAATTCTTGATGAGTCCATTTAATATGAAAACTAGCATTGGTTAGTAGATTTAATTATATACTTAAGGATCATTTTCTTATATTTTGACGAAAATAAACATTACACGCGTAGCAACTAAAGTTTAATATTATTTTGTCGTTTCAAGGTATATATGAATTTTTATAATTAAAATGACGTCATATTTATACTAATGGTTTACTACACTAGTTAATTATAATTAGTTTTGAAATGCTAGAATATATATTTTATTCACCATCTCTTCTAACGTTTGTTTCACAACGCGTAACTTTCTTTGAATAAATATCACTTTCAATCTAAAATAACAACGAAGCACACCTCGGGTTTCGGAATGCCTAAAATCTATCAGCGTATGCCAGAGATGGATGGAGTGCAAATCCTGGTATTTCCTGCGACATATGTATCAGGGGCACATGTAAACACAACGGTGAGAACTGCTCCGTACAATGCAGTGTTTGCGGCGAGGTGCATCTCATATTGTATTCACTGACAAATGTTACCTCTTTGCTGAACGTGGATACCTGGTAGGTACATGAAATTTGTGTTTTTCCATTTTGTTTCATTCCAAAGCTAGCTATGCTGTAAAATGATAACAAATACGTTTTTAATCAATGAAATTGGTGCATGAAAATAAACGTTGGCAAATGAAAATACTTTCCCAAGAAAACTCATACAATATTTAAAAGATTGAATCGCGAGAAATCAGAAAAAATACACCCATAATGAAATGATAACTAAGCTGCAATTGAATTAAAAAAGTGCGATTTTTTCAATTTTGTTTCAAAACATTATTCTCCGTTATGTTCATAAAAATAATAGTAAAGATTTTGAATTTTATTTACCTGCATTCCTAACTCCGATTTCCTTATCATTTATAACCATCATCACCCAAACCAAGAAACATTTTGTTCCGTTTAAAAAATGACTTGTACATCCTTTTCTTTTTCGTCAAAGTTTTACACCGTTCATAAGTTCATGACTTCAAGAAGTGTAAAAAAAGCTAATACATCTATCGCTACATTTCATTTCATCACCACAATTTTATTTAGTCGCTGTTTGTTTTAAGCTCATACTATCCCGGTCAAAAGACGATTGCTCCATACTCCAAGTTACGTGACACTCAAAAACATCGTTTTACCAAAAATACATGGAAATTTAAACGCCCACTTGAAAGCGCTGTCTCGGTGTATTATAATTTTTTGCTTTACGAAATAGTCGAGTTAGCATGTAAAGTTTTAAACTTGTGAGTGCTGAGCTCGAGTCCTTCATTACATTGTCTTATTAAGCAGAACTAGAGTCAGAGGAGGGGAGAGGTATTGTCTGCGTTACAAAACAATTTCAAAGTTCCTCAGCCAAGCTACAAGCGAAAGTTTGGGGATGAATTTCGCATGAGGATAGAGTTGTAAAGAAAATGCCACAACCTTGGTGCCATTGTGGACGTCTCTTGATATGAATTTGTCGACAATAAACTTTGTTTTCCAGCGCTTTGTTAGTTTGCCCTTACGTAAAAATTTAATACAAACAAAATAAACTAGACGCTGAACTAGTTTGTTTCTGTCATTTAAATGAATCTACTGCGTGCATAGTTCGAGTGCTTTACGGCATGAGTATTAAAGTTGTTGTTAAAACTATTTTTATTTGTTAGAGTAATTTTATTGGTTGGAGTAGTGATATATTGTCTTTTTTATATAATCACAAATGAAATGCAGTTAATAATACAGCTACTATTTTTTTGACGTATTTAATCAAATAAAAGAAAAGAACATTAAAAATCAATTTTTTTTTTAAAAGATCAATCAAAAATACCCAAAATTGCATATTTACTTTCACATACTTTTACTTTATTTCATCAGGTTTTTAAAATTAAATGTTCGATTGTAAATGATAAAACTTGGAGCTTAACAATGATTTCAAAGAACTGGCCATTAGTTTATTGTTTTTTAAAATCACCTTGAGCAAATTGCAAATTAACTTACGTTTATTTAATACGCTTAAGTATTTTACCACAAACTGTGCATTTAATTTTTTTCATTGTAAAATTAAAAAATAAGTCTCGAAAGAAGAAAACAACATTAATTTTATTTTTCCTTGATATTTTTTGAACAGTTACAAACAAAAATATATCTTATTATATTGCTTTATAGTGTACTCACTACCTACTTGTACATTTATCGTAGACCCGTTTGTCATACTGCAGCACTTCCAGCGGTTCATTCACTCAGCCTCTTGATTAACGGGTCTACGATTCTCGTAGAGCCTCGCTACGACAGAGAAGCATACAACCGTAGACCCAAGGTATAACACATTATGGTTAAACTCAACTATAGAGTATAATCAAATGGGTATATAAAATAAAACACTCACTAGGGGCACTGTTTAGGTGTTTATATATTTTGTTACAAAGTAACAATTATTTTGTATTTGTATGGGTATTGTAGCCCCTTATGTAAGGCTTGAGGATTGTTGCATCAAACACGAACAAAGTTTTGTAAAAGTTACGATTTGTTTTTTTTTTCTTAGAATTTCAGTTATTGTTTTAATGTGAAAATAAAATGAAATCATTCCAAGTATGTTAAAATGTATTTACTTTTTGACTAACAATTCTTTGCAAAATGTGTTATGTGATGCATTGTAATCTGAAACAATGCCTCATCGCAAAAAAAAAAAAAAAAAAACGCAACTAAGCTACACATATATTGTAACTTCTTGCCGCGTTATCCCCGAAGGGGTCGCATGTGGCGAGTTGAACCTATTTATTTTTACAGGTAAGGGGGCCGGCCTTACGCCAACCACTTCAGTTGAAGTGGGAACTTCCCAGCTCCCGAGGGGGCTGGTAGTCATTTATTGTGAAGGCTGAGTAAACCTCGCCGGTATTTATATTATGGGGTTTGAAATACACACCGAAATAGGAAATCATTTCTGACTCCCTCCTCGGTGGGATTCGAACCCGAGCTCACGGGGTAGAATGCAAGCACTCTACCAACTGAGCTATCGACCGGACTAATCGAAGGTACAATAAGGTTATTATTTTTTTCAACAACCTCATTTATATCACGCTATTGGATTTTAGTTTTAAATTCACTTGCATGACTTTATCTTGAATAAAAAGGACAATCTGAGGAGAATTGTGCAAGTGTGTAACATCACTTTATGGCCAAGTCAGCCAATCATAAAACACCACACCTTAATACCTAAATGTAAAACAAACATCACCTTTACTCCATTCTTGGTTTTTTTCCTCCTGTGAATGTTTTTCAAAACATATGGTAACGCAACTAAACTACACATATAGTGTAACTTCTTGCCTGCGTTATCCCCGAAAGGGTCAACTCAAAATAGGTTCAACTCGCCACATGCGATCCCTTCGGGGATAACGGGGCAAGAAATTACACTATATGTGTAGCTTAGTTGCGTTGCGTTGCGGTCGCATGTGGCGATTCGGGACCTATTTATTTTTACAGGTAAGGGGGCTTGCCTCACACCAACCACTTTCAGTTGAAGGGGGGGTTTGCCAGCTCCCGGGGGGGCTGGATCTCATTTCTTGAGAAGGCTGAGTAAACCTTGAGATCGAACCCTTGCTCTCAGCATGGAATGCAAGCATTCTACCAATTGAGCTTTCAACCTTTTTTTACGAGTTTCGTCGTCGTCGCTACAAAGCGCCAATTCTCAAGCAAGACCCAGTTGCTGTAAGGCTGGATGGATCTTTGGTGACCGGTCATTGGTAAAAGTTTATGAATTTTTCAACCCAGCGAAGAGCAAATTTGAAAATATAAATGGTGTGACAATAATTGTTATAGAAGAAAAAAACAGTTCATCCTCAGTCGTGGTGCAGAGAGGGTGTCTCCTGAAGAGCAAATTTGTGCTCCGCCGGAATTCGAACGTATTTATTAAAACTTTAATGTACCATTTTAAAAAAGGAGCATTTTTCCTTCAAATGGCTTTTTATTCCGAACAAAAAATTCAGCATAAAAAAGTAAAGTGACGCAAAACACAGTTACATAATACAAATTCAAAAGGGACGACTCAAGATGGCATAATTTACCTTTCAAAGCGCACTCGGGGAGGGGGAGAAAAAGGGCAAAAGGGACTGCCAGTGTACCGGGCGGACAGAAGTTGATGTAGATAAATTAATAGATGCTAACAAAAGACACTAAAAGCAACATAAACCACGGTCCGAGAGGGCAGACTCTGTATTCCTTCGTTTAAACTCATACATAGCGTTTTACCAAAAGATTAAATAAGCTAAAACGCTCGATGGAGACGCTGTTTTATTTTTAATGTATTTTTTGGTAAGCGTGATAGATGAGTATGAACTTAATGTTTTGTACTTGACGTTCTGTTGTCCTGATACTAGAAGGAGGAAGGTGGAGGAGACGTGGCCGGAAATTAAGGTCGAGGGGATGTGCTTAGTGATGGGTACAATCATTTAAATACTAACAAAACATAAAGTAAGGAAAACTCGAATCTTGGAAAAAAAATCATATTGTTGTCAGAGATAAAATGCACATTACTATAAAGAAAAAATATGCAAAAACTTTGTATGTTCAAACACCATTTTTTGTTTCAATTTATAATTTTTGGATGAAATTTTTCAAGCAAAACACTGTTTATTTTCACTATAGACTTTATTTAAAAGATTAAAATCTTTAAAACAAAATTACGAACGTTTTCGACCTAGAAGGTCATCATCAGGTATGATTTGATTACAGAAATTAATTTTATTTTATGAAATTTTGTCAATAGGCACAAATGATGTCAGGTAGGTAAAACACATACAGTAAGATTTTAAATTAATGAAATAATTAAATAAATTAAACAAGTAAGAGAAGATCTATTAGGTAATAACTAATTAATTAATTATAAGTCCATTTTAATAATAAAATAAAATAAATAAAATAAAATTGGTCAAAAGGTTTAAAATTCAGTTTGGTAGGTAAAATATTCAGTAAAAATTCTGTTAACATTAAATTAGTTTTATGGCAATTATGAAAGAATAAGAATTAATATTAAACGTCATTTGGTGAGACATTATGTATACAAGATAAAGGATAGATTGAAATAAGTATAAATCAAAGTTGGAGGCTAAAACGGTCAAAATTATCAAAAATAGATCAAAAAACATCAGAAGGATAAAATTAAAAAGCTAAAAAGTAACAAATAAAACAATTAAAAACAAGAAACAAAGACAAATGCACCACTACACCAGTCATCTCGAAAAATCAAACAGCAAAACCAGTAAACCAGTGTCATCCTACACAAGGACATAATAAACAATGTAATCAGACGGTCTTGTCCTCGCACATAAGCAGCGGGGAGACAGGAGGGATCTGGATATTCACGACCACTTCTCTGTGTCTGTGGATCTGAAGTGCCTCAAAAGCCATCAGACGTCTACCAAAACACTCAGAGTGTAGGACCAATGTATTGGCCGTGTCAAACGTGTGGCCATTCTCGATACAATGGTCCGCCATCTCCGAGTATCCCGACAGACCCCTGAATGCTCTGGCATGCTCCTTTAATCTGGTTGTGATGGCCCTGCCTGTCTCACCGATGTATATGGCTTGACAGTCGTTGCAGTTAAGCTGGTACACACCACTCCTGCTAAATTTTCCCAATTTATCCTTATTGTTGAATATTATATTACCCAGATTGTTATTAGTGTAGTGAGCACTTTTAACTTTATGCCTAATAATATTGTTTATTTTATGGTTTAAGTTCCCGAGATACAATATTTTCTTGTAATCATTATTATGTGGTGTCTGTATTCTAGGATAAATATATTCGTTATACATCTTACCTTTTAGTTTTTACCATTTTTTGTTATTGATTGCTTACGAAAAATGGAAAACTCAATCTGACGGTGTTTCGATTTCATTAATATTATCATGAAATAAATATGTTTGTTATCTGATGCTTTGTAGTTGTTTTCCACGAAATTTGAGATTTAAGCTCGTGAAAAAATATTGAGTTTACTCAAAATTCAAAGTTTTAACAACCTGCGGAAATGGCTTACATTAAACTCTTAATTAAGGGTTGTTTGTGGAAGAAAAACCTTTTTTTAAAGAGTAAAGAAACAAAATGGCAATTATTATTTTTCGTCTGTATGTAAACATTTATGATGTTCTGAAAAGATAATGAGTACTACAGGTATGAACACATTTTCAAAATAAATCAAGATTGAAATCACATTTAAAACTGATATTGTTGAGCAATTGTGTGAAATTTGAACTCGAGATTTTACTCATCGTTCTCTTTCAGAGATTCTTGTACATCCCTAAAACTTTACCTTAACAGTCCAGACCGACAAACCTACAGAGCACGGCTTCATGCACTGATGGAGACGAATTAGCCAGCTCCGTACAACAATAATAACCTACCCAATGTCCAGTACACCAAGTATTAAACATTGCGTTTAAACTAAATCCAAAAATGCAATTTAACTAAAATAGCACCTCTTTTAAGCGTTTAAGTTGTCACTTATTTTTGGTACACACCATGGGTGAGTTGAAACTAAAAGACCTGCCCTTCATTTCTGCGTTCCTAATACTCACGGGCACAATCTGAAAGCATTGTAGGAGGTAATTTATTTCAGCGGATTTTGTTTTGCGCTTCAGACAACATGACAGTGAAAACAATTATTTGAATTTCCGTACATTTGACCAATCTGCTATTATCATGTTAAGTTAATGTTGATTTCTTAACTATAATATGTCTTTGTTTGAATATCAGTACGTTTTTTAATTATTGTATTTTATGTTTTTGTCTTACTTATCAAATTAATTCCTCAAGAGATAATTTAAGTTGCAAAGATCTATATAACGCATGTCTTCAGATAAACGCGTGAAAGTTGTATTTTCGCCACTCGCAACTAAGCTACAGATATGGTGTAACTTCTTGGCTGCGTTATTCTCGAAAGGGTCACATGTGGCAATTTGGGGTCTGATTGTTTTATTTACATTATACTAACATTATAAGTCGCAAACCTGAATTCTTGCCAACTTTCTTTGAAAGATGTTTTTTCAATAATGTTATTGATGAATTCATCTTTCCATTTTTTCTTGCACAACTATTTTTTTTTAACAATTCAACTTTCTTAAATATTTTGTTATACAGCTGCATTACGTATAACTAAAATAAAGTGACTTGCATAAATAAAATGTACATTAAATACTTACAAACTTTTAATAATCACTAAAACTTACACATTATAACTAGTAGATAGATATTAGGAGTATAACTTATTTCCTTTGACAATTTCTAGGGGAAATTAATCCTTTTCCAGTGGAAAGTTCTTGGAGAACTCCGTATGTGAGCCACTACACATCCTTCTATTGTCTGTTACCCGTGTTTTCGATTGGTTGGTTTTTTCATTCAACCGCGATCAATCTTCGCGTAGGACAACTTTATTTCTTTTCATAAAAACCCCTTCCCAACCTATATTTGTTGGATATAGCTATTTGAGGTAATCAACGAAGATACCGGTCGATAGCTCAGTTGGTAGAGTGTTTGCATTCTACCCCGTGAGCTCGGGTTCGAATCCCACCGAGGAGGGTGTCAGAAATGATTTCCTATTTCGGTGTTTATTTCAAACCCCATAATAAAAATACCGGCAAGGCTTACACAGCCTTCACAAGAAATGAGTACCAGCCCCCTCGGGAGCTGGGAAACCCCCACTTCAACTGAAGTGGTTGGCGTAAGGCCGGCCCCCTTACCTGTAAAAATAAATAGGTTCAACTCGCCACATGCGACCCCTTCGGGGGTAACGCGGCAAGAAGTTACACTATATGTGTAGCTTAGTTGCGTTTTTTAACGAAGTCATGGTCTTTCGCACAAATGATGTGGAATTTTTTTATGGGAATAGATTACCTTCCTTTAGAGATTTATTCATGAGATAATAATATGAGTGCCAACAAAGACTAAGGTCGAAGTATTTATTTCCATTTTAAATCTTAATTTCAAGGTTAAATGCTTTTAACTATCTATATCTAAAATACATTAACCCGTATGAGATATTCACGGAGTAGCTCATAGATTGTGAAGAAAGTTTTGCTCAGGAGGTGAGTTATGCTTTATATTGAAATGAACTATGATTACTTAATTTTTGTTTTTCAGGAGTAAATATTTCTCTTACTTTTTTTGTACAATTCAGGACGTAATCTTTGGTCAACTTGAATTTGTCTACAGTTGAGATTCTCTTTTGTGCCTTTTAATTTTTGCATTGTATACATAGATTGTATAACAAAAAAATATTTTGCATGTACAACACAAATTGAACGGTTTATTCTTTTTTTATTAATTACTACAAGTATTAGTATTATGTATTTTTTGCCCTCTAAGTGCCTTTTATATCAAAGATCGACTGTCTTTACGCCTATTTGTCATTCAGATGCTGCAACTCTAAACAACTTTAACAATACCTCACTACTTCTCTCGCAACAAAACGCAACTGAGCTACACGTGTAAGAAACTTCTTACCGCCTTGTTCTCGAAAGGGTTGGAAGTGGCGAGTGGTATAAATTTATTAGTAATTTATTATCGAAGCTAGCCTTAAAGTGGGGGTTTTCCAGCTACCGAGGGCGCTGGTACCCATTTGTTGTAAAGGATGAGTAAACTATCTCAGAAAGTGAAGAAATGCGAAATAATCTCTGATACCCTTAATGTGAATCGAACCCGATCTTCTTAGTATGGAATGCAAGCATTCTACCAACCGAACTATTGACTTTTTGGTAAATTCAAATTGTTTTATAATGTCCTCTTGGACGTTTCCTTCAATATTTTCCATGCCTTTATAAACAAGTGTTCTAAACCATCTTTTTCTATTTGTTGACAGGTCTCCTGGATGCGAAAGCGCGACCTTCACATCCTCACCTCGCAGATCTTCACCTACACTGGAGACGGCAGATTCGGAGTGATGCACCCAGAGTCCTCCGACGACTGGAACCTGAGGATAGAGTACGTGCAGGCGAGAGATGCCGGCATCTACGAGTGCCAGGTCAACACGGAGCCCAAGATCAACATGGCCATCATGCTGAATGTGGAAGGTCTGTTTATTTATTTTTTCTTTAAATAATATTAAACATTTAATTCAATACAGAGAAACTACGTGAATTGAAATTATTTATTCACATCTAGAAGAAATCGGTTTATTTTATATACGTCACGTCGGAGGAAGTAGTGAAAATGAAGTTTCAATGGTGGATGTATTTAATGGATTGATAATCATTATTTTGTTAATATTGAATTCATTTGTTTATTCATCGTTGAATGTAAAAAAAATATTCAAAATTACTGTAGTAATAACAATTTAATTTAATAAAGATTAAACGACAAGAACTAGTAAGAAAATGTTTTATCAATATTTAAAAATATAAATGGTAAAACATTGTTTTAATTAACTTTATTCTTTTTTTTTGCTCGAATATTTTCGTCTAAAAAAATTATAAAAACAATAAAAAAGAATAAAGTGAATTAAAACAATGTTTTACCATTTATATTTTTAAATATTTATAAAAATGGACTTTCACTGTGTTAACAGATCAACACTAAATCTAAATCTAAGCTGCAAAGATATGTATCATTTGAGATTCATATTAAATGCATTCCCACAAGCAGACATGCATTATTTCGCGCTTACACATGCTGCATGTGGACCTACAATATAAAAACCCCAATCTCAAATGAACATAAGCCCTGCAACTCTTGCCGACCTTCCCTGAAGCAGGGGTGACATTGGCAAAGTGAACCATTTTTTACAGTATGGGTGGTCAGCCGCATACCAACCTATCAGTCAAGGAGTACAAGCAATTAATACAATCAAATATATAAAACAAATAAATTCTAAGCAATTAAACAGTAAAAAATTAAAAAACTACAACACATATTTTTTTAATTTAAAAGCCTCAGCTTTAACAGCCAGCATTACAGATCAACCGCCATTTCTTTCGATCCTTGCATACTTCTTTCATTTCATCCAGAGCCACAACCTTTTTCATACAAGCTCTCCTTTTATTATGACTCTGGATATCCTAAAAAATATTAAATGTTTTATCTGTTGAACATAACCTTCAAAACGCCTGTGCAGTTAACCATTCTGATAGTGATACACCAAAGTGGATAAAATACTGAGAAAATTGCTCACCTTGCAACATATTATTTATACTCTTTAATCTAAGCACCAAAGACATAGTAACATTTGAGATTCATGTTTAATTTATGTCCACATGCAGTCACGTGTAGCTTCACTCTTACGCGAGCTGAATGTATAATAACTAAATAAAAATAAATTTTGAAAAGATTTTTGTGAAACACTGTGGAAATTCATTTTAAAAAATTGATTATTTTTCAATAAAAAATAAAAAAATAAAAGAAATTAAAAACTTTGTTTTATTCCACTTTTATTGTTTTTGAGTATGTTACAAACGTTTTCGGAATACCTTCCATCATCGGGTAACAACAATTACTAAAATCAAACTTAAAAATTAAGACATGGGTGTGGGATCTATTGGTGGTAAGGGAGGGGGTAGCAAGG